>CM049863.1:6339959-6968654 GCA_027422415.1 Schizothorax lantsangensis | reverse complement strand
ATGTATATTTTAGGTTACCTGAGAAAACATTTTTTACAGTATAATACACTGCAGTTCAAAAGTTTGGGATCAGTAAAGTTTTTTTTAAAGAAGTGTCTTATGCTTATCAAGGCTGTAGCCTATTTGATAAAAAACTGAATATTATTTCACAAAATAATATTGTGAAATATTATTGCAATTTAAAATAAATGTTTTCTATTTTAATATACTTTAAAATATAATTAATTCCTGTGAAGCAAAGCTGTATTTTCAGCATCATTATCCAGTCTTCAGTGCCACATGATCTTCAGAAATCATTCTAATATGCTGATTTATAATCAATGCTGGAAACAGTTGTACTGCTTAATATTTTTTGGGACCTGTGATATTTATAAAAAATACAAATAAAAAAACTTAAAAATAACTGTTTATTCAAAATAGAGATTTTGTGTTTCAGTATACACTATTGAAAAGTTTGGGGTCAGAATTTTTTTCTTTCTTTTTAAAGATACTTTAAAAGAGTTTAAAGAAAGTTAAATAAACTTTATTCAGCAAGTATGTGTTACATGGATAAAACTGATAGTAAAGACTTATATTGTTAGAAAATATTTCTATTTTGAATAAATGCTGTTCTTTTTAACTTTTTATTAATCAAAGAAAAAAGTAACAGGTTCCAAAAAATATTAAGCAGCACAACAGTTTCACTGTAAATCAGCATATTAGATCAGCAACACTGATAATAATTCAGCATTTCAGAATGGTTTCTGAAGGATCATGTGGCACTGAAGACTGGAGTAATGATGCTGAAAATACAGCACTGCTTCACAGGAATAAATTATATTTTAAAGTATAGGTATTACAATAGGAAACCAATATTAGAAATTGCAATATACTGTTTTTTCAGTATTGTTTAAATAAATACAGCCTTGATGAGCAAGAGACTCCATTAAAAAACAAGGTCAATTATTTATTAGGTTTATAATATAGGCCTAACATAATATAATATACAACCCCAAATCAGAAAAAGTTGGGACAGTATGGAAAAAGCAAATAAAAAAAGAAAGTAGTGATTTCTAAATTTACTTTGACTTGTATTTCATTGCAGACAATATGAACACAAAATATTTCATGTTTTGTCTGGTCAACTTCATGTCATTTGTAAATATACATCCTTTCCTGTCATTCAGACCTGCAACACATTCCAAAAAAAGTTGGGACAGTAAAGCATTTACCACTTTGTAATGTTGCCATTCCTTTTCACAACACTTAAAAGACGTTTAGGGACTGAAGACACCAAGTGATGAAGTGTTTCAGGTGTAATTTTGTCCCATTCTTCCTGCAAACAAGTCTTAAGGTGGGCAACAGTACGGGGTCTTCGTTGTCGCATTTTGCGCTTCAAAATGCGCCACACATTCTCTATTGGAGACAGGTCGGGACTGCAGGCAGGCCAGTCAAGTACCCGTACCCTCTTCCTCCGCAGCCAGGACTTTGTAATGTGTGCAGAATGTGGTTTTGCATTGTCTTGTTGAAATATGCATGGACGTCCCTGGAAAAGATGTCTTCTTGAAGGCAGCATATTGTGCTCCAAAATCTCTATGTACTTTTCAGCATTAATGGTGCCATCACAGAAGTGCAAGTTACCTTTGCCAAGGGCACTGACACAACCCTATACCATGACAGACCCTGGCTTTTGGACTTGTTGCTGGTAACAGTCTGGATGATCCTTTTCTTCTTTGGTCCGGAGCACACGGCGTCCATTCCTCCCAAAAAATACCTGAAATACTGATTCATCTGACCACAGTACACGTTTCCACTGTGTGATGGTCCATCCCAGATGCCTCCGAGCCCAGAGAAGTCGACGGCGCTTCTGGACACTGTTAACATAGGGCTTACTTTTGGCACAGTACAGTTTTAACTGGCATTTGTGGATGTAACTACGTATTGTGGTACTTGACAAAGGTTTGCCAAAGTAGTCCTGAGCCCATGTGGTGATATCGCTTATAGATGAATGACGATTCTTGATGCAGTGCCGCCTGAGGGATCGGAGATCACGGTTGTTCAGCTTAGGCTTGCGCCCTTGTCCTATACGCACTGAAATTCCTCCAGATTCCTTGAATCTTTTAATTATGTCATGCACTGTTGAAGGTGAAATATCCAAATCTCTTCCTATCTTTCTTTGAGGAACATTGTTTTTAAACATTTCAATAATTTTCTCACGTATTTGTTGGCAAACTGGCGATCCTCGGCCCATCTTTGCTCCTAAAGGATTAGACCTTTCTTGGATGCTGCTTTTGTACCAAATCATAATTACAATCACCTGTTGACATCAACTGTTTCAAATCACATCATTATTTAACCAATTTACCTCATTACTAGCCCTAAATTGCTCCTGTCCCAACTTTTTTTGGAATGTGTTGCAGGTCTGAATGACAGGAAAGGATGTATATTTACAAATGACATGAAGTTGACCAGACAAAACATGAAATATTTTGTGTTCATATTGTCTGCAATGAAATACAAGTCAAAGTAAATTTAGAAATCACTACTTTCTTTTTTTATTTGCGTTTTCCATACTGTCCCAACTTTTTCTGATTTGGGGTTGTAGATATGTTATTTACAGGGTGGGTGAAAAGTAACTAAACACTAAAATTGATAATAAAGTATAATTAGAGGTCCAAACAACAAATCACCTTCATGTCAAAGCAGGGGCGCAGATAGGATTTTTTAACTGGGGGGGACCAAGCAGCAGTCCAATTTTTTCAGTCCAGAAAAATCACCAGCTCTGTCAGAGATGATAGTATACGATCACTATGGTTACTGCTACAGACACAATTGAGGCAGCTACCAGCTCCTCATAGGACCCCAGGGTCAGGAGCAATGTTCCCTCTGCGGCCGCGCAGAGGAAATAATGTGCGGCACACACGCAACAATTAGTTGGGAAATCCATTTGATTAAATTCTAGTAAAAGCGAATGAATTGCAATGCTCGGATTAACCGCTATAGAGTTGATATCGCTATAGAGTTATAACCGGTGAATGCGGTTTACAGGTTTCATAGAAAGATGAGTCGTTGTAGAAACCAAATCTTTTAATGGTTGCGGACAAAATAGCTCAAATCGAAAGCCAATGCAAACGCAATGACACGTGAACAGAGGCGGACAGTACTGAAGTATTTTTACTCTGCTGTAAAAGTACTTTATCAAGTGTCAGTACTTTAAATGAAATTTATAGAAATTTTAAAAATTTATCAGTGTTTTTCTTTAGAAAACTTTACTTCACAACATTCCAAAGCATAATATTGTAGCCTACTTTTTACTGCACTATGTTTCATATTAAATATCATTTAATACTTAATTACATTAGAAATCTATTACTTTATTTTACTCAAGTAAAACTAATTCAAAGATTTACTTGAGTACAAGAAAGTACTATATTTTTAATGTTCTTAAGTATTAAAGGTAAAAAAACAACAACTTTAATTGATGAAATGTAGTGCAGTAAAAAGTATGACATTATGCTTTGGAATGAAGTGAAGTAAAGTTTTCCAAAGAAAAACCCTCTGATAAACTACAGATACTTTTTAAATTTACTTGAGTAAAGTAAAAATACTTCACTACTGTCCACCTCTGCATGTGAAATAAAACGTCATCATGTATTAAAGAAGAGTGGCTTGATTAAGTGCTGGAAATAGCGGATGATGGACACAGAACGGTACATTTACAGTCACACGCAGGTGTATTGTGCGAACTGTGAATGTTTAGATAGCTATGGAAGAATTCACTTTTTTTATATTTAACTTACAGATCTGAGTTTTAATACTTCAGTTTGTCTTCTATTCTATTCTATCCTATCTGTTTAAATGCTTCAGTTTGTTTTGATATTATATTATATTATGTTAGGCCTATATTATAAACCTAATAAATAATTGACCTTGTTTTTAACGGAGCCATCTTATGCTCAACAAGGATGTATTTATTTGATCAAAAATACAGAAAAAAATCAGTAATATTGTGAAACATTATTGCAATTTCTAATACTGGTTTCCTATTTTAATATAGTTTAAAACATAATTTATTTATGCGATCAAAGCTGAATTTTCAGCATCATTTCTCCAGTCTTCAGTGTCACATGATCCTTCAGAAATCATTCTAATATGCTGATTTATTATCAGTGTTGAAGCTGTTGTGCTACTTCATATTTTTTTGGAACCGTTGATACTGTTTTCTTTGATTTAATAAAAAGTTCAAAAGAGCATTTATTTAAAATATAAATCTTTTCTAACAATATAAGTCTTTACTATCACTTTTTATCCATTTAACACATCCTTGCTGAATAAAAGTATTATTTTCTTTAAAAAAGCAAAGAAAAAAATGACTGACCCGAAATCTTTGAATAGTAGTGTGTATTGTAACACAAAATTAATATTTTGAATAAACAGTTCTTTTTAACTTTTTATATATCAAAGAATACAGAAAAAATATCACACATCCCAAAAGTATGAAGCAGCACAATGGTTTCCAACATTGATTATAAATCAGCATATTAGAATGATTTCTGAAGGATCATATGACACTGAAGACTGGAGAAAAAGACCTCGCCCCTATTTTGATACCTCCGCCCCAAATGTACGTACACAACCATGGCAACGACGATCGCGGAAACAAGTGAAGAAGACACAAGCATATTCAAGCAAAAGCCAACAAGGATAAGTTGTGTGAAACAAAGCAAAATCAACGTTACTCACCTGTCAAAAAGAAACAACACAACCTCGGCGTCCGATTCGAGCCCTTCCCACTCCTTAAGTTTCTCTCCACCGCTGGAAAGCTGCTCCGATATTTACACGGGTCCTACCTCTTGCCTGATCATAACCCTTCTTTTTGTTATCAACAATTTTTTATTTTCATTTTTTTTACAAACAACACAACATAATATCCAAAATAAAACAAAACAAAACAGCAGACACATACTCAACATCTCAAGGTTCAATCAAAAGGGAGGGAGAGGGAAGGACAACAAGAACACAAAAAGTCACTCCTTTAAATAATCACGTACATTCAGTAAAAAAACACTGCCAAGCCTCAATGGTTGAAGGCCTGGCCCCACCGTCTCGCGCCGTTGTACACTCACATGAGACAATTTGCAGGAGGCTACGGATCCAATATGCCTCTCTACACATGTGCATAACCCTTCTTTTTAATGTTTTGTTTCTTTGATATTTTCCTCTTTTTTTATCTGCCATTTGTCTCTATCTGTAGTCGATCTGCTAATATCCGTCCTGTATACTCAAATTGAGCGCTCTCTTCTGTCTATCAGTACAAGACACGCCCCCTCACTGCTGGTTGGCTGCAAGTGTGTTTTGGGACTTGGTCAGGCACTGCGTAAAAGCGTTTTTCAAAAATCGCTTTGTGCACATTTAAAGGAGCGGCGGTCCGGGCCGCAACTATAGTTGCTCTATATATATATATATAGTTCCTCTATAGAGGAAACCCTGATTGATCCTCTGTTTACCGATGTCGCCTTTCGTAGAGACAGTGAGGGGGACGGATCGGGTCACTGTGAATCTGGGGGGGTCATGTCCCCCCCGTCCCCAGTGCCATCTGCGCGCCTGCCTCTCAGTGCTTCTACTCGTTTGAGGTGAGAACACAGGAGGAAACCGGCTCCACACGAAGACTATAGAATCTAGCTAACGTGTTGGGGGTCGCCTAGCCTGCAGCTCTACAAACATCTGCCAGCGAGGCGCCACGATCCAGCGCCCAGGAGGATGCAACACTTCTAGTAGAGTGAGCTCGCAACCTGAATGGGCAGGGCACACCCTGTGCCTGATAAGCCAGGGTGATGGCATCCACTATCCAGGTCCCCACTATCCACTATCCCTGGCTGCCACCAGGGGGAACCCTACATCTAGGCAGAGGCACGGGAACCACCGCCGCTGAAGCGCCGTACCGCTAGCACCAGAGCTTCCCAAGAGAATGCTTTGAAATCGATGAGTCACTCGTAGTCGGAGAAGTCAGGAGCAGAACGATGTAACCGCTCGGCTCCGAAGCGAAAAGCTGAATATGCGTTGCACCTGCTGCCTACTTATACTCATGTTGTGATCAGTGGCAGCTGGATGCAATTATCGCATGCCAATGTGCAATTGGCTCGTTTAGTTACACTCGAAGTGGATTGGTCTCTCTAAGCGAGATCCCAATTCGTCGGTCATCATCCGACGTGACATCGAGAGTGACTGACTGAAAGGGAACATGTAATTTGCTAGAGGCTGTAACAAAATATTAATTGCTGCAGTATATTTAAAAATGTTTAATTAATTTCAATGAATTATTTAAAAAAATGTTTGAATAAATGATTCAATGACCCACTTATAAATACTTCATTTGTTTAATTACTTAAGGAATCGGCATTTTTTAACAAATCTCTTGAATAAATGATTCGGTGATATTTTTTTAACAGTCACTTGTCCTCAGTGGCAAAACAATGTAATCATTCATCAATCATGCTTTATTTAAAGCGCCAAATACTTTTAAAAGGTGTTTTGCTCTATTTTGATCGCTATAGACATCAGTGTTTATATCAGAACTATAGACTTTTATCCCAGTATTTCTGTGATAATATGAATGTTGTAAGACAGAAATGGTGGTTTAAAAGACTGTTTGTGAAGCTGTTTCATACCTAAACATGATAACTGTACTCTCTGTGTTAGATTGTGTGGGTATTTGAATCGATATTAAGATATTTTTTACGATAATAGTGCAGCTCTACATACAGTCGTGGTCAGAATTATTGGCACCCTTGGTAAATATGATCAAAGAAGGCTGTGAAAATGAATCTTCATTGTTAATCCTTTTGATCTTTTATTAAAAAAAATGACAAAAATCTAACCTTTCGTTGGAGAATAAGAATTTAAAATGGGAGGAAATATCATTATGAAATAAAAGTTTTTCTCTAATACACATTGGCCACAATTAACGGTACCCTTTTATTCAATACTTTTTGAAACCTCTATTTGCCAGTTTAACAGCTCTACATTTTCTCCTATAATGCCTGATGAGGTTAGAGAACACCTGACGAGAGATCAGAGACCATTCCTTCATCCAGAATCTCTCCAGAAAATCCTTCATCCTAACGGCACCAGCTCAGATTCACAGCTTTTCATATCTCCATGACGGTGCAACTTCTCTATCTTCTTCTCTTCAGTTCACCTCACTCATTTTCTACAGGGTTCAGGTCAGAGGACTGGAATGACCATAGCAGAAACTTGGTTTTGTGCCCAGTGACCCATTTTTGTGTTGTTTTTGAGATTTGTGTTTGGATTATTGTACTGTTGGAAGATCAAACATGGCCCATTATAATATTTCTAACAGAGTCAATCACTTGTTGATTTTTTATCTGTTGATGCCATGTATCTAAACCATGATGCCATGTATCTAAACAAGATGTCCAGGACCTCCAGAAGAAATATAGGCCCACATCTTTAAAAATACAGCAGTATATTTAATTTTACACATGGGGTACTTTTTTATTTCTGTGTGCACCAAACCCATCTTGAGTGTTTGCTGCTAAAAAGCAATTTTTTTAGTTACATCTGACCATAGAAGCCAGTCCCATTTGAAGTTCCAGTCGTGTCTGACAACTGAATATGCTGGAGATTGTTTTTGGATGAGTGAGGAGAATTTTTCTTGAAATCCTCCCAAACAACATGTGGTGATGTAGGTGCTGTTTGACAATTTTTTTTTAAGGTTTTCTGACCCCGAGACTCAACTATTTTCTGCAATTCTCCAGCTGTGATCCTTGAAGAGTCTTTAGCCACTCAAACTCTCCTCCTCACCGTGCATTAGGACGATATAGACAAATAACCTCTTCCAGGCAGTTTCATAACATTTTCTGTTGATTGGAAATTCTTAATTATTTCCCTGATGGTGGAAATGGGAATTTTCATCTCTCTAGCTCTTTTCTTAAAGCCACTTCACTAATTTGTGAAGCTCAATTATCTTTTGCTGCACATCAGAAATATATTCTTTGGTTTTTCTCATTGTGATGGACGATTAAGGGAATTTGGGCTTTGTTTTCCCTCATATTTATATTTCCGTGAAACAGGAAGCCATGGCTGGATAATTTCATGTTCATAATCACCCTGGAGTGCTCAAAATTGTGAATATGAATGGGAATATACGTCAGAGATATTTTACTCATAAGAATATCTAGGGGTACCAATAATTGTGTCCAACATGTATTTGAGAAAAACATTTATTTCATAATGAGATTTTCCCCCATTTTCAATTGTTTTATTTCAATGAAAGGTTAGATTTTGTGATAAAAAAAAAGATCAAAAGGATTAATAATGCAGGTTTATTTTCAGAGCCTTCTTTGATCATATTTACCAAGGGTGCCAATAATTCTGACCACGACTGTATGTGTAATTGCAAATCTATATTTAAATACATGACATATAGCTAAGTTTCAATAGAAATTGCATTAAAGTATATTTTAGTTTCGACATAAATTCTTGTCAGTACATTAAACAGGAAACTTTAACCATATTTCAAAAACAATAAAAATAATTATATATAAATATACATATAAGGTCTTAACTGGGTCAAAAATACTCTACTGTAACTGCTTATAAATTAAAACTATAATGTATGTAAATTTTATTGCAATTAACATGCAGTATACAAAAACATTACATTTGAATTGCACTTAAATATATTAAATGCGATCACACTTAAATATTTGTTACAAGATTACTTGAGGCACCTAGATGAATTGTTCTTTTTATTTTAGTCGTCAAACAGTATACTTTAACTTTGTTATCCCTATTAAATTTCATAAAATGTTCAGATTCAAACAAACTATTATTTAATAAAGACTTTAGATGCTAAAAAACAGGTCAGCATAGAGCGGCTCTCTAATGCACTTTTCTTACTCTTATACATACTTCATTTCCTGTGTGACCTTGCAGCATTAGCCTCTCCTGATTTAGCTGCTGTGAAACCCTTTTAAGCACAGTTAAAGTTTGTTTTATCCCTAATTTCCAATTAAGGTAAGCATCCTATAAAGTGTCAGAGCTGTATGTTCTACGACTAGTTCATCAGGGGTAAAGTACATTTTAAAAAGATTCACTACATCGTTAAGCTACACGCCAAAATGTCTGCTTAAAATCATTGTGAGAAAACAAATAACAGGAGGTACTTAGACCAAAATGACCACAATGTATTACAATTTACTGAATGGTTTGGACAACAAAAGTAGAAAATGAACAGTGGACAGTCTGTGTGGCGGGTTCTGAGGATCTGGCCTGCAGAAGAATAGGATGAAGGAGAATCTTGCACAGAACATGCACAGAAGGAAATGTGGGATAGATGGTATGATATATGCTGGAAATGCCAAAAGACTTAATAGCATTTGTAATTAAGCAACAGAAATGAATGACTTCTGTTCAGATCTGGACAGAAATGGGATGATACTTCACTAGGGTGAAAATGAACATATTGCTTTGATATTTTTTTTTTACTAGACACTCATTAAAGGGGTGTTGATGACACTTAATGTGACATAAAGACAAATAGTGATAATGAGAAGAGTGTACGCTGTATAATTTGTTTGATGAGACAGACATTGAAATCAAAAATTGGACTACATCCAAAGAGATGTATATAATATTATGTCGAATGAAATAAAAATTGACCTTTAATTTCTTAATGCACATTCATGTGTAATTCTTCAGTTATATTAAAACGTTAACAAAATATTCTAATATCGCCACTTTTCCAGATTCAATCCCATGTCATTTCCAATATGGAAGAGATGATAGGGTTGTTGTCACTGTTTTCCAGGGTTCTCAAGGTGTTCCTGTCACGTACAGCCCAACGGATCCCCTACATGACCAGCTGGAGAGTGTTACGTCTTCTGTGTATCATCCTGCTGATTGTGTTATGGTTCACAATAGCCTGGACCGCCGCTGTTTGTCAGAATCCAAACAGACATCTCGCTCTCATCAGTGTGGGCTTCACCACTGATGAGCTCCAGTTCAGCATGTGTCTGCTGGACCGCTGGGACTACATGATAGCTGTGGGTGAGTGAATCTGTTACCTAAGAGTTTCCTGTATGAGTATTTGGCATTTTAATGAGCACGGGCTGGAATAAATTACTTGTGGAACAGTCTGGATGAAATGCTCCAAAATGTGGTTACTTTTTTAATGAAAGAAAATACAAATAATCTCTTCAAGGCACTGCTTAAAGGAATAGTTTAAACAAAAAATAAATTTATGGGCCATTCACTCACTTTCATGTCATTCTAAACCCATATGACTTTCCTCCTTGGAACACAAAAACTGTATTTAGCAGAATCTCCCCGCCTCTCTCTCCATATAATGAAAGTGAATGTATATCGCAATAGCATGAGAGCACTGTAAACGTTGCCCATATATTCTATGAATGACTCACTTCTTATTAAAAAATACATATCTCTTGTGAAAAAGAAGTGCGCTTAAATGAAAAAGAAGTACATTTTAAAAGAAAAGTATGTATTATGAAATAAAATACCACTGTAGTGTATTTTAAGAGGGTACACTTTTGTTGTACTTTGAAGAAGTGCACTTATTTTGACTAACATACTAAAGCACATGTAAAGTACTTTTAACAATATTGTTATCAATTTTGATCAGTATTACATTTAGTTAATATATTTTGCACTGAATTGCAACATTACAATGTGTAATTACAAATATATTTAAATACATGACATACAGTTTTAAACAGAAATTATATTAAAGTATATTTGTGTTTACCCTAAATGTTTGTCAGTACATTCAGTAGTAGACTTTAACCATAATTTAAAGACAATAGAGAGTAATTATGAAAATACATGTAAAGATCCTACTTGAGTTGGTCAAAATACTCTCAAGTTCAGCTAATTGCATTCAATAAAAACGTAAACTACAATATATTTTAATATAATTTCAATTAACATTCAGTAAGTATATTATTTCCATAATCAGTATTATTTTTAAAAGTACGCAAGAAAAGTATGTACTGTACTTTTTCATATAGGACAGCTATTTTATGTTGCTATTCACTGAAAGTCTGTAACATATGTAATAAGCATGAACAATTGGCCTATATTATTATTATTATTATTTTTTTAAAATAAAATAGTGCTCAAGTTGTCAGTAAGTGAAGACAAAACTTTAATCTGTTCTTGTTCCAAACAGCTGTTCTTCTAAAGATAGAGTCCTGACAGTGCATCTATGTTTTTAAAAAGAGTAAGTGAGAAATATTTCAAATATTAGTATTCTACATTCTACATGCAAAAGTAGTTATTTTGCATTGTGTTAAAATGCCCAAACAAATAATGAATCAAGCAAGATTATACTATCTTACTACCTTTATTATTATTATTATTATTATTATCATCATCATTATAATTATCATATTTGTATGGAGTGGGTATTTGAAATAGAAGGCCAAGTCAAAAGCATTGCATTATGGGATGCAATATTAAATACAGTGAGTGCACTCTGTTGTGTATACTATGTCATTGAGGTATGACATATACAAAAAATAACACTGTCTGCATAGTGTACATACTCTTTACGGCATACATTGTAAGTGTAGAGTGTGCTAATCTAAACATAACAACCGCGGCAGACCAATACAGGTCATCATGTTCGTAATACAAGCCAGGAAAGTGATGAATCAAGGCTGCCTTGGCACTAATTGCTGACACATAGCGAATCTCACAGGAAGCATCAGTCGGGCTGTGACGAATCGAATTCAGCACAAATGTTTATCCTGATGTCTTATCCTCAAGCATGGCAGATTGGAAAGTGCCCAATCTAACACCTGGACCAGTAAGCGTCACATTGATGATGACAGATTTTCACCGGGGAACATGTTTATTGATGTCAGGCCAGCTGACTGGCTGACATTGTATAGGATGTGCCAATAGGGGATGGGGAACTATAAAACTGTGGACTGCCTTCCACAGCTTCATTTGCAATTGTCTGTCAAGAGGCGTCCAGAGAATACAAGCAATCTAGATGGCGTTTATTGCATTTATTGAATGTCTTTTTTCTCTGTCATTCTAGTATTTTCAATCTAGCTCTATATTGGTTTGTAACAGGAAGGTTTTGACAGCCACATCATTCTCGGGTTGATCTGGGACCTGGTTGGTCCCAGGTACTAGTCAGTTGGGTATTAACTCTATACTACCTCTCTCAAACAGCTGAGTTCCTGTTCCTCCTGTGGGGTGTGTATCTGTGTTATGCGGTGAGGACGGTCCCCTCAGCATTTCATGAGCCACGCTACATGGCCATCGCAGTGCACAATGAGCTCATCCTCTCTGCCATATTCCACATTTTAAGGTGAGTGACTGCCACTTCTCAGACTTCTTAATTTTAAGCCCCACCCACATTAAAATATACAAATAACTTGCAATAGATACAGATATTGCCTTCGCTGCACACCCCTAATAATAACTCACTGGTCGCTCTTTTCCATGCAATTACAATGAAAGAATCAAAAGGATACAATGACTTTTGCTCTTTATTCCAAGTCATGGTTTATGTAAAGAACAGATCTAAATATAGGTTGCTATTCTTTAAAAATCTTCCTCTTTAATCGAATGTTAACCACTACGACGAGATCATTATCTGTTTCATTAAATGGAAAATCCTCCAAAGTATCACTTGAATAATTCAGAGGTTAGGATTTCTTCAAGCTTTGATGAAATTTTATTCATTCATTTGCTTTGAGATCCTTTTAATAATCACAACTAATTTGGATACTTGGCAAAACAGTCTCTCTTCGCCTGTTGCATTTTATTTCACTAAAATGCTACACTAGCTTAGTAGTTTGAAAGGTTTTTTCTCATTTATTCAGTCATACTATTTTAAGGTCCAATTCTCGCCATTGACAAACCATTAATTATGACTTTTGCCTCAATAAACTCCTAATTTCCTGCTTATTAATAGTTAGTAAGGTAGTTGTTAAGTTTAGGTATTGGGTAGGATTAGGGATGTAGAATATGGTGATGCAGAATTTGTACTTTATAAGTACTTATAAACTGCCAATATGTTAATAACAGACTTGCTTATAAACAACTAGTTTAGTAAGAATAGTAAGAATTGGTCCCTATGCTAAAGTGTTACCATTTATTCTTATCCCTTTTGCCATTTCAGACACACTTTTGACAGAAACCAATGATTTGACATAATTTGAATATTCATTCTGATTGGTCAGTTTACTATTGATATTTTTGATTAAGCTCTCAGCTCTGGCATTTGGGCAGTGGTTAAACCCCCATGTGCTATTTAAACAATTTTATTGCTTTTTAGTTCTTATGATCATTTTAAATGTATTTTTGAGGAAGCTCAGCTTCCCTTGCCCGATGGACTGACACTGCCTTCTAAAGAGTCAGGTTAGGGTTGTGGAGCATATGAATAACTTCAGCAGTAATGAGGCACTCATTCAGGCAGGGACTTAGCTTGAACTCTTATACAAGATAAAGGCAGTTGACTTCAAAGGCAGGGCATGTGATTTTTAGAACTGCTGCATCGCTTGCTGCTCTCTCCACTGTTTCTACAGTAATTAATCACAGTAAAGAGCCATGGGATAGTGTTACTTAACTATCTGTATTTTGGTATAACAGCACCCATGTCCTTTCATTATAAACAGTAATTAGTGCAATGTGGCAGCCAGAGTTTTCAGCATACACAGGTCCTTTCTAGCTTGCCTCAGGAATTATAGAAGGTGATGTAACAGCAATATGAGGAAACCTTATTTTCTGCATCTGAATGGACATGTCCATGCTATTCCATGTAGCAGTGCATCTGTCATCTCAGAGGGACTGTCAGTTTCCAACCAGATTAAAAGAGCTGGAAGCAACAGAGCTGCAAGCCTCACTGCAAACATGGTGAAGGAGGTGAACACAGTCTCCGAGCAGGTCAGCACAGATAAACCTGAAGAAATATATATATATATATATATATATATATATATATGACCAAGCACAGATAAACAGCTTAAATTTAAAAATAAACCTGCTGTATTGGAGCTGTGCACATGCTCTGACATCATTGTGTGACTGCAGGCTCGATTATAGCTTGTGTCATTTGCAAATGCCATTCTACCTTCACAGACTGAGGCAACAATATGGGTGCGTCTCAAACAGCACCCTAGCACCTGAGTTCAGGAATCAGTATATTGTGTACACAAATCCAGGCACTTGTATGGACCTGGCTCAAAGTTTAGTTTAGTCTCTTAAATCACTCACTTAGTAGGTTTCATTTTAGTAAAAATCCTGTTTTTGTAGTTGCAGTAGGTGACCATATAAACATGCAATGGTTTTATTTTGTTCAGTCTAACACCAAAAAAAGTAAAAAGAGTAGATGATTGTTCTCTTGGATTCTGTAAATCCACCCACAGGTTCAAGCTATGAATGAATGTTTTTTTTTAGAATGAGTGCAATGATTAATGATGCTGAATAGAATGATTTAAATCAGAGTAATAGTGTAGAGTGTAAGAGTGTGATAAAAGCATGCTGTAGATACTACCAAGGTTTATGGGGGAGAAAAGTGAGCAAAACATGTCGCATTGTATGCTGCTTCAAAGCTGGACAAAGTTGTAACATTACCATATTACCCAATGTGCTGATACCATATATTAAAAAATTATATCAATATGTTTATTTAATTTTATACGCATTCATAAAAAGTAAGTTAAATTGTTGAAGAATTTGGTTGTGTAAATAAGCATTTCAGAATGTGACCAGAGCCACATCTATAATGCACACATACCAGATAACTATATTATATTGCACTGTATTGTTTTAGGAAGTATGCAAAATTGTGAAATATAGAAACGGCAATGGTTTTATTTTGTTCAGCCTACCACCAAAAAAGTAAATAGTGTAGATGATTATTCATTTTTTTCTGTAAATCCATCCACAGGTTCACTCTTGCCCCTGAACTGCACCCGGACTGGATGTTGATGCTATTCTTTGCTCATACACACTTGACAGTGACTGTCACTTTGGGGTTACTGCTTGTGCCAAAGGTAAACCCACCAATCCTCTTTCATCCTCTGTATCATTTGTTGGCTAAAATCTAATTTTACAGAATCTCTTAAACACTCATGTCTTTCCCACAGTTCTTGTTTGCGGGTACACATCTAAGGGATGACATTGCTACAGAGGCCTATGAAGATGAATTGGACATGGGCCGGTCTGGGTCATACCTGAATAGCAGCATAACGTCCGCCTGGAGTGAGCACAGTCTGGACCCAGAGGATATTCGGGTAGGTGCCCTGATTTCTTTCAGGCTTTCTTTTCCCCTTGACTCTCTCCTGCCTTAGTAATTAAATGAAATTTCATAATCTGCAAATATCTCTTGACCCCTTGTCCTATAACTGCCAAACATACTGAGCCATGGCAGTTTTTTATTGCAGACACCAGAGGAAATGGGCCAGCTAAGTTCTATTAATGGCTGTGGCGTAAGGTCTTGCAACAGTCTTTGGGAAAAACGTACCAACGTGAGCAGAGGTTTTTGTTTGTTTGTTAGAGCTGAAGAAGTCTCTCACCAAAGACTCAAATTTTGTTCATAGAAAGGGCATTTTGCTAATGGGATAAAGTTTTACTCTTGGTATAATTGCTGTTGATGACTTCAGGACACAGCCGTACGAAATACTTTGATGTTCTTCAGAGGCTGTTTCAGACCTAACAATAAAACATGAAATTTTCGTATTTGACACCGTCCCAGACTGTCCTGTCTCTAATTAGTGTAAAACAGCATGTTGGTTTGGTCTAACGTCTTTGAGGCACTGTCTGTAGTTGCATATAATGACTATTTCTGCATGCTTTCTGTGCAATAGAGCGTCTGCTTCACTGTAACTAGAATCATTTCATTTTTATGCTTCTACATCTAGGCATATGTTGTGAGTTAATGGCCCATTTTGTCTTCAAATCCACAGGAAGAGCTGAAGAAACTCTACTCCCAGCTGGAGATATATAAGAGGAAAAAAATGCTGGCCAACAATCCTCACTTGCAGAAGAAGCGCAGCTCCAAAAAGGGCCTAGGTCGCTCCCTCATGCGCCGCATCACTGAGATTCCAGAGACAATGGGCCGCCAGTGTAGCCGTGAGGACAAGGACCTGGGTGAACATGGGAGTAACCGCAACAGCATCTGTGTCTTGAGAAAGAACCCGTTCGACCCCTCACACTCTGTTAAGCCTGCCAAAGATGAATCCTTGAAGAGCAAAGTTTTCTCCCTTAAAAAGTCCCACAGCAGTTATGACCACGTTCGGGACCACAGTGAGGATTCCAGCAGTTCAGTTACTGACAAGATGGAAGTCGCAAACACAGAAGGCTCCCTTCTCGAAACCCTAATGGGCAAGAAGCTGATCAAAAAGTCCTCCGAGAAGATTGATGCAGCCAGTGAGTCAACAGAGTCTGTTCCCTTGGTGTGTAAGTCAGCCAGCGCTCACAACCTGACAGCTGATAAGAAACCTATTCACCCTAGAACATCCATGCTGCAGAAATCTCTAAGCGTCATTGCCAGTGCCAAAGAGAAAACTCTTGGTCTAACAGGAAAGGCCCAAGCAGCGGAGGATCCAACAAAGAAAGCTAATCAAAAGAACAAGGATGCCAAGACCCCAGTTGAAGCTGAAGAAAAGGAGGGTTATCCAAAGATGATTGTCAGTCAGTCAGTGGAGTACAAGCAGACAGCTGCCAAAACTGGTATAATGAAGCCACAGATGAGTGGAAGCCAGCCCTCAATTTGCTCAGAAACAGCCAAGGGGAAAGACCTGTATGACCTCTCAGAGGTGTGCCCTTGGGAAGTGGAGGACTTGCCGACTCCCTCCGAAAACAAGGTCCAGAAACATGTGTCTATTGCCCCCGAGCAGACCACCACAGTCCATGGAAGTAGCAACAAGGCGACAAAGTCGCAACAGCAAAAGCAGAAAGGCACAGAGCAGTCACCCTCCGTGGCCAGACATACAACCCAGAAAGCTGCTGATAAAGCAGACATATGTCCGTGGGAGGAAGGAAATGAGGACCATGGTCAGGCAGTGGGGCCAAAACCTCACTACAATAGTAAGCCTGCCATGTCCAAACCCCAGGCATCTGGAGAGGTTGCCAAGGTTCTAAAAGCTGAGGTCTGTCCATGGGACTTTGAGGAAGTGTCGAGCAAGCCAAAGGACTCGGATTGCTCCCCCGATCAGAGCAGACCAAGAAAGGACACCACACCCACTGAGATCAAAGGGAAAATAAGCTCCTCGCCTACTGAAGTCAAGGGCAAGGGTACAACGCCCACTGAGGGCAAAGCAAAGTGCGTTTTCTCCGAGCCTACTAAATCCACAGGCAGCACACCACAGCCGCCCTTTAAAGCAGAAGTGTGTCCATGGGACTTTGAGACTGTGTCAGGTCCCATCTCTGAAAATAAACCTTGTACTTCTCAGGTTTCTAAAACAAAGGAGACCCGTGCTATAAAGAAGGGAACTTCTCCTGTCAGAATATCAGAGATGGAAAGAGAGAACACAAAGGGTCCCGATGAAGACAAAATGAAATCAAACGCAAAAGATAAGTTAACCTCTGGAAAAACGAAAGGAAGACCTATCAGCCAGTCTAAACTGGCTGAGGTTTGTCCATGGGATGCTGATAGTAGTCAAGAAATTGTATCAATGGAAAAACAAAAAAGCCCTAATGTTGCATCTGCAAAAAGCAAGAAAGCAGAGGTATGCCCTTGGGATTGTGAAGATGCGGCAACTAGTAAAGAAGTCAACCGGAGCACCAGTTCATCCACTGGCAAACAGAAAAGTTTGAATTCCAAAGGCAGAGTTACTAGTGGTGTTAAAATGACAGATGTCTGCCCTTGGGACTTTGATGACCAAGGATCAACAAAAAAAGCATGACACTTTACCTGAGTGAACCATTAGTTAGTCCTCATTATATGTGCTTTTTCTTTCATAAATACACCATGGAATAAAAACTTTAATAGAATTTATGGTGATTTGGAGAAGAAAACCAACATGTCGCACAAGCTGCCTTTCTAATCAACCTTTTGTTTTCCCTTTGTGTTTTTTTGGAATAAAAGGAAAAAAAACCCTGAAAAAAACCCCACAAAAACAAAAATGCAACAACTCACCAGGCATTCCAGATTTTAAAGTATTGGTTGAACCTTTAAATAGAAATGTTAGTTTACAATTATGCAACTCTTTATGTGCAATGTAAACAAGATGCCTATGCTCACCACATGTATCCTCATTAACATTTGAACTCTCATAACAGCTGCATCTGTAGCCTCTCCTTGACTCTGGTTTCCACAATAGATTGTACAAGTTCTTGTTACATAGGAAGGTGTGGACCATGCATGAAGTGTCATGGAGTAAGCCTGATCCATTTCCTTGTTTTCGTTTGTTTCATACATTATCATCTGGTTTGAGTAAAAAATAATATTTGCCAAAGATAGAGGTAAAATCCAATAAATCTAAGAACTCAAACCTCAACAGCATAATAGAGACACAACATTTGTACAGTGAGCTGAATTCATGCGGCTGCTAGAAAATTAGCCTGTAGCACTTTAGTAAAGAACATGCTTAGAGAGACAGACGTAAACTGGACAGAACTCCATTCATATTTGCCCTTGTTTGTTGTTTGGCCTTGCTGTTTTATGCCATTCTGCGATCATATGTACACATCTGCAACATTTTCTTTTTGAGTTATCTTGACTAGAAAAAAAAGCTAGAAAAAATTAAACATTTCCAATGCTTCCAAATTTGCTGATATATTATCCTGAATGTGCCTATTTAAATAGTCCTGTACCAGTCTTACTTTGTATTGGGAGATGTGAAACCTTTGTCATAGCCCATGCTACAAATACTTATTGAAACACTTGATGAAGATCAGCATCTTATTTTTGAAAATAAATAAAATTTAGTTTATATATTAGTAATGTTGCAAAATTGTAAATGCTTTTTGAATGGGGTACGCTATGAAAAAAAAAGTCCACTAAGTTCATGGGACCATAGATATCGTTTTTCTCAGCGTAGGGCACAATCATTAAGGTTTCTGCCTCTAATGTCCTTCCTTTTTGTCTTTTACAATTAGAACACTCATGACAATATATGAAATATCAAATTCCAGTCTATCTCATATTGAATTCTAACCCAAGCCTCAATTTCTTTAATATGTATCTGGTGTCCTTTAACATTGTATGATGATTACATCAGTTTACAAATACAATATTGCTCTTACCATATTGATTTTTTGGAAAATGTATCGATTTCTTAGAAGAACATTCTGAAACATCCCCAGTGATCGCTGATGTGAATTCAACAATGTATCTAAATTACTGTTGGAATGTTAACGTCTTGTATGCCTTCTCAGCACATGGTCATTGGTAATCTGTAATGATGTCAAGGTAATGGTGTCACAACACATGAGGCATGAACTGTTGTACAGGTTGATGCCTAGTTATGAAATGTTCGTATAAATGTTGACATATTGCGATTGCAAACTATTTTGACCCAATCCTACAGTAACTAAATGGTTTTTAAATGTATTGACAGATTCTTGTGTTTTGTATGTGCACAATATGAATTAGCAAGAATACAGAATAAATGGTTATACATGTATATATGTTATAGCTACCAAAGAGGTTAAAAAATGTACCTAAATATATCATTCTTGGCATTGTGTGAAAATCAAATGATGTCACATTCCTGTTTCTCCACAGTGGGGTAAATTTATCAATGACCTCTGGTCACAATTTAACTTATAAAATTAAAAGTATCTTTCCATGCTAATATTTACATAGGTAGGTCATTCCTGTTTGGCAGTGCTTTTTTAAATACTTTCTTTCACCAGACTTTCAGAAATATGCTCTGGTAAAGCATGACATGATCAATTATGACTAAAATTTAATTAATTATATCTTGATTATTTGCTCAGTGGAATTAAAATGAACAGAAGATAAATCATTTTGAAATATTTTAGTGTGAGAAACACCCATTAATGCCACAAAACATCACAGATCATTCATGAGGTTTATTGCTAATACTCACGGCAATGATGACCTTGCTTTTAGATACATTACAAAAGTGACATTGAATTTGACCTATAAATTCATTACCAGTTAATTAATCAAACCAGTTAATTTAGATGTTACTATTTTTTAGCTTACCTTTTTTTTCAGTATAGAAGCACATACTATCTGGGGACATCAACAATAACTGAAATTCACTCCATGTTCATTTAATTGTGATACTGCATTAAAAGAAAAACAACTTATATGATTTCCATCTTTCAACACTGTAAATGTTATACAAAATGTATTGCCAAGTAGGAATGACCCAGGTAGTATTGACTACAAAGCAGTAACCAAGAGAGAATCGCCACCTTCCCAGATTTATGTAATCTGTTTATAATTTATAAGCCCAAATTTCTATTTTCATCAGGATATGTGCTCGTGGATTTCTAGGTACATTAAAGGGAACTTTCAGCAACCTATAGTTCAACTGCTCCTTAACTGTCTGGTCATCTCGTACTCTTGTAAGAAGCAGAAGACTTTCCAGATTCTGTTCTTAATGTATGCCTAGATGGATGTGTAAAATTGACCAACTTTGTTACATAGAGAATGTTTCTGGGAATGGTTGTTGTATCGTAGTGCATCCCTCTAGTTTACGAGTTTTACCCATCTACAGGTCCTCAGTTGATCTCTATGTAGTATGATGTAAGCACTCAACTCATGACCTGTTAATGTTAATGGTAACCTTGCCTATTACATTGTCTTGGCGCAATGTTTAGTTCAGTTTTTGGAGTTTACAGAAGTGATTATTTATCTATTTATGACTTGATTTTGGTTATTTAGCTTGTTTACTTGGGCCCCTCGCGTGTCCCACCACTGTCACGTGTTGGGGGGACACTCCTTCTACTTAACGCTGTATTGTCTTAGCTCGAACTCTCGTTGCTTCTGCATGATAATGAGAAATTAGTAAGACTGATGTTTCACTGCCCTTGATAGAACTTAAAAAAGAATCTTTGATCTTTATTGGACTGTTACAAGTTGTATAGTGAGTGAAACTGTACCCTACCCACTGTATTATGTGCTTGTTATATTAAATGCTCTATGACAAGCTTATAGCATACACATATGGAGATATTTGGTAGATTTATATTGTGTAATATTGTGATAGCATGTACATAAAAATACCTCCTCTGCAATAAATATTTCTACAAAAAGCAATTCTGTGTTGACTGAATTAAATCAAAATGAAGGGAAAAAAGAACTTTCAATGAAAACTTTACCCTTTATTGTACCTTTATTACTTTTCACAATACTCTACTACATACTGGTGTTATTCTGGCCAGGAAATGCCCATTTTGA
Organism: Schizothorax lantsangensis; assembly: GCA_027422415.1. Lineage (NCBI taxonomy): Eukaryota > Metazoa > Chordata > Actinopteri > Cypriniformes > Cyprinidae > Schizothorax > Schizothorax lantsangensis. Next base: position 6,947,296 of record CM049863.1, on the reverse strand, counting down.
CAACCATAGGTTGTCTGAAATCTGAAATCGATGATACACTACATTCAAATTGTTGTACAGACAATAGCAACTAAACGAAGTGTGGTCAAAATTGTCATCTGTCCGAAAGTTAAGTACCCATTTTTTTATATGACCAACACAATCCCATGGCAATTTGTAACTATTTTTATGTTTTTGCAATTTTGTTGGCTAATTCATATGAATTTATACAATCTCATTTGTACATTTTCGTATGATCTGCTTATGCCCCAGTGACAGTTATGTGTAGGTTTTAAGGGTTAGGGGTGTATCTTTGTTTTTTTTGTTTGTTTTTGTTTTTTATCAAATATTTTAATAAATTAATAAGAAATGTTACCTCATAAAATATTTAAAGTTTCTCATGACATTGGGTTGGATATAACTACAGAATATACAGGTGTGCTCAGGGATTTGTTGTGGTCACACTTTGTTTTAAGCTCCTATTCTCCTATATATCCTATTAACTTACTATTAACTGTGACTTTTCCCTCAATGAACATCTAATTACTGCTTATTAATATTTAGTAAGGTAGTAGTTAAGTTTATGTATTGGGTAGGCATATATGTATAAGTACTAATAAACAGCCCATTATGCTATAATATGCATGCTAATAAGCAACTAGTTAATAATGAGAACTGGTCCCTGAATTAAAGTGTTACCTTTCTTGCTTACTTGCTTCTATGGCCATGTGTATACTTAATCTAAATACGGTGCTAGAAAATCACATAAGTTTTGACATAAATTTTGAAACTGTCTCTCCACCGTTGTTATCACTGTCTCTGCACTGGTCATAAATGCCCTAATCAAAACATTACAATGGTTATTTAGTCATGCAAATAAGGACATGCCTTGTTTTCTACCCACAGAATAGGGGATTTACTTCATTTAAAGTCTGCACATCTGTTTTTACATGCAGTTATTGATCTTATTTACAATCATATAAGTTTCGATTATTCAGTTTCTCATTAAGGTTAATCAAAATTTCAACTTGATCTTCTGGTGAAACAATATGGTGCTTGGTGTTTCTCTATGGCAACTTGAAACAGAAGTTTGTTTCCAGTATGGATAAAACCTTTGCGCCTTAACAGTGGTGCTTGACAGCCAGCCAATCAGATTTGACCTTGACGTTTTTAGTTAGTATTAAACCATTTCTCACAGTTTTTAGGACTTTTGTTACAACACTGATGAAACCTAAAACGGTTCCGCAAAGAGCCCTGATCATTGATTCTCACACCGGTTCAAATATGTTGTATTTGCAAAAATCTCTTGGCTGGTTTTACATTGTCAGCATTTTTTGCTTTCATTAATAATGACTGATCTCCCCACAAAGGCTCCAGCTAAGTGGTCATGGCCTATTCTCAAAGTAAATTTGTATCCTGGCAGTCTTAGTTCTCTCCAAGGTTTGTTTACTTTAAACTTAAAGGAAGCCTTTAAAAGCCTTCATTGTAACCACTTTAGGATTCATATGCATGTTTGGCTCAGCTCCTGAAAAGCTTTTATGGAGATGCTGTAGACTTTCTGACAGAGATCAATTGGTGCTCTGTATGGGGAAAGTGGATAAGACGATATCAGGTTCTTCCTCATATTTATGTCAATAGCCAAACTGCTGAAGATCAGTCCAGTCAACTGCTGTACAAATGTGATGTGAATACTTTATTCCAGGTCTTCCACTCGAAAATACACATCCAGCTAGATTTTCAGAAGAATATGTGAGTGATGCTTGCTGCAGTAAAACTCTTCCACAGTGAATGTTGTGGATGGTTGCCAGAGCATTTAAGGTGTTGCTAAGATGTTCTGAGTTGCCTTCAGGGTTTAAAATAACACTTAGGGTTAATTCGCCCCAAAATGAAAAACTGCCATAATTTACTCACCAAAGAATTCAGTTCATCTTCAGAAGTCAAACTGAGATATGTTTAATCAAATTTGAGAGATTTCTGTCCCTCCATTGAAAGTATTTTCACCGAAAACTCTTGACATTTAAAAATGCTTGTAAAGAGATTTAAAAAAATCCATATGATTTGAGCAGTTTCAAAGTCTTCTGAAGAGACACAGTTGTTGTTAGCTATAAATATTATTAGGTGATCAATGTTTTATGTGAATAAAAACCTAAAATTAATCTGTTCATCATTTAGAGTGATGTCTCTTCTTCGAAACTTACGTTGGGGGGACAGAAATCTCTCAAATTTGATTAAAAACGTGTTCAGTAGAAAATTTCTCATGGGTTTGCAACGACATGAGGTTGAGTAAATGATGACAGCATTTTCATTTCGGGGTGAACTAATCCTTTAATATTCAGTAATACTGCATTATCAGTTTGCACTGATACATTGGACGATAACAAAACTTGAACTGACTGGAGCTGGATGACATTGTTGCCAAGTCTGTTTTTTTCCCCACAGAATTGGGTTACTTTTATACTGTTGCCAGGGGTTGAAGCGAAACCCCTCGTTCCCCACTATTTCACCCGAGATGGGACCCCCTGAAAGAAAGATTTGACCCTCCCAGAATGTGATTTTGGAGTGATTTTGATAGCCAATTTCCCCCAAAATGTGATTGGGATAGTTTTGGCCATGATTGTGCTTATTTTGAGTACCCATTGGGATGGTTTTGTTACGCACACCTGGCAACCCTGCTGGATGAAGACACCGTGGTCTCCGTAGAGCTGCTTTATAGCTGATTACTGAACTGAATCTACATTGAACTGACTCTAACTGAATAACAATATTAATGTCTTCTGTAGAGCTGCTTACAGCCTAATTGAACTTGTTTTTATAATTAATTTTCCACAGTTATTGAGCTGAACTGAACTTAGCAGACTTCAGCTGAATAATGACACTATTGTCTTTATAGAACTGCTTTGCAGCAGAATTTGTTTCATATTTGATTAAGTTTGTTCTGTTATTTACCTGTTTATTACTGTGAAGCTTCTTTGAAACATTGTATAAAGTGCTGTATAAGTATAAAAGTATAACACACACACACACACACACACACACACACACACACACACACACACACACACACATATATATATATATATATATATATATATATATATATATATATGTGGTAACACTTTAGAATAGGGAACACTTATTCACTATTAACTACGACTTTTCCCTCAATAAATTCCTAATTTGCTGCTTATTAATAGTTAGTAAGGTAGTTGTTAAGTTTAGGTATTTGGTAGGATTAGGGATGTAGAATAATGTCATGTAGAATAAGGCATAAATATGTGCTTAATTAGTACTAATAAATGGCTAATATTCTAGTAATATGCATGCTAATATGCAACAACTTAAGAGACCCTAAAATAAATAAATAAATACATACATACATACATACATACATACATACATACATACATGCATACATACATACATACATACATACATACATACATACATACATACATACATACACATACATAACATACATACATACATACATACATACTTTTATATTTCATGTCTCTAACAGGAACAGTGCAGGTCATGTTACACATCAAATTAACACTTAATAGTTATGGATTAGGAGTGTTCCTAGGCCTTTTCCTCAGTAAAACACCACTAATGATACTACAAATACTTCATCAGTGAACAATTACATATTAAAGAGGGAAGTCGAGTGACCAAACTTAAGCCTATTTGGTTACTGTAGCATTTTTTTCTCACCTTCCAGCAAATTCTACAACCCAAGCTTCAACCATCCTTCTGTACTAAAGGTTTAATAACCTATGGGCACTGTGAACTCTTTGGATTGCGAGTCCTGATGAGCTGTAATGTAGGTAAAAGCATACTAAAAGAGTATAAACATATCACTTTAGCATCGATTTGTCTTTTCAAGAGCACTCTGTCAGTGGAACGAACAGCCAATCAATACAGTGAGACTGGCCTCTCTCTACACTGGAACAAATGGAGAAGAATGTTGTTTCAGATTTGCTATCACATATCACATCTGTGACTGCAGAGGTCATTTCATATATTTCATACATGTCATACATTATGAGTAGCCTCTTATTTTCTGTATATTGAAACATAGGGAAAGTAGAACTGTGACCTAGTAATTAGCGCAATGGTCTGGAAAGCTTGAGTAGCAGATACAGGTTTGATTCTGACCTGTCTTGTAACTCACTCGCATCCTTATGTCCAAATCACTTGTTAAGTGAAGATGAATTATTTAGTATTTGGAATGTTTCCCTTTTGCTTTAATGACAGCAGCTCTCAAACTTCATGAAACCTTATGAACATGTTCACCAGCATGAGTTGAGTATGTTCCAAAAAACATCTTGAGAGGATGCAAATTAAATCTAAATGAATGTTTTGTACAAAAATGTTTCAGTAACACTTTAGTTAAGGGACCAATTCTCACTATTAACTAGTTGCTTATTAGCATGCATATTACTATCATATAGGCTGTATATTAGTGCTTATAAATCACATATTAATGCCTTATTCTGCACGACCATATTCTAGATTACTTAATCTATACCTAAATTTAACAACTACCCTACTAATTATTATTAAGCAGCAAATTATAGAGTTTATTGAGGCAAAGTCCTGGTAGTCATAGATTGGTCCCCAAACTAAAGTGTAATAAATGTCATCAATTCTATCTATCTATCTATCTATCTATCTATCTATCTATCTATCTATCTATCTATCTATCTATCTATCTATCTATCTATCTATCTATCACAAAAACATTCATGTTTTACATTTTTTCAAAATACTTTCTACAATGTATTGTAGCTAGTGGTTTTAAAAAATGAGTCACACAATCATTATATAAAATCAAGGCATTGCACATTCCAACTATTTAATGTTTTGATGTTCTATCTGCATAAAATATCAAGAAGAGCTTTAGAATTTCTTTCTGACCGTCACAGTGGGTGGGCTAATGCCCACAGAGCTCAGGGGTATAGCTAAATCCCTGCTAGCTCTGGCTGTGCTCAGAAGATAAATCCAGCACAAGACACCCACACGCGCTTTTCATTCCCCGAGGCAGCATACAGCGGGCCACGCATTTGTATTGGGACAATTCATGACTCATCAAGGTGTTCCGGAGGCGATGTGACAAATCCTACTAGGCTAAGGTCATGAATATGAATTAGGTCATGCTGACGTACCTTGGTAAACTTCCTGGAGTTCCCAGCCACAGAACCTAATTAAAATTCAAGAGCCAAGCTTTCAACTTTCAAGTAGGATTTAACTGCATAACCAACTAGTCAACTAGCCAACTGTCTGTCAGTAAACTAGTCATGTGTACTCCGCGGCTCAGGGTTTCGCTGGTTAGCTTCAGCTGGTTTGTTTCTCCATTGACTGCCTTTCAGTAGCTATGTATTATGACTAAATCAATTATTTAAAAGAATAGTTCACTCAAAACTCCTGTGTTAGCAGCACCACACACATGCACTGTGGTACTCTTGTGAACGTGTGTCGAAGACGGACACAGAAGAGAGGAAATTGTTGAATAAAGTCATTATTTTAGTTTTCTTTGCAGACAAAAAGTATTATTGTAGCTTCATAAAATTAAGGTTGAACCACTGATCTCGCATGGACTACTTTAATGATGTCCTTACTACCTTTCTGGGCCTTGAATGTCGTAGTTCCGTTGCTGTCTATGCAGGGTCAGCAAGCTCTCGGATTTCATCCAAAATATCTTAATTTGTGTTCCAAAGTTGAATGAAGGTCTTACAGGTTTGGAACGACATGAGGGTGAGTAATTAATGACAGAATTTTTATTTTTGGGTGAACTATCCCTTTAATCAGCCTAGATTTAGCATTACATAATTTGCACACCAATGGATCCTCTGCATTTGCATGCAATCTTCAAACTGTTCCTTCTGGCTAAAATAGTCCACTATCCACAATATTGCTTTCTCCAGTGAAAAAGTAATCTCATCTGAATCAGGACAGAAATACGCACAGATCAAGCACTGTTTATAAGTGAAAACAGTCTAAAACAGTTTTAAATAAATATGTCGGGGGATTTTGAAATGAAAGGACAACAGGGGATGGACCTTTTCACCGGTGGAAGCAATTATGGATTATGGATTCGTATTTTGTCCAGAAGCGACGGTTTAAAGTTAAAACACCTTAATGATGGATTTGTTTCTTACAAACACACAGACTTTTGCTTCATCACAAGATGTTAATTCAGGGGTTGACAACCTATGGCACAGTGATTAATCATAACAATTAAAAATGACACTTCATGACCAAAAGATTCCCGAGCCCTGCTTTAACTGATGGATTGGAGTCATGTGGATTATTTTTGGATTATTGTGATGTTTTTATCAGATGTTTGGACTCTCATTCTGATGGCACCCATTCACTGCTGAGGATCCATTGGTAAGCAAGTGATGTAGTGCTACATTTCTCCAATTCTGTTCTGATGAAGAAACAAATTCCTTTACATTTTGATGTCACAGACACACATTCTCAAACACAGCACGCAATCTCCCCTGATTACTGTTCACTCGCACCTGCAGCTCCTCACCACACACATCAGCACAACTCACTCTGCACTCGATGTCTGGTCACTCAGTTTTTTTGCTTTGCTTAGCCAGAAGCTTCAAAGGCTTGTTATGTTTAGCATTAGATGTATGACGCAATTGCACACCAATTATGCCTTCATAATTTTCATCATTCTTCTTAATAAAAACTCCGGCTAAGTGAGTCACTATATACAGACTTACAGTGCCATGTCTATTTTGCTAAAATGGCACTCTTTATCATCTAAGAGGCACTGAAGAATAATGGTTTCAAAAAGTTCCTGCTTCCATCACAAATGAGAATCATTTAGTTATCTACAAAATTCATTCACCAATTACATATGGCACACATTGCTGAAACCCAACTACAACAGCCCACATTCTTCAACGTTTCCCAAACGCCCCAAATTTCCTCTCAGCCATCCTCTATTTCTCTATTTGCTATGATTAACTGTGAGCCCCTATGACATATTCACCCAATTAAAGGCCCTCTCTACACCGAGGATCATTTCCATGAGAAATTCCTCTGCGCCTGGCTGTCAGCACCAACGCTACAACTCCACGATTCCACCCACGCCACACACACACACACAGGGTACGCTCGGAATGGAAAACTCTCTTTTGACTGTGAATACACAGAAGTGAATACTGCACAGTATGCACTTAAACTACTATGTAGAAAAATAAATATTACATGGAGTTAATGCATACACATATTCACAAGTTCACCTGCCCTTAATGAATGATGGTAAATGAATTTGGCTTGCTGTCGTTTAAGAAGCTCTGTGCTAAACCCCTGGACTAGAGGATTGGATAGATTGAGATTAGCTTAGAATAGAGGAGGAGATGGGGTGGTGGAGGAAAGCCAGAAAAACTAGTGCTGCCACGGCTCACTGACTGCTTATATACACTCACGATGACGATGATTGACAGTCACAGGACTGAATGAAGTTTAACACTTAATATCATATCACATACACTGATTATTGCTAGTAAAGAGCATCTATCAAATATGAAGAAAATGTTCTATGTAAGAGTTTGTCCAAGTAACATCATTGTAGTCACTGGATTTTTCTGTATATGTATTTTCTTGTTTCCAGAGAAAGGCACTTTTGCAAAGCTGCTCCATGAAGCTTTGGAACCTTTATATATATATTTTGTTTCGAAGAATGTATGAAACTTTGTTCATAAAACAGTCTTTGTAAAAATGTCTGAAGATTTTGACAGAGAGGATGACTTGCAATTTTTTGCCCAGCCTTAATTATTTGAACCAGAATATACAGACAATGAACTAAGAGATGGATGTTCTACGTCAGAACGCCGGCTCCTGCATCAGCACCACACGCATGCATTATGGTACTCTCGTGAATGCACGCCAAAGACTGACACAGAAGAGAAGAAAATGTTGAATAAAGTTGTTATTTTCGTTTCCTTTGTGCACAAAAAGTATTCTCGTATCTTCTTAAAATGAGGTTGAACCACTGATGTCACATGGACTATTTTAATGATGTCCTTACTAGCTTTCTGGGCCTTGAAGATGGTGGTTGCGTTGCTGTCAATGGAGGGACAGAAAGCGCTCAGATTTCATCAAAAATAACTGAATATGGATTTGGAACGACATGAGGGTGAGAAATTAATGATAGAATTTGGCCTTGTTAGCCAATACCTATTTAAAAACATATAAACCAAGCACTACAAATTTAAAAAAGAACACAAATCATACAGACAGTATTGGCCATTAAGCATTTTTGAACCATGTTCTCATTGCATTTACAAAGTCTTGACCTGCAGGTGTACAATGTTTTGGGAGCTTTGCAACATCAATACATATTTTCTTTTTTGTTATCAACATTTTTTTTTTTTTCACACATAACACAACACAGCATCCAAAATACAACAAAACAAAACAACGGACACATACTCAACATCTCAAAGTCCAGTCAAAAGCGAGGGAGAGAGGGAAGGACAATAAAAACACAAAACAAGTCACTCCTTTATACAATCACGTATATCAAAAAGAAAACACTGCCAAGCATCAATGGTCGAAGGCCTGGCCCCACCGACTTGCGCCATTGTACATTCACAAGACACTATTTTCAGGAGGCTATGGATCCAATATGTTTTTCTACACATGTGTGGTGTAAACCAGTTCTGTATTATTGTCTTCTTCGCAGCTGTAAAACCAGCAAACAACATTCTCTTTTGCATTGAACTAATACAGAGACCAGAATCATCATTAAGAAGACACAAACTTGGGTTAACAGACCAATCAATTTGCAGTAAGGATGACAAAACATCAATACATATTTTCGAATAATGCCAGTAATGCAGTTAATTTACTTTTTTTAAACAAATCACCCATTCATTTTTTTCAGTTTTTTCCCCCCAGTTCCCAGCCCACACAGCCAATGGCAAGCCTCCAGGGTCAGTAAAAAAACCCAAAAAAACATTTAACATTGTTGTGTGAATTTCAATAGAGAGCCTTTCAATTGGGAATTTTACATGAAGGCGAAAGACTTCCTCTTGCAGATTTCACAGCGGGTTCAAAATGGTCATGTGGATTTGCTGTGCTGAGCATCAGAACGATACTTAGTTTGAGAGTGACTTTTGTGTGAGCTGTGCTTCGTATATCACTACACTACTGCCAATTGAAAATGACCTTTTCTGACCACAATCTGTCACCGAAATTTTGCTAATGTGACCACAACTTAATCCTGCGGTCACATTTTCCATTGTTCTGTGAAATTTTGGGGGCAAAAACCAGTAATTTCAATAGGAACCAGCATGAATGCAGTTCTGATCATGTTCAAGTTGGGGATGTGAATTTGACATGTAACAACAGAAATCTGCTTGGTTTGAAAGTGAATTCTGTGTGAGATGTGCTTCATAGCTGCGGTACGCAGAAAAGGAAACAAGACTATTAAAATGTAAAACATTTTTTTAATGTTAAATAAACTGATTTGGTGGCTGATTTTAATAGCTTTATTATTTAATGAATCAACATCTTGAACGTTTGCCATTAAATTTTTGTTTTGAATTTATATATGTTAAGTTGTTTTGTTTGTTTGTATTTTTTTCATGCAAGCACTTGGTATATTTTGGAGGAAGAGCTAGAGCCTATAAAGAGGGGGGAGCTATAAAGATCTGGGTGCATTAAATACATTTTGTGTAAAAACTTTGGTAACACTTTATTTTGATAGTCCACTTTAGACATTCTACTAACAGTAAGTAACTTTGTAACTACATGTCAACTAGCAGTCATTAGAGTATTAGTAGATTGTCTGCTTAATATCTTCTAACACTTTATTTTGATGGGTCCACTGTACAACATACAACACACTGACTATAAGAATCTTTGCAAGTATATATCAACTTATTCTACTAACTCTAAACCTAACCTAACAGTATACTCTGAGAGTTAGTAGACAAGTAGTTGCGAATTAATGAGAATTAGTTGACATGTAGTTGCAAAGTTACTTATAGTTAGTAGAATGTCAAAATAAAGATTAACCAAAACTTTTTACCAGACATCAACTATTGAGTTGGAAAAAAATGTGGTCACCTGGGTATTAAAATACACATTTGAATTGTGTTCACATGCTATATTCTGCAGAAATGGTAAGAAAAAATACTATTGAAATCATGATTCTACAGAAAAAGAGCAAGAGATATGTATGTTAGAATTTTGAATAAAATATGATTACCTAGAGTTTTTATTATCAGTATATAATTGAGTAATTTAAGCAGCAATGTACATCCACATACTGCACCCATCAGCATCTGTGTTTTTTGTTTGTTTTTACTTTTATGGTTTTATGTAAACTGCTGATCCTGCAAACATGTAAAATGGCCTCATATTCTTCAAAGTTTTTTACTTGAAAAAGACAGAACTGTCACAAACTCTTTTTCCATAGGGGATTGTGTTAACGATCGTTAGCTATGATTTGTGACACATTTATTGTAATACAAGGATACAGTAGTTCATATGCAAATTAATGTGCACATGAGTGTGCCTTTTTAATGAATATGCATTTTGAATTAATCTGGAAGTTGTACACTTAATCCAGCACACAAGAACACCTCATCAGTTCTGGTCCAGTTGTTTTTCTAAACCTTCTACTACTTTTGTGGTGTAGCCTACTGACATCTAGTGGAAAAGAGAGCAACTAAAATGTGATGAAGAACGTTAATGACATCAATTGAACTTTCCTGTGCTTTTCAAGTAGAAAACTGGTAGAAAAAGGGAACAAAAATAATTCTTCCTCTATACAATCATATCGTGATGGAGGCATTGCCTCCTCTCACATGACTTTCCCCCATTCATTCTCAATTACCCCCCCTCCAAACTCCTGGCACGCTTTATGGGGTCTGTTAAAACTAAATGATCTCAGGGGAGGCGAGAGAGACATGGACTCCCACTGTAACTTTACCTGCTGGTGTCACTGTTGGACAAAGTTTCTTTAGAAAACCTTTTTAATAGTATATTTTGTAATATTGCCATTGTTTTATTTTTGTACTATGAATTTTTTTTTCTCATCCAATATTTTGACTAGACATTGCCGCCCTTGCCTCGGAGGAAACGCCCCTTGTAGGGTGGTATAAGGGGATGCAGGTCATGGAAAGGATCTGAGACACCAAGACAAGAGACATTGGCCTTGACAAGTATTTCAGAAGCGGTGATCAAGACAGGCGCCTTATGGATGCTGACAGTGACAAGAACCTCAAGGCAGTATTAAAGTGCCTTAGTACCCCCAGTGAGCAAGCCAAAGGCATCAGTGACAAGGAAAAAGTCACTACAAATTTAGGTTTAAATGAATGGGCACATTGTATCAGAAAAGCAAGGATATGCACAGTGCTGTGGAGGTCACAGGCTCAGCATGCGAAACGACAACAGATGCCATATCCTGGACTGTGGTAAAGCCCACATCCTAGCCGTGATTAATATGTATTTCAAGAAAAGACCAACACAGCTGGTCACCTACAGCAGTGGTAGCCACGAGACTCACATTGACTGCTGGATGGTCCAGGGGCGAAACCTGTTGGTGACCAAAGCGGCAGTCCATCCGGTGCACTCAGTGTCCGAATTCATTCACTTGTTTTCATTCACTCCTTCAAGTGAACTGTATGAGTGGACTAATGTAGGTAATAGTGAATGAGAGTATAGGGGGCAATTTCGGATACAGCCCCTGACTGGGCTTGCTAACTCCCTCTACCCACATGGCTTTACTTAAGGAAGCCTAAACCACCCTAGCACCCCTAGTAGTAAGGAAGAAAACTGCCCACAAAATTCTTGTTAACAGGCTCATGTCTGTTACACCTCAAATATGGTTAATGAGATCCACTTTCCTGCAGAGTTTAGCTTCAACTTTGATCAAACTCCCCCACCTGTGATTAATGATCCTGAAGACATGCTCAGGTGTGTTTGATTAAGGTTAGAACTAAACTCTGCAGGAAGGTGGATCTTGTGAGCCAGATTTGAGGATTCCTGGCCTATATGAAACAACAGGTTCTGAAAAGGTCTCTTTTGGTTTGAGCCATTCCAGTTCAATTGAGTGGCTAAAGAATGGCCAGTCAATGCTCTTTGTATTCTCCTAGTTGCATTACAGGGCTGCCTACACAAAACCTGCATGGGCCCAAAGGATACACTAGTTGCTCTGGGCCCAAACAGGCTGGCCCACACTGGGCTATCATGGAATTAATGTGGGCAGTCTGCTATTGTGGCCTGCTCACAGAGGGCCTGCAGTGAGCCCAAAGCTGTGGGTCTCGCCTGGGCAAGCCCGCATTGGGCCTGTTTAGGTTTGGTGTGGGCTGCCCCTAGCCCACTGTGCCCGCAAAAAGCCAGCATGGGCCCTGCAAGGACATGTTTGCAGCAGCTTTGAAAGTCAGTGGGTGATTTTTTTCTTCTCTAAAATATGATTTTTTTTGACAGCCTATCAGTAATCACGTGAATTATTAATTTTTTGAACACTGGCCAATTTCAAATGTGTTATTTATTTACAACAATTCAATAATAAGTAGTTTTTTTTTTTTTTTTTTTGTTAAAGTAGTGTTACTGTTGTGAAGTTATACAGCTATAGTTGTGTTGCTGGGTTTTAAAGCAGGTTTTTTATTTTTATTTTTTTATTCTGTATTTACAGCAATTTCACTGTCCACTCAGTTCAAAGGTGGATGAATGGCTACACATAGATGTGTGCACACACTGCCAGAGCTGTGTGAAATCACTACCATGCTGCTTTTATGGGGGTGGGTATAATATATATATTTTTTTTGTCAAGTCACTTGTTTCATTTCTATAAGTTTTCAACATTTTAAAAGCTTTTTACTCCAAAGATACTACAAGCAGTGTATTCAGTAGGCGTAGTATATTGTAAATTGCTTCAAAGGCATAAGGTATTGCAAGTATTACATACAACAATAATAAAACAGTGTGTTGACATAAAAAAAGGAAATTTACTTTTGGTACTTAAGCACTTTTAAATGCAAGTACTTCTGCACTTTTACTTAAGTAAAAATCTGTCTTTACAACTTTCACGTTTAATGGAGTAATATTTGGAGTTGTGTACTTTGTCCGCCTCTGCCATCAGCTGCAGATGTAGAAAAGTAGCACCAGTGTACAGTGTTGGGGAAAGTTACTTTTAAAAGTAATGCATTACAATATTGCATTACTCCGTATAAAAGTAACTAATTGCGTTAGTTACCTTTTTTTTTTTTGAAAGTAATGCATTACATTATTGTGTTACTTTCTGTCACATGGGCTGGGCTTGCTTATTTATTTTTTAATAACAAAAAAAAAAAAAAAAGTTATATTTTTGGCACTGTTGGTGAAAGGGCTTTGTTGGTGTTAAGCCTCAGGCTGAAGGAAGTGTCTCTGTCTCTGTACCTCACTCCCAGTTTCTGTCAACACAAGGACAGGAGAGGTGTCAGTGAAATGGGAAAACAAAGTAACTTGCGTTACTTATTTGAAAAACTAACTCAGATATTTTCTTGTAAATCTAAAAGTAATGTGTTACTTTACTAGTTACTTTAAAAACAAATAATCTGTTTATGTAACTTGCACTACTTGTAATGCATTACCCCAACACCGTAACTCTGTGAAGAATGCAAACCTGTTCAGAAACATCAACGTGTGCACTCTTTGAACGAGCAGCGTGACGTCATAGTAGTAGTGGTAGTAATATCTTTATTTGTTCCTTCACAGGGCAATTTATACAGCATCAACCTCACAAAAGACAAACATTTATAAGACATCGTGACAAAACAACATCACAACAACTACAACCACAACAACAAAACCCGGGAATTAACGGTGCACCATTTTTCATAGATTAAAATAACATTAAAATTCATAGTAAACCTTTATCTTTATGTTTCAAATAATTGTTTACAATCAAGACTGCATTTGAAACAAAAGATCTAGAAGCTCTAACAGTCCTCCACTCTCTATATGGTCTGCCTGAGGGGAGCAATACACAATGTGTGATGTATCATCTAAGATAGTCAAGGACTTCACACAGAGCAGATACCCCCAACTGTACAGAGCCTGTAGTCTTTGACCCCAAATTAATAATGCTCTGCATTCTACTTTTAACATTTAGTCCATAAAACCAACAAATCATAGCAAAAGTCAAGACCGTTTCATTAAAAGATCTCTAAAACATTTATTTATTTATTTCGAAATACATTTTCAGCTTCCTCAATAAATATAACCGTTTTTGTGCTTTTGATACAAGATTTGTGTTTTCCACCCAACTTAGCTTATCATCAATAACTGTACCCACATACATGAATTGACCTTCTCGACTTCTTTACCTGCAGTAACTACTTTACTACATAAGCCGCACATAGAACATTACACTCCCCACTGTAAAGTTACTCTCTGAATATTTCCTGTTTCCCTGAAATAGAGATACATCATAAAACTAATATTCTAATGTGTTTTTGAGTTCAAACATCAATAATAAAATGCAATTTGTCACCGTTATTATATTGCATATTCTATTATATTGAATTATACTACAATTTTTTTCAAATAACCCCCAGTGTTTATAGTATTTTTTATTTATTTAAAAAATGAGTTAATTAACAATCAATCCCCGCACACCTGACCCACATGACTTTTTTTTTTTGCAAAAAAGTATATACAAAAGTTTTATTAACAACATTTTGGTCTCATGACCTTCATCATGTACATTCAAACATGCAATTGCAAACTCAATCACATTAAATCATGTCCAATCTGTGTGAAGGACCATCGATTACTAACAACACTCAGTGGGTACATCATTGTATATATATATATATATATGTGTGTATGTATATATACACACACACACACACACATTATAACATCACATTAAATAGTGCTTCATCATTCATGCCCATAGGTGATAAAAAAGTTAAATTTTTCAAGAGCTAATAATTATCATAAATAATTGTTTAAATAATGATCATAACTGTTTGTATATTAAATGTTATCATTCAACAAAAAATAATGGATATTTTAATTGTGTATCTTCAACACAAATGTGATGTAAAGTGAATTCAGATTAAATTCAGATTAAAAGCTTTGAGTGTTTTATCAAGTTGTGTAAAATCAAAATTGATCCAAGAGACATTAATCTCTCTCTTCTTGTCAGTGTAGTTATTAATCATGTTCTACTCTTTACATAAACACTCATTTGTTAAGTTGGTCTAAATACAATACAAATAAATACACAAGTAATGCTTTTAAACGTGTCTGATGTTAAGTCATCGCTCTGAGAGGAACTGACTAGATTCAAAGGCAAAATCTGTAGAATATAGATGTTTATTGCTCATCCAGATTATGATTGTTCAGTAGAGGGCGCCATTTCTCTTTTTATAGGTGCTAAATAAATGAAAGGTTATAGACAGATTCTTGTGCGTCCCATAATCAGATGTGGTGATAATGTAAATTGAATATAGTGACTTTCTGACTGTTTGTCATATATGTGGTTAAGTCTTGTGGTCAGTGTTGTTGTTTTGAGATGCTTTTCAAACTATTTTCTTACTGCTAAAAAAAAACACACGTTAGAATGGCAGAATGAATAGTTATAATATATGCAGAAGTAATGTATAGATGATTATAATGTTTTTATAAGCGTTGGTGCTGGCTCTCATTTAAAACCCAGCCCGTTTCCCTGCGTGCTGACGTCACTTACCGAAACTCTTGCGCGTGTGGCCTGCAGCTCGGACAGCGGTCAGATCTTCTGGTCATCAAACACGAGGAACTCTCATCATGGGAAACTGTCAAGTGAGTATTTCATTACATTTCTATCTGCTAATGCGCAGCTTACATACGAGATACGTCCACATTCCGCGTAACGTTAGAGTTTGGTCTGGGACACGTCGTGTAATCGATCAATTCAAATCGGTTTAATAAAGGAAAGAAACATGAATATAGAGAGAAAAGATATCTCGCTGGTGTGGGCTGGGTTTTCCGCTGCTAAGATGCTTTTGTCAAACGCAGTCCTTACATCGCGTGAACTCTGAATGCGATGCACTGCGATGTTTCTTTTCTGAGCTTTCCAGGATCGCTTTTATTACTAAATCTTGAAAATCCTTTCGTTTTTTCACTTTTCGAATATGTATTACAGTGATTTCGATTATATATGATATTGTATCAGAATCCCGTTATCTGAATGAGTCAGAGGAAGCTCTTTGGGAGGAGACAGTTTCAGTTTAGCCTGTGAAGGGGCCTCCATCTAGGATTACAGTGTGAGGACAGGGCCCGCTTCCTCTGAGCATTCCTGAGCCAGCCTTTTGTTCTCTAGTATGACAATAAACCTCTTTATTCACAAAAAGAGTGATGCTCTGCTCAGTACAGATTTCACCGTTGTTCAAAAAAGCAAAAGAAAGAAATAACTTGTAAGTGTTTTGTTAGTAGTACTGTAGTTGGAGTAGTACTTTGATGTCTTTGAATTCAAGTTAACATACATTACTGGGGCCAGTTGTTCAAAAAGTTTAATCTGGATCAGAATGATCAGGATTTGGAATCCCATGTTTTGCTATCCAGGATCAGGGAACCCATCTTACTTTTTACATCTTACCTGATCCAGATACACACTTTTCAGATTCCCAAACCTGGATTACTAGTGCTCTACGGAGCCCCTAAAGGGACATGGTGATGGAATAAATAAAATAAAAAATAAGATTTGGGGGGGTGTTTGCATTCTAGTTTTGCATTGCATTTACACAAATAACTACTTCTGACAGGTCCATTTCTGATGATTGTGCCAATGTAGTTTACAATCAGTGATAAAAAAACAACTTTAAATATAATATTTTTGTCTGATATTGACAGCTGTTTGGGGATTTAGGGATATATTATGTTACAAATGTTGTATTTTTGGACCAGTTTTAAAGTTTTATTACATTGTTGTTCCTGAAATCCACCCTTCTGCTGGGATCAGAATAATACAGTTTTTATTTTTTTGATCAAAAGTATCCCAATTATACTAAAATGTTTTGAACAACACAAATTGAGGATTTAATCCAGATCAAAACCGAGATTAGATTTTGTGATCTAATCCTAAATCAGAATACTTTTTTTTTTCTTTTGAACAACCCATTTTCAAGATTTGATACAATCCGATGACCAAAATCTGATCAGATTACTTTTGAACAACTGGCCCCTGGGTGTTACCATAAGATATTTTATCATGGGTGTGTTTTGGGATCATTGCAACAGTAAAACAAAAACAAAAAACAAATTTTTTTTTTTTTTTTTTTAATCTTTAAAATATGTAAGAAACAATTAGGCCTATTTTATGGAAGTATCTAGATGAAACTTCTCTGCTTATCAACCTATCAATACATTTTAGTAAACAGGATTTAACTCATTTCAACTAATCATAACACAGCGGCAAGAAATGCTTTCTAGAATTTTTCAGTAATTATAAACAGTGACATTTAAATATTTGCTATAGCAGGAGCAGTTGAAACATGACTTGTTATATTAAGTTCGATATTATGGTCAATATTTAATACAGTTGGCATATATAAATGTCCTCAACTAATAATAATGACTGTTAGTGTTAAAGCAAGGTCAAAAATGCATAACTGTTGAATGCTAAAACATGAATTTAGTGATCTGGGCTTGTATTACTTAATTATGTAATTGATTGTGAACAGGATCAAACATGATGAACATTGGAAATGATTCTCCTTGGTTTTATTTGACAGCCAACCGTTTTTCCTTATGACGACTTTGATGTAGTTGCTGACATAAAGGCCATTCGCAAAGCCTGCAAAGGTTTAGGTGAGATGCTTAAGTCAGTCTTACATTTTAATTAGCGTTCAGTATGTTTATTAATTGAATATACCATACAATTACAGTTCTACATGCAGTTATAATTAGTAAGCTATTTACTGGATATTTTCATCACAAGAGGATACATTTATGGTCTTTCTATTTAATTTAAGGAACTGATGAGCAAGCCATCATAGACATCCTAGCCAATCGATGTGCAGCTCAGAGACTGGAGATCAAGCAAGCATACTTTGACAAATATGATGATGTGAGTATTCTGAAAACATCACAGAAATAGTTTTTAAGAATAAAGAGCATGCCTTCACAGATTTGTGTTTTCTCTGAAGGAACTGGCGGAGGTTTTGAAGAGTGAGCTGACTGGTAATTTTGAGAATGCCATTCTTGCCATGCTGGACCCTCCTCATGTGTTTGCAGTTAAAGAGCTCAGGAAGGCCATGAAGGGCGCTGGCACAGACGAGGATGTCCTGGTGGAGATGCTGTGCACTGCTACCAATGCTGTATGTCAGTTTGTTTTGATTGAAAAGGCTCTGCGAGTTCCTGTGTTTGTCCCCATTCCCAAAGCTGGGACAAATGTTTGTCCATGAGATGAGTCATTTACTACTTTTTGTTTTCTAACAGGAGATTGCCACTTACAGAGATACCTACACCCATGGTAAGAATGACTTTCAACACTGCCAAACTGAAAGATTCAACATAATGTATTTAAAGGAATAGTCCACCCAAAAATGCAAATTCTGTCATTAATTATTCACCCTCATGTCGTTCCAAACCTGTAAGACATTCGTTCATCTTCGGAACACAAATAAATATATTTTGATGCATTCCGAGAGCTCTCTGACCCTCCCATAGACAGCGTGTCCTTGCACGATCAAGGCTCAGAAACGATCAAAAAGAAAGAAATCGTTAAAATAATCCATGTGACATCAGTGGTTCAACCGTAACTTTACGAAGCTACGAGAATACTTTTTGTGTGCAAAGAAAACAAAAATAATGACTTTATTCAACAGTTCTTCTCCTCCGCGTCACCTTGGCGCCATTTTGACAGTGACATGTGGCCAAGTATGGTGACCCATACTCGGAATTTGTGTTCTACATTTAACCCATCCAAAGTGCACACACACAGCAGTGAACACACACACACCGTGAACACACACCCGGAGCAGTGGGCAGTTGGGGGTTCAGTGCCTTGCTCAAGGGCACCTCAGTCGTGATATTGAAGAGTATTTTTACTCTTTAAAATTTAAAATTTTTACAAGTAAAATGATCTGCCAGTGGGGTAAGTAAAATATTCTTAAAACATGAGTATTTTACTTACCCCACTGCAGATAATTGTACTTATTTTAAGCAAAATGCAGTTAATTTCTTTTTTTCCCCCTGAAAACAAGACTAAGGCCCGGTTTCACAGACGGGGCTTAGACTAAGCCAGGATTAGATCAAAGTTCAATTAGGACATTTAAGCAATTTTTATGTGCGTGCTTAGAAAAAAACATTACTGGTGTGCATCTTGAGACAAAACAAAGGCACTGATATATTTTAAGATCAGTCAGTGCACGTTTATTTCAGTTGAAACAGCTCAGACTTACATTTTAGTCTAGGACTAGGCTTAAGCCTGGTCTGTGAAACCGGGGGTGAATATCTTAAGTCATTTCGCTTATCTAGTAAAGATAAGTAGTTGATTTAAGAATTTTTTGATATTTTGACTAGAAACAAGACAAAAAGACTAAGATAAGCCATTTTTTTTGCAGTGTACGTAAAGTACGTATGCAATGTATGTACTCCGATATGCGTACACTTTGATCTGAACGTAAACAACGTATCCGCGTACATACGTTGCATACGTTGTTTACGTATGTGATACTCTCAAAAATGGTGCTATAGGGTGACACGGAGGAGACGAATTGTTGAATAAAGTTGATATTTTTGTTTTCTTTGCGCACAAAAAGTATTCTCGTAGCTTCGTAAAATTACAGTTGAACCACAGATGTCACATGAATTATTCCTTGCTATGTTTTTGAGCCTTGATCGTGTCAGGATCCTTGCTGTCTATGGAGGGTCAGAGAGCTCTCGGAATTCATCAAAAATATCTTAATTTGTGTTCTGAAGATGAACGCAGGTCTTTCGGGTTTGGAACGATTTTTGGGTGAACTATCCCTTCATAGGTTTTTAGTTTTTAGGTTGTTTCAACTACTGTCTTAAAAATTGTCCTAAGTAACACTTTATTTTGTCCATTTTAATTTATGCATGAAATGCAAAATGCCTATGGCTATCAAAATGAAGATAAATGTGTTGTGTTACTAAATATAATATTATATAATATTCACCTTAGTAAGCAAAGATATCTGGGATATGAATTTTTTTTTTTTTTACATTCAAACAATAAAAGCGTAGCATTGAGTTAAGATATACATAAGTTATTTGAATTCGATTAATTGATTATAAGTTTTCACATGAGTGAGCTCAGTCAGTCGTGCTATAAAGACAGCACTCTTTGCTCATTTTCTTGAATCCATTCACAATTTGAAGAAAAGTTTAGTTTGTCATGCTGCTCAGAGGATCTACGTCCACGTATACTGCTGAGTTTCAGGAGTGACAAACACATATAATTACAGTGAATTCGCTGAATTGTTCCGTGAGTCACTCCTGAAATTGCTATGATTAACAGTGATAACCATAGCAACGAACACGACAAAACATCTGACAAAACTATGTCAAAATAGATCTGTGCATTAAGTGTTGTAGTTTAAATGCAGAGCATCTCTTTCTGTGTGCCCTTTTTAAAGCTATGTTTAAAAGTAGTCGACTTTTTTAAATTATATCTACAACTAATTGAAGGTATAATGCATTGTTTTGTAGTAATTAATTTATTGATTTAATTTTAGCTCTTTTGTTTTAAGCTTTATTTTGAATTTCAGCTTTAGGGAATCTTAAAATTCTAGATTAGTATGATCAATTGATATTAATCAAAACGTCCAATTTATACCTTATTTAACACTTGTCCAGCGAGTCGTTAAGTTTCAGTATATTCTGATAAATTCTGTTTATTTTCGTGGCCACAATATAATAATACAGAATTATTTAAATAACCGTATGACAGTTATGAGCATATAGGTAACGTTATCTTGGCAAAGCTTGATTTGAAAATTACACACCAAAACACAGAACACTTCTCTATGAATCAAACAAGAGTTTATTTACTATCTTACTAACATACATGAACTAAGCTAAATAACACAAACACAAAATACATACACACAGGCAATGACTTGTTGCAATTGAGAATGATTAAAATATAGCACTGTTTTACACGATTTTACTCGTGTCGATCATCAAATGGAGAACTCTCTTAATTTTACTTTAGAGATAGATACGACCAGTTCAGCAGAATAAAGGTTGTTTGATACCTTGCTTTTAAGTTGAAATGACGCTGATCTGTCTTTCGTTTCCCGGATGTTGGAAACCCCGCGTGTCGTCGTCGCGTGACGTCACTCTGGGGATGCCCTTCTGTTGGTTTGACTGCTCGGTGTTGTTTGATGGCTTGAAGTTGCTTTCGCGTAGCTTCAGACTTTCAAGGGTTTCTTCAGAGATTTGACTGAGTGTTGGCTCAGTGTTCGAGACTCGGCCTAGATGTTGAAGGCTGCGAGTTCTTTTGGAGTAGCTCCAAGTTTCAAAGAAGCGCGCGATTTCCGAGCAGAGCAGAGAGAGAGAGAGAGCAGCTGGGAGTCAGTTTTAGACGGAGAATTCGGTCCCTCCCACTAGATGCTCTTCCAATGAAAGGGTTCCTTTAGACGAAGCTCCACCTACACGGCTCATTTTCCATGCGTAAATCCTCTCGTCTAGTTATTTTGTCACATGATGAAAATATCTTTTAACACGTTCTAATCACACATTATTATACTCGATATTAACTTCCCATGCACACCAAATTCTTGCATTTGTCCTGACCGTTAATATGAAACCAAATATAAGGTATTTGACATACATTAACAGCTTTTATGCTAAAACTAACTCAAAAGGGTTCTATTTAAAGATTAGAAATAACACATCATGCATATACTACTAGCAGGTCTAGTAGTTCTTGCACAGGAGAAAATTATACCTCAAAAGATTATAAAAACATACCATTGATTACAATGACACAGTAAGCTTATAAATGACATAAAATACACATTGATATATTTTGTAAAATATATTGTATATATTGCTTTTGATAACAGCAACAGGTATTAATTGTCTTTTGGAACACTTTATAAAAGTTTTAGTCTTTGTTCGGTTAAAGAAATGAAAGGCACATATCCTTGCCATGTCCTGGGAGGACGGGAGGTCAGGAAAGTCACTGTCCGGGTCATGAGAATGTCACGTTTGTGGGGATCTGGTCTTCCTTAGCTTGAACGTCTGTCGTAAAACGTCTTTTCTTGTTGATAAAAGTCATTGAGTTATGCGTTAACGATCAGAGGATCCATAAAGTTTGTCGTTTTGACCATTGCCAGATGTTTACCTCAAAGCTCTCCTATTTTGAGAGGTTTCTTTACGATGATAACCCGAAAGGCATGGCAGGAAATTGGCCAGCCAGTTGGGTGAGGTGCTCTTCCTCTGTCAATTTTATGACTTGCAGATAGAGACGAACGTTTCTTTAAGCCTGAGGAATTTTGTGGTTGCACTTAGTGTGTGTGTGTGTGTGTGTGTGTTCTTTCCTCCACACAGGTCCTACAGTTTAATAATTATAATTAGCATTAATAATTCAAATATTTAATTTGTTTTGTATTTTCAAGTAGTTAACTAGTTGAAATAGTTAATTAACCCTTCTAGACTGTAGGGCTCTGGGCTTTTTATGTATGTATGTGTGTATGTATTTATTTATACATTTGTTTTCTTCATCTAAATGCCATGAGACTTCATGATTTTTCCTACACTTGCTATACTTCATGCTTCAGTACAATAAAATGCTGGTATTAATCCTCTGAATGTAACATAAGTATTTAATCAAGATTTGACCATATATTAGATTCATTATGGTTCATATAATTTGGTAAAGAGTCATAAGACAATATAATGTGAGAAAAAAGAATCTAGTAGGCATATCTTGGGACCAGAATACAGACACTTTTCACATTTCTGGGGTTCTCAGAAGTGAAAATCATCATAGTTATGTAAACTTCTGTAGAAGATGACAGGAATTACATTACATGATAGCATTTCTATGACTTTACAAAAGGCAGATTTTTTTTTTCAAGAGATTGATCACATTGGTCAGAAGAGAGAAGGATGTCAAATTTGATAATAACTGTGTATACAATGTTAATAACTGTGGAAACGGCTCCATAGCTCTTCTTGTCCAGTTAGCAACCACCTCGTAACCACTCAGAACATCTTAGCAACCACATAGCAACATCAGTTCCCTAATGTTCACTCACATTTACAGTTACGTGATCACAATATGTTTTTCTTCAGTTTGAACAGTTTATCTATTGCTTTATCAAATGACTCAAACTATGTTTGTAAGCATCAGCTGTATGTTGTTGTCTACAGTGCATGACAGTTTATCTATTGCTTTATCAAATGACTCAAACTATGTTTGGTAAGCATCAGCTGTATGTTGTTGTCTACAGTGCATGACAGGGATTTGGAGGCAGACATTGAAGCAGACACCAGTGGGGAAGTTAGGAGACTGCTAACATTGCTTCTCGAGGTAAATCCGCTTCATTCTAAATCAAAATGGTTGCTTAGGTCTTACAAAATGACCACTCCGCAGTCCTGAGCGTCATAAAGTGCTCGGTGTGATCCTGTATTTAGTACTCCTCCCTCTTCCTGCGGTCCCTATAGAGCACGGGAGCTTGTGCTTCAGAGCCCCTTTCATTAGATAAGTAGAAGCAGGATTCAATGACGTGACTCAGATTGGATTTCACTCTCTCGGTCAAGGGTGTCAATACTTTCTCTCTTGTAGGGCAACAGAGACGAGAGCTACGAGGTGGACGAAGCACTGGCAGAGCAAGATGCCGTCTCTCTGTTTGAAGTAGGAGACATTCAACACAATCACATTTAAATATTCATATGTGTAGCTTGATTTTAGCACACATCTGCAAGCATACATGTGTGGACAATATCTAAAATGTGATTTTTTTTTCACTTTAGACTCATATAAATGTAACATATCCTTAGAGATTCATAGAATCTGAAGGTGATTTATTAATATTTGATTATTTGATTTATATATATATATACAGTGAGGAAAATAAGTATTTGAACACCCTGCTATTTTGCAAGTTCTCCCACTTAGAAATCATGGAGGGGTCTGAAATTGTCATCGTAGGTGCATGTCCACTGTGAGAGACATAATTTAAAAAAAAAAATCCAGAAATCACAATGTATGATTTTTTAACTATTTATTTGTATGATACAGCTGCAAATAAGTATTTGAACACCTGTCTATCAGCTAGAATTCTGACCCTCAAAGACCTGTTAGTCTGCCTTTAAAATGTCCACCTCCACTCCATTTATTATCCTAAATTAGATGCACCTGTTTGAGGTCGTTAGCTGCATAAAGACACCTGTCCACCCCATACAATCAGTAAGAATCCAACTACTAACATGGCCAAGACCAAAGAGCTGTCCAAAGACACTAGAGACAAAATTGTACACCTCCACAAGGCTGGAAAGGGCTACGGGGAAATTGCCAAGCAGCTTGGTGAAAAAAGGTCCACTGTTGGAGCAATCATTAGAAAATGGAAGAAGCTAAACATGACTGTCAATCTCCCTCGGACTGGGGCTCCATGCAAGATCTTACCTCGTGGGGTCTCAATGATCCTAAGAAAGGTGAGAAATCAGCCCAGAACTACACGGGAGGAGCTGGTCAATGACCTGCAAAGAGCTGGGACCACCGTTTCCAAGGTTACTGTTGGTAATACACTAAGACGTCATGGTTTGAAATCATGCATGGCACGGAAGGTTCCCCTGCTTAAACCAGCACATGTCCAGGCCCGACTTAAGTTTGCCAATGACCATTTGGATGATCCAGAGGAGTCATGGGAGAAAGTGATGTGGTCAGATGAGACCAAAATAGAACTTTTTGGTCATAATTCCACTAAACGTGTTTGGAGGAAGAAGAATGATGAGTACCATCCCAAGAACACCATCCCTACTGTGAAGCATGGGGGTGGTAGCATCATGCTTTGGGGTGTTTTACTGCACATGGGACAGGGCGACTGCACTGTATTAAGGAGAGGATGACCGGGGCCATGTATTGCGAGATTTTGGGGAACAACCTCCTTCCCTCAGTTAGAGCATTGAAGATGGGTCGAGGCTGGGTCTTCCAACATGACAATGACCCAAAGCACACAGCCAGGATAACCAAGGAGTGGCTCTGTAAGAAGCATATCAAGGTTCTGGCGTGGCCTAGCCAGTCTCCAGACCTAAACCCAATAGAGAATCTTTGGAGGGAGCTCAAACTCCGTGTTTCTCAGCGACAGGCCAGAAACCTGACTGATCTAGAGAAGATCTGTGTGGAGGAGTGGGCCAAAATCCCTCCTGCAGTGTGTGCAAACCTGGTGAAAAACTACAGAAACGTTTGACCTCTGTAATTGCAAACAAAGGCTACTGTACCAAATATTAACATTGATTTTCTCAGGTGTTCAAATACTTATTTGCAGCTGTATCATACAAATAAATAGTTAAAAAATCATACATTGTGATTTCTGGATTTTTTTTTTTAGATTATGTCTCTCACAGTGGACATGCACCTACGATGACAATTTCAGACCCCTCCATGATTTCTAAGTGGGTGAACTTGCAAAATAGCAGGGTGTTCAAATACTTATTTTCCTCACTGTATATATATATATATACATGCATACATACATACACACACACACACACACACACACACACACCAGTCAAAAGTTTTTAGACAGCAATATTTTGAATGTTTTTTTAAAGAATTCTCTTCTGCTCACCAAGCCTGCATTTATTTGATCCAAAATACAGCAAAAGCAGTAAAATTGTGAAATATTTCTACTATTTAAAATAACTGCTTTCTATTTGAAAATATTTTTAAATGTAATTTATTCCTGTGATCAAAGCTGAATTTTATCATCATTACTCCAGTCACATGATCCTTCAAAATCATTCTAATATTCTGATTTGCTGCTAAAAAAACAACAAAAAAACATTTATTATTATTATTATTATTATTATTATTATGCTGAAAACAGCGGAGTAGAATTTTATTCTAGGTTTCTTTGATGAATAGAATGTTCAGAAGAACAGCATTTATCTGAAATAGAAATATTTTGTAACATTATAAATGTCTTTATCATCTCTTTTGACCAATTTAATGCATCCTTGCTAAATAAAAGAAATCATTTCTATAATTTAATAATAAATATATAATGATTTAAATATACTGACTCCAAGATTTTGAATGTTATAGTGTATAATGTTATAAAAGCTTTTTATTTCAGATAAATGCTGATCATTGGATCTTTCTATTCATCAAAGAATCCTGAAAAAAATGTACTCAACGTTTGAAATATTTATAATAATAATCAGAAATGTTTCTTGAACAGCAAATCAGCATATTAGAATGATTTCTGAAGGATCATGTGACACTGAAGACTGGAGTAATGATGCTGAAAATGTAGCTTTGATCACAGAAATAAATTACATTTTAAAATATTCAAATAGAAAACAGTTATTTTAAAAAGTAAAAATATTTCACAATATTACTGCTTTTGCTGTATTTTGGATAAAAAAAAAATGCAGAAGAGAATTATATAGAAAACATTACAAATCTTACTGTCCAAAAACTTTTGACTGGTAGTGTATATAAATATATTAAAAAATGTTTTTTTTTTTTTATTTTAATATATTTTAAGATGTATTTTATTCCTTTGTTGGAAAAGCTGAATTTTCATCATCATTACTCCAGTCTTTAGTGTCACATGATCCTTCAGAAATTATTCTGATATGTTGATTTGTTGCTCAAGAAACATTTCTTATTATTATCAATGTCAAAAACATTGTGCTGCTTCATATTTTTGTGGAAACCGTGATCATTTTTTACAGGATTTTTTAATGAACAGAAAGTTTAATAGACACCGAAATCCTGAAATCTGAAAAGAAGGATTAATTTCTTAAAAATAAATAAATAATTAAAAAAAAATCACTGACCCCAGCATTTTGAATGGTAGTGTGTAATATTTATTTACTATTATGTTATTATTCATATTTTAATAATTTAATATTAACAACATTTGCAATTGCAAAGAACCCATGTGCAATGGTTCTTTGATGTCAGTTAATGGTCACATGACATTCGAGTAAACAAATACAATATTTTAATAATAATATATTTGAGTAATTATTAAAAATAATATTTTTTAAGTGTTTAGTTTAATAAAAGTTTAACTGATAGCTTTTCTATCAGCTCACAACCCCCTGTAGTTTGAGAAACCCTGGTTTATCTAAACATAAAAATATGTTTGCTAGAATGTACAAATACCTAAGTGAATGAGCTCAGCCTTTAGTCACACATCCAGTTCTATTGTTTATTAATAGATGTTTTAACTCTGTCAGGCTGGAGAGGGCTGCTTTGGCACAGATGAGTCAACTTTCAGCTTCATTCTGGCCACCAGGAACTACTTACAACTGCAGGTCACATTCAAAGCTTATGAAGCCGTAAGTTTCTTCTGTTCTTTGAGCTTAAGACAGTAACTTATGTATAATATGGTGTGTTAGTTCACGTGTAACAGCTCTGGATTCATTGTAGATTGTATTTCACCTTGTTCTCTTCAACAGATTTCTGGAACAGAGATTTTGGATGCAATCGATAACGAAACCTCTGGAACTCTGAAGGACTGCTACACTGCACTCGGTTTGTATTAAACACAGGCTTTGTCCAAAACCCCCCCAAAAAAACAGGAAATGTAGATTTTTTTTTTTTTTTTTGCATATGCAACTTTTTTTTTTGTGGTATGAACAACAAAGAAATTACATGACATCTAAGTAAAAGTAAAGTAAAATCTATGGTGGTGCGGTGGTGTCTAGACCTTCTGGTGTCTCTGGATTCACCCATTTTCATTGAGACTAGTTCACCCTCAGGCCATCCAAGATGTAGATGATTTTTTTTTTTTCATTAGTACAGATTTGTTCACCAATGGATCCTCTGCAGTGAATGGGTGCCGTCAGAATGAGAGTTCAAACAGCTGATAAAAACATCACAATAATCCACAAGTAATCTTCACCGCTCCAAATCCATCAATTAACATCTTGTGAAGTGAAAAGCTGCGTGTTTGTAAGAAACAAATACATCAAGGCGTTTTAACTTAAAACCGTCGCTTCAGGCAAAAAAATACCAGTCCATCATCCATATTAATGCTTCCTACAGTGAAATACTCCATCCAACAACATATCTGTTTAGAAATGTTTTGGACGGTTTTCACTTGTAAACACTGCTTGATCTGTGCGTACTGTATTTTCTTCCTGATTCAGACGAGAGAACTTTTTCACTGGAGAAAGTAATATTATGGATGAGGACTCGTATTTTAGCCAGAATCAATAGTTTAAAGCTAAAAGCATCTTGATGGATTTGTTTATTATAAACACACAGCTTTTTACTTCACAAGACATTAATTGATGGATTGAAGTTGTGTGTATTATAGTGATTTTTTTTATCAGCTGTTTGGAATTCTCATTCTGACGGCACCCATTCACTACACAGGATCCATTGGTGAGCAAGTGATGCAATGCTAAATTCCTTTAATCTGTTAATGAAGAGTCAAACTCATCTACCTCTTGAATGGCCCGATTTTTCAGCATATTTTCATTTTTGGGTGAACTATTCCTTCAAGTCATTACTGTATACAAACACAGATTGGGTGCATTGTGAACAAAGCCAAAATGCCTTGGTAGAGTTTCCAATATTAGAGGTCCCAGTTTTGATTATTTGTGTAATAATGCTCCAGTACTCACTAACACTTCCCATCTAACCCATAGTGAGGTGTGCTAAGAACCCTGAGCTATACTTTGCCCGGAAGCTGAATGCTGCTATGAAAGGTGCCGGATCTGATGAAGACACTCTCATCCGCATCATTGTGTGTCGCTCAGAGGTATAATACCACTTATCGTTTCAAATCATCTTTCAAAAAATAAAATATTAATAATGAAAATCTTACTGACCACATACTGTACTTTTGAATGATAGTGTACTTTTGGTTCAGTTGTCAAATCGGAAATGAAAGGTCGGACACATTGCATTGTGGGATATTACACATGATGCAAATGTAGCAGGTCCTCCATAGACACTGATATTTAGCGTGAAGCATGTTGTATACTGCATGAAGAATACTGTTCTGTTATTACACAGAGGTTAGATTAGACCGTCTTATAATGGACACTCTTCTGTTTGAATAGATTGATCTGGAGACCATTAAAGACATGTACCTGGAGAAATACGATGTGTCTCTAAAAGAAGCCATCAGTTCAGAATGCGGTGGAGATTTCAAGCGTCTCCTGCTGGGTATCCTTCACTAAGAGAAACACAATCCGAGTGCTTACCGTGGACCGAGGAGGCTTTCACTATAGTCACAATCAAGGCAAACTAACATGACTTATTTTCTGTCCTGTTGTCTGTAAACATGTTTTTATAAAGCTTAGTTTAAATGGAGAATCAGTAACGCAACCTTCAAGTACAATATGTTTAATATGAATGTTTTATTACACTGTGCAATTATGTATTTCTTATATATTATGAAGATGCATAGCACCACTCAAAAGTCTCGTGAACAGCTGTTCACACAAACAGTTTCTGTGACATTCCTTATTCTTGAGGCATTATTGGCCAGTTGAATTTGTTCTTGTGGTTTCCAGGATTATAAGATAACATTGTTACATTATGATGATTAGAAGTTAATACATAAATAATACAAAGCCAGCATTTAAATGTTCTGTTGAGATACGCCAGTATTTTTCCACACTAAAACATCACAGGTTTACTGTTTGAAAATGTGCATGACAATGAATTCTGAAGATTTATGTGAATGACATCGTGAAGCATAAATGCTAAAATTACAATGTAACATTTACGGTCTGTGAAAAAAATGCTTATTTATGAGACTTCTGCGGCTAATTTGTCAACTTGTGGTAAAATGTCTGAATTATTGAAGCATCGGTTTTTACTCGCCCAATTAATATGTTGTTGTAACTAACACAATACTAAAGTATTTATATTATTTACATGGAATAATTTTAATATAACTTACAGTATATTTTAATATATCTGTAACACAAAAATACAGGCATAGTTCTGCTGACCTCCCAAAAATGTATTGTATCAGATTAATATGAAGAACATTCACGATACTGTGTAGGTCCATGTGTCAGTTGAAAAATGAAAACATGAAATATAATCTGAATAAACATGAGATGGAATCTGGAGTAGTATGTTCTTTATTAATACAGTATTTCCCTAAAGTCATTAACTGAATAAAATAAAGCAGTTCAAAGTTCCAGGATGACTAGCATTATTATTGTGACATTTTCTCTTTATTCATTATTACTTAATTAAATGGATAAGTTTTTTGTTCTGTAAATTTTCAGTAGCTTGATTCTAATTGTAGGTCAGTTACCAAAGTTATAATTATCCGGTGTTATCCAAACAGCAAAGTGATTGTAAGTATTAAGTTGAGATTGGCTTTCTGAGACGTTCTGTTAGAAGTCTTTTTGATTAGGGTTATTGGCTGGAAGTTTTTTTTGTTATGCATAATATGATCCCCTCAAAAATATTTATTTGAGAAAAGTCATAAAAAGAAAAGGAAGACTATTGAAAATTAGATACTAAAAAGCAATGGACAAAATAAATAAATCAAATAAAGTGAGTGAACATTGGTAAAGCTTTTAGCTTGGGGCACGTCTGGTTTCTTCCAAGGGGACATAAATATTACATATTTAAGAATGTTTTAAAATAATGCAAAACAAGCACTGAAATAAGGTAAACAAAATCTTATTGTAATTCACATTTCAACATTTCTTCTTTGGAAAAGAAATGTCATGGACATTTTTTTTTAATACAGTGGGTTTATGTAAAATACATTTTCTAGATATGCCAAGCTATAGATTATTAGCAATAAATATATTTCTAATAAATTATTAGTAATATATTTAAACAAAAAAAGAGTTGGATTCCTGAGGAATATTTACCTCTTAATATTTCTATAATTCTGAAGCGTAATTTAATTTAATAATTGTTTGAGTTATTTATTTTAATCCATGGACACTTGTTTCTGTAAACTTAAAAAAGTATTATAAAAACATTCTCATTGCAGCAGATCAAAACAGCACCGTTTAAAAACACGTATGATATTCAGAAGAAACCCAGCACCAGCATTGAAGCCATGGCTAAACAGCTTTTTTATTAATCTTTATATGATAATATATCAGTGATAAAGTATCAATTCTGTGTTAGCTAAAAAGGGCATTTGCATAAAATGGAAGATATTTCAATCGTATAGTGAAGTCGATGATCGCATGTTGCTTGCGCAGTAAACGGTAGGTGGCGCTATGTTTCTGTGGCGCTCCTCTAGTCTCTCAAAGAAGAAGAACAACAAAGAAATCCTGTAAACACTCGTGGATCTGTGCACAGGTCACTTCAAATTATTGTTCATTTTAGCTTTGCTCGGAAAGATTAGCATGTATGTCATGTACCACGAACATTTATGACATTGAAAGAAAGAAGAAGAAAACAGTTTAACCAACGGATTCTGTTCTCATGAATACAATGTTTGACCTAAAGTGCGAAAGCTCTTCAGGTGAAGAGGAAGAGACGGAGGGAGGAGAGTCCAGTTTAACAGCACAGATATCCAGATGTGCGACTGTATCATCCGCGGATTTAGACGAATTAGAGCACAACCGGAACGAATCGAGTACTGTAAAGCAAACAGTATGGGCTGTCAACTGTTTTAAAGCCTGGTTACGTGAAAAGCAGCTGACGATCGACTTTAAAACCGTCGAGAAGTCGGATCTAAACCCGGTGCTGCGCGAGTTTTATGGCTCTATTCGGACGAGCAAAGGAGAGTTGTACGGCATCAGCAGCTACGTCGGGCTTCGAGCTGGATTGAATCGGTTCATCAATGAACCTCCCCTCAACCGT
Source organism: Schizothorax lantsangensis (assembly GCA_027422415.1). Taxonomy (NCBI): domain Eukaryota; kingdom Metazoa; phylum Chordata; class Actinopteri; order Cypriniformes; family Cyprinidae; genus Schizothorax; species Schizothorax lantsangensis. The sequence goes on along the minus strand of CM049863.1, from coordinate 6,915,354 downwards.
GTGTGGAATCTGATGCAGGACACCGAGTTCAGGGCCGCCAATAATGTTTTCAAAGGCGTCGTTAAGCAGATCCGACGCTCCGGTAGAGATATAACAGCACATTACCCTCCGATTTCACCTGAGGACCAGCACCTACTGAAGCATTCTCCTGCACTGGACCCTGGCAACCCGAAAGGCTTATTAAATAAGGTCTGGTACGATATCCAGTTACATTTTGGTCTCAGGGGTAAGGAGGGCAACCGACACCTGCAGCCAGACGCGTTTGCTCTGAACCGAGACCAAAACGGATTCAAATACTTCACGATGACATTACACGAGGACACGAAAAACATGCAGGAAAAGGACAAGAAAACCCGCAGGGCTATGTATGAAGAGCCCGGCAATCCGCTGTGCCCAGTCGCATCTCTGGAGAAATATCTGAGCAAAATCCCCGCCGACGCAAAAGCGCTGTATCTGCAACCCAAAAGAATGTATGTGATCACCGATGAGATGTGGTATACTCCCCTTCCATTGGGAGTCAATTATCTGTCCCAAATGCTGCCCAAAATATGCAAAGAGGCCGGCACGAGAACGATCTACACGAACCACAGTCTGAGGCTCACTGCGATTCAAAGACTGACTGAGTCGAGGGAGATCATGGCGGTGTGTGTGAGGTATGTTTAGCCTGAAAACCTTCACAATATAAACAGTAGTGGGTGTTCTCCCGACACTCCAAACACTGGCACCAAATTTGTATCCATAAAAAGTTAGTTTCTGGCATAGAATGCTTATATTTCATATAAACGCACTGACTGGGCCTGGAACGTCTCGCGCTGCTTGTCTGTTTCTAGGCAACAGTCACAACGAACGTTTTTATCACCTTCTTGAAGTTTGGACTTATTTCGCTTATTTTTAAGCTAGTTTTACTTGAAAGGCAAAGATAAACAAAATAAAGGACTTATTTAAAGACATTTTTCGACATTAAAAATGATAGTTCACTCAGAAATGAATATTCTGTTATCATTTACTCTTGTTGTTCGTTCGTTCTTCAGTGGGACACAAAAGATTATATTTTGAAACGATATTGTTTTGGACCCCATTGACTTTCATTGTTTGGACAGCAGTTAAAACATTCTTCAAAATATCTGTTTTTGTGTTCTACAGAAGAAAGAAGGAATGACATGAAGATGAGTAACTGATGACAGAACTTTCATTTTTGGGTGAACTATTTTTTAAATACTTGTTTTAGCATAAAACCAGTCATTTGAAATTGAGATTTATACATCATCTGAAAGCTGAATAAATAAGCTTTCAATTGATGTATGGTTTGATAGGACAATATTTGGCTGAGATACAACTATTTGAAAATCTGATGCAAAAAAAAATAAAAAATCTAAATATTGAGAAAATCGCCTTTAAAGTTGTCCAAATGAAGTTCTTAGCAATGCATATTTCTAATCAAAAATTAAGTTTTGATATATTTACGGTAGGAAATTTACAAAATATCTTCATGGAACATGATCTTTACTTAATATCCTAATGATTTTTAATCTTAATAATTTTTACCTATACGATGTATTGTTGGCTATTGCTGCAGATATACCCGAGCTATTTATGACTGGTTTGGTGGTCCAGGGTCACATATCACATTGATAATTGTGCTGGTGTACTAGATTGTGATAATAGAGTATCTTGTAAAAACTGCAATAATTTTTGCAAAGTAAAAACATGACCTAGTAAAGCGCTTTTTATTAGTAGTGGCTAATACCCATTCTCAAGATGTACCAAATATAAGTTTTTTTTTTTAGTTTTGTTGTTAGAATGGAACTCTACTGCTCCTCACTCAGGCAAATTCAGACAACTTACTTCCACTTATATACTCTGATCCGACTGCAGCAAACACAGACAGGTGGAGAGATGCATACAAGTGGAGTGATACAGACAGTGAAACTTTCCAATGCTGCCTGTTATACCAAATATTAGCACTCTTGAAAGTAGTAATTAAGCAAGTCATGTTTAAATATCATTAAGATAATAAAAATGAAAAGTGCAATTATGATAGTGTTGTCTTGCAGTGTTCCAGTTGAGATTAACACTCAGTGGCAGCTGCAGCAGCAGCCGGAATCCACTCCATACTCCCCCAGCAGTGAACTGGACTCCAGCTCTGCCAGACAGGAGAGTCCCGTGAGCAGCCACAGTTGGGTGAAACAAGAACCAGAGCCTGAAGCCATCCAGGGGGGAAATATGAACTCTGAGGCTGCCACTGATGCTGAGAAGGACAGAAATCTGAACAGTGCTGTCACTAGTACGGTATTGTTTCATTTCCTGAGAATCAGTGAGCTCATTGGGATCTCCATATTTCACTGATGAGATATGCATTTATTTTTCTTAGCATCGGTATCTTCAATGGAGGGTTTACCCAGCAGTGTTATGCTGACCATCACCAAACTTCAGTGCCTACTGGAGAGCAAACAGGAGAGGATTGAAGCTCTGGAGAGACAGGTGCAGGACCTACAGGAGGATCGCAGGTTCCTCCGCTCACAGATCGAGAACCTCACTGGCACTCGCTTGATTTCATTGTCTGAAGGTGTGGTGGAAAAACATCCGGACACCTGTGTTGTTGAATGAGATCTGTATTATAATGAACTTTAGAATTACCTTTTGCAGTAAAGCTTTATTAATTAATTATTTATTTAGGATTTTGTGTGTTAGCAACATTTCTTTCTTTGAATCTTCAAAATATTAATGTAATATTTTCATTATGAAAACAAAACCATATTAAATTGCAGTGTTTGTATTTTCATTTAGGGTTTGAAGTCACTTTTACATTTAAAAAGTGAAGTGTTGCAAAAATGTAGTGAAACATTTTGTTAATAGAACTATACACAATTTCTCACTTTTGCAAAAAAAATAAAAGGTTAATAAAAACCAAAGGTTGCATGACAGTATAAGGTTATGAAAATGTTTTTTTTTTTTTTAAGAATAGTTGTGCTAATTGGGATTTTAATTGATTTGAACTGATTTTTTTCATTCCATGTTTTAAAGTATTGTTAGCTGAAGTGATGAACTAATGAATTTTGTAGTTGATGCTCTATTTCCTGTTACAATGATACTTGCTCATGTGCTCTTGTTTACTATTATTCTCTGTTGCTGCAGCGAGCACATCAGTGTTCTCTCAGTCCAGGTCAAGGAAAAGAAGGCGTAAGAGCTCGTCCAGTTCATATGTCGAAGATGAGAGCATTACTGATGAATCTTCATCTGAAGAGTCCAGCAGCGTCAGAAAAAAAAGACGCCATAAGAAGAAAGGAAAGAGAGGTACATGACAAGCAGCACTTTAACATTAGCAGTTTTGTATCTGGATTGTTCATAAATTTGCCTTACCTGTACAAGATCTCTTGTAAAAAGTAACACACTTTAGCATACATTTAAAAAGAATACCTGTAAAACATAATATCCTTTAAAAGAGTATAATGAAGTGTAAACTGAATGTAATGTTTTTGGACACTTGCAATGTTAATTGAAATTAAATGAAAATGTGTTATGTTAAGTTTATATGAAATGCAATTATTTGAACTTTATAGTTTTTTTTATTGACCCACTTAAAGGGATAGTTCACCCAAAAATGAAAATTCGATCATTACTTACTTATCCTCATGTTGATCCAAACCTGTAAGTTCATCCTCGGAACACAAATTAAGATATTTTTGATGAAATCTGAGACAGTTCTGTCCCTTCATAGACAGCAAGAGAACTACCACAGTCAAGCCACAGAAAGTTCTCTTGCTGTCTACAGGTCAGTGGTCTCGAACTCAATTCCTGGAGGGCCACAGCTCTGCAGAGTTGAGCTCCGACCAGCTCCAAATCACACCTGTTGGAAGTTTCTAGTGATCCTGAAGACCTTGATTAGCTGGATCAGGTGTGTTTGATTAGGATTGGAGCTAAACTGAGCAGAGCTGTGGCCCTCCAGGAATTGAGTTTGACAGCAATGCTATGGAGGATCAGAAAGCTCTTGGATTTCATCAAAGATAACTTAATTTGTGTTCCGAAGATGCAGGTCTTAAATGTTTGGAACGACATGAGGGCGAGTAATTAATGACAGCATTTTAATTTGTGGGTGAACTAACCCTTTAAGTACATCTTTATATGTAATTTCATAGTTATTGTTGTCTTGAAATATGGTTAAATTGCACTGAAATTGTAACAGTAAATTGTACTGACACGCAGTGGTAAACTAAAACATACTTTAATGTAATTTATATTGAAAAATGTATGTCATGTATTTTAACATATTTGTAATAACACATTTATAATGACGGAGTTGCAATCTAGGGCGTCTAAAATATATTAACTTTAAATGTATCATTGAATACACTACAGTTCAAACTATAAGTGCTTCACATATGCTTTAGTATTTTATTTAACAAATCAAGTGTACTACTTTAAAAATTTATTTAAAATTACTTTAAAATAAAACTTTTAATTTGATTTGAATTTTTACAGAAGATAGTGTTTTAACAGTTAACGTGTAATAGTTAACATATATATAGCTTAAATTAAAATGGACAAATTTGAAATTGATTTTTGCATTTCAATCTCTTCCCAACAGGGTGTGTTCCTCATTGTGACTAGGTCTTGATCAGCCTTTATCAAGAGAATGAATACGGCTTTCTGCCCAAGTGTTGTCACTGAAGTTCACAGGGCCCGGGACAGTTTTTTACGAGCGAGCGTCCATATGCTCAGGAGTACAGTAGCCTATATCATAAAGGACCTAATTTGGGCCCTCTGTCATGGCCTGAGACAGCGCTCCTGGTTGAACCCTCCCTGACAACATCCCCAACATGGCCCTCATCGCAGAACTGCACCAGGTTGCTAACACATCTGTTTGTCTGGTGGGTCTGATCAGGCCTTGCGAGGAAACATAAGTCAGCTACGCCCAGCAGTGTGTCCTCTCTCCACAGCAGAGCAGTTAGTTTGTAATTCAACAACCTAGAAAAGATTTATAAAATCTTACATTCGTATACTCATGTAAACGATGATTTTCACTTGAAAACTGCTATTCTGAAATCCATCAGTAAAACCTTAACATCCTGATGAAGTCTTCCGGGTTGACCTACCAATTGATATCACAACCGAACAGCTCTTTTTTTGCTGATGAAGCCCTTGCATAAAGGATGGAGCGGATGAGAGCTTCTGGAGAGCTGGCCTAGCACTGCTATAAAAACAAGAGCATTCTCCATGACTGAACACTAGAGGTCGCTCTAATACCATTGTTGAGTGAAAATGGTGCTGGAAGGAAATAAAGTAGTGAGTGACATTTAAAATGTGTTGTGATGCATATAATGTATCTCTTTGCTCTCACTAGTTTTATTACTGTGTACTGTGTGTACGTCTGTGAAGTTTTAAGTGGTTTGTGTAATAAATGCACAGATCACTTGGAGCTATTTAAAAAAAAAAGAAGATTTTTCAATCTTAAGTTGCACATATAGTTGCGTGTAGTAGCTGGAACAGACCACTCAGTCCATTCATGAAGCACAGATTGATTTGGCATGTATGTTTGAGATGATCCTTGTATGTGTTCATTTACAGAAATCTACCAAGGTTATATTCTCACTTAATGTCACCGTTTTCCTTTGTCAGGGTTCTATGGGCAGTTGTGGCCTAATGGTTAGTGAGTCGGACTCGTAATCGAAAGGTTGTGAGTTCGAGTCTCGGGTCTGGCAGGAATTGTAGGTGGGGGGAGTGAATGTACAGCGCTCTCTCCACCCTCAATACCACGACTGAGGTGCCCTTGAGCAAGGCACCGAACCCCCAACTGCTCCCCGGGCACCGCAGCATAGATGGCTGCCCACTGCTGTGTGTGTGTGTGTGTGGGTTAAGTATGGGTCACCATACTTGGTCACATATCACTACACTTTAATATCTGGCCATCAAGTTCCACTGTCCTATAGAGTTTAGCTTCAATCTGAATCAAATACCCCTGAACAAGCCAATCCAGAGGTCTTTAGGGATTGCTAGAAAATGACAGGCTGGTGAGATGGATCAGGGTTGGAGCTGAACTCTGCTGGACAGTGGCCCTCAAGAGCCAGAGTTCAAGAACACTGTTTGTGGTTTTTATGTTTGAAACATTTTTCATTCATTTTTTAAATGTTTAAAAATGCCTGTCTGCCAAGTTATTTAACAATTAAAGAGATTTTATCTATGTTTGTAACTTTATCTCTAAAACTGATGTCTTCAATCCTGCTCCTGTGACCCACTGTCCTGCAAAGTTTAGCAACTCTAGTCAAACACACCTGAAGCAGCTCTTCAGGATCACTTGAAAATCACAAAACAATTATATCTATCTATCTATCCCAAACACAAATTTCATTGGTACAACCTACTATTCAGTTATTAAAAGTGACTTACTTTGAACCTAATCAGGCAGTAAGGTTGACCAGGTCAAGTCCTCAGTTCACGCATACTGTAGTGAGCTCACTTCTCGGTCATTTCGATCATTACAGTCATGTCCTGGGATGCGTTTCCCAAAAGCAGCTGTTGCACGTTCGGTCGTAACCAACTGGACGGTTCTCTGTTGAGCGGTTGACTCGAGGACCGTACTGACTCCTGAAGGAAGCGTTCAGTCCGGTTTAACTAATTACTTAAGTACAACCGCAAAAAAAAATCTAGTTGGTGTAACCGTGCTTAAATAATTAAAAAGTATAAGAGAAAAAAAGTCTATGTAAAGGCATAAAACATATATATTCTGTTAAGCTGTTTGGCATAATATTTATTATAATTTCTTTGAAACTAGTAGTGAAGCTGTTCTGTGTGGTGTAACCAGAGCCCCTCCCCCATCTCTGGTGTAACCGACGTGTAGGAAGGCGTGCTGCTGTCATGTGACCGTGAACGTGAAGCAGGAAATGGTGTCTCAGAGACGAACCCTTCAAATCCTCATGGCTGTGTGTCAAGGTTAGTATGTCTTTCCAAATAATGTATCATTTCATCGTTTTATAACGTATTAAAGTTTGTTAATGGTCACATATCGTCTGCTGGAAAGCTTTGAAGGTTCATGAATCATGGTAGGATACTTTTTTTTTTTTTTAGACGTGGTAACTGAAATGTCAAGTGGTGTAACCAATCACTCCATTTGACACAAGCACCGCAAAATCTAGCACACGAACTACGGTGATTTCCTGAAGCTGAAAATGTAGTTTGAATTCCTAGCCATGTTGTTTTTAGATGTTATCATCCTGTTGTCAGCTGTTGTGTGCTCTGTATGACATTATATAAACACTTTAATCCATAGTTAAATTCATCAAATATTGTGTGCACAGTTACACTAATTCTTCTAGATCGGTTTAGATTGGAAGTGGAATTTTACTATAATATAAAATGTAAATGAATTGCAAGAGCAGTTCTACAGTTATGTGGAGTCTGTATTTAATACAACTAAAGTACTTATAATCAATACTGATTTGATCACTCACTTCAACACAGGCATCTATTAAAACTAGACTACAAAAAGTACATTTTTGTATATAGTAATATGTAACTGTTATAACAATTGTTAAACTCTGTAAGTCTAACTAACATTAAGATACAGCACAGTCTAGTTTAAATGCATATCCCTTTTGTAACATATTCTTTCCACATATATACATAATTATTGTGTTGTAACAAGCTTTTTTGTTTGTTTTTTCATTTATAGATGCCACTATCAAGCAATGAGAAATCGGCTCGGCATAGAGCAAAGGTGAATGCTGATCCTGTTGCCAGGGCCAGATACCTTGCAAGAAGAAGAGAGAGGTGTTTGATTTTTATTCCAAAGATGAACTTAAATTCTAATAGCAAAAATTCAGTTATATTTAAAGTTATACTATTATTAAAAACAATAGTGCTTTTATATAAATATTACATTTTAGTGTTTGCTAAAACCCTTTCTTTTTGTTTCAAATTCTTAGTTATCAGCGAAGAAAAAGAGAGGGAAAGACTAAACATCCTCCAGTAGCTGAGCTCTCTGAGGCCAGACAGGAGGACCTGAGGCAGAAGTGGAGACGTTACCAGAGAAGTCGCAGGAGCAAGATTCAGAATTCACCACTGCAATGCTCGTATGGGCCTTCAGCCTGTTTAATTGTTTGCAAACCTGAGAAACATTGTTTTATAGCGTTTTTCATCTTCCTAGTATGAACATGTTTTGGACAATTTGAAAGCCAGTTATAATTACAAAAAAAAATGGATTTAGCAAATTGAAAGAGAACAATCACTTGTCATAAATATTCTCATTATCCACTGTGTAGTGAATATGTATTATAATTATTGTAAGAAAATAACATGGAACCACTTGACAAACTAAATTTTTTAAACATCTTAAATCTTTGAAAAGTCATTTGTTAACATATGAATATTATCCACATTTCAGCAAACTGTATTTACAGCACATTGCACTTTTCTTTTTTTTCCCTGGAATAACGTGCATATATAAATTGTGCACAAAAATACCAATATTAAGAACATACATGGTGTCAGCTTTGACTTCATGTTGATTTTAAAGTTATTATTAGTTAAGTAATAGGCCTATATAAAAGTGGAATTATGCCATGATTGTCATATGATATTGTCCTTCTGCAGCTCTCAGCTTGAGATGAACTCCCATTGGCTGCAGGATTTTGCTCCATACTCTCCCAGCAGTGAAGTTGACTCCAGCTCTGCCACACTGGAGAGTCCTGTGAACAGCTATAGCTGGATAAAACAGGAACCAGAGACTGTAGTAATCAAGTGGGACAATATAAACACACTGCCAGCTGCCACTGAGACCGAGCAGGACAACACTCCGAGCAGTGCCACTGCCACCTCCAGTACGTGATTTCTTATTTACTGAGAATCAATGTTAATTAGCTCATTAGCATCTCCAAAGCATAATGATGAGACATAGATAGAGAAGATGTTTAGGTATTGTCTGCAGTGATGTGATTGGTACAGTTTTGTCATTAAACCGAGGGTTGTTTGTTCGAATCCCATCCAGGCAGTTGAGTTGTCAGTTAAGAGAAGTCTTCTCTTCTTCAAGAACAAATACATGTACAGAGACAAATCGTCGTGTTTTTCTCTCTTTCTCAGCAGTGAGACCTCCGATCATGGAAGATTTGCCCAGCAGTGTTATGCTGACCATCACTAAACTTCACTGTCTGGTGGAGAGCAAACAGGAGAAGATTGAAGCTCTGGAGAGACAGGTGCAGGACCTACAGGAGGATCGGAGGTTCCTCCGCTCACAGATCGAGAACCTCACCAGTGCTCTCTCTGTTCATGTCTGTCGAGGGATTTCAGATGAAACGACTGGAAAAGTTAATTGGAAAGTGTTTGTCAGAGCATAAACTGAAACTGACTGGACTCTTTATGTTCAAACATTTGTTATGTTATTGTTATTGTATTATTGTTATTAATTTATGTGAATGAGTTTTAAACAATTATGTATTAGGTATTCAATGTTTTTATAAAATAATTGTATTGTTATTATCATTATTATTAGTAGTAAGGTAGTTTACACGCACGTGAAAATGTATTCACCCTCATGTCATTTCAAACCTGTATGACTTTCTGGAGACCATAACATGTCTTTATCTTTTGTTGCTAAAGTTGAGGTCACATTTACTACTGTTTAGTCAATTTTCTCTGACAAAATCCAGTGATTTCAGAAGCAGCCGTGGCTGTTCTTTATGGATAGATCGGGCGGTGCCCCTCCAAAATATTCACCCATTTGAAAACATATGAACTGAATCAATCCTTGTAAACTTGTAAATATGTTCAGCATTATTCAACAAATGTTTTTCGGAGTTTCTAGACTATTTTCAAGACTGTTTATTCTTAAGTCATAAAGTGAAATGGTTATATCTCACTTGATTTCTCAAAAGAACATCCAATAAAAAATAATCATATAAAATAGGCAAAATAATATATAAATAATTTGTTTGTGTTTTTTTAAATAACCTAGTTCGCTATGCTTTCTTGGGGCCTGTTTCATAAAACAAGTTTACCAAATAAGCCAGGTTTATTTCAGTTAGTCTGACTTATCAGTTGATTTGGTTGAAAATAAATCAGACTAACTGAAATAAGACTGGCTTATTTGGTAAACGTGTTTTATGAAACAGGCCCTGGGTTACTTGATTTTTATTTTTATTTTTTAAGAAAGAAGAATCATAGCATTATTGCCAACACAGATGAACCACATGAACATTTTAATGTTGTTTATTTAGGTTACTAGTATTGAGAAGTCACCAGTGAACTCCATGCCTGAACACTAGAGGACACTGATACCATTGCTGTTTGAACGTCCCGCTTGAGCTTTGTGTGTCAGGAGGAGCATTTGAACCGTTCAATCTTTTAATATATGCATAAAAGAACTAATTTTAGAGGAAAGTGGGAGGCTGGACAAGAAACACAATGTTAAAGGGATAGTTCGCTCAAAAATAAAAGTTCTACCAACATTTACTCACCCCCATGTCTTTCTAAACCTGTATGATTGAAACGGAACACAGAATTGTGAAGGTTTTGGCTCCATTGATTTACATTGAATTAATATATAAATATCTCTGTAGAGTGGCTCAGGCCCATAGTCCAATCATTGCATTCGGTCTGAATGGATGTCCTATCTCACCTGTGTCAGTGTCGCATATATTTGCATAACTCTACGCAGCCAATCGTGAAAGTTTTGGGCGTGGCTACTGTCGCAGGCTGAGTCAGAGGGTGTTTAGCTGGTGTTGTGATGAAAGAGAAATTCTGATTCCCTCACAGAAGTGCAGGCAAAATTCGAAGACTTGCCAAAATACACCGATAGAGACAATGGGGTAAAACACGGGTAAACACTAGCAGTGTTTTTACAAGATGGAGGAATTTGATGGAATGTTCGGGTTTCAGTCAAAACAACGAACGTGCGAAGTTTCTTCTCGACAGGTAACATTAAGCCTTCAAGTTAAAAGTATTCCTAATATGTTGGACCTTTCATTGAAACATAGTTCCTATGTTCTACATTTGACTTTGTTTACCTTTGACCTGGACTTTCAATCTTAAACAAATGAAAATCCAGCATGAATTATAATTATATTAGTATAATTATAACTTAAATACTTTTTAACCATAAACTAAACAAGGGTGACATAACCATAAGCCATTTCAGTATTTATTGTGAAATTATTATTTTTTTACACAAATTACTGCTGTCTTTCTGTATATCTGTCTGTATGTGATGTCATATCCGTCACAACAAACAATTTGGGCCCTAATGAATTTTAGGCTAATCAAGAGTTAGCATACGTATTCACCCAGGAGACAAAAGTGTTAGTGAAGAACATGGGATGAAATATGAGACATAATGTGTGAACAGAAAAATCACTGTAAATATCACTTGAACAAATTGTTTTTCGTATTCTTCTTTAAAAAAAGCTTGAGATATTGTGTACTACTTGTTCATACGTGTCTCTTTTTATAGGTTGTGGCTGGAATGCTGTATTGACCAATCAGCTTCCAGGACCACATCCATTTTTTATTCTGTATAAAAATATATTTTTTTTTTCTGTGGTGGTTGTTTCCTCTCTGGAGGTCTATAAATAGCTGATGTCTTCACCAGTAGAATGAGCACCAGATGAAGGTTCTTGCGAGCGTGTCTTTGGGCAGCAGGAAGTGACAGTGCGGCGTGTTTTCACTGTCTTCCTGCTGTTTTCTGTTCAAGTGGAGTGACAAATTAGCAGTGCAAAGCCATTATAGGGCTCTGCTGCGGCTGTTTATCTTTCTGTGGGACTCTATCTTTGTCATTCACACACTTTTTCTCAGCTTCCTGTCTGTCTTTCCTCCCAGTTTGTCTCTTTATCTCTTCTTTAACCAACAAAGCAGCGATTGCTGATTGCCAGAAAGGCCTCCCATTGCAGTCATTTTTGATGGGATGACTTCCGATACATAAACAAGCTGAGAGTGTGTCCACCTGCTGTCCTTTCAAAGCAGACAGCTGTGGTCCTCTTGTAGACGGCTGAAGGTACCAGAGGGTCTCGCTGAAGGGGGCACCATGCTTTGAACTAATGGAGCCTGAAGCATCATAACTGATGTGACTGGAATGAGGGCCGAGCGCAGCAGCTGCGGTGGTTTCATGTGAGCTGAATGTGTGGCAGGTGCAGTGGCATGATTTTGAGCCAGAGTTCACCGTCCTTCCTCATGAATCCGCGCTTATGTAAGAATCCAAACACTTGATGAATAGAGAACACCTGCTGGCTTATTTGACCAGAGGACCAGTCATGACTGCTATATATATGTAGGGAATGGTAATCTATCAGATTGATATGGGAACATGTTTTCAGCCAGGAGCATTTTTCAGAACTGCCTCCCAAGTTACATTTTCTACAATCATAACAGTTATATGTTGAATATGGCAGAAACCAATCAGATATTTTCACATGAGAGTAGTGGAACTGGAACTTTCCAGCATTGTTGTTGTGATGGTGCTACTCCTTCAGTGTAAGTCTCTTTCAGGGTAAGCATAGTAAAAGTATCATTTTATAACATTACATTTGATGAAATAATATGAAATGGTCTGATATTATGTTGTATTAAGTATGGTATTTAAAAATAAAATATTTATTGGTATTGTAAATAATCTCTTTTTCATCTGGTTTACCCATTTGTTTGTTTGCTAATTTATTTTGTTTATTTATTGATTGCATGTTAAACATTACTCTAAAATGTTTAGCAAAAAAAGCAAAAAAATAGGATAAAAACATTTGATAATTAAAAAAAAATCGATAAAAAATAATAATTTAATACTCAAAAAAGTACAAAGGTTTTGGAAAAATACATACACAAGGCCAAATGCAGTGGTCAAAGAGACAAACGTGTGATTTTGCATGTGTAATTTGTGTGAAATTAATATTTATGTGAAAGACTTTAATTACAAAATTGATTTAATGGTATAAAATAACTCACATTCTGCTTAAAAATCATATTAATAACGTGTTGGAAATGTTTTACATTGCCTTCATTATTTATTTAAAATTATTAAAAATTTACTCTTGACTCGGACTTTCAATCTTAAAATATCAAAATCTACCATAAAATAATAATAATGTATTTTAAACTATTGATTAAACAAGAATGAAATAATCATAAACCAATGTATTGTGTAAAGACACAAATACAAAATAAAAAAGTCACAAATTGCAAATTATATAATATTGATACTATAGTATGCTATTTAAGAGTATATATATATATAGTGCTGCTTGAAAGTTTGTGAACACTTTAGAATTTTCTATATTTCTGCATAAATATGACCCAAAACATCATCAGATTTCCATATAAGTCCTGAAAGTTGACAGAGAACCCAATCAAGCAAGTGAGAGAAAAATATTTTCTTTGTCATTTATTTATTCAGGAAAATGATTCAATATTGCATATCTGTAAGTGGCAAAAGTATGTGAATCTCTTGGATTAGCAGTTAATTTAAAGGTGAAATTAGAGTTGTTTCAAATCAAATGTCAGTACGTGACCTGTTTTATTCAAAGAACAGGGATCTATCAAAGTCTGATCATGTCTGTGGAAGTGAATCATGTCATGAACAAAGGAGATTACTGAGGACCTCGGAAAAAGAGTTGATGTTGCTCATCAGGCTAGAAAAGGATACAAAACCACCTCTAAAGAGTTTGGACTCCACAAATCCACAGTCAGACAGATTGTGTACAAATGGAGGAAATTCAAGACCACTGTTACCTTCCCGAGAGGTCGACCAACAAAGATCACTCCAAAGCAGAACGTGTAATAGTCTGCGAGGTTGCAACAGTTCCCAGGGTAACTTCTAAGCAACTAAAGGCCTTTCTCACATTGGCTAATGTTAATGTTCATGAGCCCACCATCAGGAGAACACTGAGCAACCATGGTGTGCATGGCAGAGCTGCAAGAAGAAAGCCACTGTTCTCCAAAAAGAAAATTGCTTGCTAAAGATCATGTGGTCAAGCCTGATCATGTGGAGGACTATTGGAGAAAGGTTTAATGGATAAATGAAACCAAAATAGAACTTATTGGTTTAAATGAGAAGCCAGTTTAAGAATCTTATCCCATCTGTGAAACATGGTGGTGGTAGTATCATGGCTTGGGCCTGTTTTGCTGCATCTTGGCCAGGACAGCCTGCCATCATTGATGGAACAATGGATTCTGAATTATACTAGCAAATTCTAAAGGAAAACGTCAGGACATCTGTTTAAGAACAGAGCCTCAAGAGAACGTGGGTCATGCAGCAAGACAACAACCCCAAGCACATAAGTCATTCTACCAAAGAATGGTTAAAGTAGAACAAAGTGAATGTTTGGAATGGCTGAGTCAAAGTCCAGACCTTAATCCGATTAACATGTTGTGGAAGGACCTAAGAAAGCAGTTCATAGGAGGAAACCCACCAACATCACAGAGTTGAAGTAGTTCTGCACTAACGGGCTAAAACTCCTACATGTTATTGTGCAGGACTGATCAGCATTTACAAGAAACTTTACCTTCAGTTACTGTCACACCAGATACTGAAAGCAAAGATTCACATACTTTTGCAATGCACAGATATGTAACACTGGATCATTTTATTCAATAAATAAATGACAAAGAAAATATTTTTCTCTCACTTGTTTGATTGGGTTCTCTGTCAACTTTCAGGATTTATATGAAAATCTGATGATGTTTTGGGTCATATTTATGCAGAAATATAGAAAATTCTAAAGGGTTCACAAACTTTCAAGCAGCACTGTATATATATATGATAATCATTACTGCTAACTAAATTGGCAATATTATTTTTTACACAATTGATGTAGTGTAAAATGTTGCTGACTTTAGTCTGTTTAATTTTGTCTGTGCATTATATGTTTGACATACAGAGTTGCTGCCTGTGGAGAGTGTTTCAAATCACTAATTTAATCAGGTTTCATTTTAGTTAGGATGTTGTCTTGAAAAGTAGCTGCTTATGTAGACAATGAAACAGCTCACTAGATTTTGGAAAAGAGCCACAATAAGGCTCATTGCCCGTCATATGCAGTAAGTGATCGATGCTTGTTTCCGTGGTGGTGGTATTGAGGCCCACAGACCAGTTGGCAGATCTGTTTAACAGAGAACTACACTTGATTTTCAGAAGAGATCATCCAGATTAGTATATTGATTGATTCAGAATAGATCTGTAGTGTTCAAGTAAGCCCTTGAAAACCAAATATAACAGTGCATTTCTTTCTTTTTCTTCAACCAAACCACCTCCACAATATTGAATGCAGTGGCATCATGTGGTGTTTCCTGTTTTGTCTCAATCGTCGGATTGGTTTGCTGTTTTTGTCAAGCACAAAATCTCTCGCTGTCATTTGCAGCCATTGTATTGGATGTCACACACCAGATTTGCTCTGGACTGCCACACCATCCTCTAAAACACTGTTCATGCTGCGTGTTTCTGCCGCAGGGTGTGCGACTGGTGTCTTAAAATAACCAACACGCCATTCTAAGTGGGTCAGGGCAGGAAGTGGATGCCAAAGGTCCACACATGCACCAATGGGCATACTGAGCTACATCCTGGTCATTTTCCCTTCAAGCTAATGTGAAGAATGATACAGTGTCTGTTTAATGCAGGTCAGCGTATCACTGACACTTTCATTGTGATGGAACTAAACTGTGAGAGTTATGGATACTGCTCTGTTTTTCGTTGCTTTAGCCATTATAGCCTTTTTATTTGATGAATGATTGATAATCAAATATAGAGTTAATTCTGTTTAACCCTCTCTCAAGTTATTTAATGCATTTGCATGTGTGTATATAGTATATCGTGGGAATCTCACAAAATATTTCTAATGCACTCCAAAATCAAAAAAAAAAAAAAAAAAAAAAAATTATATATATATACAGTATATATATATACACACACATACACACACTCACACACACACATATATATATATATATATATAATGCAGCATTCAAATATTATTACAATTTAAAATACCTGTTTTTTATTTTAATATATTTTAAAGTGTAATTTATTCCTGTGAAGCAAAGCTGAATTTTCAGCATCATTACTCCAGTCTTCAGTGTCACATGACCCTTCAGAAATCATTCTAATATGCTGCTTTGGTGCTCAAGAAACATTTATTTTCTTGATTTCATTTTCCATTATCATCATCAATGTTGAAATTTGTCATTTTAAAGCCTTTGCTGTTATAGTATTTACTTGTTTGTTTGTTTTTTGGAGAGAAAATCTTACTGACCCTAAACTTTTGAATTGCAGTGTGCATGTATATTACATTTTAACTGTTATTTAAAGATAATTCAAAATTAAACAATATATTGTATGTACTATGTATAATGAATAATATACTGATGTTTTTTTTTTTGTTTTTTTTTTTCAAATTACTCTAAATGTGCATGATAAAAATAATGTAACACTGCAACATTTCTATTAATTCTGGGGTGAAATATGTCCTGGACAAGTTCCTGAAATATTCTTAGACACAAGGGGGCAGACATGCATTCTGCTGTAAAAGTGAATTGTTAAATGTCTTTCTGGCATATGCAGACATGTATGATTATTGTGGTTTTTAGGGGTGTATTTGTAGGATATGAGTGGATTGGGTGCATGTTGTTCTTGGACTGAAGTCAAACTGTGAAATTCTGTGGCTTTGTCATGCCCTGTAATCATGTAACATGCGGTGATTGAACACAAACAGCACATACGTCAGCATAGGAAAACAAATATTATTACGTTCACTCATTGTCTCTATAGTATAAACCACTAATGGTGCTAAATATAAACCAGAGGATTCAATGCCTTATACATATTAATCCATTAAACATTGCATATTAATGAAATTTCATTACTAACCAAATTAAATCCATATACTGCACAATCTCTTTTCAATTTCAGA
Source organism: Schizothorax lantsangensis (assembly GCA_027422415.1). Classification (NCBI taxonomy): domain Eukaryota; kingdom Metazoa; phylum Chordata; class Actinopteri; order Cypriniformes; family Cyprinidae; genus Schizothorax; species Schizothorax lantsangensis. The sequence goes on along the minus strand of CM049863.1, from coordinate 6,898,483 downwards.
TTTCCGGCTGTGTTGTTTTATCAACAAGTCTGCAGGTACTGACATCGCTCACATGTTCTCCATCTGGTTGGCGCTGATAAGAACTTCCAAAGGCCTTCTGGGTAATAGTCTTCACCGACTTAAAAAGCTGGGACTTAATGTATTCTGGCTGAGACGGCCCTGCCGGCAGCCTGCGTCTCCTGCCCTGCACAATCAGCTGTGAAGTGTGCGGTTGTCAGAGGCGAGCGTTTCTCTGAGACTGATGATTCACACTGCACCCCCATTTCAGAGAGAGAGACACAAAATGGCTGCTCTCAGGGCCAGAGGGGGAGCCAAAAATCGTCACGGCAAACTGAAAATTGCGGCAGAGATTGAATGGAAAAATACTGTTTCATGCTCCGGGATGAATCCACTTCAATTTAGATATCATGTCAGTTTCTATAGGAATAGTTTGATGATCGAATATTTGCATATTCAACAAGATTAAAATGTTTTTTGATATCACACTGCAGAAATATTGATGAATCTTAATAAGCCTGTCAAGAACTGGGATATGTTCACTCCAAAATCAAAAGATTTAAATAAGAAATTATACAGTAAAACATCTAAATGCATTGCAGTGGTGTGGAGGAAGGTTTTTTTTAGTCCATTTGGTGGCCTGTTTTTGTGAGATTTTATATATATACTGTATATATATAAATATATATATATACACCGTATATAACAACATGTATTTGTGGTTTTGTCGTCTCTGGGTGTCAGACCTCCCCTCATGCTCAGAGGCTTGTGGGATATGTAAAAAGGACACAACCTCTATTTTCTGGGTCATGAGCTACGGTTTATGCCCCAGGTGTCAGCTTTGCAAGGTGCATGATGGGATGCCAGATTGTATAGATATTACATGCAGAGAGGCAGGAGGGGGTGTATATCAGGACACAACTGTGTAATTTTCCAGAAAGTCTCAATAACTTTCCAGGCTTTATGTAGTTTTATTTGTACAGCATTGCAAAGGTCAGCGGCTCTTATACATTTGCATTCTGTAGATTTAAATCAATTAGATCAATTGTGTCACATTTGGATTACACAAAATGTAATTAGTAGCAAATTTATTCCCATTTAAGCAAACAGAGACAAAAGTGGAATAATGCTCAGCATTGCGTACAATCAGCAAGACAAAGAAGGCTGATGATATGTAATCCATTACACGAAAAAAAGACTCAAAAACGCCCCTTTCCACCTCCTCCACCCAGTTGGCTTCAAGCGCTATGACGAAAGAAAGAACAGACGTCAGCAAGGAACAAGTACGTAGAGAGATTTCTCCCAGCACCCCCTCCTCACATCTTTATTTTTGGTCAGACACACCAGGAGGTTTCGTTTCTTTTTGTAGTATGCGTGTGACGTTGTGCTCTAAAAAGCATCGCCTTGTGTTCTCTCTCTGAAGAGTTAATGACAGGGAAAATTAGAAAAGGACTGAAATTATGTAAACTGACGGTCATTATCAGCCAATCACAGCCTGTCATATCAGCCAATACAGATAGATGGGGTGCAGAGTGGTAACCAATGGAAACACATTGGTTTGTGCTATTGTACTGGTGGTGCCTGAAAACACAATGCCCTGCCATGAGGAGCGATGGGATTTCAGCGGGTAAAGGCAATGATTTGCTGTTTAAGCGCTCCATGATCCTGTTAATGGTCTTTGGAAGGCATAATCACGCCCTTTGCGAGGAGAAGGGATAAGCAGATGCCATATTCTTTATTTTCTCTCTCGGTTTGACCCTTTCGATAAGCCTGGTTAATGATGCGGTGATGGGCTCACCTGTTCAGCCACAAAGGAAATGTTTGCTTTTTTTAGGAAACATTTGGGTTTTTAGAGCATGTGTAAGTGCTGTGAGAGTGAGTGCTCTGTGAGCCAAAGGAGATATTGAAAAGGAAACTACATTACATTTTCTGTAGAGTGGTGCAAAACCCGCTATTCTGAGAGGGTGTTGCTATGTGGTTGCTAGGTGAGAAAAGAACCCATTGTCATGTCTCCATGATATGTTATTTCCCAGATATGGTTTAGTTCCCTCCTTAAGTGTAGGTTTTGCATTGACAAAAGTGAGTTGCAAGCAGCAGAATGGAAAAAATGCAAGGTCTCAAGTTTTTACATTTCAACTCCAGTGCCACTCTTTTAGAATGTCTTGTCATGCGCAAGACACTGAAAAAGACGTAAAACGTAGGCCTGACAGTCAAAGATGTCCATCTAGCACATTTAGAAAGAAAAAACAATGGAAAATAGTGGATTGCAATCTAAAAATTGTGTTCTGTGTGAAGTTGTTATGCATTATAACTCATTATGTGAAGTATCGTTCATGCCTGTAGCTGAAATGGTGTAGGACGAATTACGTCCTGAATTTTAATGTGAGTATGAAAAATACTGCCAACTTGCATTAGCATACACCACTGATTTTTACAAAACGGTGTGTTATCCTTTTTCTTTTAGTTACAAATAGTTCTATAGCTGTACCCATAAATGAGTTTCTAGCATGGATACTATTTCTGTCCATTTTTGTGGTGTTTTCCATTGATTGTGTCAAATGCAATTACCTCATGGTGGCGTATGTGGGAGGATGTAGTGAAATATAAACATGAATCTGACTGGCTGGCTGTCGGTCGTGCTCAGGCGAGGTGACGCAGGCGACTGAGAGACTCATCAAACTGGGACAAGAGCTAGATGAGACGGCTGGAAAATCCTCCCTCAGGCCTGGGGAAGCGTGAACCAACCAGCAGCCTGACCCCCAGACGTTCATAATGTCTTTTGTTATGATTTAGGCAATGCTAGAGGTCCAGGAAAACATGCCACACCAATACAGACATTTTGATTGAAAAGAATTTTGATTATTCTTAATTAATAGTGTTTGCTTAGACGCGTCATTGTCCTTTTGCTCATAGGGTTAGACATATTTTTCAAATCACTAACATTTAGTACTAAACCTTAATGTGTAAATTGTCCTGTGATGTTGGTGCTACAGACAAGAATAGTGTGTCAAATAATGCAGAGGTTTGCTATTACATTTCTGAGTGATCATGGTTGACAATAAAACAGATGGAAAAACTGCCATAGACCAGGGGTTGTCAATCCTGTTCCTGGAGATCTACTATCCAGTAAAGCTTCAACCCTGATCAGACACTACTGAACCACTACTGAATTAAGCAGATGTATTGGAGCAGGGTTAGAATTAGTCCCGGTTTACACCTGATATTAACGTATTTTGGTCAATTGAATCACAAGAAGACAATGGAGACACATTCCCGTTTACACCTGGTGTTTTAATCCATCTCTTTTGTCCATTTTTGACCACTTCTGTCCTGATTTTAAGGGGACGGTCTATGGGTGAGTGTATCTATGTGCTTTTTCTGATCTTTCGATCTAATATTGTGAAATAAGCTTGCACAATTTACATAAGAATGTGAAAGGAGACAACGGAAAACAGTATGAAGACCAGCAGCTTTAGTTTACGCTATGATAGCCGCAAAACTATGTCAAACGCTTTGGGTTTGTTTTACAATCAGGACTGGTAAGAGCAAAAATTTATTCCAAAGTTACAATTTCAGACAGCAAAATTTAATTCCTGTCTGGCTAACACGCTTCAACAATTATGTCTAATTATGTCCCGTAATGTTTCAGAATTAGGTCACTAGGCAGAGAGGAGGAAGTTTTTGATGGCTGTTCGAAAGTATTTGATTATAGTGTCCACACTGAGAGCAATCCAATCAAATGTGTTTTCAACTACCCATGGAAGTTATCAAAAGTGGACAAGCTCAAAATGTATTACACCGTGTTTACACCTCTATTTAGCATCGTCCATTTGTAATTGGATCAACCAAAATGCATCTTAATTGCAGGGCCATAAACTCTGCAGGAAGTTACATCTCTGAGAACAGGATTGGGCTCACCTGCCACAGACCCACAGGCTTTCACTGAAGGGAGGTCCTGAGCCATATCTACAGACTAGAATATCAAAGACCAGTGGTGTCCATTCCTGCTTCTGAAGCATGCCATGCTGTTTCTTTATTCTTCTTTTGTTCAATGGTTGTTTACATGCTTAGTGCATATTGCCACCTAATTGATGGATTTTTATTTTTTTCCGTTTAATCTTTGTTTGTTTGATGCAAATTATATATATTAAGTCATATCAGATATGTATTTTATTATAGAAATACAGTATAGAAAAAACAGATCCATGTGTCCAAGGCTCGTCAGTAGATCACGCGTGCGCTGATAGCGCTAAAGTGAACTAACCCTGTCACTGAAGGCTCGTCAGTAGATCACGCGTGCGCTGATAGCGCTAAAGTGAACTAACCCTGGAACATAACCTGCTCCTGATTTTGGAACCAAAAGCTGAGGTTATCCGCTAGCTTATCCTCAAACATACCCGGGTATGTCACATAACCTGCTTTTTGGAATACCCCCTTCAAGTTCGTACAGCGGGGGTGGAAAATCTGTCCCCTGAGATCCACTTTCCCACAGAGCTTAGCTCCAACCAATTAAACTAACCAAACACACCTGGACAAGCTAATCAATGTCTTCAGGATTACTGGAAAGCTACAGGCAGCTGAGTTTGATCAAGGTTGGACATAAACAAGAGGATCCAACTGGATCTCGAGGGTCAGAGTTGCCCAGACCTGTTCTGTAGTGTGTTTAAAATGACAGGTTACTGTGTGTGTAGGTACTACACTTGATGAGGAGCAAACTTCGTGCCTATATAGTGAATATGAATAATGAAAGTGAAAAAAAAGAGAGAGTGAAGTGAGTATGGTGACCCATACTCTGAATTTGTGGTCTGCATTTAAACCATCCACACACACACACACACAGCCAGTGCTGCGGTGCCCGGGGAGCAGTTGGGGGTTCAGTGCCTTGCTCAGGGGTCTCACCTCAGTCGTGGTATTGAACGTGGAGAGAGCGCTGGTTATTCACTCCCCCCACCGACAATTCCCGGACCTGAGACTCGAACCCGTGACCTTCGGGTTACAAGTCCGACTCTCTATCCATTAGGCCACGACTGCCCCAAAATGTGTAGTATGAATTAAATCCAAACGTACTACATTTGTCATGTTGTCACTGCCAGTTGCCATTCACAACTCCTCTCTAGTGGCTTCCTGGATAGGTGTCCATTGGTTGTGCACTTCAGAATATGGGCAGAAGTATTAGGTAATCTGGGTACCTTTATGAATACTATGAATTCAGGTAAACCACTCTTTTCACATACTGTTTTTTTTTTAACTACTATATACGTTGTGGGGAAGTAGGCATATATGGACACAGGGCTAGTAATTCTGAAGACCTTAAACCTTAAACTAAGGTTGCCTTCCAGGAGCAAGTCTGGGCTGGCATTGGGTACAGTTGATTTGGGCCAGTAAGCAACCACCAAGCATACCTTAGCAACAACCCAGAAACCACTCTATAGAAAGCCATAGCAATCACACAAAATGCACTAAAACCACTCTAAACACCCTAACAACTGAATGGCAATGCCCTGGCAACCACCTACACTGTAGCCTCATGGTGGCAATTAATACAATTATTACTGTACCACTAATGTTAGTCATATTGCAGTATTCTTAATGCTGGAGTAAGACTCATCCTTCTGGCAGTTAGATATGGATAGACTGTTATATAAGCCTCTGAAGGCTTGATGAGCCATTTGCTCTTTCTGTCAAGGGTCTCTTGCTGACACATAACATCATCTCCAGCTGTCTACTTAGTAGTCAGCCTACCAGAGGTTATGAAATGGCATAAATATTTTTAGATATGGTTTGATTTTTTATATATACTGTATATATGTAAAAGTATATAATGAGAGCTCTTGTCTGACTTTGCAGTGACGTAGGTCAGGAATGGGCAACTTCAGTCCTCCTGGAGGGACACTGTCTTGCAGAGTTTAGCTCCAACCCAAATAAAACACATCTGAAGCTAATCAATGTCTTCAAGATCATTAGAAAGCTACAGGCAGGTGAGTTTTTATCAGAGTTGGAGCTAAACTATGCAGGACAGTGGTCCTCCAGGACTGAAGTTGCCTATCCCTGATGTAGGTTTAGTTATAGCAGGGGTGTCCAGTCCTGTCTAGTCCAGTCTAGAGAGTCACCTAGCTCTAATTAAACTCACAAGAACCAGCTCAAGGTCTACAGCAGGGGTTCTCAACTATGGCCCCCGGGGTCCACTTTCCTGCAGAGTTTAGCTCCAGCTTTGATTTAAAAACTCACCTGCCTGTAGTTTATAGGATCACTAAAAACTTCCAGACAGGTGTGTTTGAGATAAACCCTGCAGTAAAGTTACCCTACATGAGCCAGAGTTAGTTATAGGCTGTTATTTTAGGAATTTTGGTGACAGTTATAAAAGTAAAGCATGTTTAACCTTGTTAATTCACTGTTTTCTTCCATAAGCCAGACATTTATGCAAATGCCATTTATTTGTGGATAATACAGGTTTGATTAAATCATTAAAGAAATGAACCATTTCCTGTGGAGATTGAAGTTCACTTCATATGTAGATGAAATGTAGAATTCAATTTGTACATCAAAGACGCCTATAAATATAGATTCAATCAAGGCACTGCATAATGACTTCAAACAAACCACATCAAATGTGGTAAAATTCAGCAGCCCGTGTTAACCAGCCTCAAAAATGAAACACATACCACATGTGGTTTGTGTTTCACAGTGTGATGTGTCTTTAAGTCGAATTTTGTAGGGTTAATTTTGCAGTGGTTAAACTTGCAGTAGCATGCTGGGTTTTGTATAACAGATTAAACCAATGAAAAAAAAAAGATTGTTGCCCTCAGTCTCTGCATCTAACCTTTAAGTTGCAACGGATGCAGCCTGCTTTTAATGATTAAACATTACGAAATTATATTTGTGCTGAGAAAACACTATCATCTGAGAAAAGGTAAAGAGACAAAAATGGCAAACAGAAACCTGAAAGTAATGTGATATGATGGTGGTGGTCAGATTGAGCTACTTGTGTGAATAAGGATCTTGTAAAGCAGTGCATCTGCTATCTCCAGCAGCAGCTGGGGGGAGTCATGCTCCAGTAGCCCCTCACAATGGTGAGCAGTTTTAGCGGCGCTCCAGCAGGAACACATTCAACTCACGTCCCCCCACACGACAATGGCCTCATCATTGGCCACATCAGTCTATTGATGCGTGCCTGCAACCCTCAGCGCCCATCAAACCTGCCAAGAGAATCTATGGCTTTTCACAAATCTTTTTCAGACACGCTGTCTCGCTCTCCCTCTGTTATAACAGAAGTATTAATTCATCCGGAATGTTGGAATGTTTGTTTGTTACAGTATAGTAATGAAGGCTCATCAGTTGATTGGCATGCATGAGTAATGAGTTTCAGGAGTGAATATATTGGCTTCACAATGTCTGTGTTGTATTGATTACAATTGTGACTATCAGAGCCTTTTTTTTTATATGTCACTAAAAGCATTAAAGAATAGATCCCAAATGAGATCTCAATCATGTCTCCTGTTTCTACTACACAAAAAATAGATCAAATGGCACATGGAATGTTTAAAATCTCCTTCTCGGATGTTTCTCCTGACAAAAAGATCCTATTTGTTTCATATGTATTTTCTCTAGTATTGAGTTTCAGAGGAGATCTTAACAAGGTCTCAAATAGTGTTTGGATTTGTCAAGCCTGCAATCTTTTGTCAATCAAATTCTCAATGATCAAACACATGAGCTATGGATCCAAATTAATTTTATATCCCCAGACTCTTACTGTATGCCATTTGTGCCTGTGTTGATATTTTTCGTGTAAGGAATTTTAGGAGAAACATCATGGAATGAAGCTTAAGCTTAAATGAAACATACACTATATTGCCAAAAGTATTGGGTCGCCCCCTTCTAATGAACAGGTTTGACTACTTTAGTAATTTCTATGAGAACAAATCTTAATGTTAAAGCATATAATGATATTCTAGGAAATTGTGTGCTTCTAATATTATAGCAACAGTTTGGACAGGACCCTTTTCTATTCTAACATGACAATGCCTCTGTGTATAAGGCAAGGTTCAAAAAGAAAATGATTGATTCAGTCAGTGTGGAAGAACTTGACTGGTCTGCATAAAACCAAGTCCTAATCCCAGTTTAACACCTCTGGTGTGACTGTAAATGCAGACCTTGAGCCAAAAACTCATCACCAAACACCAATGACTTGTACATACACTATATATGTTTCCCAGTGTGTAAACTCAAACATTCCCACCGATCTGACATTTATGATGGAGCTGTTCTGAATGATGGTTATTATGATGATTATCTGGTCTTGAGTCCAGTGTGTGGGCTAAGATGCTTTCGCCCACTGAAGCCACTTCACTTTGGATGAGATAATTGTATTAAAAGCAGCCTCATGTATCCAAATCGTTTGGTGCAGACCTGTCCAACCATGTCTGGAGACAGCTGCATTCACCTCTGGTAAGAACAACTCTATTTCCACCATAGCTCCACTATATTTGATATCTTTCCAAGAATCCATCATTAAATCTAAAACGTTGTTCATTCCGTGTTCCTATACTGTCATATACCGCAAAACATTGTTCATCTTTATTTCCACTTTCTTTGTTTGCACTTAACTTTTATTAATGTCTTTCAGAACATTTTGATAGCTACATTAGTTGGTCTGAAAAAGGGAGTGACTTTTGAAGTAATGTGTATGGAATTTAGATTGTGTTTGTAGGTGTTTTTTTAGCTAGATAACATAATGTAAACAGTTTTGTTTAGTTGACCATTGTCTTAGATGTTTCTGCTGATTTTTTTTTGGAGAAGTATACTATAGTTTAGATCTATAAAATTAACAAAGCACAGATTTTTGAGGGCATACATTTCTCAGGAAATTTCTCAAATCTATACTTTGTATTTCTTTTTTATATAGCTCTAAAGTATTTATGTATTTTCTGTTTATTCTATTAACTATTTATAATTTATATTCTCCAAAGAAATATGTTGACACTGCTGACTAATTTGGCACATTTGAACACATTTTGAGATATTGTTGAGATCTCTACTAAAACTATAGACGAGACGTGAAAGCTTACCTTTTTTCTAAGGAAAGTCTTAATTTGCTGTCCATTTAATCTCAGTGGTGTCTTGAATATCCAATTAAAATAATTATATCTCATTTATGATTTTTTTCTCTTTATACTGGTTGAATTTACATTATTTCATTGCCCTTTCTCTCTCTTTTTTTTGGTCCACTGCATTGATTGTCCACTGCTCTTGCTATGAATAGTAAATTTGTTTTTGTAGGATTTCACAACCTTGTGAGGTTAATTATTGGACTTGGAAGTGATTGAAATGGGTAGTAGGAATGAAATACTAATTATAGTGTTGTTGTTTTTTTTGTGAAAGACATGAAGCCACACTTTGATACAGCTGTACTCACAGTAATAAGCAATTAAAGCCATCATGCTACAGTAAATATGTGTTAGACAAGCTGTTCCTCATGCATTTCTACTGTCGTATATACTGAATTACATGTCATTCCTTTTGCATTGTACCTGACACATACATTATACAAAATTGTATCTCAGTTAGAATTGCTACTCTGAAATGACAAGCAATTATTTAGTGCATAACTCAAATGCGTGTAGAGCTGCTTTTCCAAAGTAAAGACAAATTATTAGATTGCTAAGGCTTGCTATTACTATTTAAATTTTCTTTTTACAGTTAATAAAATTTATTTAAAAATACCATTTAACTGGTTAGATATTAGAAAACCACAAAAAGTCCAATCTGGATTTGATGAGTAAATTAACCTTGGTTGGCCCATCAGTGTTGGGGGATTTGATGAATTTGACATGCTTGTCACCCTGAGGCAAAGCCATTTGAATCGACACCTGCCTCACAACAGCCCAGACTCAAGTGTGTATGGAAACAATCACGATGACTGTGTAAATACACTGGATCTCCAGCTGTGATGCACTGATTGTGGAAAGAAGCTAAGAAAAAACAAATGATGAGACGAATATGAAGAGACAGCTGTGTGTCTTCTGCTGTTGAAGCTAATAGTTTACACAAACGATGCATGACGAGACAAAGGTCAGCTTTTTCCCTTATGCATAAATAGACACTGATTTTTCATAATCAAAATTGCAGTCCATAAATTGTTTACTGAAAATGAAGTATGATTATACTGGTCAATTCTGTTCCTCTGGAATTCTGCAGCTTCGCTGTAGATTTTTATGCTTACATTGTAATTCAAAGGAATATTTCTATAAAAATGAATAGGATGGAAATAACAATGCTGAAGTTAGCCATTGCTTAGTGAGCATTGACCATTAGCTTATTTGATCATATATATATAAAGTATATTTTTTATAAAATAATTTTGAATCATATTTTAAAATCTTATGATGATGATGATTATTGTATTTGATGTCAAAATTTAATCATAACATCTATAATAGATTTTGTACCTTTTTTCAAAAATCCATGATGGAATTGCTAATACAAATTAATGAATGCACTGTTGTTTCTTGTCAACAAAAAATAATTACTATTAACAAGTAGCATAAATATTTAAACTTCATCCCATGAAAAAAAAATCCTTTATTTGTTGCGCTAAATTAATTAACTAATGTGACTTACATCTTTACAAACTATATATATTATATTAATAATTTAATATTTTATCTGATACATTTATCAAGTCATACATAAAGGGGACATAATAATGTAATGCATGAGTCTGAGCAAGAATGAGCCCTATTTCATATCTTAATAACCATGAGCATCTTGCATTAGGCATCTGTCGGCATGGCCTTTTTTCTCATTATGATCTTCATTGTCATTGTAAGGAAATGGCAAGCATAAAATGTCAAACAGTGAGTGAATAATGTTCAGAGAGGGATGATGAACTGCAAATCTTTGTAGAACATATGCCTAAAGCATCAGCCCACAGTCCATTGGAGAGCATATGACTTATGTTTGGATTGGATTGATTAATTAAAGTACTTAATTAATCTTCATATCTTCATAACCTGCTTTGACAGGGTCTTGATGATAATTTCACACGTTTGGCAATGCGACCTGCAAAATCTGTTTAATTACAAAAGGCAAAGGATCACCAATAGATTATTATCATTGATACATTGCAGAATAACACACTGCTGGGATGGTTGATTTTTGGTATTCACTCAGTACCTTTGGTGTTATTGTCTCATTAACAGCTGGTCACAGCCAATCATTTCATTGAGTAGCTTATTAATGGGGCAGTTCATCAGACTATAAGTGCAGTTATTCTGCTTTTTTCAAGGTCGCAATAAATATTATTATTTGTAGTGTTTACTATCACTTTTGCATAAGGAGGATTATTGATTAGAACAAACCCCTAAGTATTAATCTGCCATATAAACCAGAATATCACAAGAGTGATCCAAATTCAGAGTATTTACTGGATACAGATGCAAATTTCAGAATCTTACTATTGAATGAATACTGTGTATTTGGACATACTACTTATTTAACATATTGATTTTTACATACTATAAGAAAGAAAGCATATTTAGATGGAGAGACTCGGGGGGTGGACTCTATTTTTTACCTACACTCTCAAAAAAAGTTACAAAAGTGGTACCCTTTCAGAAGGTAATAAATCAAGAATATGTGCCATTTAAGTATTCATACGTACCTTTAAGGTTTATACATTTAAAGACAATCTGAAAGCTGAATAAATAAGCTTTCCATTGATGCATGGTTTGTTATGATAGGACAATATTTGGCTGAGATACAACTATTTGAAAATCCGGAATCTGAGGGTGCAAAAAAATCTAAATAATGATAAAATCACCTTTAAAGTTGTCCAAATGAAGTTCCTAGCAATGCATATTACCAATCAAACATTTAAGTTTTGATATTTACAGTAGGAAATTTACAAAATATCTTCATTGAACATGATCTTTACTTAATATCCTAATGATTTTTGGCATAAAAGAAAAATCAATACTTTTGACCCACCCATATTGTTGCCTATTGCTACAAATATACCCGTGCGACTTACGACTGGTTTTGTGGCCCAGGGTCACAAATAAGGTACAAAAGTGTACCTTTTGAAAGGGTGGCTCAGTGACAGCTTTTGTACCTTTTTTTCTGAGAATGTAGCAACGACTTCAGAAATGCCCTAGCAATCACCCATAACACCCAAACATCTGCATAGCTACACTCTAAAAACATTCAGAACACTTTAGCAACTGTATAGCAACACACTGGCAACCACCATAATGCATTAGTATTTTTTTTTTTTTTTGTGCTAGTTAGCGCAAGGTTGGTGAATCATAGAAACTGTGCTTTTCCACTTTGAATAAGAGCCCAGAACAGGTAATGTGTCTGTCTAGCTCATTGTCTGAAATGGGGGGCCGGCCTTTGTACAGAGATTCAGTCCAAGTAGGTTGTGGGCCCAGTGCCCACACTAATCATGGGGTCATTACGGTCATTGCTGTGTCTCCGCCTGTGGGTTGGACTGCACCATTTGTAACCCAACAGAGCAGGAAATGAGGCACTTTAGCTGTGGTAACTCAAGCCCGGGAGATCCAGTTGAGGGAGCACCACTTAAAGAGGCTGATCAAATTGGACCCCTTTGTAAATGAAGGCCGTCAGAGGCCAGGGAGACCTGAAGAGGGGGTTGGGAGGTGTCAGCGTGATGCATGACGAGGGGCCTCCTCATGGGCCGAGACGTGAACGACTTCATACAAAGTTATTGATTGCCTCTGGTCCTCCCATCAGCCTGTGATTGATGGTCCTCTTTCTAGAGGTTGAAACATCAGTGCTGGCTTTTTCTCACTGCTTCGAATTATGATGTTTGCCTGAGCTAGTCATATGAGAGAAAGTGCTAAAGAGAGAAAGCGAAGGAAGGAAAGTGACAGGGAGGGTAAAAAGCGATGATGAAGGTGCACAGGAAGGTGCACAGGAAGAAGTAGCGGCATCTACTGACAGAGTCTTACCGGGGTGCACACAGCAAGTGAGCAGCATGGCATCTGGCGTCTCCTCCGGTTTGAAAACTGAACCTCAGGCAAGGGAGGGACCTAATGAACACCACGGGAGCTTCATAACAAACAAGAGAAACAGAGAAGCAGCCATGAATATTTCAGCTTTCTGCAGCTCTTCAGGTATAACGCTCTATCTCTGCAGGCCACACAGATAAACAGGCACATAGAGGTTGGGCAGCAGCCCCTGTTGGTGAGTGTTGTCACCAGTGAAGTGTGAAAGGCTGCTGAAATTGATTGACATTGAAAAAGATGCTTGTCTATGCTTGCCAATAATAGGGTATTATAATGGGAGTTGAATGCTGTAACTTACTGGACATCCAATCAAGCAAAGAGAGGATGGAAGCTCAGGAAAGATTTTAAGTCAGTGTTGATTGATGCAGAGAAGGGTAGAATGGATTGATGCTTTGCATTTATATGTGGCATGTAACAAATCTATGAACCTGTACATTGTTATTTGTCTAAATTGGGTCTTAGGTTCAGCAAAGAACCATCTTCATATAAAGAACTAGTTTTAGCGGTATAGAGTTCTTGAGGTGGTTCTTTGAAAATTAAAAAGTTCATGTTACATCAGTGTTTTCATTTCTGGGTTTGTTAAAGCATAAATAGGCTCTAAAATATACAGTACATGGTTTTCTAAAACACTAGATGATAAAAAGTTCTTTGTTGGAACATCAGTGTTCTCCAATGACATCTGGCTGTAAAACCAAAATAAGTCAATCATAAAACGTTCACACTGTCAGAGTTTGGGATTGACAACTGCATTTACTTGAATGTGTGAGTCTGGAAATGTGCTGTTCACACAGCAGCAGTTCACATTTCAAAGGTCCTTGTAAAACAGGAAAATAACCAAAACCCACAATGACAATAACCGAGCAAATAAATATATTAAACAATAGGATTAAAATGACAAATTATTTCCATGGCATTTGCCACAAATTTATGTTTTATTATGTACAGAAAGCACATACTGTCTTTCACAAACACACACAGAAACATACACACGCACAGAAATTGTTGTCAGCGCTGCTCAGATGATTTTATCAGTAAAAAAGTTTAGCAGTTAAAGACTACATGACATTTCTCACTAGTGATGTAATAACGGTGCTGTTATTGAAGCAGAATAATTTACAGTTTCTCTATTAGTAGAGACGCTGCTGCTGAACAGTGTCAAGAGATGCAGACTTCGGTAATTCACACACACTTAATGTCTCTCTCTCTCTCTCTGTAATAACTGCATTAATAACTGCATTAGTCAGACGCTTCGCATTGTGGCTGCATCACCACCCCGGATCAATATTTTCTAATAATTCAACGGCCTGTCTTCAATTATTCCTTACTTAAATGAAACCTTTGTAACTGATAGTATTCCTTTTTTTTTTTTTTTACAAAATGTAACTAATCTGATTAGCTTTTTTTATGCAACTATAACGTCAAACACCCACAATACCTTAGCATCATGGCAGCAAGATTTACTGTTATCTCCGCCTACTGGAAACTTTTTCAGGCTTCTGATTGGCCAACATGGTTTTACGGTTTAGATTATATCGCCACCTGTTGGTTTTGCATGCTCTTGAAAGTGCCTCATAGCATGCGTTTGCGTTTTCATGTGGACAGAGATTTTTTTTTTTAAAACGAAAGAAGGAAAAACTCAGTTTATAAAAATACCCGTGTACGTGTGGACATAGCCTTAGTAGACTGTCTGCTTAATATCTGCTAACTGCTAACTGTTGCCCAAAATACATTCTACTGACTATAATTAACTTTGTAAGTACATGTCAACTTAATCTAACCCTAACCCTACAAGTCTACTAATATTCTACTAACACTCTAGTGAGACTTAGTAGATATGTAGGTGCAATGTCATTTATAGTTATTTAATGTATTGTGTTAAATGTGGGACCATCAAAATAAAGTGAAACCACATTTTCTTAAGAAAATGTCAAATTAAGTTGGTATTGGTAGCAACATCTTAAGCTAAAATGTTGTTGCAGTTACATAATTTAGAAGCTAAAGATGCTGCTCAGGGGAATAAGGTTTCTCAGTGGGTAAAAGTGTTGGCTTGCAGTGAGAAGGTCTCTGGTTCGAGTCACAGGAGGTCTTTCTGTGTGAAGTTTGCATGTTTTTGCTCTGGTTTCCCCTATAATCCAAAAACATGCAGAACAGATTAATATGTGTACGTCTGTGTGTGTTAACCATGTGATGGGCTGGCCATCCACCCATCCAGATTGTTTCCAGCCCGTGACGCTGGAACAGGCTCCTACATAAACAACTCTACATAGGACTAGTAGTTTGGATACTTTTTATTACTTTAGCTTTCAAAAAAAAAAAAAAACAGAAAAAAAACCTTTTGGCCAAAAAGTTCCATGAAATGGTACAAATAAAATGCTGCAAATGCAGCAACTAAATATATCTGTACTTACCATACTGATACTGAAATAACCCTGTCTGCTTAGTAATGGTGCTGTCATTGCCAGAAGTGAAGACACTAGATGTCTCTCTAAGATAGATAAGTCACATTAAATCTTTTCAGCAGTGCAGGCTTGGATGTAGTAGCGATCACAGTACCATCTGTTGCACTGTTAGGGTCATTGTGGGTTGAGTCAGAACAGAACAATAGCATAACCTCAAAGAAATCAAACAGTCTGTCCTTACCCTGCTCTTACACTGTAGGTAGAAACTCTGTCACACTGTTATATAGCCTGATGTCTGGTTTCATGGCCCATTGCAGCTATTACAATATGGGTGTCCAAACATTTGCCTGTTTTAATCTGTCATCTGCAAGTGATATTGCATGCCTTTGTCCATAGGTCACCTCAGCCTAGTAACAACATTGAGCTGACATTAAAGCAACGGTCAGAAGCCAAGCATGTTGGGATATTGTACAATATTGTGTTACTTTTTGTTGATGAATAATACATAATACAGAGAGATAACCTAACTGTAGGCAGTAACTAGCACAGTCTCCTTCCTCTGTGACGGGAGGCTATGACTGATTGATACCTGAGCATGTAGAAGCAGCGGCGAACTGTAAGTTGAAGTTCGTTTACTTGCATGGTGTGGGCTTTTACCTTTTTCTTGAATGTTTGGATCTTAAAGCAGGTGTTTCTAGGTTGTTGTAGAATTAGGGACACTGCAGTGCTAGTTAAACACATTGTAGTTCTTTGCAAATAGAGAAAAACATGGTCCGTTTTTACAAAAGACAAACATTAGCGCTATCTGTGGAACTGGCTTTATTGCATTTGAGTTGTATTAGTTATGTTGAATGAATTTCTTTTTAAAAATGTCTTCGATGATCTTAGTAAGGGCAGGGTTAGATAACCAAAATTTGAATGATTTGCTTATACCTTCAGGTGTGGGATTGGCTGAATTCGGTGCTTTGAATGTGTGCCTTTGTGTAATACAAGACTTAGCCACAATGAGACTTCATAGGGATGGGGTTTGATTTGCATCTAAAGTTTCAGGTAAACATCAGTTACATTTTTTGATTCAATGATGATGAGTGACCTTGGGAAGCAATTGGTAATTTTTGCAGCAGCATGGCGAATTAATATATTAATAGTAGTAGTAATAATAATAATAATAATAATAGTACAAGAGGTTAAATATAGCATACTTGGAGTAACATGAAAAACTTACAAAAAGGTTAGTGTCAAGTGCTATTGTTGACTTCTTAATGTGCATATTCATAAAACAATGCTTGGATTTCCTATTTCCTATTTTGATAGTTTAAGGAGCATTTGTTGTTGCTGTAATGCTGTCTTAAAATGAGTCTTTCATCTTCTTTTTCTTCTGCATGCTTTGCTCTGCAAAGGTTAAACTGAAACTTCAACCCTTGTAAATTAGCTCAGGTCTCCTTTCTTCTCCTGGCGGTCCTGGCTCCTGTTTCCTTACTCTCCTCAAGTTGCTTCGACTTTTGTTCTTTAAAAAGGTGAAATAAGGCGACTTACCATAGTGCAAAATGTATTATCTTGAAATGTTTCAGAGTGCTGAGCACTTTCATAAAGTTGCTCCCTGGATGCAAAGCAGACAGAGATGACATCTGGGCAAAGCAGGTATGCAAATGTACAGTGAATTCACTATTGCATTACGTTTATAATTGTGCCACTTTTGTACACAGTATTTCAGTGCAAAACCTTGCACCCTACAATACAGGTGCTAAATGCACTGAAACAGTGCTGCATCGTATTTAAATTAAAGAGGCAAACACGCCTCCTTCATATGTAAATTAGCCTTCTTATTAGATTTTCACAAAAATCATGGTATTTGCCTTTACCTTTCTTACAGAATTGTATTAATGAAATGTTTGTGTATATTCTGTTGTGATTATGGCTGCAATAATTCATCAAATTATAGAGAAGATCATTATAACCGGGTATATCAGATGTGTGGTGCAGTGCAAAATTTTAGCATTTTTGCTTTACCTGATTTGCATCAGTCCTTTACTGAACTGGATGCTAAACAAGCACAGACAACATGTGCAAATAAAATAGTACCAGCTCTCGTTCTTTGTGAATTTTTCCATGTGTGTTTAGTGTCAAGTGGGGTGACCATACGTCTTTTTTTCCCAGACATGTCCTGGCCGGGATTTTTAAATGACCTAAAATGACCAGATTTTGAATGGGTTTGTTTTACTATTGTTTTCATACTTGCTGAAGGTAATGACTGAAACGTACTTTGACCCATAGTCTGCAAGCTTTGTACATAATTGACGAATCGTGGTTTGCAAGAAGAGAACAGAATACAAATGCACATACATTTAATGTTTGAGGACTGTAGAGAGCATGTCAGTAAAAAAACAACAACAAACAAACAAACAAACAAAAAACTATAGAAGACCTTCACAACTTACCATAAAGTCCAGTTTATCTTGAAGAAATTATGACAGCGATATATTTTCAAACTTTAAGGAATATCATGCAACCAAGGTATTTTTAATTTATACAGTTCACTATACAGGTATACAGTGTGCAAAATCTTGTTCGACAATAAAAATGCAATGTTTTGTTGTTAAATTAATTTAATTTCCTTACATTTTAAAGGAATGATCAAACTGTTAAAGTTTTAATCGTTAATTTCATTAGACATAATTTGTATGATAAGTTTGTATTGAATCGTAATGCACAGAATCCAGAAAAAATTAAATGGAAAAAAAAGAATTTAGGGGAAAATTAAATGGATTTCATGAGGCCCTAAATAAAAAGGTATCTTACTGGTGTTAAATTGTGAACTAAGTTATGTTTGCTTTTTTTTGCAAACTCTCTACCATAATGTTAAATTGATCTAGAAGCTTGCCAGAATGTTAGGGTGTTTTATGTGGTTGCTTATTGGCCCAAATGAAGAGTCCATTAACATTAATGCCTCTGACCTTAAGTATGAGCAGCAATAGTGATGCTTACTTAGCAAGGGCCACATGCATATGCTAATGCACCTCATAATCTCTAAGTACCATAGATAGGCGAGTTCATGTTACACACTCACAACCAATGTCTTGTAATTTGCTGAGGTGGGCTAGTCTTATCTTTCGGTTTCTCCCGTGTCTCTGTGTCATGGAGTTTTGTAACATAGAATCTCAATTCATTATTGAACATGTCTGGAAATCCTTGGACACTTTACATTGAGCTCTACATGTGCTCAGTTACATGCTATGTGGCCTCACTGTTTAGAAGGCTAATCATTTGGCATAAGTAATGACCGATAATATCCTGTCATGCTTAGATGATGTTTTATAAGAGATTTGGTGGTTTTCTTAACTTTTGCAGGTTTTTACCAAAAAGCAGGTAGGCCAACATGCTTCTTTGACTGCATCCTGAAACATAGTAACTCAATTGCCACTTTCTACAAATGAGTACAACATTTGTTTTGAAAATGAAGTCAGAGTTTTGTTCTTTGTACAACAAAGGGTGAAAGGAACCACTGCCAACAGAAAAATGTTGCAGGAGTAGGTAAAAGAATTGAAGATTTAGCCTAAATTAGGATATCCCTCAGCTAGTTAGTTTGGGACCAAATGTTGGTTTGTAGTTGCTGATAAACTTATATTTCTGTTTGGTCATTTTCTTAACACATTATCTCTGGTAACAGGGTTGAATGATTGAGCTAGACAAATTCAGGCAGCACTACAATTTGTGTAGATAAAAGATAATTTACTTGTCTTTCCACCATGTGAAAAATGAATGGAAAAGAAATGCTCCAAATGCTGTTACTTCCTCTGCATTACAATTTTAAGGAATCTTCCAAAATACCTAATAGTTCTTGCTACTGAAAAAGGAAATTGTGCCATTTTTGCTATAAAAAAGTAATACCACAGCAATTTGTACCATATTCACAGACAAAATGGCAATGTCAATACAAAGTGTTGGGTTTTATAAATACTAAACACTGCATGAAAGAGCTTGCTCTGGTGTAAAACCCCTAACAAAGGATAAAGATGCTTCTTAAGCTACTCTGTCTAGCTACTTTCTTTGGGTTAGAGAGGTAGTCCCCCTAGAGTTATATTCTTGGTTGTTCTATAGCTTTGGCGCCTGTATCAATGAGCATCTAAATGAAGAAAGGCTCATGGCGTAGTCGACTAATTCCACTTAATCCTAACATATCTTCTGCTGCTTAGTGTTGTTTCTGGTGCCAGGCATGGCTAGCTGGGATTAGCTTTAGCTGTGGTTAACTCCTCCACAAGTGTTCACACGCCGCGACTGCTTCAACAGGGTCAATATGGACTTATTCAACAAAATGTTCATCGACCATTTAACAAAGGAATGTAAGTGACATGTTGAACTATACAGTTTTATCTTAAAAGTGGGTTTAATTGCAGTTACAGTAGAGAAAGAGCTGGTTGAACTTTTACCCGCTAGGGTTACAAATGGTAAGTCTGGTAGAGAGACAGTATAATAAGTCGGTGATTGCTAACAGTAGTTACATAATTTCAAGCTTGATTAACTATTGTTTGGAATTAATGTGTTTTTCTTTTTTTCTTTTAAACAACAGAAGTATTGTTATATGACTGTCATGGTTGCTCTAAAAATAGCATGTGTTGTGTGTGTGTGTGCATATATATATATATATATATATATATATATATATATATATATATATATATTTAAACGATGTTTAGACATATTATTATTACTTTGCACTAAAGGGATAGTTCACTCAAACATGGAATTTTGCCATTGTTTAGTCATTTTTATGACATTTCAAACCCATATGCAATTGTTTGTTCTGTAGAACACAATAGGAATGTTCAAAGAATGTTTACATATTCCATTTTCACACAATTCTGCAAAGTATTGTTCAGTCTAACACTTGTTTGTCATATTGAATGTGCACACAACTTAACTGCCTTTGTAATGCTTAACGGCCATTAAAAGTTCAATTTGAGACTCTCCTAAAACGGGATCCTCTACAATGCTCTATAACAACAATTATAAAAAATAAAAAAGGGGGTATAATTCTTAAGGTGAGTGATCTGATACCTGATATTGTGGAAGACAACAGGCAAATTCCTAGATGCTTGTAAGGCAAATTCAAACAAGCATTAAATAATTTCTTAGCAGAGGTCTAGAAAGTCAGTCTTCATTTTGAGACAGTAAAATATTCTCTCCGAAACCCATTCAGTCTGGTGTGATAATTAATGGTCTCTCTGTGAAATTAGCTTACATGATAAAATACACAATGCAACTTTTTCACTGTCCAAGCTAATGCTGGAGTTCATTAGGAATCCATTCTTCATTGTGGTTTTATAGCTGGCACATCAGGTTATGATAGCCAGAGCGGTTCGTACTGTTTGACACATGCAGAGAACATAAACAAGGTCATAAAAGCTGCTTGAATCAGGGTCTCCGTTATTCACTCACATTAAAGAGACATGCCCACATTCTCCATCACAACAATAAACCACAGGGAGCAAGAGCTTTGTGGGAACTATTTAAATGAAAGGAAGGGATGCAACATTGGCAACAATCCTCTTATCTACTTCAGTTTTATTATTGAATGTTATAACAGAAACAGTTCCTCTCAGTTCAAGGGAACACGGCTTTGTTTGAATGTATGCTATTACTTGTTTAAGTGATCAGACATAAGATTTGCTTTTGGTCAGGTGCTGTACCTGTAGGGTGCCTAGCTTTGTCCCAATTCAGAGGCCTGCAATCCTCCGATCCATCCTTTTCCATTTTTGTAATGTTAGATATTTGATTGGTTTGAAACTCAGTACTTACATTTAAAAGTGTAATGCAGCATTTCCTCTCAAAAAATCCTGTAGTCACTTACGCAATGGGATGGGACATGGGATAGTCTAGGCCATGAAGGGTCCATCTGTTGTATCTTTCATGTCCTGGGAATGGATGTGTTTCAAGGACCCATTTTAAGGAGACTTTGAGATGGGACAGTCTTTGTCGCACTGTTGTAATGCATTTATTCTTCAAATGCAGCCTCTGTATTGGGACACAGTTACTTTTGTGCAGAGTTTAGCTCCAACGCACCTGCTTGGAAGATTCAAGTGATCATGATGACCTTGTTTAGCTGGTTCATGTGTGTTTAATTAGGGCTAGAGCTAAACATTGCTGGAAGGTGGCCTTCCAGGAGCAGGACTGGACACCCCTTTTCTTGGAGGAGAGGAAAATGGCAAAATTTGCATTGAACAAAAACCTCCAAGTCATATCTAGAAATCAGAATTTCATAAACACTTGGCTCTTTACATTTAGGACTGTGAACAACCACCTAGCAAACACCTAGAACACCTCAACCACTACAAAGCAATACCCTGGCAGCCAGCCATAATACTCTAGCATAGTGCTTTGCACAGGCAAACACCATTCATGTTTCTTCAGAACTTGTAAAACTCTGCTACCGTGTCTCTTTAATGGGGTAAGTCAAAGTTTTTGCATTGTGCAAACCGAAATGTAATATTTTCTTTCACTATGTCATAGTAACTGCTAGGTTTTGTCTTGCAATCTCCACATAATGTTGTCTTTGAAGGAACACAACTTCTAAATTGGTTCACTGCATCCTCAGATCTTCCAGCCTTTGATCATATCTTCCTGCTTTTCTCAGACATTGTTTTCTGAAGAGGGATTCACAAATTCTGAGATCAAAATCCTTGAGACGGAAATTGAGCCAAAACATTTTAGTACAAAATTTTCTATCCCATCCTCAATGACCGGCAAAAGCCAACAGCTTTTGCAAAAAGTCTGAGGGATTTGCTAAGTCAGAAATAATAAAGGGTGAGTTTATGAAGTAGGACATGTTTCTACTGTAAATGTTTTTTTTTTTTGTTAATCCTGGAGCAACATTGCTGTCATACAAAAATAGTCCTAGCTGTACCAAGACTAATTTTAAAGCCCATGCTTACATATTAGTGTGTATTTTCATGCAGAGGTACTTTTACTCATCGCATGGTTGTTAAAAGGTGTTATCTCATTTGTACAGGCATCATAAGTGAAAAACAACTTCCAAGTTAACCACTATAAGTCAAATGGAAAAACAGCGGGCAGTGGTCTATAACTCAAGACTCAATGCGTGCTCTTTCTCCTTAGGAGATCGTTTGGGAAAATGTTTCCTCGTTCGGGAAAATCCATCGTCTTTGACAGCTTTCCAGATCCATCTGACACCTGGGAGATCATTGAGACTATTGGGAAAGGGACTTATGGGAAAGTTTACAAAGTGCTTAACAGGGTCAATGGCAGCAAAGCCGCCGTCAAAATACTGGATCCAATCCATGTGAGTAAAATCCTGCTAGATCAAACCTGTATGTGGTGTGTGTTTTTAGGTCACAAAGAGAGACAACAAGCATGCACCTCTATGAGACCTGTTTTGCCGAACCCCGAGTCGTAATTTTTAAACACAAAGCAAACTCAAGGTCCAATTTGCACAGAACTAAGGTTAAAAGCAGAGACATTGTAGGCCCTTCAGGTTCAATCAGTTCACATTTTGTGCATATGCATGTATTTGCACATTTGTGTGTACCTATGAGAGTGTTTACGCCTTAAGAGAGGCCTATAGGCAATTACTGACCACTGAGAACAT
Organism: Schizothorax lantsangensis; assembly: GCA_027422415.1. Lineage (NCBI taxonomy): Eukaryota > Metazoa > Chordata > Actinopteri > Cypriniformes > Cyprinidae > Schizothorax > Schizothorax lantsangensis. Next base: position 6,875,459 of record CM049863.1, on the reverse strand, counting down.
CTACTCGCCACTGTCATATTAAAAAAAGAACATCTATATCCTGCAGATAATGCCAAAAGGCTCTCTGTGTCTCCGTCTCTCTCATTATTTCTCTAGCCACACACTCTATCTTTTAGTGACTGGGCAAATAAAAGGGCCCCTAACAGCATATACCCAGACTAATCATGATGAGATGGCTTTTCAGAAAATGTGCAATTTGTGATCATTTACTTCACGAGAGTTTCTCTAGTTCACCCTTTCAAGGTACTGAAAGGAGGCTTGGAAGTATTTCAATGGCCTTTGGCTGCCAGTATATTTCAAATTACTCATCTAGATCAAATAAATCTAGGCTTAATTTAATAGACTGCAGCTGCCATGGTCATTGTACCTCAGATATTCACAAATATTTATTTTCACTGCTTTCCAAGCACAGGAAATGCAGTAATCATGTGTAGTAATAGAAATATGGAGCACTTTTGAAGCCAAAAGGCATCACAGAAAAGACCTGTGCACCGTATCCATTAAAACTCTACATTCAGAGGTTGTTTTTCCTCCAGTTTCAATCAGTAAACAGTAATTTTCCAACACTGGAGGACGTGGAAGCCAACAAATATTATTTCAATATATCCCCCATGTGTAGTGTACCGCTGTGGCCTGTGGGGCTTTATTAATGCTGACATTTCATGGCCTTTGCAGTTTTGCTAAATTCAATAGATAAAATGACCCACAAAATAGTTTGTTTGTTTTTTGCATCAGTGACTCTCTTTGAAACATTAAACACTGAATAGTTTAAGAAATGTTTATTTTTACTCAAAAATGAAAGTAGAAGTTTGAACCATTGCCCTGTGTCTCTTAAAAGTAAATTAATCTGTTTCTTTAAGGATATTGATGAGGAAATCGAAGCTGAGTATAACATCCTGAAAGCTCTCTCAGACCATCCCAATGTCGTCAAGTTCTTTGGAATGTTCTACAAGAAGGACATCAAGAACGGGGACCAGCTATGGCTAGTGCTAGAGGTAAAGTTCAATTGTATGTCATGCATGTGGGCCCCATTTATATAAGCTTGTTGTATATCACACACACGTTAAATTGGGCTAGTGACATTATCGGCAAAACAGTTTTAAATGCCATAATCAATCACCGTTATTATATTTGCAGCCAGAAAACATACATATGCTAATGTGTTTGTAAATCAGGGCAAAGTGTACTGCATGCTATATCATTATCACATTATGGATTTATTGCTGTCATCACAGTGTGGGCTGATGGGGTACGTATGAAAGCAGTGGAAATCTGTTTAAAGAGGATTAGCAAAATATGCTGCTAATAAAAGGTTATTAGTATCAACACCTCTGTATTTTTGGGACATGTTTAAATTGGAACATAGAGAACATTTCTCAAATCTTATGGAACGTCAGGATGAATCCTGTTGTATTTTTAGAACAATCAAGATATTTTGCATATATGTATGTATTATATTTAAAAACACATTAGACCTACAGTAATCATAGTGACCTTTTGTGTTGTTTGACTGCTTGAGAACAGACAGGTATAAAGGTGCGTGTTGGAAATGGGATAAGATAAGTGTTACATAAGAGACTTTAGTTTCAGAAGTAGGTCTGGACAGAGTTTTTGTGGCAGGACAGGTATGGGGGTGTGGAGATGACTGTTAATGTGGACTGGCTGCGTCTGGCTAAGATGAGCATGTTTAGATACCAATTCTGCATTCAGACACACATGCTTTAGCAGGAAAGAGATAGTCTATCACTGTAATTGATAACAGTATTCTGACAGTGAGGTTGCTTTATATTGCACAATTCTGTAACTATATATTGATTAATAATGCTCAGTAGTTATGTCATTCAGCAGTAATTATTCAGAACATAATTAACAAAAAAGTTCAAACAGCCCATAAATGTAATATCAAATTTACTAAAGAAGTTGTGTTATTATAGCTGAATTATACAGTAATTAGAATGTGCAAGATTATAAACACCTAGTATTTAATGTTTATCATTTGTATTCTTTAGTTTAATATGTCAAATTTTAATATGTTTTACATTTTATAGCCACAACTGCTTGTGCACAACTGCACAATGGTTATGCACAAAAACCTTCTGGGAAAGTTTCATTTCAGCTCATCAAATTGCAGAAGTGACATAATGCATAATTTAATTTGAGACTAATACAACATAATTATCCGTTTGTTTAAATTGTGCTCTTTTTCAAATATCTTCAAGGCATGTTTTTAAAATTAAATGCTACTGAATGATTTTTATAACTCCCCCAAGATAAAGTGATACAGATGTTACTGGATGGTAATACCAATGTACTATTTTGATATATGCCATCACACTTAGTGATAACATTTAGCTCATACAGTACCATGGTATTTACATGGGACTTCAAGGTACTTCAAATTGAACTTTATGGTATTATTTTTGGTAAGTATCCAAACATGGGTGGTGGAGGGAGTATATTTGTTGGGCTTTGGGGGTTGACCAACTTGTATTAAGGTTTAAAAGAAGTCAAATGAAATTGCTTGTGCTGTCATTAAACCACATAAGCCAGCATTATATCTGCCACTCTGCTTTCTATACATAAGTCCAAGATTACTAAACAACCCATATCTGTCATAAACCACTACATTTTGTAGGGAGCTAATTATTTGCTGTTGGTTTTCAAATTTGTGTTGTATGAAAGCTTCAGATGTACAGATTTGGAAGTAATCTTCTCAGTGAGAGGGTTTGTCCTTGTGTCCTTTAAATGTACTTCCGATCTCAGACATTTATAAACATTGTAGTTCTTTGAAGCCATGGAGTTAAACATGTGCTCAGCAGAATCTTTACAAGACGCAGTGCCCCTGAACATCTCCACCACTTATCTTTGTTCTCTGATGATCACAGTGCAAATAGACATTTCTGAGACCTTTTTGTTGACTCTAGAAGTCTTCATGGAGGGAATCACATGATCAAATGTCAGTTAGTTTTGTATATTATCTTTGTTAAGCACAGTATCAATACTGTTACCCTGGGGAAAAGGTAAGCGGGGCTTTTTTCTGCTATTGCACAGCTGAATGGGATCTTGGATCGTGTTCAGTATATTAGACCTGTCTGGAGAGATTATCTCATGTTTACCTGGTGTGAAACTTTACCTCAGTCTCAAGATGTGGGGCTGAGGAGGGTTAGTTAACATGTCCCACATAGTCCTGTAACCTTATCTCAAAAGACAATACCATGACTTTCTGAGCCAATCATTGTAAATGAAATAGAATGAAAAATAATAATGAAAATTTAATTAAAGAAAGGGTATGATATTGCCTGTGCATATGTATAAAGTTGTTTTACTAATGTCAGACATTACACAGTCTTCCACATATGTCTGAAAGCATGCAAAGTCTGGTATTAAAATTAAAAATATCTAGCCTCGGGCAAATATGCATGTGACTATTCAACTGTTTTATTTGTGTTAAACATGTTTCAGAATCAGAGATGCACTTAAAAATGTCTGAAAGTCATTGCATTGGATAACAAAATATTAAACAAAGTTGTTAAAAAAGTGTTTTAAGCAAATAAAAAAAGTTTCAAATGATAAAACAATAAAAATACTCTTTAAAAATAATAAAAAAAAGGTTAAATCTCAGAGAATGGCTCTAGAATTATTTGTTTACAGATGCCACTTGTTTGAATTTTATAACAAAGCGATGATATTTTGAGTGTCTTACTTGTTCAAATACTGCCACTGTCCAAAAATAATCATGTTTATAAAGATTTCTGCATATTTCAGCTGAATTGGAAACCTATTTTTGATGAAAATGTAAAAAAGCAAGTTTTTCTCAGGCTCCATGAAGAAACCACATTCTATTTTTTTCCACAAATTACAAAAGCTATTTTCTTCCTTTGCAAAGTGTTAAGCAAGTTTCTCCTGCTGCAGTAAAGGGAATGATCTTTTTTCTTGTTCGTGTTTCCCTAAAGAGCTTTGCATTTCTGTATGCAAACTCCTGCATGCAAAATCCACAGTCAGCAATCCAAATGTGGAAGTTAATCCTCTGGCTGGAATCACAGCCGAGCATTCAAGCTGTCAGCAGCAAGTCGAGGAGATGGGGGAACGCAGGGGGGTTAAATTGCCATGGTTACAGTCGTCCTCTCTGAACTGTAATTTTCCGTATTTCAGTAGGATCCGGGAAGAAGGCTCCTCCACGTTGAGTGACCTCTGATTACAGAGAGGACTCACACAAATTGCGTCCTCCACTTTGCTAGCTGCTCATCAGGCCCGGTGCTTGTTCTGCATCTCTTTTGTGTTGTGGGTTCTAATTATGGATATGAAGGGAACCGCTTTCATCTGTACTCACCGGTTCCTCATCGTATAAGGGGCCGACTCCGCTCCGTCATATTAAAACTTCAAAGATATCGGAAATGATCTCTATTCGGTTTTGTTCAAGTTGACTTGTAGGCTCCAGTTGGTGGTTAATGGCTGATAGGACTGACGACAGCGGTTCATTGTTGTAGTTTCAAATGAAACAGTACGTCTCTGTACCACTGCTATTCTTTCAGTTCATTTAAAATGCCTGGCTTTTTGCAGATATAGCTTGTAAAAAGCCTGCTTGATGAAGTGGATTTATTGACTGGATTCTTAAAAACTGGAGACAATCAATATAACATGGAGTTTGCATCATTGCTCAAGTTATTTACAAAACCCTGTAATGTGATTCTGTAGGTAACATTAGTTAATGCAATGGCTAACATGAAATAGCAATGCACAACATTTATAGTATGTATTAATCTCTGTTTGTTGTTGTTGTTGTTTTTGCGTATGCATTTGACACATTTTAACATCTTAATCTGCATAAATAAATATTAATGTAAAAGAAAACATTAATTAGCAATGGGCAGTTTCCACAAAAATGTGAAGCAGAACAACTGTTTTCCACATTTATAACCAAAATTAGCATATTAGAATGATATCTGAAGGATCACGTGGCACTGAAGACTGGAGTAAATAAAATAAAAATAGTTTTTACCATCACATGAATACATTTATATACATATACATACATACATACATACATGCTTTCTTATATATATATATATATATATATATATATATATACATTTTATAATTTTACTCTTTTTCCTGTATTTTGGATCAAATAAATGCAGCCTTGCTGAGCATGAGTGTTTTTTTTTTTCAAAAACGCTCTATTATTCCTGATTTCATGTATTTGTGAAGTAAAATTATAAAGTTTCTTTTGCATCCCATTTTTATGAAGTAGTTATTATTTCACAAGTACTGTCCACTATCCATCTCAATGATGTTGTTAGGACAGCACATCTATTAGTATGCCTCGTCCAGACACACACACATCCACACACTTTCTTTACTCTATGCCACAATGCTAAGGTGTTGTGGGTGGTTGCCACATGTTGTTATGCAATGTTCTGAGTGTTGAAATGGGCATTTGGGGTTGCTTAAAATTACTATGATATTCTAGTCTCTACTATAGATATTGCTTGGGTACCTCCAATATATTTAATAAAGTACTTGACAAATAAGGAGATTTCTGTGAAGTTCAAGCAACATTGACTCTTGGAACAACTCTAATGTAGTTACTATAGGTCAGTTTTATTGCAACACATTGTTTCAAACTGTTATTGGCAATGTCTTTATATGTAACTATATACAACTTGACACATTGTGGTTAAAACAACAGATCAAATAGCGCATTGCCCTGCTGTTTAATTTCACTCATTCCCTCTAATATGGTCAAAGTGGTGGCTGTGGTTTTTGGCCTTGTTTCCTGTATTGAATGGCGGGTTCTTTGGCGCACCCTTTGAAACAAAGCCCTTTTCGAACCATGTCTGATGTGTCTAGCTTGTGCCCATCATTAATTCACAATGAGGTTTAAAATGCCATTGTTTGTCAGGGCTTTTTCATTAAACGTTGTGGGAAAGCGGACACCTAGCTCATTATTTGAGTGCAAATGATAAGGTTGCTTGAACAAAAGAGGTGTTTTTCTATAAAGGTGTGAGGGCCACACACAGTGATTTGATCATCTGCTGCACTTAAAACATTCAGCTCAAATTAAATATTCAAAGTCAGAAGCTCCAGGTATGTTACTCCAAGTAACTAGTAAATGAGGGCTTAAAGGGATAGTTCACACAAAAATGACAATGCTGTCATCATTTACTCACCCTCATGGCATTCCAACCCCAGTAGACTTTTAGAAAACAAATGAAGATACTTTTAATGAAATCTGAGAGATTTCTGTACCTCCATTGAGAGTCTCAAACGTGCTGTGTAACAAACAAGAATCAACCTCACTTGTTCTCAAATGTCAAGCAAGCGTGCTTGAGTTTTGGTTTGCCATAAATGTGTGCATTGATGAATGTTTTTTATGGAAATTACATTAAGGTGAGTAAATAATGGCATAATTTTAATTTTTGGGTGAACTATCCCTTTATGGGCCAGATTTACTAACAGCTTGCGCCAGTGCAAACCGTCTTTTGGCGTTAAAATAGTACTGTCAGGATTAAACTAAAGACGCTCAGTGAAGAATTAGTGCTGAAAAGGTGTGGACAGTTATTTTGCGCATTTGTAGGAGTTTCCCTTTCAGAAGCAAAATTTATGGGAGGTGAGTATTAAAATGAATCACGCAATGAGATTTACTAACATTTGCACTCGTCAAATTGCTGGTATTTGCGCCATTATTTAACCCCCCAAAAAAGCATATCTTAAACTATTTTGCACTTGAAATGACTGCATTTGTTGTTGCTATGAGGAGGAGGCACCGCAGAGAACCGAGAGCACGTGGTAGAAGAGAGAGGATTTTTTCCACATGTATTAATTTATTTGGAATACCAGAAGAACACATTATCTGAATCCGAACATATCCTTACACTAATTTGCGCTGCGCTTGGTAGATTGCGTTGGTCATTATGTAAATGAGATGTTGCGTCTGTGTTCTTTAATTTGCACATTGTTAGTAAATCACCTGCAGAAATTTCCACACCCATCAGCGCTGTTTTGGAATTGCGCTCTCGCCCTAATTTGCCCTGTTTAGTAAAACTGGCCCTAAGAGTGTATACCTGCAAGTCAAAGCTTCTTCTAGTTGTTCTTGTTCTTTTTTCCCTTTTTTAAGCCTGCATGTTGAGACTTTGTAAGGCATCAGCCATGCTGGCAGTGGGAGCGGAGGAAAGATGGCAGAATTAGTCTTGAGTCTTTTCATCCGTCCGTGAGGAATTATGTTGATGACACGTCAGTAGATGACATTAATAACATGTCTTCTGCAGCCTGAGGTAATCCAGAGTGATACGGTCTAAAAATAAAACAATATCAAGAAGAAATTAAATGAAAAGGTTTAATTTCAAAGGTTCCACTTTTAATTCCTGTACAGAATTAATGATTTTATCACATCATTTCTAACCAACATTAATTTATTTCTTCTGTGAAGCACAGCAAGAGATTATTTAGCAGAATGTTCATACTCATATTTCCATGTAATTGAAGTGAATGGGTGGGCTAGTTAGCTTAAAAAATGGTCATAAAAGTAGTCCATTTAACTCATGCACTCATGAAGTTCCAAGTCTCCATATCGGCTACTTCATAATATATAATATACACTGTACACTTAAAGTGAAAACAAAGAATGAACTGGTGTGATGCATTTTTGAACAAAACCAGGTGAACAGAGTTCTTTTTGGGAGTTTGAATTGGCTTGCCAGTGTAAACTGTCTGTCTGTCCAGGTCAGACACGAGTACAAACATGAACACACAGGAGACCTGCTTTACAGTGGCGGAGCTAGAGTTTTATACATGGGGTGGCCAGGGGGTGGCCAAGGCTAATTCAGGGGGTCAATGGACCATGACAGAAAATCAGTGTATAACTCCAACCTGGCATAAAAAAAGCATGAATAAATCCTATGATTGCTGATTACTTCACATTACCACACATTAGCTATACATTCCTACCGTAACTTCAAATGTTAGTCTATTGAAACTTATTTCTCTTAATTCTCTGAATTTTTTTCAGGTTTCTTTGATGAATAGAAAGTTCAGAAGAACAGCATCTATCTGAAATAGAAATCTTTTGTAATATTATAAATGTCTTTATCATCACTTTTGATCTATTTAAATCATCCTTGCTAAATAAAAGTATTAATTTCTATAATACTTCTATAATAAAAAAATAAAAAAATAATAATTATACTGACTCCAAGCTTAAAAAAACTTATTTCAGATAAATGCTAATCTTTTCATCTTAGTATTCATTAAAATAATCCTGAAAAAAATTACTCAACTCTTTTTTTATTATATAAAAAACTATTTTTATTTTTATTATAAAAATATTTATAAAATATTTTTATAAAATACATATAAAAAAATGTTTCTTGAGCAGCAAATAAGTATATTAGAATGATTTCTGAAAGATCATGTGACACTGAAGACTGGAGTAATGATGCTGAAAATTCAGCTTTGCATCACAGGAAGAAATTACATTTTAAAATATTCAAATAAAGCAGTTATTTTAAATAGTAAACATATTTCACAATAGTACTGCTTTTGCTGCATTTTGGATCAAATAAATGCAGGCTTGGTGAGCAGAAGAGAATTCTTTACAAACATTAAAAATCTTATTGTTCAAAAACTTTTGACTGGTATGTACACTTTATTTTTTCTCATTTTTTTCTAAACTAAACTATACATGGAACCCTATTGTTAAGGTTAAAGTAACAATTGGTTGGTATACAAGTTCATATTAGACCATTTTTATAATAACGTTATATCTATTCATTTTTATTAATTATAATAAAAAAGAGCAATTCTAAGTAAATATTTATATATTCCGCGGTTGAAACACTCATTGAGTGATTACATGAGACACTATACATTCAGTAAGTTGTAGTGTATCTTTCAACATGGATCGGATGTTCATTCAATGTTTACTTCATGCTAATAAGAATGCACTCCTGCTTCTCTTGAACTTAAAAAGCGGGAGCGCGCATGATCCGTCACGCCAGCCACTAAACAGCCCCAAAACTGTTTTCATCGTTTGAAATGCTTAATAAAACTAACAGAATTTGAATGCTGAGACTTTGTTTCATGTTATTATAAGTGACCTGTTCTGTCGTGTCCGTCAGCTCGTTGTCTATGTCCTCTCTGCTCTGCGATGTTTTTCACTCCGTAAATAAACGTGTGGCGCGAGAGCGTGTGCGTGAGAGGCTGGAAATGGACGAGACGAAGTGCGATGCGGAACACCAAACGCGTCACATCCTTGAGTTCGAGGCTAAAATAAACACTTATTTCAGTACGATTAAACAAAGAAAATGAAATCGTAGCATATTCATTTTTGGGGTGGCACCCTCTGGCTCCGCCACTGCTGCTTTATAGTACAAATTCAAGTTGTAAATTTAATTGAAAGTAACACTGACACTTTTTCATGTTTTCATGTTTAATATTGTAAATAAACTTATTGTATTAAGTGCTATATAATTAAACGTGACTTGACTTGACTGCCGAATTGCTATGATCAGATGCTTTCTTAACTGCTGTTTTCTCATTGCTATTTCTTTAGAATCTTTCTCTGCTTCTGCATCATACAGCTACTGATTCTCTCATTGTCTCTGTTGGTAAAGCAAGAAAAAAAGTGTCGCTTTTGTTTTAATGTTACTCTTCGCTTCACCAAATAGCACTAGCGTATCTACAAAAGCTGTGTCCAATGAGTGTGAGGATTCTCTCCATTTAGTGAAACATCACAGGTCACATGATTTCAACATGGCAAAATACTCTGTTATGGCCGACCTGTACCATTTATTTTTCAGAAAATGGTTATGAGTACAGTCTTCCTGTAAGTGGCACCATTCTTCACAGAAACACAGTTTATTTCTATGTATTTAAACCTTTTTAGATTAGCAACAAACTAATGAATGCAACTTCAATTGTATTCCTGTAGTGCTTTTTTGTATTTCTTTCTCTTTTTCTTTCCTCCATTTACTTTTTCTAATCAACAATTGTCTGAGATTTGTGGCACATTTGATGACTTCACTGAATAGACCTGAACCTGGACGTTAATGTTGCAGTACCTGAAGGAAGTGTTTAGTAAAACATTCAAGCTACTCACTGTCAGATTAATGTCTCACTCTCTCTGTCTGTCGGTGTCAGAGTGAAATTTAATGATGACAGGTGATCTCAGGCTGATTTTGTCATGACGTAATGAGGTCAGCTTTGCTCTTTAGTCTTGATGGTACTCTGACACTCTGAAGCACTGTACAAATTTAACAGTAGGACATGAGATTCAAACTAACTTTGGATGATTTATGTCTGTGATTTTAGTGCTGGCATAATTGTTTTCTTCTGTGTGTTATTGTGTTATAAGTGTGATACAATGGAATTTATTGTGAGGTAAAAGCAGTACAAATAAGACCAGGAGTGCAGTAACACTATTAAAAAATATAGGTTCTTTATTAGCATCTTTAAAGGGGTCATCGGATGACCATTTTCCACAAGTTGATATGATTCTTTAAGGTCTTAATGAAAAGTCTATAACATACTTTGGTTAAAATTTCTCAATGGTAGTGTAAAACAACACCCTTTTTACCCTGTCAAAAACAGCTCTGTTCACAGCAAGCCGTTTTAGAGCATGTTTCTTTAAATGCTAATGAGCTCTGCTCACCCCGCCCCTCTTTTCCTTGGGGTGACGAGCCGTTCTCATGAGACTGTTTACTTAGTAAACACATTTAGCCACTGAACTTGCTAACTAGCACATTATTAGGAAAGCGATTGGCAAAGATTCATAAAAGAACCTTATACTCACTTCTTCTGTAGGTGAGGCTGGATCATGAATGATTCACGCGAAAATAAATGCATTTAAGTAGATCGGGGGACACATTCCCTTCAAAAACAAAGGTAATCCACTGCATCTTCAGCGGCTCAGATGTCGGAAGTAAATGACAACTGCTATGTTCATTATTACATCCAACAACAAAGCACGTCAATCGCTTAGGAGCCATTCTTGTCTACTCTTGCTCCCGCATCGAAACAATGGTGGACTGGTGACTGCTCACTCAGGGCGGGTCAAAGGTAAAACGCTAGTGTCAATCCACAATCATGGGAGGGGCCTGGGTCTGTGTGACGTCACACAGCCAAGAAGCTGATTTGAGAAAGGGGATAGTATTTATAGGGATTAAAAAAAAAAACACTGAGTGGATTTTTATCATTATAGTGTGGATGTGTACAAACCCTGCCAACACACATGTATGTTCAAACAACATATAAAAGTGAATTTTGCATGCGATGATCCCTTTAACATCCGTTGAACTTTTCCATTGCACTAAAAAGGTTCTTTGTAGTTGAAAAAAGGCTCATTAGATTATTAAAATGTTCTTAATGCTAAGAAAAAATGGCTCTTTTTAGAACTCGTTTACTGAAAGGTTCTTTAGGGAACCCAAAATGGTACTTCTTTGGCATAACTGTAAAAACCTTTTTATTGGAACCTTCATTTTAGGAGAGTAGGGTCCATTTTTGAATCCATATTGACTAAGGGTTCGTTTTATTGAACAACCTGATTACCAATTACCTTCAGTCACTGCATCATCAACTCAAACGAAGAACATGTTTGCTGCCGCCTCTGTGCTTGCCTCTGAAGCATGTACTGTAGCTATAAATGAAATAGGCAGCTCCCTGCAGTTAACTCAATTAACTTTGGTAAACCGTACTGAAACAGGAAGGTGTGCTACAATGCCAAAGGCCCCTCTGGCACAGTAATAATGAGATTTTAAAATGGGCCTGGAGCTGTGGGAATATTCCATTTCACACCCATCAACAAACTTTTTTTGTTCAAGTGTCTACGTTTCACCTTTCTTGTTCAACCCAATGACAAATGACCCTTTCAGCCCACCACTTACCAAACTTGGACGTCCAGAACAAGTTAAATTGAATGCTGTGTTGCCCTTTTTGAGAGGGGTTATAAAAGAAAAAAAACAGGAAAGAGGTAAACAACATTTAGTAGTGTTCCTAAATGTATTGTAGAGAGTGAGACAGAGCTTTGTTAAAGGTATAGCTAACCCCAAAATTAGGCCAAACAAGATGTAGATGACTTTGTTTCTTCATCAGAACAGATTTGAAGAAATGTAGCATTATATCAGTTGCTCAGTAATGGATCCTCTGCAGTGAATGGGTGCCGTCAGAATGAGAGTCCAAACAGCTGATAAAAACATCACACACAAGTAATCCACACGACTCCAGTCCAACAATTAATGTCTTGTAAAGCAAAAAGTTGCATGTTTGTAATAAAAAAATCATCCAAACATTTTTTACTTCAAACAGACGCTTCCAGCAAAAAAATAACAAGTCCTCTATCCATAATGTTGCATTCTTCAAAGAAACAAGTTGTCTAAATCAGGATAGAAAAATGCACAGATCAAGCACCGTTTGCAAGCAAAAACTGTCCTAAATAAATATGTTTACAATATATTACAGGACAACAGGGGAGGGACTTTTTCACTGGAGGAAGCATTGTTATGAATTGTGGGTTCATATTTTTGGCCTGAAGCTACAGCTTGGAGTTTAATTGCCTTAATGATAGATTTGTTTCTTACAAACATGTAGGCTGTACCTCATTTTGACGGCACCCATTCAATGCCAAGGATCCATTGGTGAGCAAGTGTCTTGCTTTCTCAAAATGTTCTCAAAAAATCTTTTGATTAAGAAATAAACACATCTACATCTTGCATGGCCTGAGGGTGAGTTAATTTTCAGCAAATATGCAGAGCATTTACCATTGCTCTTGGAATTTTCTTGAACAAAATCCAGTCATTTCAATAGGAATCCAGGCATTCTGGAACTGTGCGCAAAATATTTCCCCATGCAGATTTCGTGATGGCCTCAAGTTGGTTGTTGTCAGTAAGTGCATTTAGTGGTTTTTAATGACTCATTCTGATGGTTTCATCTCTACACCAGTAGGTGGCGACAGATGTCTTTTTGAATGAGTCATTGAATCATTCAGCCGACTTGTTCAAAAACACTGATTCATTCTGGGCTGTAACTATACTACTGAGAGTTGCTCCGACACACGAAAACCTGTCTGCAGTGAGTTTGTTTTTGAAATATTTTCATTGACGAAGCATAAAGAGACAAAGTAACTCCCAATAATGTGTCTAAAATGTAAGTAATATTATTGAATTTATTTTAAACAATCACAGTCGCAATTGTGCTGTTAGTCTTTGTTTTTAACAAACAAAAAGGGTTCATTCACAGACCACATTTTTGTGTTTCAATGCATTGATTTTAATTTTTTTTTTTTTTTTTATGTAAACATGCTCTAGACAGACATGTTTGACCACTGCACTTGTACGTCACATCTTCTTGTGCTTGACACAGCATTCTACAAACATGGTGCTCAAGTTCAAAGTTTTTTTTTTATATGCATCTCTAGATCTTACATTTCTTTCTGTTCCACTTCTCTGTGAAATTTATTTTGTGTGAATGGCCACCAAGTGCTACATTTTGAGATTTAAATCCCCACAGGTTTGTGCTACAGACATAAATTATACCTCAAGTTGGCTCAGAGAAGTGCTGTTACAAAAATTGGATCGAATACAGTTTTCCCCTGGCAGACAATATAAAACAGAAATCGAATATCATATACAGTATATCATATTTGACTTCCCACCTGCAATCAATGCATAACAACCTAGCATTCACATAGCAATGTGCTAAAACAGCTCAAAACACCATAGCAACTCCTTGCCAACAGCCTCTCACATTTCAGAAAATGCAGAAATGCAGTTATTGCTGCAGTTCCGTTTGGTGCCGCTATAGTGACACAGAAATGACACAATTCAGCTTTACATATTTTCAGTTCTGCAGATGTTTGAGCTTTATGCATAATCAGGGAAATCAAGTCTCTCCACCCACCCATCTGAACCCCTTGGGATGAGTCTTGGAAACAGAAGTAAATGTATTTGAAAATGTAAATGGCCTCTCGGGACATAAAGTGATGTGAGTCATTGATGTTCTCTTTGAAGTGTTCAGTGTTCTGCTGAAAGGCCGGATCAAGCAGATTGTTTTCAAAGGATTTGTAATTGATTGCATTAGTAATGTTAGAGGCAATTTGCTGTTTTTTCTTTATTGGTTAGACATGTTTTTTTCTTAAACTACAAGGTGCACATCTCTGTCTCTGTATTTCTATTTCTTTCAGCAAAATAGAAGAGAATAGATTTTGGGATATTGTGAATAAGAGACTGTCAAAGCATTCATATACATTTGTCCCATTACAATAGCAGCGGGCCGAAGACAGCCGTGTTTGCCTTTGGTCGATTTAAATGGCTCTAAATAAGAGGGTATTGTTGTTGCCTTGGCAACATGCTAGACAATTTTATGTAATTTCAAGAGGGCTTGCCTCAGAAAAAAAGAACAGTTTTCACCTCTGTGTCCTCTGACTGAAGCATTGATCATAACCACAGCATCAACCCTTAGTTAGTTTTATAGGATTCTGTTGCTTTAACAAACCGTGGGTTAGACTTTGTAATGCAATAGAAAATTGCATTTTAAGCATGCGACCCTGCAGTATTTAAAATCTCTCTGTACATTACAAACAGCTGCAATCTTTGTAAATATTCCTCTGTAAATTTCAGCATTTCCATGAGGAACCTATTATTTGACCTTCTTGGTCTGCACAATGAAAGGGGAAACTAGTTGTACTGTAGTGTTGAATGTGTCATGAAAAATTAGAAACATGAGGCCTTTTAAAAGCAAATGCTCTTTATAATGTTTGTTTCAACTTTTTATTTTTATCTTGTATTTATTTTTTATTGATTGATTGATTTATTGATTGATTTACTTACGACAAACATGTTTTATTACCATATATAGCTGGTTTCTCTTTATATGTTTGCATACAAATGTTTTTAATGTTTATTTCTTTCTTTCTTTTGGTATTAATTTATTTATTTAATTTTTAATTTTTATTTTACTAGAAACAGCTAGTATTACCATATTACAGTTTTTAATTCATGTTTATTATTATTATTATTATTTTATTAGAAACAGATTGTATTATTATATATAAGAACTTGATCTCTATATGTTTGCATAAAATGTTTTTTTCTTTCTTTTACCAGAAACGTTTTGTTTGTTTTTTTCTAGAAACTGCACATATTATCATATATAATAGGTTACTCTCTGTTTGCATAAATATGTCTTTTTCATTTTATTTTATTTTATTTTATTTTTGCAGAATCAGGGTTTATTACATATATACAGTAAGTGGTTGATTGTTTTTAATTAATTCATGTATTTGTTTATATATTTTTATCTTATGTACTTATTTTTAATATTATTATTTTACCAGAAACAGGTTGTATTACCATATATATATCTATAGGTTTTATTACCATATATAGCAGGTTGCTCTCTATATGTTTGGATAAAAAAATGTGTTTTTAACTAATTTATTTATTTATTTTTATGGTTGTCACAGAAAAACGTTGTATTACCATATGTAACAGGTTGCACGCTATATGTTTGCATAAAAAAGTTGTTTTAATATATATATATTTTTTTTTGTATGAATGTTGTATTTGAATGTATTTCATGTATTCATGTATTTGTTTGCAGTTGTGTAATGGAGGGTCTGTCACAGATCTGGCTAAAGGTATGCTGAAAAGAGGAGACCGCGTGGAGGAACCCATCATAGCCTTCATCCTACATGAAGCTATCACGGTAAAATCCAAAACCAGTGCCGATCCTCTAGATTTTAAAATATTAACACAAATGTATTCTTTCAGTGAGTTTAGGTCTGTAATATGAGCTCTTGTCTCTAAAGGGTCTCCAGCATTTACACATTAATAAAACCATCCATCGAGACGTCAAGGGCAACAACATCCTGCTCACCACAGGAGGAGGAATCAAGCTGGTTGACTTCGGTGAGGAAGTTGTTCTTTTATTGGGAAGAGACTGCTGGCTGTGAAAGAGAAAGCCTGAATGATTGAGTGTGTGTGCTTGAGTCCGAGTGAGAGAACAGTAGCTTGAAAACAGTGTTTTATACATGGGTCAAAGCCATTACATGTGAGTGTTTCAGTGCTAATTGAATAGCACTTATTTCTTCTCATCAAGAGCAGTGCATTTACATGTACGGTGATGATGGATGTCTAACACACTTGCATTATAGCCCCTGTCATTGGGACAGAGGATATTTTCTGCTCTCAGTTACTAATGATTTGCTTCTTGCTTTTCTTAACCAAATGAAGCTCTCTTAAATAGAGTGTGTTAAAACAGAGCTGCATGATGAGATGCAGTCATAAAGGATTTATTGATTCCAGTTCACCTTAATGATTCTTCTTCCTTAACAGTTGCATTAAGAGTAATATTCACCACTCTACGCTGCCTGTGTAAATGGTATCAAGTTATGTACTGTGTGTGTGAAGGTAGAAATGTGTCAACCGGTAGCGATTTTGCTATACCACTACCGTACATTAAATATATTTGTTTGGCAATCAATGGGCAGGACTGTAGGGTACATATTATTTACATAAGAGAATGTGAAGAAATGTCAAGTAATGTGAAAATACAATGTTTACTTGTCTACAGTTTATATATAGTTTATATGTTATATATAGTCTATAACAGTACTGCTATTGTTGACTAAAACTATTGAAATCATTTTCAACAATTGAAATAAAGCTGAAATATTTTTTTTATATATTTATACATGTTATAAATATTACAAATTTTCAACTTAAACTGCTTAAACAAAAAAAAGTACTAAAATTACTACAAAAAAAACTGAAATAAAATAAATATAAAATAAAGCTAAATAGAAGTATATATAAACAAAAACAAAAAAACAAAAACTGAAAATACAAAATAAAAGTGAAATCAAAATATTAATATGTACTTAAATATAACTTAAATAATACTAAAATAAATAAAATAGTTTACAGTGGCTTTGAATATGGTTCATCCAATCTGAGTCATTATTCGTGTTCTAATGTAACTCAAGTGTTGCATTAATTAAAACTGTTTTTGCATTGGCACCAGATTCATCATTTATTTGCTATAAAGAAACAGTCTGGTTTGTGTCTATTAAGTTCCAAATAAAATTAGAAAAAAATGATGTGGTACTATAATACACACATTCATATGCCAACGCCTCTAAATGAGAAAAAAACAAATATTGTTGCACGATTCTAGCATGCACAAACAAACATAAAAATAACTGAATAAAATGTCCAAATTATTTTTATTGGATCTAGAAGCTTTACCATATACCATATATACTATACTTGGGATTTATTTTAGTTTTAGTTGTATACAATATGAAAAAAAAAAAAAAATCTAAATTTATCTAAAAATCTAGATTTAGTAGCCTATGACTTTGTGTCTCTTGATGAATTTGTTCTATAATTTTTTTTTTTTTTAATGAAATCACCTTTTCTAAGGCAGTATGATGTGCCTAACAACCTTTATGTTTCACTATATTCACAATACAACACTGCCTCTCTTAATTTATTACTTCTGTAATACGTGAATCTGTCCTCGTCTGTGAAAAACTGCAGATGTCCCAAAACCATTCATTGAATCAAATGTCATTAAAAAAAATCAAAAATCAAACAGTTAACCAGTATTCCCTCAAAAATTATACTAGCTCCAAATATAACCAGCTCTTGATTCCCAAGCATAAATACAACAGTGAAGCAGACCATTCCTGAATGCCTCTTTCTATTACTTATGAAAAACGTGTGGCCTTTTCATTGAGGCAGTAAGTGGAGTATTTTTAAAAGCTTCTTCCAGAACAGCCATATACGAGAGCTTATAAACCTTTAGAAAGCCAGTAAATGCTTTTCCTGGGAATAAACAGCCAATCGTAGGCTTTTGTGATGTGGCACAGACTAATGTTTGCTATGCTCCACACGTTCCCTTCAGCCCCTTCACTATTAATTTTCAGCCTAAAATCCACTCTAAATGTAATCTCCTCTTATGTTATTCTCTAGGCCGCATTTAGCCCCCCCCCCCACACCCACCAAAGCCCCCCTCATAGGGGTATCAGCCCCAGAGCAGAGACACATAAAGCCCGTAATTAGTCGACTGCATCCGAGAGACGCAGGAGATAACGGGACATCCTCCTCATTTTAGGGAGGGAAAGGGGGATGGGCGTATGGAGAGACAGGAGAGGTGGAGAGAGAAAAGAGAGAGCGTGATAGAGCGATGAGTCATGCCAGAAACTCAAAACTGCTGTAGCAAAGTTGCTGTCAGCAGAAAGAGCTTTCTGTTCGAGTTTGTCAAGGACATTGACTGAGCTCCTCAGTGACATCACAGAAATGTGACCAATAGAATTGCAGGCAGTGTGTACAGAGCATCACTATGGCCTGCTTTGAAGGGTTCAGGGCATGCGCCCAGTTGGTGTCCTTTATGCACTAAATTGCTTTGTTAACATACTCTTGCTCCTGATAACATGATAGGAACAAAATGATGTTTGTGGTTGTTAAAAGAGTCTTCCAGGTATAAGCTTGTGTGAAAAAGAAGTACACTTAGGCATGCTCTTAAAAAGAGTTAATATTATGGAAATATAATTTAAAAGTACATACTTAAGTGCAAGTTAAAAGTAATGTTTTCAGACATGTAATTGCATGTTAATTGCAAATCAATGAAAATGTATTATAGTTCAAATGAATATTAAATGCAATTAGCTAAATTTGAGAGTGTTTTGACCCACTTAAGTATTCATCTTAATATCTAATTTCATAATTCATTCTATTGTCTTTGAAATATGGTTAAAGTGTACTGTCAAATGTAATGACAAGAATTTATGCTAAACTAAAATCAACTTTAAAGGGATATTTAACCCAAAAATTAAAATCACCCTATGATTTACTCACTCTCGACCCATCCTAGGTGTGTATGACTTTCTTCTTTTAGACAAATATAAGTGGAGTTATATTAAAATAATGCACTGGCTCTTCCAAGCTTTATGATGGCAATGAATGGCTGTTGAGATTCAATAGTCCAATAGAATCCATCCATCATAAAAAGTGCTCTGGCGGGTTCATAAAGGCTTCCTGAAATGAATTGATGTGTTTTTGTAAAAATATCCATATATAAAACTTTATAAACCATAATCTCTAGCTTCTGCTAACTGTCATATTTGCGTACATGAGAGAGTGGGGTTCAACTGAAACTTTTTACAGGCATGTCATGTATTTAAATTAGGGCTGTCAGTCGATTAATCTAATTAATTACAGGGTGCTGTGATTAATTAATCGAATTAATCGCAAACTAAATTTGGCTGTGAAAATACCCCCAAAAGATAATTTAAACCTATTATTGTGTTAAATGTTTAGGCTACAATGGCCTAAAGGATGGAACATAAAAGAAGATAATTTCTGAATGAATCAGAAACATCTCAGTATTTTTTGTTTATGCAATGAAAGTCACTATAGTGACCAAAACAGCTTAGTTACCAACAGTATTAAAAATAACTTATTTTATGTTGTGCAAAAGAAAGTAAGTCATTCAGGTTTGAGACTGCATGAGGGTGAGTAAATGATGACAGAATGTATTTATTTATTTTTGGTGAACTATCCCTTTAAGGTTTTTTGTTTTGTTTTGTTTTTTTAATAAATGAAATTATACTCTACAGAAGAAACTAAAACTACCAGTAGATGGCGGTAAATGTCTATATGAGTCGATTCATAACGGCTGATTCATTCAGGAATTCAGTAAACGGCTCGCTCTATGAATGGGCTACTGAATCATCGGTTCACATGATTCGTTCAAAACGTGAATTCGTTCAGAAACTAAACATCACTGTGTTGCTCGGAGATGCACAACAGTTCTGCTGTGGCTTTATAGGTAATATTTTCGTTGCCTAATTATTTTATAACTAATTAATTAAGTTAACGCCTTAAACTGACAGCCCTAATTTGAATATATTTGTAATTACACATTTGTTATGATGTAGTTGTGATTTATTTAATTTAAAATATATTGTCATTTTAAAGACAATATATTTTGAATGTAATAAATCACAAAAAAAAATAATGATGTAGTTGCAGTTTAGTACATTTAAAGTATATTGATTTATAGAGGCCGACCGATATAACGTTTTGCCGATTTTATCGGCCGATATGAGCCTGTCACCGATATCGGCATCGGCGAATATGCCACAGATATGATTTTTTTTTTTTACAGAACATATAACGCACATGAAATGCTTTTAAATGGTGTAATTACTTTAATTAATTACTCCATTGTTTGTTACTGGTCTAGTGAGCCGTCGTTTTGCCGCACGTCTGTTTGTGGAATTAAGGTGTTGTGATTCATGAAGCTTCCAAAAATCATCTTTCTCAGCTTTTTGGCCACGCCACGCATTCGTACCGTAATTCCAAAAATAGATGAGCATTCAAATCCAGGCGGCGGCTGGCTTGATTGAGTGTTCGCAGATGACGGCTCACTTGACCGGGGCCTTAACCCCATCCCTTAAAATTGCCATGTCACTCATGCTTATCACATCGGTCACATCACATTTCCTAAGTCAGCATAGTTTGTCAGTACAGTCAGTAACATAGCAGATTGAAAAATTAGTATCTCTCTGCAGTCCAATACATGGCATTGCAGTGGTGGCTTGAGTCTGTTGAATGGTGATTTAATGCTACGTTTTCAACAAGTTGGTGAGACGCAATGCTATAAAGTAAATAAACAATGTCCCCGTCTTTTACTCTCACAATGAGCTTATCATATTCGTTTGCTACATTAGTACTACATTAGGGCGGAATCCAGTCATAAAAACGGAATTTACTGTATAAAATGGAATTTCACAGAATTTGTCATATTTTTGATGAATAAATAAAAACAGGTCAATACACTTAAATCAAATTGCTGTATAAAGTGGAATAGAGACTCACAGAAGTGTCTGTCATATTTTTGAATATTAAACTGAATAAATAAAAACAAAAAGACAATTTAAAAATTATTCCTTATGTCAATACACTTAAATCAAATTGCGATAGAGACTACAGTGTCTGTGAATATTAAACTGCAAAAAGACTATTTGTTTTAAAAGTTATTTATAATAAGTGAAGTGAAGATTTTTGGATAATAAAGTTTATTGTTAAATACCCTGCCTCCATTATGAATCATTATGTCACATCATTATATTCAGTGTTTGATCACCATTTTGTTCTATTTGTTTTAAAAGTTATTTATAATAAGTGAAGTGAAGATTTTTGATCATGCAAAAAAGTTTATTGTTAAATACCCTGCCTCCATTACATATTTTCTGTTTCTGTATATACAGTATTCTATATAAAGTACCAGTCAAAAGTTTGGACACACCAATGGGAAGTGTGTATAATATACACATAAAGAATATCAGCCGATATTTCGATATTGGATTTTTTTATTTACTCCCTAATATCGGTATCGGCATCAGCCCCCAAAAACCCATATCGGTCGGGCTCTATTAATTTATATAAAAATCTAATATCAAACACACTACAGTTACTTTAGTGTACTTTAAAGCGTGACAAACACTAAAATATAATGACTTAAAATGTATATTGACGTATTTTGTAAATGCACTTCTTAAAAGTGTACTTAAATGTGTTAAGAAAAAGTAATAAAGAGTTTATAATTGATTTATTTAATGAGGTTTGAAGCAGGGGCGCCGTAACGGGGGGAAAGGTTAGGATGATTCCAAGCGCCCGGAGAGGGAGAGGGGGCCCGGGACGCAGGGGGCCCTTAAAAGTGTAGTCTTAAATGTGTTAAGAAAAAGTAATAAAGAGTTTATAATTGATTTATTTAATGAGGTTTGAAGCAGGGGCGCCGTAACGGGGGGAAAGGTTAGGATGATTCCAAGCGCCCAGAGAGGGAGAGGGGGCCCGGGACGCGGGGGGCCCGAGTCAGTGATGTCATACAGCTGTCATACAATGTACAAGCACAAGTTTTTTTCTCTCTCTCTCTCTCTCTCTCTCGCTGTAGTGTTTGAGTATACAAATGTCTTGGACTTGTCATTGTTTCAACATAGACTAAACATTCTCATAAACACCCCAGTGCTCAAAATATATGGTTTTCAAATCTGCATAATTTAACATGAAGCATTTACATAAGCAGCGCATGCAGAGTGGCTGATTAGTGTTAATGCAACCGCATAAATGTAAAATGGTAATGTGGCATTAGAGCATGACACAAATACATGTTTCTGAAAGGTCTTTAAGTCTTTAAGGCTCATGAAAAATCTTACATTTGTAGCTTTTAGTTGAGGCCATATGTTAGTGCATCACTAAAGGTTGACTAAATAAACTTTTAACAGATATACATATTTAAAAAGTGCAATTTTTCTCTTGGACCAAAACTATTGATGACACATTCTCCCTCTCAAAGTTGTATACAAATGATGGCACTATAGTCCCAAGTCCTTCACTAGAAACTATCATTAGCTGTGGCATTAAAGTATTCTAAGTTAATAAATTCTAAACATAAAGGCCTTCAATATGTCCTGCCACAGAAAGTCACGTTGGTCAAACCATGGAGTGGTTTCTTTCCTTATCCAAACAAATCATTCACAATTTGCATATCATTTATGGAAGCTTAATAACCAAATAATGTACCCTATCTTCATTTCAGACAGGGCTTGAAGGACACTGCATTCATATGGAGTAGAACAATCAGATTTTATACTAATAGTAAAACGTGACCCTGGAGCACAAAACCAGTCTTAAGTAGCACAGGTATATTTGTAGCAATAGCCAACAATACATTGTATGGGCCAAAATATATTTTTTTTCTTTTATGCCAAAAATCATTGGGATATTAAGTAAAGATCATGTTCCATGAAGATATTTTGTAAATATCCTACCATAAATATATCAAAACTTAATTTTGGATTAGTAATATGAGTTGCTAAGGGCTTAATTCGGACAACTTTAAAGGTGATTTTCTCAATATTTAGATTTTTTTGCATCCTCAGATTCCAGATTTTCAAATAGTTGTATCTTGGCCAAATATTGTCATATCCTAACAAACCATACATCAATGGAAAGCTTATTTATTCAGCTTTCAGTGGATATTTTTTTTGTCAATTTTTTAAAAATTTAAAATTTTACCCTTATGATTGGTTTTGTCATATGCTGACAAGAGTCACATATGCTGACTGGTCACATCTGCTGACAAGAGTCATGAACCTAAAAAATGAATGTCATACCTGTTGTATCTTAAAAATACAACATAGAATTTCATCATCTTCCTTTCAAGTATGATATTTTTAGCATGTTTTTCTGTTTGCCAGATTATGTTATCAACAACTAGCTTGTTAGCTGATGTTATCAAAGTGTGAAAAGCCAGTTATGAATATGACCAACTCAGCCAAAAGGTAAGAGAGGCAGTGTTATGTTTTGAATATACGTAAGAGTTAGTTAAACATCATTGTTAGGCTTGGCATGCAAACCACTTCAGCCATGACTATATTCACAATACAGCACATCCTAGAGGGCCTAATAGCTATTATAATATACAACATTAGACAGAAAATACTAGTGATTTTTTTCACACTAAAATCACTGTTGTTTTGTGCCTTGTGGCTTGTGGAAACAGTATTTTTTTACATTTACAGATTTTCCCCATTTTTTCCATTGTAAGTGCCTCTGTACAACTCAGATTTTAGATTTATTTATTTATTTGTTTATTCATTCATTCATTCATTCATTCATTTATAATGTTAAAGAAATGTGTTTGAAGTCGCAATGAAATAAAAAAATAGCAACAGATTTTTTTTTTCGTACTGTGAAGTATACATCGTAGTGAAATGGGTAATTGAGAAAGAAAAAGATGTAGGGCGGGGACTCTGTTCTATGTATCGATTGTTGATTGGATGGAGGCAGATCTGAATATAACTTGCATAAAAGACTATAAGAAAGGGGCGGGTTTAAGCGGATGATATGATTGGAGAAATCCTGCTTACATCACCAGAGAGAAGGCTGTCATTTTCACTGGAAGATTGAGTTATGACTTCTTGATTAAAAATCGCAAAGTCAAAACATTATTTAAAAGAAGGACATAAAATAGAAAGGATGCATTTTCATTTTATGCTGAATTAAATTTTTATGGTACACTGTATAATTTTTTTTTGATTAAAAAATAAATTAATAAAAATAAATTAATAAAGTTTATTGGAGTATGGTTTACAAGAAAATGCTATTTCACTCTTTCCACCTCAAAATTTCACCTTTAATTCAGTGTGATAGTTACCATTCTTTTGTAATTATTGGTGAAATTAACTAGCAATTTCAAAATGAAAAATGTTATTTTACCAATCAGCATTCGGTATTACAACTATCCATTTTATAATTGACTGTCTAATGTGTATAACCTTCTTAAAATTTAGAAAATATATTTTTACAAAATTAACATTCATTCATTCTTTTATTTGAGAAGGTATTGCTTGATGCCTAAACCCAACCATAAGCAGGGAATTAATTCTTTTCTATTCTCTGTCTGCATCAAACCACACAAACCTCACTTGAACGTCACTCCGTTTACCCTGTCAACCTAATTTTTCCAAAAAGAGTGCATTTGTTGAGTGCTTGGTCGGAGACGTGCTGGGGGCGATATCTGTCTCCCACTGTCAGGAATGGAGCCACGGCGAGTGGGTGGATGTCGGACCGCGGCTGTATGCAGAGGTTCCACGTGCCCACGTCTCAGAGCGCTTCGAGTCACGCAGGGCTAATGCGTTATCCGTGTGAAGGGGCTCACGCTATGCTGAGCAGATAAAGCCCCCACACTGACTCATCTGAACGAGAAAAAAAAAACTGCATTATTAGACAAAAAGAGCGAGAGGAAGGGGGGGAATGGAGGAGGACGCTTTAGTGGCTTTGTCATGAATATTCTAATTGGCAGTGTTATCTCTGATGATTATTAAGACTGGCCCCGGGGCCCTGTGCAGATCTAATGTAGCAGAAAGGGAACAGCCACAGGACACTGTTTAGTGCTGTGTGTGTGTGTGTGTGTGTGTGTGTGTTTAACTGTTATTCTTCAATACATCTATTGTCTGTTGTCCATTTACAGCCCACAGCATATGTGAATCCATGTTTCTGTATTTGTCTCTGGTGTAGTGGGGATTTAATGTGTTTGTGAGTCTTATGAATGCAACGAATCCTTTTTGATACGGCCAAGAATGGGTTGTTTACTGGTAATTCAATAGCTCTAATCCGATCAGAAACTGATGGAAGATTCCTTTAAAAACATTCTAAATATGAATCATGTGTTCATAGTTAAATTTAGCAGCACAACATAATCTGCTCTAATCTAAACATTTCAGATTCTATGTGATTTACAGATTTTAATTGAATTTGTGTTTCTTCACAGCAGAAATCCAATTTTCTGATATCTTGTTTCCCAGGAAAAATATTTACATGTACTGAAGTTTGTGCTTAGAACAAATGACACATTTGCATTTTCTGAAGGAAAATAATAGTGTTATTCTTAAGTAAGTTTAGGTTTTAGGCCTTGGTTTAGCTATTTAGCTGTTGCTGACTATAGATATTTACATAGATGCAAAATAGAAAAGACCAGTCGCAATTCAGTATGCAAATAGATGTAAGAAAGACCAATCAGATTTCAAATGTAAGTCTTGAGACTTTCAAAATTCAGTCTTGAATTACTTAAAAATAATAGCATTTACAACTAATATCATTCATTTAATAATAAGAATAAGAATAGTAAAATGTGTGTTCTAATCCCTAAAGTTTTGGTCACATTTACTATTATTCTGTGAATTCTGGCAAACCCAATTCAACAGGAATCTACTTGAGGGTGCAGGATTTCCTCTCATAGATTTCCCAAGCTGCTTGGTTTGAGTTCTGTGTGAACTGTGCAACGTTTTTTTCACGCAAATTTGACCTCACCATAAAAGCAAAACTTTCACTATGAAAAGTGGTAACCTGCAATTGTTACTTTAAATTTTACTTCTACATGATTTAACCCATATTATGTAGTTTTGGTGGTGCAAATTAATATGTTTATGTTTTAAATTGTGAATCAGTGATAGTAAAAATATTTTTGACATAAATAAATCCAGTTAATTTACTGTTACTTCTTTTAGTTTACCATTTTTCAGTGATATTTAACACCTAACCACTCTCTTTGTATAGCCTTGCAAGCACCATTCTTTCTTTCAGTCAAGTAAGCTTCTCTGAAAATGAATATTAATATCTTACATAATTTAGCTTCTTATGTAAATTGTACTCGTTTAAAGGAATAGTTGACTCCCCAAAATCAGAAAATTCTTCCTTTACATCATGTCTCCATCATGTTGGTTCTGCTTTTACAGTGACAGTGAAGGGTGACCACAGCTCTTAATTTTCAGGTCAAGATTTTATGTTAATAATGACTTCTGACTCTCAGTCAGAAGGCTCATGGGTCAGTGCTGGGTTACTATGATCACTGCATCCAAGACAACACGTTCTTTTTTCTTTGTGACCTTGTTTGATCTCTATTCAAATTGTGTTTCCATTGCCACTCAGCTAAACACCAGTACAGACAATCCAAAGACATTCCTTGAATCCAGAAGCCATCCATTGAATCTGTACGGATAGCTACCTTACATGATGTTTCTTCCTCTGATCAGGGGTATCGGCCCAGCTTACAAACACCCGGCTAAGGAGGAACACTTCGGTCGGAACGCCCTTCTGGATGGCCCCTGAGGTAAGACCGTTGGCAAGTAGTTTGCAAAGCATGGAGGTGACTTTGTGGGCTGCAAATGTTTTTGTTTACTTAGTTTTTCCATAAGATTTCCATATGAGACAGGCAAGGAGGACTATAGCTCTGAAGTTGTTTTAAGAGTCGTAGCCAAAATTTTCATATGACTCAAGGGTAGAGGCATACGTGCCTCAATATGTCCTAGGTGTCAATACAATCAAAACACAAACAGAGAATTATTATTAGTGCACTTTTAGACTTCTAAACATCTGTGGAGAACATCTAGGTTCATTTCTGGACTTATCGCATGGATTAAATACTAAAGACGCTGGACAGTTTGTTTGTGTTTCTTATTCTGAGGTAAGACCACCTGTATTCCATTCTGCGGTTTTCTATCCACATAAAGTTTACGGTACAAAATTATAGGTTAATGTAGAGATCTAAAATGATCTAAACTAAACTTTTTTTTTAATGGAGAAATACGTTTTTGATTTTTGATTTTTTTCACAAGAAGGCATTTTTTTATTAGCAGCTCTTTTGCTTAGATTTATTATAGCAGATTTATATTTCTCTCATTCCTGCTTAGTCTCTCTCTCTCTCTCTCTCTCTCTCTCTCTCTTAAATGATATCTTCTATATTTTTAAAAATATAAAATCAACATGCTTTCAGTGTGTGTAATATTATTATGTGTTTTCTGTATTATTAAACTACTATTATTCTGCACTATAAGGTCCCAGTTTCAGTTGCTTGTGTAGTATTACAACTACAGATGCTCCAATTGCAATTTTCCTGGCCAATTCTGATTTCCTTTTTTTTTTTTTTTGCAGATTCTGTTTTTCATTCTAAGAACTAAAACTGACAGCATATACAAAACAAAAATCTGCTTTTTTCAATCAATAATAAATAAATACAAAATGCATAACAAAATAAATGATTAAACATTACAATTTCCCCAATCTGGACTAAGTTACATACAGTATCTTCTCACTTAAACAACTCTCAAAAGAAAGTGCTCTGTGACTGGAAAGAGGTGGAAATGAGTTGCTGTATATGTTGTATATAACAAAACAGATGTCATTTCCCACGGTTTATACATTTCCCCCTAACCTTATTAAATGTATGTGCCATCTTTCACATCAAATTCTTACAATTTTTTCAGTTAGTTAGAATAATAAGACACTGTAGAGTTGTTACCCTTCAAATGAAATCAGTATTAACAAAATCCATCTTTTTGCTGCAGAGGAAATAAAAGAAAAATAGATGTATTTAAACATACTGTTTGATGAACCCGAGGTGCCATAAATAATGTGATAAGATTAATGTTTTAAATATTTTTTGAACATGCAAATAAGAAATGTTGGGAAATGGTTGTTTTAATGAGTGAGTCATTTAGTCATTCATTCAACTGATTCATTCAAATGGCTGATTCATTCAGAAAACGAGGCTGAATGTGTTACTAAATCACTGACTCACTCGATTCGTTAAAAAATGGGGATTCATTTAGTAACGAAACAGAGACACACAACAGTTCTGCCGTGGCTTTGGAACTATTTTCATTTGCGAAATCAATAGTCAATAGTATTGTGTCTAAAATGTAAGTCACTTAATTTTAACTTGTTTATTGAACTACTGTTGTATAAAATCAGTGTCACATTGCAATTATGCTGATATTCGGGGAAACATCTTGGTCGTATAATGTTGCTTACCTATTTTTTTTTCCACCACAGTATGCATCTATACCTTTCTGTGAGATACTGTGTGTGCTGTTGCGCTCATTTGTTTTGATTTCTGTACGAGTCTCTCTCTCACACTCACACTGTGCGTGTGCTCTGTGGTTCCCCCACGGTTTACTTGGGCCCTGCATGTACTGTATTACAAACTGTGAACTTTGTCATCTTCACTCACAGTGGCCGTTTGATCGGTGCATTTCTAATTACAACGTACTGTAAAACAAAAATAAAAATAATGATATAATTATATAGTGAAAGAATGCTTTATTTTGTAGAATGCCTTTACCAGTATATAATCTCTTTGAATTTCATTTAATAAATTATTTTTTCTTTCATTCTAATTCCAATTCAGTATTCCAACTGATGAATTGAAAGGGAGAATTCTTAAATTCTGAAAATAATGCAATTCTTTTATTGACATATTATTTATATTCCCATTTTTTTTTAAGTAAAAATATTAAATTGCATACTGTATTCATTCTTTACTACAAAATACATAAAGTGCATGTAAGCATTTCATTTGTGTCATTTTTAAGCTGGAAAATGTATTTTAATATACAAATAACAAAAATTCGCCTTTTGGTGAATGTCATTTTTATGTTTTTTTTCAGTCAGTGTCCGTTATAAACATTTGCAGTTCAGTAATGACTGTGTTTGTGTATGTGACCAGGTCATTCGCGTGTGAGCAGCAGCTCGACTCCACGTATGACGAGCGCTGTGACGTGTGGTCTCTGGGTATCACGGCCATAGAGCTGGGTGATGGAGACCCGCCCCTTGCTGATCTTCATCCAATGAGAGCTCTCTTCAAAATTCCAAGGTGACGCCCTTATTTCTGTTTGACACATGTTGTACGCAAACACTGATTTGCATGACTACTCTACAAAATATTCAAAAAGACCTCACAGTCCAAACGGTCAGGTTTGTGTCAGTACATGGAATAATTTGTGATGTTAGCATGCAGATGGATGGTACTGCTGCTTACTTGGGCCTTGGAGCTGTCAGAAGCCAGGCTGGTTTCATTCTTAGGTCTTTTTTAGTGCAGCTTTAATATACGTCGGTTTACTGAAATGCATGTATCTTTGTGGACACAAGAAAGAGACCAAGCAATTTTTCTCTCCGTTTTCTCCATCCACCTGTCTGAAAGTGAAATCTGATTGTTTACTGTTTTCAGGCTCAGAACAGAAACTGTTATCACTAGTGTCATCTTGCTGGTGCAGCACTTTTGTGTTCTAATACACCTCGTGCACACACACACACACACACACAGAGCATCCGTCCATTGAGTGCTGTGCTGTCAGAGCAGTGGCGTTCTGACTGCAGTCAATGGTGGGGGTGGTGGGTATAATCACAGAGCAGTGTGGTAATGTTTCTGACTGCTTATGTACGCACTGCAGGCTGTCTTTGTTGAGTCTCTCTCGTGTTCTCTTTCCTTCTTATTAGAAAAAACACACCTTACACCCCCCGCACCCGTCCAGACTGAGAATGAGCAATGCAATGTGACAAAACTGGAACGTAGCCATTAGAATCTCAAATCTGAATGTTCTCAAAATATTTCACTCAAGATTTATTTTGAAATGTATTTTTATATTTAGATCTACATTATTATTAAAAAGCGTGGGGTCGGTAAGATTTTTAATGTTTTTAAAAGTCTCACCAAAGCTGCATTTATTTGATCAAAAATATATTTGAAATAGTCATAGTCTAAAATATTATTACAATTTAAAATAACTATTTTTTTTACTTTAATATATATTTTAAATATATTTTAACATTTGATTCTTTGATAAACAGAAAAAAAATATTTTGTAACATTATAAATGTCTTTTTATTGTCTCTTTTGATCATTTTAATGCATTCTTGCTGAATAAAAGCATTTCAGGGTCAAATCTAACCCTGAACTTTTGAGTGTTATTCTATATTTAAGAATATTTTAGGTTACATATTAATATTAAAATGTATATAAAATATATTTATTTATTTAAAAAATAACTATAAAAGTATAAAAATAAATATTTTAGATATTTTTTTATTGCAAAATCTGACAGTCTTTTTGTTGATAAATCACTCTCACTATTAGCCAGACTTGAACTTGTGTCTCTTATGCTGAATGATTATGCCTTGGGTAGAATCAGAGGAGATCTGGTATGACTCTGGCGCTGTAGGGTTTGAGAGCTGGTATGTGCTCAGTGAACAGTACTAGGCCAGTGGCACATGCTGATGGCATATTTGGTGTTACATTTGTGTGACCCAGATTAGGCCAGACTAAGCCTCGAGCCCTGTGCACAACGTGTCTGCGTTCAGCCCCCCTGCCACCAACAGACAGGAATACACACATTTAACCAGCGGACAGGAGCTGAGAGCTAAAATAAACCAGAAATTAACACATCCAATGAGAGAGATGATACATAATCTGAATATGTTACTGACATGTAATTGGATGAAAATAGACCAAAACATTTTTTTTTAACATATAACAACACTAAAGGCAGGAAAATTATTTCATTAAAATATAAATACTTTGTACTGTGGAAACCTGTTTCTGCCACGAAAGAAAGAAAGAATACAAATACATAATTGTGACTTTTATCTCACATTCCAGACCTTTTTCTTGCAATTCTGACAGTAATAAACTTGCAAGAAAAAGTTGAGATAAAAAAAAATCACAATTACCTTTTTTGAAATGTTTTATTCCATAGTGGAAACAAATAAAAACAGAATTACAAGATGTAAACTCTTGTCAGAAAAAAGTCAGAAGTGTGAGATGTAAACTCAAATTTATGAGAAAAAAGTCAGCCGCAATTATGAGTTTATATTTTGCAATTCAAATTTTTGTGAGATTAAAAATTCATTCATTCATTCAATTTAATACTGTGCAATCAAAATTAAAAAAATAATAACATTACAAGAGATTTGTGTTTCAAATAAATACTGTTCTCTCTTTATACATCACAGAATCATGAAAATATGTATCATGGTTTCTACAAAAACATTAAAATAAATGTTTTCTATTAGAATATATTTTAAAATGTAATTTATTCCTGTGATGCAAAGCTAAATTTTCAGCATCATTACTCCAGTCTTCAGTGTCACATGTTGATTTTCTGCTCAAGAAAACAGTGAGCATAAGAGACTTCCTTCAAAAACATTCAAAAATCTTACCAAACCCAGTCTTTTGAACGGATGTCTACTGTGTTGATTATTTGGTGCTTTTATTAGAGACATAAATTACCAGAACAAAACATATCCCAGCCCACATTATTGTTGTTGTCTTGTGGTTTTTGAATGCTGTGCTCTTAACAATGTGCTTTAAATTGCAGAAGCCTTGTTGTTTTCATCTGTAATCTTTTATTTTTGCTGCTGCGTTTTCCGATAAGGATGCACTTTAATAGTCCAAGCGTTTCTCCAGCCATTTCCATGTAAGCGTCTGACACCCGCTGTTTGTGTGGGGTGCAGCGTGTGATAAGCAGAGATGTATGCCCCCCCATTAGGGTAATTAATCGCTGTCAGAGGCACAGAGCGCGCTCCTGACGCACTAGCCGTTGGGCTGGAGTACACCTCCTCAACCCTGCTCTCCCTCTGCTAATAGCCCCCTTCACCAGGACACCAAATGATGGCTAATTAGCTCTATTGTTCCACAGCAGGGAACGCTTGTCAGGTCCTCTGTGACACCGTTAAGTGTCTATCTGCTTACTTATCTACAGTTACAGGGAAAAGCTTTTTGGCAGTCTTCATGGACAAAGCTTTTTCACATGAGCACAAATTCACTGAAAATGTCACTTTCACTCATGCAACCTCAAACAAAAACAAACCAGATCAGGGATAGCTGTCACTATTTTTACCTCGTTGAATATTTCTTATCCTTTTTTCTCTCTCTCTTTATAGTCACACACTTTAATATCTTCACTACAAAACCATGTTAAATATTTCCACTGTTATTACCCAGGAAAAAAAGATACAGTTCATTTAGCCTGCAGTGGGGCATGTTGTCACTCCATTTGAGATACATTGTAAAAATGGAAACTGGCTGTTTATTGGCATGGATTTAATAATAATAATAATAATAATAATAATAAAATAGTACCTAAAGTAATAAATTGGCAATTTTTCATAACATATATCTGTTTAAAGTGTGTTATGGGCTATAGTGTCTTTCCAGCTACAACCCAAATTCTGGAAATGTTGGGACATTTTTTAAATTTGAATAAAATGAAAACTAAAAGAATTTCAAATCACATGAGCCAATATTTTATTCACAACAGAACATAGATAACATAACAAATGTTTAAACTGAGAAATGTTACAATTGTATGCACAAAATGAGCTCATTTCAAATTTGATGCCTGCTACAGGTCTCAAAATAGTTGGGACAGGAGCATGTTTACCATGGTGTAGCATCTCCTCTTCTTTTCAAAACAGTTTGAAGACGTCTGGGCATCAAGGTTATGGGTTTCTGGAGTTTTGGTGTTGGAATTTGGTCCCATTCTTGCCTGATATAGGTTTCCAGCTGCTGAAGAGTTTGTGGTCGTCTTTGACGTATTTTTCATTTAATGATGAGCCAAATGTTCTCTATAGGTGAAAGATCTGGACTGCAGGCAGGCCAATTGACCTATCGGTAAGCCCCTCCCCTCAAACGCAGACTAGCCAATGGCAGTCGACTATCAGTTTCACGGGGAGCGGAACTCGGACATATTTAGGTTTCAGCGCCATAGAGAAACATTATAAGATCCGAAGCTCGCATCGGTTTTATGGGGTTTATGCTTAAAAAATGGAAAATCGATGTGCCTGGGGTACTTGTAAC
Organism: Schizothorax lantsangensis; assembly: GCA_027422415.1. Classification (NCBI taxonomy): domain Eukaryota; kingdom Metazoa; phylum Chordata; class Actinopteri; order Cypriniformes; family Cyprinidae; genus Schizothorax; species Schizothorax lantsangensis. Next base: position 6,842,267 of record CM049863.1, on the reverse strand, counting down.
ACTGATTCCAGGTATCCTGAGAGGATGGGCAATATCATTTATTTTATTACATTTCCTGAATCCAAACAAAACAGAGCAAAATGTCCCTAAGTATTCAACCCCAATACAAATGAAGACAAAAACGTTAATTTTCTGGTTGTCATACACTCATTAAGTTACAATTTTCATCTGCTCAAGCAGAACGTTAATGTTATCTTGTGCTTTAGCAAGGTATCTCTGGCTAAAACTAGCTAACATTAAAGTTAGTGAGTCCATGCTAACGTACAAACCTAAATAGCAGACTGTTCTCGCGTCTTGTACAGTGTAGGTCAAAAACACATAAACGAAGGTCTACATTGCAGTGCCTCTCCATATTAAGCTGGTTAAATGTACATTAATTTAATCGTACCCTGCGATATATGAACAGTGTTGATCCTGCATTTTGTCATCCGCGATCGTGATGACCGACCGTAATATGAGACTTGCATTGTGATCTGTAAACCCTCGCTTCGTATTTATTTTTAAATATTTTATAAATCCCTCTATGGAATATTTAATTCCCATTTGGTGACCTTCTGTGTCCAAAATTGTGCAAAAACATAGTGGGACAAGGTTTTCACACTGCAGCTGTCATTGTAAGACAGTGAGCAACTCTGTTTGTTTGTCCGAGGGAGCAACAGTAACTAAGGGGGGCAGGGCTTAGCGATAAGTCAATTCAGCACCCGGACTCTTCTTCTACGAAGCCATGCTGTTTTAATAGCTGCAGTATGTGGTTTTGCATTTTCCTGCTGAAATACACGTCGTCTGGAGGGGAGCATATGTTGCTAAAACCTTTATATACCTTTCAGCATTCATAGTGCCTTCCAAAACATGCAAGCTACCCATACTGTATGTACTTATGCACCCCCATACCATCAGAGATGCTGGCTTTTGAACTGAATGCTGATAACACGCTGGAAGGTCTCCCTCCTCTTTAGCCTGGAGGACACGGTGTCCTTGATTTCCATCAAGAATGTCAAATTTGGACTCGTCTGACCATAAAACTCTTTTCCACTTTGAAACTTTCCATTTTAAATGAGCCTTGGCCCACAGGACATGACGGCGCTTCTGGACCATGTTCACATATAGCTTCCTTTTTTGCATGATAGAGCTTTAGTTGGTATCTGCAGATGGCACGGCAGAAAGAGCCACATTTTCACGAGTTCATCAAACAACAGTGGTAAGTGGTAAGTGGTAAGTGGTATGTTAAGTTGGTTTCATTCATCAATCACGGTGAGTAATGGCTTCTTCTCCTGCTATTGTTATTTGCACAGTTTGCCACATGTACAGTTTATACAGGGATTCACATGTGATAAATGCGGGGAATAGTTAGGCTGACAGAGAAGGTTTTAGAACTAGAGACACGCATCCAAACTTTAGTTGAGGACAGTAAGAATGTGAGGGCTGTAGATACTGCTTTAGATGTGATTAGCTCAGGGACTCCTGTACATTGTTCCGTTCCGGCATTAGCGCCTGTGCAGCAGGGCAACTGGGTGACAGTGAGGCGGCATAGTCGCGGGTCAAAACACCGCTCTTCCGTTCCGATCAGAACATCAAACAGGTTATCCCCACTCAGTGACGCACCCACTGAGAAACCTGGTGAAAGTGCTCTAGTTATTGGCGATTCTATTGTACGGAACGTGAAAATAGAGACACCAGCCACCATAGTCCATTGTTTACTGGGAGCCAGAGCGCCTGACATCTTGGCAAATTTAAAAGTGCTGGCTAATGCTAAACGTAAATTCAGTAAGATTGTTATCCACGCCGGCGCTAATGATGTTCGACTTCGCCAGTCGGAGATCACTAAATATAATGTTAAAGAGGTGTGTGAACTTGCAAGTACAATGTCAGACACTGTAATATGCTCTGGCCCCCTCCCTGCTTACGGGGGTGATGAGATTCATAGCAGACTGTCGTCACTCAATGGCTGGATGTCTAAGTGGTGCCCACAGAATAACATAGGTTTTATAGACAATTGGACGAGTTTTTGTGGCAGACCTGACCTGTTGAAAAGAGATGGTGTTCATCCCTCCTGGGGTGGTGCCGCTCTTCTCTCTAGAAATATGTCACATAGTCTTAGAGTTCATACTTGACTAACTGGGGCCCAGGTCAGGAAGCAGACAGACTGGCTAAACCGACCGTCTGCTAGCCGCCTCACGTCACAGAAGTCAGTTAATTCTCAGCACATAGAGACTCCTTCACCTAGATATCACACTATAGCGACTGTGTCTGTTCCCCGAACTAGAAAATACAGAAAACGTCAAAACCAATTTATGAGTAACCATTTAATTGATGTTCAACAAATAAAAAATGTTTACAATACACAGAAACAATTGATAAAACTTGGCTTACTGAATATCAGGTCCCTTTCTACAAAAGCACTTTTTGTAAATGATTTGATTAATGATCATAACCTAGATTTGCTCTGTTTGACAGAAACATGGCAAAAACCAGATGAATACATTATTTTAAACGAGTCTACCCCCCAAGATTACTGTTACAAAAATGAGCCACGTCCAAAAGGCAAAGGGGGAGGTGTTGCTACAATTTATAACAATATTCTCAGTATTTCTCAGAAGACAGGCTTTAAGTATAACTCCTTTGACGTAATGGTGCTTCATATAACATTATCTAGAGAAAAAAGTATTAATGATAAACCCCCCGTGATGTTTGTACTGGCTACTGTATACAGGCCACCAGGGCACCATACAGACTTTATTAAAGAATTTGCTGATTTTCTATCAGAGTTAGTGCTGGCTGCAGATAAAGTCTTAATTGTGGGTGATTTTAATATCCACGTTGATAATGAAAAAGATGCATTAGGATCAGCATTCATAGACATTCTGAACTCTATTGGGGTTAGACAACACGTTTCAGGACCTACTCATAGTCGAAATCATACTCTAGATTTAATACTGTCACATGGAATTGATGTTAATGGTGTTGAAATTCTGCAGCAAAGCGATGATATATCAGATCATTATCTAGTCTTGTGTAAACTCCATATAGTTAAAGCTGTAAATTCAACTCCTTCTTGCAAATATGGTAGAACCATCACTTCTACCACAAAAGACTGCTTTGTAAGTAATCTTCCTGATTTATCTCAATTCCTCAGCATATCCAAACAGCTCAGAACAACTTGATGTAACAGAAACTATGGACTCTCTCTTTTCTAGCACTTTAGATACGGTTGCTCCTTTACGCTTAAAGAAGCTTAAGGAAAAGAGTCCAACACCGTGGTATAATGAGCACACTCACACCCTAAAGAAAGCAGCCCGGAAAATGGAGTGCAGCTGGAGGAAAACAAAACTAGAGGTATTTCGTTTAGCTTGGCAGGAAAGTACCCTATCCTACAGAAAAGCTTTAAAAACTGCTAGATCTGATTACTTTTCATCTCTTTTAGAAGAAAACAAACATAACACCAGGTATTTATTCAATACAGTGGCAAAATTAACAAAAAAAATAAAGCATCAACAGGTGTTGACAGTTCCCAACAGCACAGCAGTAATGACTTTATGAACTATTTTACTTCCAAAATTAATACTATTAGAGATCAAATTGTAACCATGCAGCCGTCAGCTACAGTATCACATCAAATAGTGCACTATAGATCCCCTGAGGAACAATTCCACTCATTTTCTACTATAGGAGAGGAAGAATTGTATAAACTTGTTAAATCATCTAAACCAACAACATGTATGTTAGATCATATTCCATCTAAACTACTAAAAGAGGTGCTTCCAGAAGTCATAGATCCTCTTTTGGCTATTATTAATTCATCATTGTCATTAGGATATGTCCCCAAAAACTTTAAATTGGCTGTTATTAAGCCTCTCATTAAAAAAACACAACTTGACCCTAAATATCTAGTTAATTACAGACCGATCTCGAATCTCCCTTTTCTGTCAAAGATACTAGAAAAGGTTGTATCCTCACAATTATATTCCTTCTTAGAGAAAAATGAAATCTGTGAGGATTTCCAGTCGGGATTTAGACCGTATCATAGTACTGAGACTGCTCTCATTAGAGTGACAAATGACCTGCTCTTATCATCTGTTCGTGGTTGTATCTCTCTATTAGTGCTACTGGATCTTAGCGCTGCGTTCGACACTATTGATCACAACATTCTTTTGAATAGACTAGAAAACTTTGTTGGCATTAGTGGAAGTGCATTAGCATGGTTCAAATCGTACTTATCTGACCGCCATCAATTCGTAGCAGTGAATGAAGAGGTATCATATCAATCACAAGTGCAGTATGGAGTACCTCAAGGCTCAGTACTAGGGCCGTTACTTTTCACGCTTTATATGTTACCCTTGGGAAATATCATTAGGAAACACGGGGTTAGCTTTCACTGTTATGCTGATGATACTCAGCTCTATATTTCTTCACGGCCCGGTGAAACACACCAAATTGAGAAACTTATGGAATGCATAGTCGATATAAAAAACTGGATGACGAGGAATTTCTTACTGCTAAATTCTGAAAAAACAGAGGTGTTAATTATCGGACCTAAAACCCCCACAAGTATTAACCTAGAACACTGTCTAACACTTGATGGCTGCTCTGTCGATTCTTCGTCATCAGTCAGGAACCTAGGTGTGCTATTTGATAGCAATCTCTCCTTTGACAGCCACGTTTCTAGCATTTGTAAAACTGCATTTTTTTCATCTTAAAAATATCTCTAAACTGAGACCTATGCTCTCAATGTCAATGTTTATGACCTCAAGGTTAGATTATTGTAATGCTTTATTGGGTGGTTGTTCTGCATGCTTAATAAACAAACTACAGATGGTTCAAAATGCAGCAGCTAGAGTTCTTACTAGAACCAGGAAGTATGACCACATTAGCCCGGTTCTGTCAACACTGCACTGGCTCCCTACTAAACATCGTATAGATTTTAAAATCTTGTTAATTACTTATAAAGCCCTGAATGGTTTAGCTCCTCAGTACTTGAGCGAGCTCTTATCGCATTATAGTCCTCCAAGGCCGCTGCGTTCTCAAAACTCTGGCCATTTGATAATTCCTAGAATATCAAAATCAACTGCGGGCGGCAGATCTTTTTCCTATTTAGCGCCCAAACTCTGGAACAATCTACCAAACACTGTTCGGGAGGCAGACACACTCTGTCAGTTTAAATCTAGACTAAAGACCCATCTCTTTAACCTGGCGTACACATAACACACTAATACACTTCTAATATTCAAATCCGTTAAAGGATTGTTAGGCTGCGTTAAGAAGGTCAACCGGAACCGGGAACACTTCCCATAACACACAATGTACTTTTTACATCGTAAGAAGATTGACATCTACGCTAATATTAGTCTGTTTCTTTCTTATTCCGAGGTCACTGCAGTCACCAGATCAGATGGTGGATCATCACCTAGAGACGACCTCTACAGCCCTGAACGTCAGCGGAGACCAGGACACCTAGATGAGCCCCAGAGACAGATCCCCATTGAGGACCCCGTCACCTAGACAGCCATCTGGAAAAGACCACTGGAACCAGTTGAGCCCTTACAATCTGACTTTGCAGCAGTTGGAATTGAACTGCTGGGTCGTCTGGTCAGAGGAGAAATGGCCCCCCGACTGAGCCTGGTTTCTCCCAAGGTTTTTTTCTCTGTTCTGTCACCGATGGAGTTTTGGTTCCTTGCCGCTGTCGCCTCTGGCTTGCTTAGTTGTGGACACTTCATTTCCAGCAATATCGTCGACTTGATTGAACAGAAACTTTTTGAACTGAACTGAGCTGGACGATGCCATCACTGAATTCAATAATGAAATGCCTTTAACTGAAAATTGAGTGTTTAATCTTGTCATTTTACATTATTGACTCACTATTTTCCTATTTTGATATTGTGCAGTTGCTTTGACACAATTTGTATTGTTAAAAGTGCTATATAAATAAAGGTGACTTGACTTGACTTGACTTGCTCCTCCATCCCTGTTACTTTGGACCCTCTTCAGTTTGCCTATCGCCCCAACATATCTACTGAAGATGCTATCTCTCACGTCCTCCACTCTTCCCTCACACACATTGACAGCATGCTATTCATTGACTATAGCTCGACTTTCAATACTATAGTCCCCATCAAGCTAGCTTCTAAACTCACAGACCTCGGCCTAAACTCTTCACTCTGTGACTGGATTTAAGACTTCCTCACCGGCAGACCTCAAGTGATGAAAGTTGGCCAGTTCATCTCAAACTCCATCACCCTGAATGTAGGAGCCCCACAGGGCTGTGTCCTGAGTCCCCTGCTCTACTCTCTCTACACACACGACTGTGTGTCCTCTCACAGCTCCACATCTATTATCAAATTCGCTGATGATACTGTGGTTCTGGGCCTCATTTCCAACAATGATGAGACCGCATACTTGGATGAGGTAGAGAGAATTACATCATGGTGCCAGGACAACTGTCTCTCTCTGAATGTGAGCAAAACTAAAGAGCTGTTTGTGGACTTCAGAAAGAGTCAGCAGCGGCCCTACACTCCTCTTATGATCAGTTGGGCCCCTGTGGAGAGGGTGAGCATCTTCAAGTACCTCGGTGTAAACATCTCCGAGAACCTGACTTGGACTACACACATTCAAACACAGGTTAAGAAAGCCAGGCAAAGACTGTACCATCTGCGACAGCTGGGGAAATTCAGGGTCTCACCAGAAATCCTGAAAACTTTCTATTCAGGGACCATAGAAAGTGTATTGACTCAGTGCATCTCAGTGTGGTATGGAAACAGCTCCAATCAGGACTGTAAAGCCCTGCAGAGAGTTGTGCGCTTAGCTGAGCGTATCTCAGGGCCTGCTCTCCCCTCCCTGCAGGACATCTACCTCAAATGCTGCAAAAGCAGAGCTGTCAAAATCATCAAGGACTCAAATCACCCTGGTAACCGTCTCTTAATTTTGCTACCATCTGGTAAGCGCTTCCGTAGCCTGATGGCAAAAACTGAGAGACTTAGGAGGAGCTTCTTCCCCCAGGCCATCAGGCTCCTAAACTCAAACTCGGTCTCATAACATCAATTTGACTCCATTTAATAATCACTAATAATCAGTAAGTTATTAATAATTTTTCTACCATTCGTATTGCTGCTATGTAAATACCCTGTACAACCTGTTTGCACATTCTTCTTGCACAATCCTTCTTATATTATTATTTATTAAGTCTACCGTATACTGTCCTGCATACTTATTTTTTTTGCACATTTTATTTTATATTTTATTCTTTTATTTTCTACTTCATTCACTTTTTTATATTTATGTATATTCTTTGTGTTTGTATTCCATATAATTGCACTGTCCATGGAGCGGACCTGACTAACATTTCACTGCTGGTTATACTCTGTATAATTGTGTATGAAACAAATAAAATCTTGAATCTTGAATCTTTTGAATCTTGTGTTTACCGACAGTGGTTTCTGGAAGTATTCCTTGGCCCATTTAGTAATGTCAATGACAGAATCATGCCGATGAGTGATGCAGTGTCGTCTGAGGGCCCGAAGACCACGGGCATCCAACAAAGGTCTTCGGCCTTGTCCCTTACGCACAGAGATTTCTCCAGTTTCTCTGAATCTTTTGATGATGTTATGCACTTTAGATGATGAGATTTGCAAAGCCTTTGCAATTTGACATTGAGGAACATTGTTTTTAAAGTATTCCACAATCTTTTTACGCACTCTTTCACAGATTGGAGAGTCTCTGCCCATCTTTACTTCTGAGAGACTCTGCCTCTCTAAGACATCCCTTATATAGCTAATCATGTTACAGACCTGATGTCAATTAACTTAATTAGTTGCTAGATGTTCTCCCAGCTGAATCTTTTCAAAATGTCTTGCTTTTTCAGCCCTCTGTTGCCTCTGTGCCAACTTTTTTGAGACCTGTAGCATCAAATTTGAAATTAGCTCATTTAGTGTGTAAAAGTGTAACATTTCTATGTTTAAACATTTGTTATGTTCTCTATGTTCTATTGTGAATAAAATATTGGATCATGTGATTTGAAAGTCTTTTAGTTTTCATTTTATTAAAATTTAAAAAACGTCCCAACATTTCCGGAATTCGGGTTGTAAATTTAAAGAACAAACTAAAATCAAACTGCAAAAACAAAAATGTCACATACAAAATGTCAAACCATTGCATAACATAAAGACAATATCCAATAATATTGTAACAATATGCCTCAACCTGAAATTTATAAAAAGACAAAACCAAAATATTCAATTTGTGTGATTCATATAGACCCAATACAGTTTTCAAATTAGGGGCATGTTTTCACCAAAATAAAACCTCTCTTTTCTAAAAACATTTGAAAGAAAAATATTTTTATTAAATTAAATTAAATTACAAATACAAAATGTATTGTTTTACAATACAATAGTAGTATATATAGTAATACAACGTATATTTCTTTGTTGATTTGTTTAATGTTTATAATGTAATAAAAGCAACATTTTAATAATAATAATAATAATATTATTGACCTTTAAACCAAAAACCTTATAGACTTTATGGGCCAGAGAAACAAGCACAATTCTGTCTTTGAATTCTGATTTTGATTCTGTCTTCTGTTCTTGCAGTAGCTCTATAACATTGCTGTTGGGTAATTAGCTGGTGAAGTGGATTTACTGATTGTAGAGTTAACGAAAGTTATTGTGAGTATTGTAATGTTCAAGACGGATGTCATAACAAATGTCAGTGGACTGGGATGATTTTATAACGAGCAGTTCATTCTTAAATTTGTACAACCTTACCTTCACATTGTGGAAATACAAATGGAAGACAACAAGCACAGCGCTAAACACTGGTGGAGCTATATAAGGTCTATAGTTACTGAATTATAGTTCTTTCACATGTGACAACTTGCCACAGTCTCTTTTATAGCATATGCAGGTATGCAATTTGGTATGTAGACATTTTTATTTGTGCATGCTTTATATGGTCTGTGCTTATAAGGATTGTTGAAATGATTCATCTAAACAACAGACAATTTTAGGCAGTAATCTAATAATCTTATCAAGTAAGGAGTGCCTTTTTCCTTTGAAATGAATGCATGGGATCAATTTGCTGTGAGCGGTTGTCTCCTCATTGCTCTCTCACACTTATCTTTGTCTATTTATCTGTTTTTCTCTGAACAGAAATCCTCCACCCACCCTACACCAACCAGAGCTCTGGTCAAAGGATTTTAACGATTTTCTATGCAAGTGAGTAACGCAGGTTAAATGTATTTTATATGTACAGCATTGGCAAATACAAAGTTTGCTGGTTGTTAAAGTGTTGTTAGTTTTTCTTTTTGACACTGATTTTGTAGGTTAATTACTCTCATAAAGAGCCATGCCTCAGTGTCTCATAATGCCTCATCATACTCTAATTATGCTCCTGCTGTTTTACCAGAACATTGTTTGTAACTGAATTCATCTCAACAACCTTTAGCTTGTTTGTGTTTTTCCTGAATCTAGTCCTTATCAGCTGCCATTTGATGTGATATCTTGAACATTTTAGCACAAATTCTCCCATTTTTCGCTTGTGTCCCCTTCAGGTGTCTGATAAAGGATTTTGAGCTCAGGCCCAATGTGTTTGACCTTCTTCAGCATGTCTTCATCAAACAGATTGTGGGCCGAGAGAAGACTCTTCAGAAGCAGCTGATGGAGCTAATCGACCTCAACCAGCAAATTGGCATCATCGAGAAAACAAGGTAACGATACACAAATATCAGCTCTAGTGCTTTCTGTGAGCCATACAATGTGTTTGATGTGACAAAAACAAAGTGTTTAAAGTGTCACAGGTTTTAATTTGAACTGTTTCTAACTTTTACAATTTAAAGGCTACTTTTTCCCTAAAAAGTTTCACCCTTACAGAAATGAATAGTACTTTTAACAGATTTGTTTAAAACTATTTACTCACATGACATGAAGCCTCCAGCCATATTAAAGAAAGTACACTTTCATTACTATGTTTCTTAAAAGTTTTACTTTACAGTTCATTTGAACTCATTGTTTTAATAAACATTATCATGCTGTAACGAAGTACAATTAACTCACTGATTATAATTTTAATTGTAGTGCATTATTAAATATTACATTTAAAGTTAATATTATTTTAATTGTACTAAATCACAACTTCATTATTACAAATGTGTAATTAAAAAAAATATATTTAAATACATGACATACGAGTTTCAATAGAAATGAAATTACAGTAAATTTATATTACCATAAATGCTTGTCAGTACATTCAGCAGTACATTTTAACCGTACTTCAAAGAAAATAGAAGTAATGATGAAATTACATGCAAAGATTTAAGTACTTATGGTACGTCCTACTGTCAAAAAGCACTCTAAAGTTCAGCTAATTGCTTTTAATATATACATTTAACTGTAATACATTTTTATTTTAATTTAAATTAACATGAATCTGAACACATTACATTCAGCTCATAATTAAGTATATTCTTTTATATATTATTTCAGTAATGAATGCTATTTTTTTCTTTTTTTACTATTCGTTTTCACAAGGAATGACTGGCCAAACTCTACCAGAGATTGTATAAAGAGAAGCAATCCATTCATAAAAAAATATGCATTCTTGTGTAGAATATGATGGCAGAATATCTGAAAGTCCCATCTTCCATTTAAAATATATTGTTTATTTACTCTAAAACATGCTTGAGTCTTAGCTGGACCTATGTCAGGGTTCTGTTGTGTGTGTCATGTGTTCCCGCCTCATGTGTCCTTATTTGGTTTGTTTCCTGTCCTCGTCTGGTGTGATTATTGGTTAATTCTTGTCCAGCCGTGTTTGTCTAATTATCTATGATTTACCTGTGTATTTATAGTCCTGTCTGTTCAGTTTGATTTTGTCTGGTCTACTCGTTACTCCCGGTGTTTCCTGTCTGTCAGCCTTGCCTTGTCCTGATTAAAGACTGTAATTTGAGTTTACGTCCTCATCTCCGTGTTCCTTGTTCCTCCCTGCTGTGTGCACCGTGACAGAAGACCAGACCTAACCGTAAGCGGCGCCCCTTCACCTCATTTTGTTTTGTTCGTTTTTTCTAGTTTTTATTTGTTTCGTTCCTGTGTTTTGTCCGCCGCCGGCTGTGGCTATCCCAAGCCTGCCGGCTGGTTCTCTGGTTCCTGGGGTGCCGCTCCCCCAAGCCCGCCGGCCCGCCGCTGACTCAATGCCCGCCGGCCCGCCTCTGACTCAATGCCCGCCGGATCGCCGCTGACTCATGCCCGCCGGTCGCCGCTAACCCTAGCCCCGTGGATCCAGTCCACACGTCACGGCCAGGAGAGCCGTGTTTGTCTTGTTGTGCCCACAGGAACATTTTAATCCAGTCTTGTCGGTCTTGTCCACGGAGACTCGTCTGGGGCAGGCGGCTCTTGTTGTGGCCGCGGAGGCCATTCTAGCCGCCTGCCCCCTTGTCGTGGAAGTGGAAGCGGTTGCTGAGGGACCCTGTGAGGGCCCCTGATGTCATGTCATGCCCAGAAGAAGCCTCAGCTTCCGAGCTTAGCCCAGGAGGGCTTCCTGTTCCTGTGGGCTGTCCTGTTCCTGTCTGTTTAGCCCTGGAGGGCTGCCCTGTTCCTGTCTGTCTAGCCCCGGAGGGCTCCTGATACCCCCTAACTTCCCCAGGGAAATTTTTTTTGGGGGTAGAAGGGTTCTGGCTGGAGTGGCATGGCCGAGGGACGAGGCCACGGCCATGAAAGACCACCTGCCATGGCCTCCAGAGCTCCCAGCTCCGCCATGGCCGCCAGAGCTCCCAGCTCCGCCATGGCCTCCGTCATTTGTTCTGCTCTGGAGGTCCCCGTCCTGTCCGTGTCTGTCCTGAGGGGCCTCCAGAGCGCCCACCCCCCCTCCCCTGTGGAACTGTTACGAGGAGGGGGGAGTTATGTCAGGGTTCTGTTGTGTGTGTCATGTGCTCCCGCCTCATTTGTCCTTATTTGGTTTGTTTCCTGTCCTCGTCTGATGTGATTATTGGTTAATTCTTGTCCAGCCGTGTTTGTCTATCTATGATTTACCTGTGTATTTATAGTCCTGTCTGTTCAGTTTGATTTTGTCTGGTCTACTCGTTACTCCCGGTGTTTCCTGTCTGTCAGCCTTGCCTTGTCCTCATTAAATACTGTAATTTGAGTTTACGTCCTCATCTCCGTGTTCCTTGTTCCTCCCTGCTGTGTGCACCGTGACAACCGACCTGTAAAATATATATTTTCCTTTTTTTTTTTTGTGCCATCTGTGCTTAAGCAAAGTTTGATACTCCTGTTGTCAGATTTTATTTGTTTTATTGAAACATAATGCCGACAAATTATACTTAAAAATTAAACTGTTATTGACTTGACACGCCGTGTCCATCTAGAGCACGTTTAAACAGACAACAATTTATAAATAACTCAAAATGCAAGAATGAGTCCTCTGTAATCAGCCTTGAAAGCCAGAGATACATCAGAATTACTTATATTTTTAAAACTTACATAAACATGTTCATAAAAATACAAGGATCTCCGCTGACTGCAGTGCTAGCCATTATAGCGGCACCATCACAAACCCTGCTATGCTTCTAAGATATTAACTTTATTTTTATCATTTAAGCCATCTTGGAATATCTGAAAGGAGAGACAGTGATTCCAGGTATGAGATATTGACTGTCAGTCACATGGGTTAGATCAAATCTACTTTCTGTGGATGTAGCAGTAGCAACTTCCTGTCTCTGATCACATTTTGTGACGACTTCCCTTGCGGCTTTCCCAAAAGTGTTGATTGTGTGCCCAATGGTGTGTTTTTGTGATTCGCAGAATGTGTTGTTAGGCAGCTCACTTTTGCAGCTTTAGTGTATAATACCAATATCATTGAGAATATATGCTCATATGTTGTGCTTTTCTTGGCTCTGTAATTAATCATCTTAAGAGTGCTTAGGATGTAGGGTTTATTCAAGAGTTACTCTTTTAAATGTGTAAATACATAGTTTGGCCCAATGTGCTGGGCTTTCTTACTTTACCTTGCGTTTGTTCAATAACATCACAAACAAACTTAACAAGCTTAAACATTCATAAAACAAATATTCGGTATAATGCGGCTATATTGTTTATAGGTAAAACAAGTTTGAACTATTTTCATGTTTTTAGTGTTAAAAAAGGTGCTTAGTCAGCAAGTCTTTCTCAGCCATATTTGATAAGTATCTTGTGCTCACACAGACTGCATTTATTTGATCAAATATACAGTAAAAACCTAAATATTATTATATTTTATATTAATATATATATATATATATTATTATGAATTTTCAGCAGCCATTACTATAGTCTTCAGTGTCGCATAATCCTTCAGAAATCATTCTAATATGCTGGTTTGCTGCTTAAGAAACATTTATTAATATTATCAATGATGAAAACAGTTTTTCTGCTTAATATTGTAGATAATTTTTAATTTTGGGGGGGTGGGGGGAAATCTTACTAGCCCCAAACTTTTGAACAGGTAATGTATTTTGCATGCTTGTTACAGCACCTATGCTAATGTGATCAATCCATTGTGATAATTTTGCTGCATAGCTTTTGAAAAAAAAAAAAAGCTATAGAATAAAATAACCTTGAAATAAAGATTTTGAAATTAGATATGGGCATCTTCAAATGACTTAGCAATTTACTTATATAACTATTGATTTTTATTTCATCATTACCTTTAATGACTTTATCAATAGTTTCAACAAAGGTAATTTGTGTGAGTAATTTCTGTGATTTTAACTTTCATGGTTGCAGGCATGAGCGGATCCACACCAAAAAAGGCAGCTACATGAAGTCTCAAAGTCAAACTTGTGATGACGTGGATGATCTGGCAACCCTAGAGGTTCTAGATGAAGTAAGAATGAATACAGACCCCACAAGAGAAAGGCCAAAACACACACACACACACAGGTTTTGGTCATCAGTACATAGACTCAGGAAAGACTTCAGGAAATTTTCCGTCCTTCTGTCAGACAGCCCATTCATTCCAGCTGGAATTTTTTGTACTACTTACATTTTCCAGCAGCATTTTTCAGAGAGACTGTCAAGTGACCATAACTCATCCAAGCAGTCTCATATTTTAACTGTCAAGTGAATAAATAGACAGATTAGTGAACAATAACAGAGTTTGTATAGAAACAAATTTAAGGTGATTTATCAATGCAGAGGGCTCTCATTGACACTAGATATATTTTCTCATCCATTATGGTAGCAGTGCTGACAGGAAGCACTTGTATTATGCTTTTGTCCTTGGACTGATATCACCAGATGGAGACCTGTGATGTGTGTAACTGTCTTGTATGGCCATATTGGCCGCATATGGCAGCAAAATGTACATAGTGTGCTATAATCACTATGTGAAGAGCCATGAATGCAGTCTAGATAATGAATCATCTCACCGTGTCTAGGTTTGGTCATGCATGAAAATGTAGTATTAGATGGTTATATTGTTGTGTATCGCTGTGCAGTGGTTTGATGGGATGGCCATCTGTGATGTTTAATTGTCTCTCTGTTAGAACACAATCACTGAACAGCTACAGAAACGTTACACAAAGGAGCAGATCTACACCTACGTTGGAGACATCCTCATAGCGGTTAATCCATTCCACAAAATGGAGCTGTACACGCCGGAGGTGTGTGTGTGAGATATTTCATTATGGATGCCATCAGCATTTCATAGTCTACTACATTCCATTTACTGCCACATCTCTCGTTCGCTTTCTTCCTCACCCATCAATCTGTATCTGTTTTGTGATATTGTACCTTTTGCAGAAAGAGTGTATATTTCATTTCCCCTTTTCTTTCATTCACATGTTCTCCTCTCTCTAGATTTCCTTGTGAAAAAGAAGTACACTTTAGTGTACGTTTAAAAAAAGAGTGCTTATTATGGAGATAATATACTTTAAGAATATACTTCAGTGCAAACTAAAAGTTTTCGAACACTTAATTACGTTACACTTTTGTTTCAGGAAATGTGAATTATCAAATTAGTCAAATACAGTTGTCTAATATTTTGTGATTCTCTGACAGCATTCTAAGGATTACATTGGAGCCAAAAGAACGTCCAACCTTCCTCATATATATGCAGTTGCAGACATCGCATATCAGTCCATGGTGTCCTATAATGCTGATCAGGTAGAATATGTTCCTCTATGGTCCTAGAGTATATTCCATCAAAACATTGTAACCTGCAGTTGTTACTTTAAAGAGATATTTCTACTTGATTTAACCCATATGAAGTAGTTTTCAAGTAACGTGTTAGATTGATTTAATGATAGTAAATTATATTTGGTAACACTTTAGTATAGGGACCGATTCTCACTATTAACTAGTTGCTTATTAACATGCCTATTAATAACATATTGGCTGTTTATTAGTACTTATAATGCACATATTCTGCATGACCATATTCTACATACCTAATCCTACACAATACCTAAACTTAAAGGGTTAGTTCACACAAAGATGAAAATTCTGTCATTAATTACTCATCCTCAAGTCGTTCCAAACCCATAAGACCTTCATTCATCTTCGGAACACAAATTAAGATATTTTTGATGCATTCTAGGAGCTCTCTGACCCTCCATAGACAGCAAGGATACTACCACGGTCAAGGTCCAGAAACATAGCAAGGACATCGTTAAAATAATCCATGTGACATCAGTGGTTCAACAGTAATTTTACGAAGCTACGATAATACTTTTTGTGTGCAAAGAAAACAATAATAATATAATTTATTCAACAATTCTTCTCCCCGAGTTACCGTCTTCCACCATTTTGAAGAGTACCCCAGAACGTGTTAGGATCCTCTCTGCTGAGGGTCAGAGAGTTCTCAGATTCCATCAAAAATATCTTCATTTGTGTTCCGAAGAAATCTTACAGGTTTGGAACGACTTGAGGGTGAGTAATTAATGACAGAATTTTCATTTTTGGGTGAACTAACCCTTTAATGGTTTGTTAAGAGCGATAATTGGACCTTAAAATAAAGTGTGACCTAATATTTTAATATTTAGATGTTACCTTTTTTTTCTCAGTGTATCATCAGTCATGTTCTGAACTGCTTGTTTCTGTGTGCAGTGCATTGTCATTAGTGGAGAGAGTGGTGCTGGGAAAACAGAAAGTGCCCACTTGTTAGTCCAGCAGCTGACCGTCCTCGGAAAGGTTTGGAGAGCGGCTTTATGTTCTCACTGTTGTGTTATGACATGTTTTTGTCATAGAATGTCTCTCGTATCACTTAATGCTTTATTCTTCTCAAATAATAAAATACTTTCAACTGAAATCAATATTGTGATGTCTATTTATGGTGTTGGATTTTTTTTTACATATATGTAGCTGTGTAATATGTGTGTTCAGTCCTAATCACTTTTATTTTCCAATAATGAGTAGATGACTCTATCTATCTATCTGTCTGTCTGTCTAATCTTTTTTGTTTCTTTAGGCAAACAATCGGACCCTCCAAGAGAAGATTTTGCTGGTCAATAGTCTGGTGGAGGCCTTTGGAAATGCCTGCACTGTGATCAATGATAACTCCAGTCGTTTTGGGAAGTATCTGGAGATGAAGTTCACCTGTGGAGGGACTGTGGTGGGAGCTCAGATCTCAGATTACCTGCTGGAGAAGTCTCGGGTCGTACACCAGGCCGTGTAGGAGACCATCTCTCTCATATTGCCTTAACCTTGAAGCTGCAGCTAAATTCAGCATGAATACAGAATTAAATATCGAATGATAAAGACTGACTGAAATGACCAAACACATTTTGATGTTTAATAGTTATCCTGTTTTATCAAAGCACATTCAGTAATTAGGGTAAAAATCATTTGTTGAAAAAAAAGTCAGTTTTGAGCAACAATAAATTAATCACAATGAAAAAAGGAAATTGTTACAATTTCACATTTATTATAATTTTCAGAAATTTCAAGTGAATTTTAAAATTAACTGTAAAGAAATGGCAGGTAACACATTGTATTCAACATGAAGTTTTTAAATAGAAAGACTGAAAGTATTTTCTTTTAAAACATATACAGTGCATTCAATACATTTTGTTCAACAAGTAATACTACTAATAATATTTTAAATTATACATGTATATATATATGTATGTGTGTATGTATCTGCATGTATATGCAAGCACTCAAATATTTTGTTAAAAATAAGAAAATGGAGAATATACTTTTCTTTTTTAATAAGTTTACTTGCCATCATTTACCACCAATACTTTTTCTCAACTGCTTAGATTCTAAATTCCATTCTATAACCAAACATCTTTATTTTTTTCAGAGGGGAACGTAATTTCCACATCTTCTATTATATCTATGCCGGTCTGGCTGAGAGGAAGAAACTTGGCCACTACAAGCTGTCAGACAGCAAAACTCCAAAGTAAGTTCTTGAGCACCTGATAACAGCCTGCTGTTTTTATCTGGATCCTCATCTGACGTCCTTATTTCTGTTTTGTACTCTCTTTTTCTCAATTCCAGGTATCTCCACAATGAGAATGTTAAATTAGTGCCTGACATTGTGGGCAATGCCTTCTATAAGGAGCAGTTTGAGACAGTGGAGCAGTGCTTCAAAGTCATCGGCTTCACCCTAGAGGTACACAAAGGTTCAATACTATAGTGATTTTTTGCTGCATAGAACCTTTATATTTAGAATCACATTTTCAATAATAAGTGTCACTTAGAACATTTATTTACTTTTTACATAATTAGAGTTCTTACATTGTAGGTGATAGCACTGACTTTCATTATACTAAAATAAAAATGTTGTTTCTTTTGGAGAAGGGGCTAAAATGTTGTTTGCTTACTAAATAATGAGGTGTAATAGACAAGCGGAATGCTGATGTGCAGTGACCGTGAGAACAGTCTGCCAGTGCTCTGAACGCTGGCGATGGCCTGTATGGAGGGTTATGTAGAAGTTGTGACCCAGTGCTCTAATGCCATCAGTCTCCACAATTACCATCAGGCGAATCAGTGATGCATGCTGGAATACATTACCAGTGCCCATTTTGTCTGGAAGGCCACATCCAAGCTTATCAGTGAAATAAGATATCAGATATCCCAAGATCATGAAACAGTCACAATAGAGCGCTATGTCGGGTTCAGGAAGTAACCAAGTGAATTTTCTTTATAGAGAAATAGATTTTTAACATTTCAATGCAGATGCACCATGAATAAGCCTAATATACTGTATGTATGGATGTATGTATATATAAGAACATTTTACAATAAATCAAAAATATGTTGTTTTAATGCTTTTTGTCAGCATTAATCTCAGCTCTTGTAAAAAGAAATGCGCTTAAAAGAATAGTTCACTCAAAAACGATAAGATAATATCAGCTCTTTGGACTCTTATTCTGACGGCACCCATTCACTGCAGAGGATCCATTGGTGAGCAAGTGATAAAATGCTAAATTTTCTCAAATGTGTGCCAATGAAGAAACAAACTCATCCACATCTTGAATGGCTCATTTTCTTTTTTGGGTGAACTATTCCTCAAATTATAATTGAAGATGTAGTGTACTTCTAATCTTTAAAAAAAGCCTGATAATATAATATTAATGAAATAAAAAGCCCTACAAGTGTTCTTAAAGTGAGTACACTTTCATCACTAATTTTCACTATTACATTACATTTAAAAAAGTATGTTATATTCCTAATAAATATTAATTTTAATAGAATGCTAAGGTGTGCTAAGAACCTTAGTTCTGGAATTACTAAAGAAGTGGACAGTCACTGTTGTACCACTCTTTATACCACTGAAATACCACCAGGCCAACATCTAAATCTTCTTAGAGAACTTACTCTGTCTCTGTAATGTCAGTTTAGTTTTCTATTTCTCGATTTCTCGAGGGAGACATGAGTAATCACAGGCCTGTGAGTGACATGGCTTTGACATTACGGAGCACTGTATTCTTTAGGGAATCCATATAATCGAATAGATAGACGTGACTGTGTGCCACTAGATATTAGCTGCTATGCTATATTTCATTTGCAGAAATATGTAGCAGATTCGTTCCTCTGTGCTGGGATGTTTAAACATAGATGTGATGTCATGTAATAAATCATGTTATTTATGCCTGGCGTCTCTTCTGTGGAATTTTTAATTTAATGCATTTTGTTTATCTATTAATATAAACCGTGGTACATTTTTGTCATAATATTATTAGGAGCTCGGGAGTGTTTACAGTATCTTAGCTGGGATCCTAAATGCAGGAGATGTCGAGTTCACATCAGTCGCTTCCGAACATCAGACGGACAAAAGCAACATTTCCAACATGGCAGTACTAGAGAGTGGTAAGAACTGTCACATATCCCAGGTTTTCAAGTCTGACCTTTCACTCTGTACAGCACAACCTTTTGATCTGAGCCCGAGCACAGTTATATAATCAGTCATGAGCGTTGTGTTTATGTAATTCTTAAGAGCTGCTAGAAACCCTAAGTAAACCCCTATTTGCATCCCTATATGAATCTCCATAAACAAGCCTAAGGTGGTTTGTTGCTCTTAGCTGACTTAATAGATTTAGACGGGTTTAGGGCAATTTTCACCAGCTTATCAAACTCAAACTAGCAAACCACATTTGACTATTTTAAGTTCAAGTTAATAGTAATGGGTCATTGTAGGGTTTTAGTGCATCTGTAATTATACTGTGATGATTTCATAAAGTGTCTAGGCTAATATTGCCCACAAACCCTTGCAGAAGGTGTTCACGTGGTTCACCATTGATGTTTCTATTGCAGGAAAAACAAACAAACAAAACAATTGAGGCAGGAGACAGCAATTAGAAAAATGCACAATTACTGATTAGTGTAAATATGTAAAAATATGTAAGTTGGGATATATATATATATATATATATATAGCAAACAAATTTCCAATAGTTGCAGAGGGTTTTCAAATTAATGAAACCCTCTGCTAAAGCTATCTGTATGTATAAAAAGTGAATTTCTTGCAGTATTACTTTAGTTTATATTAATATATTTAATTAGTTTTTATTAATATATTTAATTTGTTTAGATTTTAGTTAAAAGTTTAGTAATTTTGTAGTGTGTTTGTCATTTTTATTAGTTTTTGTAATATGTCTATATACCGTAGTTTTTATTCATTTTTATTTGAGTTTAAGTTCTATTCATTTTAGTACATCAGGTTAAACTAAATGAAAATGAGAAATGTTGTCTTGGCTACTTGCTGATGTAAAATGTATTTATTTTTATTTTATCACTTAAGTTGTTTGTATTTTATTCTAAGTAACAAACGTTTTTGTTGTTGTTGTTTTCTATGGTTTTAGTTTTAGTTAACTGTAGTTTGTGGTTTACAATTTTATTGTATACCGTAATTTTACCATCGTTTTTCATGATGGCAGCATGTCCCAAAACTGGTGTATTGTCATGTTACATGTACTTGTAAGTATGTAACCACTGCAATAGTACTTTTTGTACTGTGGATAAGTGGCAAGAACCTCCTATATAAATAAATCGGCATATTGTTGTTATGTTTCTATGTGTTTGTATGTTCAGCTGCATCGCTGTTGTGTATCCGTGCGGATGAGCTCCAGGAAGCGCTGACCTCTCACTGTGTGGTCACACGGGGAGAAACCATCGTCAGATCAAACACAGTGGAGAAGGCCACTGAGGTACGGGACGCCATGGGCAAAGCCCTCTATGGACGCCTGTTCAGCTGGATCGTCAACCGCATCAACTCTCTCCTGAAACCAGACAACGACAACCAGTCAGGGTAAGAGAAGAGCGTGTTCTCAATCTGTGTTCAGGTTTGCCACTATTTTAACAGGTGCAATCAAATTCTTTCAATACCACCATCCAGGAGTAATACAACTTTAAAATATCTCCTAACTGAGCAGAAACTAGAAAGATATACTTCCATCCTATGTATTGATGTATGAATGACAAAATTTTTTAAATTCCATATCAATTTTTTCTTAATTCTATCCTTGAATTTCTCTCCAGGGAGGAAGACAAAGGTCTAAACATCGGTATTCTGGACATCTTTGGCTTTGAAAACTTTAAGAGGAACTCTTTTGAGCAGCTCTGCATCAACATCGCCAATGAGCAGATCCAGTTCTACTTCAACCAGCACATCTTCGCCTGGGAACAGGTACATCCTGCCTCTAATAAAGTCATTTTATCCAATCTTCAATTGTTTGGGAGCTTTTCTATGCCTTTTGGGAGCATTTTTAGTTTTTTTCCCCTCGGCATAACCTTATTTCCATCTAAATGATGGTAACACCTCATCATTTATCGTATCACAGTATTGTGAGAAATGGAGGGAAGGGGAGTCAAATATTCAGTTTTCTTTTGACGCAGACAAGCGTGGCAATTCCCCAGACTGACTGTAGCCTTGAGGGGGAAAGTGATTTGGTGCCTCTAAACGTTTGTGACTAACCCACATTAGTGCCTTCATAAATCATCTGAAACAAGGGTTACGTCAGGAGCCGCTGACTTTGCTTGTGCTTCTGTAAGCGGACAGAACATGCTGCTTTAGGTAAATGTGTGGATGTGATGGCCACATTTCTGTGGTTGATGCATAATTCATTAGTATTTATACGGATAAATCTCACAAATATATTTATTTGCTAGACAGTTGCTAGGGTGTTCAAGGAGGATGCTAGGGCATTGCTATTTGGCTTCTAAGCATTGCTAAAATAATAATATTAATTATTATTATTATTATTATTATTATTATTATTATAAAATACTATAATAAAGTATAGTGCTTTGCAATGGCAAGCACCACTCGCATTTTGTGTACACAAATGTATGTCTAGTTATTATTATTATTTTTTTTTTTCTCCATGATGATTCTCATAAATTCTCAAAGATTCTTATTTCTGCAATACAGTATTACACAAATGTATTAATACAATTCTTAGTTGTTGTTTTTATTATTATTTAAATCAGTATAAATTAAAAGGCAGTATAAAAACCACTATAAAATATAGATTCTTTACCTATAGTATAAATAAATACATTTATGCATTCATTTTGGGATTTTGGGTGAAAATGTACTTGTAATATTTTGTATTTTAAATAATATTTTGTAATATTATTTATTATATAATATTATTATCACATCATTTATGCATCATATAAATAATATACATAGTAATTACATTTAGATTTTTATTACACCAATGAAAGTGTGGGGGGAAATGTAATTAATAAATAATTAAAAAATATACTTAATTATCTTACAATAAAATGTATTTGTTTTTTTATTATTTGTTTTTTGAGTGGAATTCGACCCGTGCATTGCTTTTTGAGCTTTACCTGTATTCATAACCATCATATTTGTTGATGTGTGTTCTCCATATTATTTTTTTCTACTCAGAGCACTCAGTAGTATGTACCCTGAAGTAAACATTGAAGAGTGTGTTTTCTGTTATTTTTTGCACCCGTGTTGCTTCAAATCTCTGTTGTTTTTGCATCCCTGAGGCTTGTATGTCAGCAGCAGTCTTACTGTCCCAAAAAATGAGGTTGTTCTCTGTTCGCAGGATGACTTTACCCGCGGCTAAAAGCTCTAATCCATACCAGAGATTGGATTTCTTGGACAAGCTTCTGTATGTGTGTTGATGCGGATCACCAGTGAATAATTTAGGTTCATGTGTGTATTGTAATTTATCAACATGGCAGTCTAGAGACAAGACAGACATGACATTTGCGCTTTGGATTGCATGCTCTGCTCACAGGAAGTCATCGTGTAGCAGCAGGAATTGCCTGACACACAGTGTAGCTCAGATTTAGGAGGTTACGGAGCTCCAGGCATCAGCTAGCAGAAGTCTTCCGTGTTGTTGGAAGCTTACAAATATTAGTGGATAGATGAACAGAAGTACGTTCCCCGAGGAGAAATTCAGGTGCAAAACAATAGCAGCATCAAGCGGAAAGGTCACAGACAACATCACATTCAGAGACATAGTGTAATCAAACAAGACATTTCAAAATATGAATGCATTGTCTCATAATAAAGAGTTTTCTTTTGACATTTTATGTAGAATTAGTCTCGCATGAGCCCAGTTAGACAAGAACGTGGATAGTGACCAGTCATGGTTTATTTTGTTTTTTCATGCTGTTTTGGGGGCGAGAAATTAAAGAAACAGCAGTATCTGTCTGGACCATATTAAGAAAAGTTCTCAATCTTGTGTAATTTTTGTCTATTTTTTCTTTCTCAAACTAAATAAATACTGATAGTTTTGCATCTACACTAATGTTCAAAAATGTGGGGTCAGTAAGATTTTTTCATGTTTTTTAAAGAAGTCACTTTCACTCTCCCAGGCTGCATTTATTAGCTAAAAATACAGTAAAAACAGTAATATTGTGAAATATTATTACAATTTAAAATAACTGTTTTTATCTATTTGAATAGATATGTAATTTATTCCTGTGATACAAAGCTGACTTTTCAGCATCATTACTCCATTCTTCAGTGTCACATGATCCTTCAGAAATCATTCTGATATGCTGCTCAAGAAACATTTCTTATTATTATTTGTATTTATTTATTTATTTAGGATTCTTTGTTGAATAGAAAGTTCAAAGAAACAGCATTTATTTGAAATTTTAATAAATTGTATTAAAAGTCTTTACCGTCACTTTTCGTCAATTAATTACATCATTGCTGAAAAAATCATTAATTCTTAAAAATAAATAAATAAAGGAAATAAAATAAAATATAAAATAAAATAAAATAAAAATTACTGACCCCAAACTTTTGAATGGTATTGTATAAAACATTCAGAGATTTGATTCTAATAACCTCATAAAAGTTCATTAAATCATTTGGTTTCTCGGCAGGATGAGTATCTGAATGAAGACGTGGACACTCGAGTGATTGAATATGAAGATAACCGGCCGCTGCTGGACCTGTTCCTTCAGAAGCCCATGGGCATGTTAGCTCTACTGGACGAGGAGAGTCGCTTTCCTCAGGCAACTGACCAGACCCTCGTCGGCAAGTTCCTCAACATCTGACCTTCTCCCTGAAACATCAGAGAGCTTTTAGCTTTAGTTGTGTTCACCTGGTGTCTAATGACCAGGGACACTTGCACTCACACGCTCAGACCCACAAGAACAAGGGAGAGGCTGTCATCAAACATTTACTGGCATGCTAAGTTTTCATCTACTTTCTCCAGAGGATGCTCTCAATGAAGTCTTTGACTGACAGCTGAATAATTCAACATGCCAAGACTAGACGCCTAGCTATTTTTCCTTGACTTAGCTTTATTGCTTTATACTGAATGAAACGGACGGATGAATTCATTCATGTGTATCTCATGGTATCAAGAATGTATGAGGGTCGGGTCAGTGAATGAACAAATGTATGAACAAATGAGCAAATGAATGAATGAACTGACATAAATGATGAATGGTTAAATGTACACAACAACAACAAACAAGTAAATGACCAAATTGATTATTGAACTAATGAACTTGTGAATGGATGGGTGTGTGAATGAATTCATTATAATTAACAAGCAGTTGTCTTTTGTTCATTCAGAGAAATTTGAGGACAACTTAAAGTCTAAAAACTTCTGGAGACCAAAGAGGGTTGATCTGGGCTTTGGAATCCATCACTACGCAGGCAAGGTAGAAATATTATATTTCTTCTTCTTCTTTCGGCTTCTCCCGATTAGGGGTCACCACAGCGGATCATCTGTCTCCATTTTGCTCTGTCCTCTGCATCTTCCTATTATTATAAATATTCCTAAATTTTATATTTATCAATATTTATTTCTGCATCTTTTTTTAACATACCACAGAAACAAAGATATGAAAGAGAATTAATGGATTGTTTACCAAAAAGGAAATAAAGGATTTCTATAAATAAAGGATCCAAAATGGAGTTTTCACAGCATTAAAGAACCATTTTGGATTCCCCCAAAAAAGAGTTTTTATACAAAGTTTTGTTTTATAGTGTGACGAAATTGTCCATTCTGCTGTATAGAAAATGAAAACACATTTGTTAAAATATCTTCTTTTGTGTATGTAAGGGTGAGTAAATGATGACAGAATTTTTATTTTTGGGTGAACTAACCCTCTAAGCCAAGTTCATCTGTGAGAATAATAGTCTATTAGATGTAAATACATCTTGTTTCTCATGTGGTTAGGTGATCTATAATGCCGGTGGTTTTCTGGCTAAGAACAGAGATGCTCTACCTGCTGATATTGTTCTTCTGCTGAGGTCCTCTGAGAATGAACTGATCCGTAAACTGGTTACTCACCCGCTCACTAAAACAGGTTTGCTTTGACTTTGTATTCTTTAGAAACATTTAAAGCCTTTGGTATGTCTGCTGTTTAGATGCTTCATTTTCTGTCCTTTTTCGTACAGATATAATTATTTTGTGTTGCTAAAGAACCCACAAATCCACACACATTCATCTAGACATGCGCTTATAAAGCTTTTGGTGTGTGTGTTTCATTTGTCCTCTCTGTATGAGACAGATTTTCTAAACAGTGACCGCTAACAATGTGTCAGTCAATCCAATTATTGTGTAATTGCCTCGTTCAATTACTTTTTTTCCATTGTGCTGCCAGAAGAAAAAAAAGGGAACATTTTGTTGCTTTGAGTACATCCACCAGTTTCCACTACTTTAGTTGTGGATAGCAGAGTCATGAGTGTGATTACTTTTCACAAATCACAAATTAATTGCACATCAAAATTGGCAGAGAAATCAACCCCAAAAGATCATTTATAGCCATTAGTGTGGCTATGCTTAATATAATACAAATATAAGACTAATCTAATATGATACAAAGTATTAAAACATTAAATGGCTATTGTTATTATTATTATTATTAAGCAATATCAAATATAACAGTCATTTATTTTTTTATACACCATAAAAGGTGTAATCTATGTTATCTGTGTAGCACCTTGTTTGACCAAAAAATGCAATGTTTTGTCATCAATTAATTGTTATATTTTCATTTGATTACATTTTTAAATTGTTAATTGATTAAATTGTTAAAAGTGTAATCCAGAAAATAAATAAATAAATAAAACAGAAAACACAGAATTTCCTATAAACTATCAAGACCTGTTTACACGGAGCAAATGCCACATGTAAAGTTCATCCATATAGAAAAGTAATCACACTTAAAAATACAACCCGAATTCCGGAAATGTTGGGACATTTTTTAAATTTGAAAAAAATGAAAAGTAAAAGGCTTTCAAATCACATGAGCCAATATTTTATTCACAATATAACATAGAGAACATAACAAATGTTTAAATGGAGAAATTTTACACTTGTGTCCACTAAATGAGCTCATTTCAAATTTGATGCTTGCTACAGGTCTCAAAAAAGTTGGCACAGGGGCAACAAAGGGCTGAAAAAGCAAGACATTTTGAAAAGATTCAGCTGGGAGAACATCTAGCAACTAATTACGTTAATTGACATCAGGTCTGTAACATGATTAGCTATAAAAGGGATGTCTTAAAGTAAAGTAAAGATGGGCAGAGGCTCTCCAATCTGTGAAAGAGTGCGTAAAAATATTGTGGAATACATTAAAAACAACGTTCCTCAACGTCAATTTGCAAAGGCTTTGCAAATCTCATCATCTACAGTGCATAACATCATCAAAAGTTTCAGAGAAACTGGAGAAATCTCTGTGCGTAAGGGACAAGGCCAAATAACTTTGTTGGATGCCTGTGGTCTTCGGGCCCTCAGATGACGCTGCATCATTCATCGGCATGATTCTGTCATTGACATTACTAAATGGGCCCAGGAATACTTCCAGGAACCACTGTCGGTAAACACAATCTGCCGTGCCATCTGCAGATGCCAACTAAAGCTCTATCATGCAAAAAGGAAGCCATATGTGAACATGGTCCAGAAGCGCAGTTGTGTCCTGTGGGCCAAGGCTCATTTAAAATGGACTGTTTCAAAGTGGAAAAGAGTTTTATGGTCAGACGATTCCAAATTTGACATTCTTGATGGAAATCAAGGACACCGTGTCCTCCGGTTCTAAAGAGGAGGGAGACCTTCCAGCGTGTTATCAGCATTCAGTTCAAAAGCCAGCATCTCTGATGGTATGGGGGTGCACAAGTGCATATGGTATGGGCAGCTTGCATGTTTTGGAAGGCACTATGAATGCTGAAAGGTATGTAAAGATTTTAGAGCAACATATGCTCCCCTCCAGACGACGTCTATTTCAGGGAAGGCCTTGTGTATTTCAGCAGAATAATGCAAAACCACATACTGCAGCTATTACAACAGCATGGCTTCATAGTAGAAGAGTCGGGGTGCTGAATTGGCCTGCCTGCAGTCCAGATCTTTCACCTATAGAGAACATTTGGTGCATCATTAAATGAAAAATACATCAAAGATGACCGCAAACTCTTCAGCAGCTGGAAACCTATATCAGGCAAGAATGGGACCAAACTCCAACACCAAAACTCCAGAAACTCATAACATCGATGCCCAAACGTCTTCAAACTGTTTTAAAAAGAAGAGGAGATGCTACACCATGGTAAACATGCCCCCATCCCAACTATTTTGAGACCTGTAGCAGGCATCAAATTTGAAATGAGCTCATTTTGTGCATAAAATTGTAAAAATTTCTCAGTTTAAACATCTGTTATGTTATCTATGTTCCATTGTGAATAAATATTGGCTCATGTGATTTTAATTTTTTTTAATTTAATTAAAAAAAACGTCCCAACATTTCCGGAATTCGGGCTGTACAATTTTACAGCTCAAACAACACTTTCTAGTATAGACAAATTTTATTTTAATTTTTAAATGTTAAACCCTCCAACATGCCCCATAGACCTTTATTATAAGCACACAAACTTGTCCTTTAAACTAAGGGACAAGTGACAAGGGTTGCTAACAGTATGACACAGATGCTGTTGGTAGATTCTAGGTTGTTTTTAACCAAAATGTTCGTCTAACTGGTGCTTCTTTATGTGACCCACTAGAGAAAGCAATACGACTGTAGTGTAATTTAGCATAGCATGAGCAGCCAAATGGTAAGTATAGTCACATTAGATTACACTGCATTATAGGCCACACCACAATCTCACAGAATAGAAATGACAGTGCAAACACCATCCTGTCTGAAACGTTAAGCAGGGAGTTTGATCTATTGGTCTGAACGAATGAATGTAGCACTCTTTCTAGAAAAGAAAATGTGCTCACTCCCATGTGATCTGATGTGATGAATGGAGGTCGTCTGACTGACACAGTCGATTACGTCCTGTGAGATTCACTGGGGATTGTTTCCAGGAAGTCTACTGGGATTTCAAACCTAGGCTTCATTCATAAGGCTTTTGTTAGCTACTTGACCATTGTGAAGCTTATTTATCTGTCACAGCACTGACCTCTAAAGACCATATACCCCAGTGCCCTTGAAATGGTTAACCTTGCAATAAATGGTGGATTATCTTTGAAGAACATGTGATCTAATCTAATGAAGTATCAACAGCAGATTTCTAATGTGTTTGGTTATCGCAGTGAAAGCAGATATATCCCCTGACCTCTCTCTTTGTGCAGGTAACCTGGCTCACACTAAAGGCAAGGCTGCGGGCTCTGCTCGTATGGGCACACAACAATCACAACGCACAATTAACTTTGCCAAGGTACCTCATTTTGACCTCTTCTCCTCTCTGTACTATAGAGCTCCTAAAGGGACATGGTGATGGTAAAAAAAAAAGAGAAAAAATTAGATGGAAGGGAAATTATATTTCAATGTATTTCCACTTGCTCACAAAACTATTGCAATGTTTTTCAGAGGAGCACAATAGATTTGCGAGAGATTGCAAACGGTTGCCAGCGAATGTAAATGTTTTGTGATTGAATGCAACATTTCTTGGGGAAACAGAATAGTTTTACAAGAAATCGCAAATGTTTTGCGAGCGAATGCAAAGTTTTTGGGAATGCAACAGCTGTGCGATAGATTGCAAATGTTCTGTGAGCAAATGCAACGTTTCTCGGGGAAATGCAGTAGTTTTGCTAGAGATCACAAATGTTTTGTGAGTGAATGCAAAGTTTCTTGGGGGAACACAATAGTTTTGCGAGAGATTGCAAACGGTTGCTAGCGAATGTAAATGTTTTGTGAGTGAACGCAACATTTCTTGGGGAAACACAATAGTTTTGCAAGAGATCGCAAATGTTTTGCAAGCGAATGCAAAGTTTCTTGTGAATGCAATAGCTGTGCGATAGATTGCAAATGTTTTGCGAGCTAACAGAAAGTTTCTCAGGGGAACGCAGTAGTTTTGCGAGAGATCGCAAATGTTTTGCGACAGATTGCAAATGTTTTGTGAGCGAACGCAACGTTTTACAGGAGAATTCAATAGCTTTTCAAGATAATTTAAATGTTTTGTAGCAAATGCAAAGTTTCTCGGGGCAACACAGTCGTTTTGCAAGAGATTGCAAATGTTTTGTGAGCAAACTTAACATTTCTCAGGGAAATGCAGTAGTGTTGCTAGAGATCGCAAATGTTTTGTGAGGGAACAAAGTTTATTGGGGGAACACAATAGTTTTGTGAGAGTTTGCAAGTGTTTTGCAAGGAAATGCAAAGTTTCTCTGGGAAACGCAATAGTTTTGAGAGAGATCATAAATGATCATAAATGAGAACGCAAATGTTTTGGAGTGAACACAGTTTTTCAGGGAAACACAATACTTCTGCAGAAACATTGTACACATAAGAAACAACACATAATATATATTTCCCATCACCATGTCCTCTTAGGGGCTCCATATTGTTCTGTTATTTCTACTCTACCTTTAAGACTTCTATATGTAAATTATCTGTGTTATTATTGGCTAACCTCAAGAAATTGCTGAAGTTGCTAGGTGTTGATGTTTAAATGTGGGCATTAATAAGGCAGTGGGCTTATGAGCTAGGAGCTTCAGTGGTTTCACGTTTTGGAATGTACTCATTTTCTTTCCACTTCTATTTTGTCTCTCTGTCTTTCCACACTCCATACCCATCAATGACATTTCCATTTCTCCTTCCTATAATGTCTTCTGTCTAAAGCTGGAGGGTCTTATGTTGTTCAGTATTGTATCATTCAGTCAGGTAATGATCCTGTAGTATTTGTGCTGTACATTAGAGACGTGCTTATAGAGGATATGCGCCTTTTGCCAGCCGACACTGTGCTCACCGGTTTTGGGTGTCTGTTTGTATATATGTGGGTCTTTCTCAGAAAACTGTGCTTTTTTATAATATTATTTAAAAAAGTTACTTCTGAACTTTCAAGAAATCATTTTTTCCCACCTTATGCACAAATTACCAGGACAGAACTACCTTAGATATTAGCTGATCACCTTAGGTTGATGCATCCTTCCAATTTTCAGATTTGTGGTGTACAAATATGTATTTTTCCCCTTCTAGTTACTATACTGTTAATCCCAATATTGAAGGGAAAAACTTAAAGTCAGCTGTGCCAGAAATTCACGGTAAAATATACGGTGTCTATGTTTCTGGAATGGCATATCTGTGCCCATATTTTTTACAAATTTAAACGCATTTCATTATAGTGTGATATAATGTTAATATTCTGACCTACCTAACTATCAAAATCAGTATATTAGTTAAACCCTTTAGAAATTTACATTTGAATTATAAATCTATAGTAATATATAGTGAATTATAATTCTATTGGTTGAATGAATGTCATTAATAAAACATAAAATATGATCATGTTACCTGGCCATTTATCATTAATTTGCACCAAATTACATGATTTACAGTGATTATACTCAATATTTGTACCAAGAATATTTTTTTCTGTAAAACAAAAAATACTGAAAATATATTGAAATGAGTTTGACGAGGCCAATAAACATAATGAAATACTGATAAAGACTAAAAGAGAAATTCACCATGTGAATTTATGATTATGATTTCAAAAATAAATTAAAAGGGCTAATGTCAGTATACCCAAAGTGGCAAAATGAGGTCATGCACATTGACGTGTTTTATGAAAATGAAACATTTAACAAGTAAAATTTAGTAAAAGTTCAGTCAGTCCGATATATCAAATATTGCAACAAAGGTCTGATAATTGCATCAGTAATCATGGAGACACGCATGGCACCATTTCCTGAAAATGACCCATGTCTGTGAGAATGAAAGAGTATCTTCTCATGTGACCCTACCAGCTGTCTAATAGCTAATGCATTTGTAGATTGACTGATTTACAGCTTGATTAGTTCATATAATACACATTAGAATTGAGTGTCACTGTGGAATTAAGGAGAATTGCCTTCATGTGTTTGTGCAGTCGCATTTTAAAAACATCTACTTGTGTTCCAAGTTTTATGTTTTTTAGCATTTAGTTTATTATTCCCAAGATAATTATTAAGAGAACACATGAGCTACTTAGACCTCACATTCAGGTTGCACTCTGAAATGAATGAGGGTTTTAAACATATTGAAATTATGTCTTTGATGAAGACCTGCATACATTACCATTCATTTGCATATTTAAGCATTCTGTCTTTAGAAAATTTCACTTGAAAGATTCCATCCATTTTAGCCCACGTAAAATAAATGCACCTGTGTCAGTGTGTGATTCTGCTTTGTGTTCAACACTGAAACACCTTGATAATATAGCCTGGTGAAATATTCATGGCCCTTTCAAACAAGGAATTTGGCCTTATTGATGATTGTCATAAGTAATTAATGCTTGTTAGATTGCTTTGCAAATGAATCCTGCAGTAGATTTCATGTTATTTCTTTACTATATATATAAAAAAAAAAAATTGGATTCAAATCAGACTGTCTTATCACAATTTTTATGCATTTCTTTTTCAGTCTTCCTCTCGGAAATTAACTCCCACCCATGACAAAACAATGCTTGCCTTGCCTGTTGACACTGTACAAACGGTGATTGTGTGTTTACCCCGACCTTTCGCTTTGTTGTATAAGAGTTTCCAAGAGGAGACATGCATACATTCATTATAAACAGATAATTTTATGTTTATATAAACGACCCCCAATATCCCTTCTGTAGATTTTCATGACCACATGTTTTCAGCATGCTGAATATTTTGTGTTAACAAAGGCGGAGAGCACCGGAGACACCACACATCACCCCAGAGAGACCACCAACATGAAGACTCAAACTGTGGCCTCTTACTTCAGAGTAAGACTTCTGAAGACCTAATGATAAGAACCAATAAAAATTGTCACTCGTGATCACAGTCTTGCTTTATTCTATGTACTTTGCAGTATTCTCTAATGGACCTGTTATCAAAGATGGTGGCAGGCCAGCCTCACTTTGTGCGTTGCATAAAACCCAACAATGATCGCCAAGCCCATAAGTTTGACAGGGAGAAGGTTCTTATCCAATTACGCTACACTGGTGTTCTAGAGACGGCTAAGATACGCAGACAGGGCTACTCTCATCGTATTCTCTTCAACAACTTCATTGAAAGGTTGGACTTATACTACATATTACTGTGTGTCAAGTGCATAAACCCCTTTTCCACCTAAATGGTGTTTATGTTGGTGCTGGAGCCAATACTCTGCCAAGGGACCCGTCCCATAACTGGCATGTGTTTCAAATGACTTGAGAAATGAAAAATGATATGGTGTGACTACACAACCCCCCTTCAAACAAAGCCATCATGGAACCCATTATAGCTCATCGTGATCTTTGGTCTTAGTTTTGAAAACATATTTTAACATCCAAAGTAACAGCCATCAAAACTGCCGAGAACCACCATTTAACAACCAATAATGGACCACCACTTCCGATACCGGCACTAGCACATTGCTGGTGGAAAAGGATTTCCTCTTTAGTCTATAGTTTCTCAATTGTTATGTTCAGAGTTGCCTTTTACTAACCATTGGTCTTTTCAGATACTCTATATTAGCATTTAGAGCCAATGAGGAGCCAGCAATGAATCCTGAGACATGTGCTGTTATATTGGAGAAGGTCAAACTAGAGAACTGGGTTCTGGGAAAAACAAAGGTTTGTGAATGAATGACAATAATAACTGCTGTTGTTGTTCAGCCAAGCTCATGAGTCTGATGGTTATGTGTTCAGGTATTTCTTAAATACTATCATGCGGAGCAACTGAATCTGATGGTGAGGCAGACCACAGACCGAATTGTTCTGGTCCAAGCATATGTACGGGGCTGGCTGGCATTTAAACGATACCGTTTGATGCTGGAAAAGCGAGAACAAAGTGCCGTGGTTTTGCAGTCAGGTGTGCTCATGTTGTTGACTAGATGTTAAAATGCAGAATACTCTGCTGAACAAGCTCTAAAATCTCCTTTCTTCTAGCATACAGGGGACACAAAGTTAGGAAAAGAGTGGCTGATGACAAAAGCAAAACAAAGTCAGAAGCTGTTATCACACAATTCCAAGCAGGTAAGACAAATATTTTTTTTTAAATGTATTAGACACTGTATTAAATGAGTTTTAAAGAAAAGACTTACACTAAATCATGGCCCCTTCATACAGTTTGCAGAGGATATTTGGCAAGGCAGAAATACAAGGAGTTGCTAGATGAGAAGAACAAAGCTGCTGCAAAGATCCAGGCCCATTACAGGGGACACAAAGATAGGAAAAGCTTTAAGAGGAAAAAGTAAGTCCTGTTCTTATTCCAGATGGTTTTATCCTCCTACTTGTAGATTATTTTAGAAATAAAATCCAACATTTTCAATCAAAGGTTCATCAGTCTCTTTGTCCTACTGGTTCCTTGTTCTTCCAAGCGTTGTCTTCATTTTCTTGGTTTAAGTCTCTGAGTCTTTAGCTGTCTAACAAAAGGTATGTGCTAACCATAAAATTAATACTGAAGTCCTGCAAGGCCATTTTACCAAATTTGCAAGATAGTATCAATTGCAACAGCTATACCAACTTGTGTTGGTATGAAAAGAGAGAAGGCGTGAAGTGAAACAAGAGACACCCAGTAACCCGGGATATTGACAACCTTGAAGGGTCATGAAGGTCATTGGTTTAAGTCCTGGCTGAGTTAGGATGTCTTTCTCTGTGTAGCATGCATGTTCTGCCCCGAAACCTCTGGGTGCTCTGGTTTCCCTAATAGTCCAATACATGCGGGATAGGTGAATTGGAGACAATAAATTGTCCGTAGATGTGAATGTTTCCCTGGGATGGGCTCCAAGCATCCCAGCAACCCTATATTTGACAAGTGATTTGGAAGATGGATGGATGAATACAAAAATCTTAGAGTGTTTAATGCTGCAATTGACCAGTCAGAGCAAGGTACACATGAGCTGCTTTTCCACCGAAATTACCTGGAACAATTTGTCCCAGGAACTTTTTTTCTTCTTCCCCAGACCTGTTGCTGTCTGCGTTTCCATCGCGGTCTAAAGTACAGTGACAATTAGGCAAATATTCTGGTGATGTAGGACTGTGCGCGACTGCTCCTCCCAGTCCAGGGCCGTTTCTCAGTATGCAAATTTTGGACTTGCATCCTCGGTAAGTTCAACTCAGGAGTGTTAACTCCTGGGGACGGGACAATGCAAGTCCGGTAATTCTGCAAATGGAACTTGATATCGTCAGTCAGCTCGTCTTGGCTACTGCAATTTCCCTCACTGTATTTGCAATAAAACGAAATATGATATAAAATGCCACTGTCTCTTTTAATTTTCATTTAAACATAGGCTATTAATAGCCACAGAAATGTAGTTCAGGGAATGTACATACATAACATATTAATAGAATAAAGACCAAAGATTACCTGTTAGATTTACCCAAACAAATTATATCTCATGTTTAACCACTACAGAGACAGCGGAGCCAATGGCAAATGTCAGAAGGACTAGCCGATTTGAGGCTGCTCTCGTTGGGATACATGAGAACTGAGCGCCCGGTGATCGCGTGGACCTCACGTCTCCGAAATCAGCGAAGCACATTTGCAAATAGGCGCTGTCTTTACAAATAAACCACAGATGAGTTTTAAACAACTACATTCTCGCCTGAAATACTCATAAAACTACATTTCATGACTCAATTACAGTAATATTTAGAAAATTATGCAAGTCCCAAGTCCCACCCCCGAAAGTTCCGGAGCTTTGAAAAAGTACTACCTCGCGAGCAGAGACTTTCTGTGGGGCAAATTTTTACCCAGAACTTTATTTAGATCCTGGTTTCTGCGGTGGAAACACACTGAGTACCGGCCCAAAGTTCCTGGGGAAAGTTCCTGCGGTGGAAACGGGCTTATACAGTAGAATCAAGAATTCAACAGTGCTATGGTACTATAAACTGATTGATTTTACACAGGGAAGCCATGCAGAAGGAAAAAGCTGAGAAGACAGAGGAAGTGACGGAGGCCCCATCAGAATCAGAAGGTCCAGTTACAGAGGAACCTTCACAGGAAGGAGGTGAAGTGGTAACGGATGATGATGAAAAGGCTGCTGTGGTCCTCCAGAGCAACTACCGAGGTTACAGGGAAAGGAAGAATTACAAGGAGCGTCGGGAACGTAACAAGACTTTAACAGGGGATGAATTGGCCATTTCCTCATCCACCGTTGAAGTCACTTCTGGAGAAGATTTGGATGCTACACAAGAGGAAGTACAGGAAAATATGGAGGAAGAAGGGAAGGAGGCTGAGGAAGAGGCTGCAGGTGGAAGAGATGAGAACAATGAACAGGAAACCAAGGCAGCCACTGTTATCCAGAGCAACTTCAGAGGTCATAAAGAACGTAAAATACTCCAAGAGGAGGGGAAGATGCCGGTTAGAGGGAAGGAGACAAAGAGTCCTTCAGTTGAAGAGGAGCTTCCTATTCCAGATCCACCACTTCCAGAAGAACTGATGGAATTCACTGAGGACATGGAGCAGGAGGATGAGGCTCCAGCTGAACCACCAGGAGAAGATGAAGATGCCAAAGCTGCTGTGGTTCTTCAGAGCAACTTCCGTGGCCACAAAGAGCGTAAAAGGCTTCAGGAGGAAGGCAAAATCCCCAAGAAAAAGCCAAAAGAAGATATGCCTAATCCAGACACTTCAGAACCAGACATTTCTCTTGAGGAACTCCCACCACCTCCATTAGAATTCGAGCAAGACCAAGAGCTAGATTCCAGTCAGTCTCCAGGGGCAGATGAAGAACATGCCGCAACTGTTTTACAGAGCAATTTCAGAGGCCACCAGGAGAGAAAGCGATTGAGAGCAGAAAGAGGAGGAGCCACTGGGAAAGAGCAGGAGAATGAGGAAGCTCTGGACATCACAGATGTTCAGCTGGAACGGAAGGGGGTAGAAGAAGAGGAGGATGCTCAGGCTCAAGCTACATCACAAAAACAGGATGAGGAAGTGGAGTCGCTCTGCAAAGAGGTGATTCATTTTTTGTGTTTGTATAAGTTTACCCACAAATGACAAATCTGTCATCATTTAGTCACCCTGATTATCAATCCAAACCTGTATTTCTTCTGTGGAACATAAAAAAAGATATTGAGATTCTCCAAACATGGGAAGTATTTGTATTTTTTGGCTACTTTTGTGATGCTTTTTGTAATTTTCATAGTATGGAACAGAACATTCTGCAAAATTCTGCTGATTTGTGTTTGGTAGATTAAATAATGTATATGGATAAATATGAAGGTGTGTAAATGATGACCTTTTATTTTCCCATGGACTAATCTAAAGAGTAGCATCCTAAATATGAGACTTGATTTAAGATATACATTCTTTGCCTCATGAATTTTGAGGCTTTACACAAAATTCAGTTGA
The DNA here is from genome assembly GCA_027422415.1 of Schizothorax lantsangensis. Lineage (NCBI taxonomy): Eukaryota > Metazoa > Chordata > Actinopteri > Cypriniformes > Cyprinidae > Schizothorax > Schizothorax lantsangensis. Next base: position 6,805,636 of record CM049863.1, on the reverse strand, counting down.
TGACATTCTTTGTAACCTGCTCAGGTAACCAAGGCCTCTGAAGATTTCTTATCACTGCAGAAGAAGTTAAATGAAATCATACTTGCCCATCAGCTCAACCCCAACGAAAATGGGATGTTTGTGAAAGGACAACCTATAAATGGCTACATGGGCTCCTACCAGCCACCAGGTAAACGTCCTTCATAGATTTTGTCCAGTCATGTCTGACATCTTAGTAATTGTAATCATTTTCGTGTTTGGTGACACTTAAGTTTACTTTTAAAAAGTGCACTTTTTAATAATGTCAAATTAAAAGTTTTACTACATTTTAAATCATTGTTTTAATAATCTTTTGTCATGTTTTTTAAGAAGTACACTTATTTTGAAGTACTGATTATCATTTTAACTGTGTGTTAATTAGTTTTACATTCAATTAATATATTTTAAATGTTCTAATCAACAAATGTGTAATTACAATATATTTATATATATGACATAACGTTTCAATAGAAATGGCATAAATGTATGCTTGTCCGTACATTGGGCACACTTAACAAATTCAAAGACAATAGAATTAAATAAAGACAATAATGATGTACTTTTAATGTAAAAGTTTTTTTTTTTTTTACTTCAAGAATAGCTTTGATTATTTGAACTGGAAACAAATGTGGATACATATAGCTGTTTTTTTTTTTCTTAAGGTTAAAATAGCTTAAAATAAGAAAACTCTACCTTAATTAAACTCCTACAGTATACTTGTTTGCTGTCAATTTTATCAGAACGTGAAGTTTCCTTTTCTCTAACAGAGACTGATCTTATCAAAAATTGGATGTCTACAGTGCCACAACATGCTAATTTTCCCCCAGCTGAGCAAATCTACTGTTCATTTGATTTTTGTTGCGATATGTCTAATTAGTTTTGGGAGGATAATTCTTGCAGATTCTGTTATTCCTGATATGCACCTGATATGTGTCTAAATTAAACCAGATTATTCTGTCAGCAGTGATTATGGTTTCTGTGTTGACAGATATGGCCTCCTGATCTGTTTTCTTCTGTCACATAGTCTTAATCTCATCTATGAAAGCTGAACTTCTACAAAAATATCGCTAAAGAGATTACATTTGCTTCATAAATACTGTGGTCATCTGTCACGTGTTTATTAATGTTTTATTGTGATTGTAAAATGTGTTTGGAAGCTTCACAGTCAAAATAAATAATCTTAACCAGAGTCTTTCTGTGTGGAAACAATTATTATTGTGCAATTATTATTGTTTCCACATAGAAGTGCCCTTTGAATGGCAGTCACATTTCCATGTACATGAAAGGTCTTTAAATGCTAATCGCATTGCATGCAAAAGTGCCCCGGCAATTAAAGCAAGCATTAATATAAGAGCTGCAAATTGGCTTTATACCTCTGAGCAATCAAGAATTGCTGATGACCTTTCAAGTGACACATTCAATAAATATGACAAACTCTCCAGCCTGTGCCCGCTGGTCCTGGTGGACATTGATTAATTTTCTTTACACCGGACCTTTCTACATGATAAACAGAGCTTGAGTTAGCAGATGCTATTCAAATAAGCCAAAGGTCATTTTTGTACCTTTTGGCGTTGATTGCAAATAAAAATCATATTTGATAAGGAAGTATTCTGTATCAAAGGCTTTTTTTATGAGCGTTACACTTTTTTGACATTGCACTTTTAACAGTACTTACAGTGTACTTACCTAAGAAAGTACTGGTAACATAAGGTAACTAAATGGATTAATGTTAGTTTTACTGGCAGGTTCAGGGTTAGTACCTACTTACTTATTATTACCCAGTTATTGTAAGTACTATAATATATTAAACTACGTTTAAAAATATTTATTCATACATAAATTTAAGGCCCAACTTTATATTAAGTGGCCTTACTATGTACTTACTTATAATTTAGAAATTTGGTACAATGCACTTATTGTGTATGTAAATCATTTTACATTGTACTTGTATTAAAAAATAATCTGTAATTAATTTCTGTAATTGCATTTAAAATTACACTGTTGACCCATCCCTTGCACCTTAACCCACTCTTAAATCTACTCATACCACCAAACCTGTCCCTAACCTTAACCATATCCCACCTCAATAGCACAAAAAGTGTTTTGGTAACACTTTATTTTACGGTGTCCTTGTTACATGTTACATGTACTTACTATTATAATAACAACAAATTATGCATAATTACATGCAAGTAACCCTAAGATAAACCCTAAACCTTAACCTACCCATGTACATGTAATTAATGTATATTACTCAGTACTTAAATATATAATTACACTGTAACAAGGACAACTTAAATTAAAGTATAACCGTGTTTTGCAATACAATATGAACACAATGAGTACAATTTGATGAAAGTACATAGTAGTTAAGGCCACTTAATACATATAAAGTGGAACCAAATTTAATATTTTTGTATTTTATGAATTAACTTATCCTTAGTTAGCTTTCCTGTAGCTCAAATGGTAGAGCATGGCGCTAACAACGCCAAGATCATGGGTTCGATTCCCAGGGAAAGCAAGAGTTGATAAAATGTAAAAAACTGTAACTTGAATGCAATGTAAGTCGCTTTGGATAAAAGCGTCTGCTAAATGCATAAATGTAAATGTAAATGTAGTTTAAACTCATCATACTTATTAACTGAATAAATGTAATTGAAAGTATTTGTGCTGATTCTAAGTAATTTGAAGAAATGCATTCTGAAAATATTATTTGTATTTTAGATCAAATCAAATAGATGCAAATAGTTAATAAATTATGACATTATTTATTTTTGTATTTTTTTATGTATAGAAATTTTACCCATTTCATTTATGTACAAATATACATATCATTAAGTTTATTAGTCAGTTTATGTTTAAACTGTGTAATCAAATGAATGGGATTTGTATATGCAATTCAAATGCATAAATCTTAAATTTAGGCCTAAATAATTTTTGAGTGGATGATGGACGAAGGAAGAGAAATGAGAGAAATTATAAATGTATTTACTTCAGTAATGAAAGCTAATAATAGAAATAGTCTAATAATCATTGTAACTAAAGGTTCACTATTTTACCCAGTTTGTGCAATATGTACTTTTATGCTCAGTACAAGTTGAATTGTTAGCTTAGCAACTTGCTAACATCAAACTCTGTTGGAGTCAATTTGAGCCTCCTGCACAGTTCAAGTGAGGCTCATGTTGAGCGTTTCAGATCAGAAATTTATGAGGTTCAGTATCAGCTAGGATTCTGCCTGCCTTAAAAGGGAGCTGCCTATGTAGACAGTAGACAACAAGAAGGCTGACTAGGGTTTAGAACAAAGCTTCATTCTCATTCTTACTTTTACTTCTCTGTGTCAGTGTTGGAACATGTTGTGACTGGAAGGCATTCTGATTGATTGTTAGAGGATAATTACAAATAGTGAGGCCCAAGGGTTAAACCATGCCATACGGTTTGTTCGATAAGAACAAAGGGGTCAAAGGTCAGCTGGATGTTGTGTGCTGATCCTATTCTTCTGTGTAGCAATGGGACTCACCACCAGGGAATTAATTGTTCTCGTTGCTCCTTATTCACACAGGAGACCTATAACAGTAGACATAAGATCACATCTTGAACGCGTTTAAAAGTATTGACTTCAAGGTCAAATATTAAATTTTCTGTTGGTTTTCACCCCTTATTTTTTCTGATCCACAGCCGACACAAAACAGTCACGAACGCCTCGCCGCACACAGCAACCAAAGACCCTGAACACGCCAGAGGACTCCACATACTACACACTCATTCATGTGAGTCAGCATCACACAATCGGCATTATTTAAACGATCTAAGTGCATGGTCTAAGGTGCAAGGTGCAGGTGCACTTAGGGTGTGTACGAATCCACTTTTGCTAATTTAACGACAGGAAAAACAGTCGGCGCATGGTCTAAAAGGGTTGTTCCTATATATTCTCTTAATGAGTAATGGGTGTGTTTTGGGCATTACATGCAATAAACCAATCAGAGTCTCATCTCCCATTCCCTTTAAGAGTCAGTTTGCTCGCGCCATGGCAGCTTCGCTATTTACATGGCGGAATTTGCAAGTGCAAAGACTAAACGCATCTCCAGAGAGGAAACGGAGCTGCTCGTGCGTGATCAAATAGGTAGCCTAATTCTGATACATGCAATGGCTATCCATTATGACATGTAAGCATTTTTATATTTATGTAGCCTACACAATAATAACATTTTACATTGTAATCTTTTAATATTTGGCATGTCTGTGTGCTGCTGCGCGTCCCTGAGTGTGTAATAAGCAGAGTGTACGCGCATTGTGGACCCGCCTATAGGTGCATATTACTAACACGCTCTTTAAATAACAACAAAAATACTGTGCCATTGACTTTAGCCCAGGTTTGAGTTGGTCTATGGCGCAGTCTATTTCAGTTGCCTCAAAATAGCAACAATGTGTCTGAACACACCTCATTTTCAGACCAGCACGAACATGAGTGCACAAATGCATTTGCTATTTAAACAACGTGGCGCAGGACTTGAAAGTGATAACTGCGTCGGGCTGAAACAAGCAAAAAACACTTGCGTCGCGCCTGGCGCTGCATTGCGCCGGGTGTATGATAGGGACCAATGACTCCGATTATCTAAGCATTATCTGGGCTTCAGCTTTAATGATCTTTCTCACACTTTTTTTGGTCTTTTCCAGAGGTCTGTCCAGGACGATAAAAGGAGGCCAAGAAAACAAAGGTAAATCAATTAGCAGAAGTGTTATACTAAACAAAAATGTGCCCTCTCCTTAGAAGCTGCTGCTTTGCAGACAGTGACAAAAGCTATGTTTGGAATAGAATACTATAGTGCACTGCATACTACATACGATACACTGTATACTGCCATTTTTTTTTATAGTATATGAAATAGCATGTGGTGTCCAGTGAAATCATATCCATTTATTGTCTCAAAAATACACTATCGTTCAACCTTACAATTGAAGTCTCATATGTTCACCAAGGCTGCATGTATTTGATCAAAACAGTAATATTGTGAAATATTATTACAAATTAAAAAAACTGTTTTTTATTGTAATCTATTTTGAAATGTAAATTATTCTTGTGATGTAAAGCTGAATTTTCAGTATCATTTCTCCAGTCTTCAGTGTCACATGATCCTTCAGAAATTATTCTGATACGCTGATTTGCTGCTCAAAAAACAGTTGTGCTGCTTAATATTTTTGTAAAAGATGTTATGCATTATATCAGGATGTTTTGATGATTAGAAATTTCAAAAGAACAGTTTTTATTTGAAATATTTTTATAACAATGTAAAAGTCTTCACTGTCATTTTTGATCAGTTTAATGCATCCTTGCTAAATAAGTTCTAATTTCTTGAACTTTGTCTAAAAAATCTGGCCCCAAAATATTGAACGGTTTACATTTCATTTTTTTATTTAATTTTGTTCAATCCAGTAATGCTTTATTTTGGGGGTCTGATCTAATAAAAAGTCATTTTGATCAAATCAAGTCAAACACAGGTCTTATCAAACTATGGATTGTGGGATAAGATTTTCTGTGTTGTGCACAAATAAGAAATGTAGTATGTCATCATGGGTATGAACATTTGCATACTTGCAAAGTACAAATATTTCAGAAATAATAGATGCTGCTTCTAACATAGCTCATAAAAAATTACCAACATTGGATATAAAGCTAAATCTTAACCCACATGAATTAAAAAAATTATAATTGTATCAGTGTTGCCTCCAGTTCACCTTTTAATATGTTCATATCTTAATTGCTGTTAAAATACGCTCTTTAACTGTGTCTAGAATTAGTCTAACTAATTCATAATGCAGCTATATTTTTCTGTAGGTAAAGCATAAAGCATCTGATATAAAATCAATAAAAACTGAATTGTAAACCAGTCATTTGTAACGCTGATGCTAATAGCTGGCGTGTTATTACTCTAGCATTTGTCTGTCAGCGGTTAGGTCAGCGTGACATATCTGCAGTGTCACAGCATGTGTGAAATATTGTGTGTGTGAACATGAATCCGGACCTCCATGAGCGCCGCTGACAGGAGATTTCACAGGCCAGCTCTGACAGACAGACAGGGTGCTGGATGCTTTAGAACAACACTCACAGAGACACACATCATTAAAAACCAGTCGTTTTTGCTAGTCAGAGATGGGCAGCAGCATGCATCATTTCAGTATTCATGAAATCAACTTTAATAGTATATATCAGGCATCCTCAAATCTGGCCCACTCCTGCAGAGTTTAGCTCTAACCCTAATCAAACACACCTGAGCATGCTAATCAGAGTCTTCAAGATCATTAGAAAATCACAGGTAGGTGAGTTTGATCAGGGTTGGAGCTAAACTCTGCTGCAGATTGGACCTCCAGGGAAAGATTTGAGGATCCCTGGTATATATGTTTCTGGTCTTGTTGCGAAAGATTGATCAGAACATGTATATCTTTCTCATTGAATATCCTGTTTCACTTGTAAATGCTATATGTCAATTGAGGCTTGAGTGTTTCGTGTTGACTTTAAGAGTGAGAAGGTCAGTAGGACAGACAAGATCTCTAGCTCTGTCTGATAACTGGCACATGTTCTGTCAGAGAGAAAAAGAGGAAGAGATTGGCAGAGGAAAGAGAGAAAGCAGGGAGAGATAGGGGACTAATAAGGTATCTTGGGAGAAAAAAGGGCAAGCTGAGGACATGCAGGTAATGAAGGTGTACTGCAGTACAAATGTGCAGAACTAGAGAGACAGAGCAAGCAGATGTAGCAGAACACTCTGTTTTCCTGCACTGTGTAGCTGCCACTTGAATGAATCCCTCAAAACCATGTCCAAGTCCCATTTTACCTCAAAATCTAAAGAAAACAGAAAGAAATTGTATTCTGTTCGAGGAAAATAAGCATTTTTATTAGGATTTTTGCAATTTTTGGCATTAATTTCATGATGTTATTCATACAAATTCTTTAATATGAATATGTTTTCTATTTTTATTTTTGGCTTTTTCGTGACATTTCTTAAGTTTAGAACAACAAACATTTAAAAAAATACTTTATTATTTTAAGTATCATAAAGTATTACATTATTATTATTATTATTATTATTATTATTATTATTATTATTATTATTATTATCTTTAAGACTGTTTTATGGTAATACAAAAATTACAATACAATACAATTAAGTATTACATGTTTTATCATTTTTATATTAATATGTTTTGTATTAATGTTTTGTTTTTGGCATTTTGATTCATTTGATGAGGTTTTCCACACAAATGCTCCAAATAATTAATATATGAATTATATAATAAATAGAATTAATTCAGCATATTATATTATTTTAAGTATCATGATAAAGTATTACATATATATATTATTATTATTATCATCTTTAAGACCATTTAATGGTAATACAAAAATATAAGTATTACATATTTTTTTATATCATTTTTGTATTAATATGTTTTATATTAATGTTTTATTTTTGGCATTTTGACATTCATTTGATGAGGTTTTCCACACAAATTATCAATATAATTAATATATTAATTATATAATAAATAGAATTCATTCAGCGTAAAGTCAGAACACCAAATATTACTACAATTAAACAACTCCATTTTATTATTATTATTATTATTATCATCATTATCATTATTATTAGTATCTTTATAACAATAAACACATTCTATAAGTATACAATATATAATTATTTTCATATTCAAATATTTTATATTAATGCTTTACTATTTCAAGTATAATATTATATAAAAAAAGATATTAGAATAATAATTGTTTGTTTGTTTGTTTGTTTTTGGTCTGTTAGCGAGACAGACAGGAAGTGCATCAGTAGGCCTGTGGGGATGACTGATATAATTGCATCAGTGGTCTGGCTGGCAGGCCGTAGGCTCTTGGCTTCAATGGTTTCATAGATCTCTGTTTTCATTACATAACGCTGCTGATAAGCCCTGAGACGATGAGTAAAGTCCACTGAAAGAACATTTCCATTTGAGTCCATCACTGCCGAAGAGCCAGTCATGATTCAGAGCCTGTCCTGAAGGCCATCGCTTACACACTGCAGAACAGCCATGAAATACACTCAATATGGCATAATGGCCACCCATTAATAGCAGCCTGCTATAACAAAATAGATGTTATTTATGATCAGGAGTAATAAACTTTGGCTGAAGGCGAGGGGGGGGGTCGGTAACAAAAATTCACTATAACTTAAGTCATTCCAAAGTACATGGAAATGAGTTCTGCCGATCTCCAAAAATAAAAGTAGTTCATGATTATTCTGAGTCTTCTGAAGGAACAGATCAATGACTTTGGTCTGTTCCTCACACGAAGCTAATAGTTCTAAATTCATCTCTTTTCTCTGTACCCACCAGCCCCAAAAGGCTGGACAATGATGACCAGTACTACCAGGGTTTGTCCAGCACAAAGTCCACAAGCCTGCCCAGACGCCGCTCGAGCAGACGGAGATCTTCCACTGAAAGAAGACGCTCTTCTGAGAGATCACTGTCTGATGTCCCCAAATCTGATCTCCATAAGAACCCAATGGAGAACAGGTGAAAGAACATGAAACATTTGCATCATTCTGTCTGTTTAACAAATACCATCCTCGAAACGTTGACCTCAGTGCAGCGCACAGCACTGCACATGATAAATGTGTTTGAGCTGAAGATGCAGATATCAAGACGTGAAAACCTCCCCGCTTTCTTTCCCTTTCTCCCTTGCGTCATCATTTCTGTGTGAAGTCACGCTTTATCTGCCCGTCTCTGTCCACAGGCACTCGTTCTCTAGAATGCCCTCTACAGAGAGTCAAAGTGAGAACAACCCTTATGACTACAGAAAGATACTGAGGAAGACCTCCCAGAGACGAAGGCTAATAACACAGCCCTAACCATCAAGCTTCAGAACTTCTGTAAATACTGTCAGTGACTGATGAAGTTGTCTTTAAAGAAAGGGTTCACCCAAAAATGACATTTCTGGCATTATTTACTCACCGTTATGTCGTTCCAAACCCATATGATTTTCTTTCTTGTGTGAAACACAAAAGGAGACTTTTTGAATAATGTACCACCTGCTCTTCTCCATGCAGTTTCCATGAGTCAGGTCTGAATCAATTGAGATGATTCGTTCATAAATCGGACTGATCCGGTTCAACTCGCTGCTCACTGGAGGGGAAGATTGTCTTTTTTGGGTGACCTGTTTCTTTAAGTAATACGCCATGTTTTCAGTCCATTTATTGTTACTTTGTTTGGTTTTCCATGAAAGCACTGGCTTTAGTTTAAGTAGTTATGTAAATAATGACTACTTAATGATGTACAGAATGTAATGCTACTTGACTAATCAGAGACTTAAATGAATAGAAATGATGTTTTTATGGATGGAGCCAAGCAGCTGATGTTTTGACAAGACATTTGTAACTCAGGTTTAGCAGTTGATGTTTTCTGTTTGTTGATGCATGTGTAAGCCTCTCTGTGAATAAAGATTTGTTCTCAAAGATTTCATAAATTGACCTTTATATTTGCACCAATTATTTGATTTAGTGAGTCAGACTTGCTGCCTCATTTCTTCATAAACATTAAAAAATGCATTATAATAATTCCCCAGATGCACTGGTATCTAAATATATACTTGTTTGAATAATATATAGATATGTGTATTCTTGGAATGTCACTTATTTGTAAACATGATTTTCTAAATATTTAATTAAATCTGTAATTAGCCTAATTAAATTATAAAATGTACATGATGGCTGATGTTAAACCCTGAGCAGACTAAAGTTACTATAAATATAATTAATACTAAATCAGCTCATTCCGTTTATGTGTCCTTTTTATGTAAAATACATTATATGGTATTAAAAGATTCTGGATTTCATGTTTAGGTAACAGTGACGAAATAAAAATATGGTTTAGGTATATAGATTATATTAGAATATTAAAGGCAGGTTCCTATTCTACTAACATACATTCCTAAATGAATTTGGAACTGATCAGATAAATAAATCTATTTTTGTTTGTATTTTAGTATGATGCTAATTTTTTTTGAGTATCTACATTGCAATTGAACAATATTTTTTTTCCCGATGTAACTCATGTGAGTGGGCAAAAACGCTTATTTTCTGCTTTATTACTATTTTGCTTAACCTGGTATTTTCTATATCCTATAATATAATTATAATTTATTTCTGCTTTATTTAGGGTTTAATTTTATTATATGCATGCTGAATAAATGGCCTGTGTGCCATTGCGCACGATCGCCGCACACAAGTGAGAATGGTACTGAAAATTATTAAATTCACAGTAATGTTTTTATTACTTCTAGGTTTTCCTGTTCATGTTTTAAACTGGGTCTCCAATTTCCTTGTTAATAAGAAATGGTTTGATGATAAAAAGGGGCATAGATATAGACCGCAGATCTGAATGTCATGGTCCATGGTCCTGCTCCTCCTGCTTCTGATGAAGTCTGCTCACTGCTGGAGTAAAGCAATTACAGAATCTAAAAAAAAAACTGTTGTGCCTTCAGCACAGATGCGGGTGGTGCGCCAGGAGGGGCATAAACTAGTGTGTGTGGTCACGATTAATGACGCAAAATAGTTCGTCATGACCCGAATCGCGTCGGAATTTCTCTGATGACGTGAAGCGGATTATTTTTACGCCACAAGAAGCTTTTATTACCTCTAAAGTTGCAAGTTTCCACATTGGAGAGCCGGCGCAACGGATTGCAAGAAGTGCTTTTTAAAAATGTACTGTGCACCCTTAACTTGCGTTTGCAGCTGAGGCATGTGAAAGAGAATGAGAGCTATTGGATGCCTGCGTCTCCATCAGTGCCAGCGTTTCTCCATGAGTTCAGTGACGGTCTCCGGCTGCTCCAAATCATTGCGCACGGCGCACCAACTGAATCTAGACGCTCAGTCTCGGCTGATCTCCATCTGAGGGCTTTGAACATCTTTTATGAGCACTTTAACAATTAAAGCACTTGATTTGACGCGTTTGGACAGGTGTGATTGTAATTACATCGCGCACGCAGCTGGATTTTGGATTCAGCACCACGGCCGTGGACAGCTCCCGTTCCCCCGTGACGCGCGTCTGGATGGCTGCTGCTCGCGTTTCTCTGTCGCTGCTCTGATCCGCTCTGTTCGCGATGGCATCTCACGGGTTTTGGTTTCTGGGTGCTGAAAACGCGACTGGAAACGGCAGTCAAAGTCCGAGCACTAGTAAGTGACACGGCGTTCAAAAGGAAGCTTGAAAATATGCTGCATGCTTGTGTTTATGTATTAGTGGGGCTTTGAGACAAAGAAATGCGACAGTTGTTATGTCAAGGTTAATTTAAAACCTTGAAATGTCATGTCAGCTGTCTCGTATGATAATAAACAACAGAATTTAGCTCGGTATTTTAAGGCCATGGATTATTGATGTTGTTAATGTAAGTTTTATGATGGATATGGTGTTTAAATCGCACGCATGTGATCGTTTCAGCCAGAGCATGGTGTCAGGCGGCGGCCCAGAAATTCTCCGGAGGCATCGGCTCCAAATTATGTGGTACGTTTATTTTTAACATGAGGTTTACATTTGTATCTCATCTACCTTCAATAAAATGTGATATGGTTACGAACAGCGCGAGATTAGAATATCTATTTCATGTTTTCATACTGAACTGTTCAATATTATTAAGAACATTTTATTTTCTTCTTTAGAGTCTGAAACGAATTGGGTGCAGTTATAAAAGTAACTCTTTCCTACAGTGTGAGATGCTGTTGTTTTATTCAGTTAAAAGAGTAATCGTTTCTTCTGTAGCTCTGTTAAATGTCGGGGAGGCTGAGAAAGCAGCTCAAGCCCCAGATAAAGCAGAAGATGGGTCTACAGCCGAGAGCTGCGGCTGTAATAAACCCTGTAACTGCTCCAAAGCCGCCGTGGGCTTCTCTGAGCTCTATTCAACAGGTAAACCACATATCACACCGCTATCACAACTGAAGGAGTAAAAAGGTCAATAAGATGGTTTCATGGTTGGTTATATTGATTACATGACGTGGTTTTATGCGTATATTTAAATATATTTCCATTTATTTTTGTATGTTGTATGTTCGCGTTTTTTCGTTAAAATGCGTTATTTTTTATATATATACGTATAGGCCTATATATTTTTTTTTATCTATTTCTTGATTTTTCACGTCGTCTGTATAATACTAATTTTTAAATGTCATTTCCGAAACAATTTTTAAAATGATATTTATGTGAGTAAATATAATTAATATAAATAAAAAAATAAAAAATAAAATGAAACCCTGCCTGTACATTGTTGGGTAAATTAGTGGATAATATTTTTTTTTTATTATTGTACATAAAAATGTAACAATGCATTTCGGAGATCTTGTCCTTTGTTTCTTTCTCAAGGTTAAATGAAGCTGTTTTCCTCTTGACTCGTGCACTACATGCAATCATCTGTTATTTGAATGCAATCATGTTATTTTTTACAGATCTTTTACCTGCACTGGATGGGGACGCGAAGACTCTGAATTTTCTGCAGGAGGTGGTGGATATATTGCTGGCTTATTTAGTGGAATCTTTTGACAGGTCAACGAAAGTGATTGATTTTCACTATCCAAATGAATTGCTCCAAAGGAATAATTGGGAGCTTTCGGACGAACCCGAGACTCTAGATGATATTCTGATCAGCTGTCGCGCCACGCTAAAATATGCCATAAAAACTGGTAAGCGTTTTCATTTGTCATTTGTAAATAATAGACTGTACTCTGTAAAAGTGGTAACCTGCAATTGTTGCCTTAAAATGGTTATTTCTATTGGATCTAACCCATAAAAATTCGTTTTGTTGACATAAATAGTGAATTATTTTTCAGTGTTTAATAGTTTTCATACTAGGATATATTTTATTGTGTATTCAAGTATTCACATTCATTAGATCTATATATAATCTAACATAAATACTCTCATTGAATGTCTCGCTGATAAAACAGTATTTCTTCAGCTGACAGAAGCGCAAGCATCAGTGTGTGTTTGTGCCTGAAGGAGAAACGAATCACATCAGAACATGGCTTGATATTAAATCAATGCGTCTAGGGACGATTTTATTTTCTCTGGTGGCATTTTAACTGACAGGCATTATTTCGAAAAGTGATATTCGTTTTGGGAATAATTATGAATGATCATAAAGATTGATTGATTTTCTTGCTGTCTGCGCCGGTCAGGGATTCGTTTGAGCTCCATCTGAAGTAAGCGACTATTAATAGAGGGCCATAAATAGATGATAGATTAGTGGGACACGAATATTTTTGTGTGTTAAATGATTAATTTCGTATTTTCCCTCTGTGTTATCTCTATCTTCAGCACACCCCAGGTATTTCAATCAGCTCTCCACTGGGTTAGACATGGTTGGCTTGGCTGCCGATTGGCTAACGTCCACTGCCAACACCAATATGTGAGTGTGGGTCTCCTTCCATTAAAATACAAAGCAGGTTGAGGTCATTTCCGCTTTCTCTGCCTTCATAAGCATTATTTTGGCCTGGTCTTTGTGGATTGCTGGCTTAACCGCACAGATATCCGTTGAAAGGAATAAAGTGAAAAGCTGATGAATTCAGACAAGCAAATATAACCTCCACTCTCTCATCTTGTGCCATTCACAGAGAGAAAAATGGGATGGAAATTAAAATTACATTCAGGCTAATAAGAGCAATCATTTTATGTCGGAAATGTATTAGATGCTTAATAAAAAAATAACAATGTAGTAACAATGTAATAACGATGTAATAACAATGTAACGGTTTTTGTGGGGAATAAAACAAAATTCAGTTTTTGTTTAATTGGTTGTATTTGAAATCAAATGTTAAACATTTTATAAAGTATTCTTTAAATATTTAAAAAAATCACATTTTGCCAGAAAATGTACATTTCCATCATTGTTTTAAGCTTATTGTAGTGACACACTGCTGTAGAACCTGCAGACTGTTGCAAAATCCTCTCAAGCATCAGTTGTGAAACAGGTTGTCGTGATGTTTGCTTGTCGTGACATTTTTTCTGGCTTGTGTAACTGGGTCATGTGATCTCTGTGCAACAGGTTCACCTATGAGGTGGCTCCAGTCTTCGTGCTGTTGGAATACATCACGCTGAAGAAGATGAGGGAGATCATTGGCTGGCAGGACGGCTGCGGTGATGGAATATTCTCCCCGGGTAAGCAGCTGTCAATCTGCGTGACCTGCCTTAATATATGCACTATGTTGCGACATGAGTGCAAGCACAGGAATTGGCTAAAAGTGTGAAGTTGTTAGGAGAGGATATCTCCATTAATCTTTGAGGTTTTAAAAAAAAGCCAAAAGTTATTTGTGTTTGTGGGTTGTAAAATTAGTATCCAACAGTGAATGTATGATTCCAATTAAGAAAAAAATGATATGAGGTGAATGATGCAAATAATTGCAATTTCTGCACTGACATTCTCTGCCCCACTTTACAAAAAAAGAATAATAAATGGATCAGCAAAAATGTATTTTAGATACAAATCACAACTGGGATATGATGTGGACAGTTACATCAGAGTAAATGACATTCAGAGCCTGAGTAATAACCGACTGAGGTCAAGCTTTACCTGAGTTATGGAATGAAAGGATATTGTCCTCTAGGTGGCGCCATTTCCAACATGTATGCCATGCTGCTGGCTCGCTATAAAATGTTCCCTGAGGTGAAGGAGAAAGGAATGTCATCTGTACCGAGACTGGTGGCCTTCACATCTGAACATGTACGCCTGTTCATTTATTTTCTGTATCAAAAGAGGGAAATAATAATATACTGTAAATAATAGTCAAAATAGTCATTTTAAGTCAGAATGTAAATTGTGAATGTCATTTGTTGAAAACACTCCCCAATTACATAATGTTAATATATTACATTACACTAAACTGTATTTATGACTACATTTTGAGAATTTTGTATTTCAGTTATTAAAAGAGAGAGAGAGATCAGTCAGAGGATAATTCTCACATTTTACTTAAAAAAATGTGTTTTCTGTATTGCCCAGTGAAATTAATTTCCAAGAGTAAAAAAGGAATGAAAAAATAAAGAAAAGAAGGAATGTTTTTCTTTCAAGACAGCAAAATTGCATGTCATGTCAATTTATATATGATTTCACAAAATGGCTTGATTATAGATCATTTTCATATATGCTTGTAACTTATTATTATTATTATTATTATTTCAGCAAATAAAGACACTAATCACTATTATATATTTTTTCTAAGGACATTTCAAATATTTATAGATTTATGTTTATATGCAGTTTAGTGCATTAATGACTGATTATGCTTTCCAGAGCCATTTTTCCATCAAGAAAGGAGCAGCCGCACTTGGAATCGGTACAGAAAGTGTCATCTGTATTAAAGCAGATGAAAGGTAAGTCTGGACAGATGCATTACTTCATGACTGCACAATTGAGAAATGCACGTCTTATAATCACTAAACCATATGACTTCTTTACTGCTCTCATTTCTTCCAGGGGTAAGATGATTCCTTCCGACCTTGAAAGGAGGATTATTGAAGCCAAGCAGAAGGTAATTTCAATGACCGTGTCTCCATGACCTTCTCGTGTGTCTCTTTTGGATCTGTTTAAATAATCTGTGTGGTTCTTTGGCTAAATGGGCCCTTGAATAACGCATTGATTTCTTTCTCACAGGGATACGTGCCGTTCTTTGTCAGCGCCACGGCCGGCACCACGGTTTATGGAGCCTTTGATCCTCTCATGGCTATAGCAGACATCTGTAAGAAGCATGATGTCTGGATGCATGTGGATGTGAGTAGATCTGCTTCCCTGAAATTACATGAACTTACGTGAACTTCCTGAATGTTTCACCTGTGAAATACAGACAGTGGACTGGGATCCAAGAGTGATCTCAGTGTTGGCACATCCAAAGTATCGTTCTCTGGATGCAGAATAGAGGACTTTTTCAATTGTACTGCATTACAGATCTTAAAGGGATAGTTCACCCAAAAGTGAAAATTCTGTCACCCTCACCCTCAAGTTATTCTTTTCTTCTGTTGAACTCAAAAGACGATATTTTGAAGAATATCAGTAACCAAACAGTTGCTGGTCCCCAATAACTTCCATAGTATGGAAAAAAAAAACTGTGAAAGTCAGTGGGGGCCATCTTCTTTTGTGTTCTGCAGAAGAAATAAACTTATACAGGGTTGAAACAACTTGAGGGTGAGTACATGATGACAGGATTTTCATTTTTGGGTGAACTATCCCTTTAAAGGGGTCCTATTATGCCCTTTAACGAAGTCTTGATTTGGTTTTTGGGGTGTACTGGAATGGGTTTTCATGCTTGATTGTTCCAAAAAACACACAATTTTTTGCAGAACCTCTCTTCTCAGTCTTACTTACTCCTGTTTTGATGAAACTCCTCCTTCTGAAATATAAAATGTGCTGTGATTGGTTAGCTAGACCTGTGTGTGATTGGCAAACCGCTTAAAGCGGCCCTTAGACACGCCCCTTATCGTAATCACAATTTTCATCTGCTCAGTTATACATATTAACAATGGCATCAATTTTGCCATACCAGTTTGAGTCCGATACAGACCCTGACATGTTTATGAACAAGAGAATCGTACAGACAGAACCAATGCAAACATGGATTTAACAGGACGTTTCAGAGTGGTATCTATTTTCTCTAGCGCAACTCAACCAGGACTCGCCCCCCTTTTTGTGTTATCCGTGGGCGGGAATTATTTAAATGAGTGACACTGTGATTTCACAATATCCTGAAGAAGCATGCTGTAGTCCGAATGAGACATTTTTTGTAGTTCTTGAAAAGTGTTTTCTGTTAAAGAGAATATCTCCTTTTAGAGTGGACTTTGAGCTTTGTAGATCATTGTTATGCTTAAAGAGCAACATTACACAATAAGACTAAGTGAGATTGAGTTGAAAAGGTGAAAAAGTACAAAAAACAACTAGAACATCTTTGAACCTGCATTGCAATTCCCTATCAATAAATCTAAACACCCTAGCAACTGCATAGCCATGCCATAGTAACCACTCAAAACAACTGGACCATAGCACACCATAGCACTGCACAGCAGTGCTCTAGTAACCACCCAGAATTGATTGCACACTAGCAAATGCATAGAAATGTACTAAAAAAAAACATCCAACACCTTAGCAGCTGCATTGCAATATCCTTGCAACGAACAGAAACGCTCCAAGCGACCACCTAGCAATTCATTAAAAAACACTCAGAACACCTCACCTAGCAACACCCTGCCACCACCCAGAATTTTTGGTTGCAGCATATTTTGCACAAAAACAATCTCCAGAACATGTACAAATGATTTGTTGCTGTTGAGCAAGCTGCTTTTGAAGTGTGGCATAGGGTTAATTTAGCTAGCATGTAATAAGTGTCATCTTTCAGAAGTGTAGACTGTTTCCTATTAGAGGAATTACCTTCAATCAGTCTGTGTGAGTGTGTACATGTGTGTATTCACTCTCATGGGGCTGATAAGATTAATAGCGATATCTTATTTTCATTATTATTAATTTTTCTCTGGTGATGCTGTCGCATCTGGCATGTCAACAGCCACACAGACATGTTGTGACGACATGTTGGAGCTCAAACACATGCACTGTGTTTGAATCCTCTCCACCATTCATCTGACCTAAAGGCAGCAGCTGTACAGTCTCAAATAGGCTGTGCAATATAATGTACATGTATATTTGGATGAATGTTCTGCAGAAGAAATGCAATATATGCTTATATATTTATCATAATAAAGATCCACATTAAGTTTTTTGTCAGAGCTCAAATGTCTCTATATGTCAAGATTAAGCATCCTTTAAAAAAGAAAAAAGACAAGTGAAAGACAAGCATGTTTCTATTACCACATAGTGCATTGCAGTTTGCTTTTAAAAGAACTTCTGTTTCTGTATTCATACAGGGAGCATGGGGCGGAAGTTTGCTAATGTCCCGGAAACACCGGTGGAAGCTGAATGGAGTTGAGAGGTCAGTACAATCTGCGTTTCCTATGGGTTAAATGTCTTGTTTAGTCATGAAACTCTATCCATGCGCTGATCTATCCAGCCACTGCACTTCATCATCTGAGTATCTCTTTAGTCAGTATCCTGACTAAACTAGCCAATGCATGGTCTTTGAGAATTCTAATTTTTAGCCCTCCTCCTCCCCAGCTCCACCTGTCTAGATCTGCTATGAGGGGGTTCTTCTTTACCTTTTGCAGCAGAATGTTTCCTAATATCTTAATGTCTGAGCAGGTTTATCAGAGCAAGTCTTCATACTTGCTCAGCAGTGTAGTATATCTAGTCAGCCAAGATCAAACTTACTTACTATAAACCTTAATCTTATCAAAAATGCTTGTTAAATTCATTTAAAGAGTTGATTGAGAAGTCCACAAACTTCTGTGTGAAAAGTTTACCCTTGTGAAATTAAATGGATTTGATCATTTTTCTTTTGACTTGGTGTTTCACTGCACAGCACATTGCCTCAGGGAGAAATCTTGTCTGAATCAAAATAAATGATTATATAGCTATTCATTCATTTCAAGGACAATGACTTGGTATTTCAATAATTTTCTGTATAAATTGTCAATTTTAGGGCTAATTCTATGACCTGGAACCCTCATAAAATGATGGCTGTGCCCTTGCAATGCTCGGCACTGCTGGTTCGAGAGGAGGTGAGACTGTCTGCTGTCTTCATCAAAACCAAAACATATTATCACATCATATTATTACAGAGGACAGTATTAAACCACTAAGTCATGCTTAAAAAATTGTGATCAAGTGACATCTGCCAGTGAATGCTACGAAAGTCATTTTATTTATTTATTTTGTAATTGTTTGCCCTTCTCTTCATGTTATGTGTTCCAGGGTCTGATGCAGAGCTGCAATCAGATGCAGGCCTGTTATCTGTTCCAGCAGGACAAGCACTATGATCTGTCCTATGACACAGGGGACAAGGCCCTGCAGTGCGGCCGCCATGTGGACATCTTCAAACTATGGCTAATGTGGAGAGCTAAGGTATTAAGAGCTTTATGTTTTGCGTTCTTATAACTTCAAAACATAACATTTCAGAATTTTAAGTTATTTTGCAATTCCAAGTTTGTGCAATATGATATTGTACTGCTTTATTTAGTAGTATGCTATTATGAACATTATTTTTTGTTATTGCTAAAGTATGTGTACTGTGCACAGTATATGAATTTTTTTGTTTATTTTTTGTATGAATGGAATTTCCAGATATGTAGTATACAACACTATGCTCCCAACTTGACTGTTTCTAGTGTAATGAATGCGCTGAAAGTAATTACAGTCGACTGTCAAATCTTAAGACATTTACACAAAAGTGGATTAAAACTGCAAAATTACCAAGATAGCTGAATGTCATTTACTGAATTATCCTAGTAAATTAGTATTCCATTCCCATGAAAAGTGAGCATTTACTATCAGCACATTTACTGGGCAGCTGGCCTGCCTTCAACGACCGCTGTAAAGACATTTGGGACAGTCGTTCATTCAAATTGGTCAGTTGTGTAGTGAGGTTTATTGAGGTTTATTGTGTTATTACAATGTTAGTCCTGTCATTTCTCCTCTGAAGGGCACTATTGGTTTTGAGGCTCAGATTGACAAATGTCTGGAGCTTTCAGAGTATCTCTACAACAAGATCAAGGACAGGGAAGGATATGAGATGGTGTTTGATGGAAAGGTAAGTCTGATTAGATGCATTTAATTGTTTTGACCAACTGCTGCATCTTGCCATCAGTGCTTTTACATTTACATTACATTTTACATTTAATCATTTAGCAGACGCTTTTATCCAAAGCGACCTACAAATGAGGAGAACAATAGAAGCAATCAGACCATCGAGAGAGCAACAGTATACAAGTGCCATGACAAGTCTTCAGTTAGTCTAGCACAGTACACGTAGCTAGGATTTTTTTTTTTTTTTTTTTTTTTTTTTTTACATAGAATAGGTAAATGTTAGTATTAGTTAGCCAGGTGCTCAGCTGTTCGAATTGAGATCGGGAGGTCATTCCACCAGCTGGGCACAGTCCAGGAAAAGGTCCGTGAGAGTGATTTGGTACCTCTTTGGGATGGCACCACAAGGCGTCGTTCACTTGCAGAACTCAAGCTTCTGGAGGGCGCATAAGTTTGAACTAGCAAGTTTAGGTATATTGGTGCAGTGCCAGTTGTGGTCTTGTAGGCAAACATCAGTACCTTGAATTTGATGCGAGCGGCTATTGGTAGCCAGTGTAACCTGATGAAGAGAGGGGTAACGTGAGCTTTTTTCGGCTCATTAAAGACCACTCTGGCTGCTGCATTCTGGATCAGTTGCAGAGGCTTGATAGTACATGCGGGAAGGCCCGCCAAGAGAGCATTACAATAGTCCAGTCTGGAGAGAACAAGAGCTTGGACAAGGAGTTGTGCGGCTTGCTCCGACAGGAAGGGCCTAATATTCCTAATGTTGTATAAGGCAAATCTGCAGGACCGGGCCGTTGTAGCAATATGGTCTGTGAAGCTTAACTGATCATCGATCACAACTCCAAGGTTCCTGGCTGTCCTGGAAGGAGTTATGGTTGACGAACCCAGCTGTATAGAGAAGTTGTGGTGAAGTGATGGGTTGGCGGAGAACACAAGCAGTTCTGTCTTAGCAAGATTGAGCTGAAGGTGATGGTCCATCATCCAGCTAGAAATGTCACTCAGACAGGCTGCAATGCGAGCAGTTACCGTCGGATCATCTGGTTGGAATGAGAAGTAGAGTTGAGTGTCATCATTATAGCAGTGGTAGGAAAAGCCATGCTTCTGAATAAACCGATCCTAATGACGACATGTAGATGGAGAAGAGAAGTGGTCCAAGCACTGAGCCTTGAGGAACTCCAGTATCAAGAAGTTGTGACTTTGAAACCTCACCCCTCCAAGACACCCTGAAGGACCTATCTGAGAGGTAAGACTCGAACCACAGGAGTGCGGTTCCTGAGATGCCCATCTTTCTGAGGATGGACATGAGGATCTGGTGGTTAACTGTGTCAAAGGCAGCAGACAGATCCAGCAAGATGAGTACAGAGGATTTGGAAGCTGCTCTTGCCAGTCTCAGGGCCTCTGTAACCGAGAGTAGGGCAGTCTCAGTTGAGTGGCCACTTCTGAAGCGGGTTTGGTTCAGATTGGTTGTTGTCCAGAATGTTGTTCTGTGCAAGAAACAGAGAGAATTGGTTGAACACAACTCGCTCAAGTGACTTTGCAATGAATGGAAGAAGGGATACCGGTCTGTAGTTTTCTAAAAGTGCTGGATTTAGAGCAGGTTTTTTAAGCAGTGGGCTTACCCGAGCCTGCTTAAATGCTGTGGGAAATGTACCAGTGTGAAGCGAGGTGTTGATAATGTGAGTAAGCGCAGGTATGACCGAAGAAGAAATGGCTTGAAGGAGGTGAGTGGGGATAGGATCTAGCAGACAAGTAGTGGGATGATTGGAAAGGATGAGTTTGGAAACCTCCGTCTCCGAGAGAGGAGAAAAGGAGGTGAGAGATTTTGTATTTGTCGTTATGAAGTTATTATTAGTTTGTGGTGTGAGGAATTGGTCACTGGTGGTTTTTGTTTTATTTGTGAAGAAAGTTGCAAAGTCATCAGCTGTAAGAGTTGATGAAGGAGGAGGGAGAGGAGGACAGAGAAGAGAAGAGAACGTTTTGAAGAGTGCGCGAGAGTCGGAACAGTTGTTAATTTTGTTGTGGTAGTATGTCATTTTAGCAGTGGAGACATTTGCAGAGAAGGAAGAGAGGTGTGACTGATACACACTAAGGTCGGTAGAGTTTTTGGATTTGTGCTTTTAATTTGGAAGAGACTGGTAAATTAGAAAGGAAAGGAATTAGGAAGAATGTTCAAAGGAGTAAACTACATAACATCAGGCCTTTTCTACTGACAGAAATTCTCTGCTGTTTAGTCTGAGCAAACAGAACAAGTTATCTCAGACGTAAACAGACCACAGATAGTCTGTGCATTGACCGCCTTCTGCATATTATCCACAATAATGTTACAATATAGCCACAATAATCGACAGACAGAAATTCTGACATTTTCTGTTTTTGTTAGAGTGAGGTTGCTGTACCACAAATTGATTTGATTTTCTGTGTCAGTCTACTATTATGATATAATCACAAAATAATATAAACCACCCCTATATGGCATGTATTAATGTGTGGGCTCTTCCTGTATAAATAAGCTGCAATGTTGATTATGTTTTTTGTTGATGGTCAAAAGTCTAAATGTGCTGAACTAAACATGAAAATTAATCAATAAATCAATCAAATCTTACTAACCCCCAACTTTGAACAGTAGTGTGTGTGTGTTTTAATTAATTAATAGACGCTGCTTTAATACCATTTAATATATTGTATTTATTAATTTATTTTTAATGTAAAGATTAGTGATCCCCCCCCCAGAATTATTTAAATGTATTCTGAATGTTAAAATGATATTCAAATTAAAGCAGTTAATTTCATTTATGAAATTTATTCATAAATTATTTTCCAGGAAATAGCACATCTGCATAAAGATACAAAACGCACAGTATTTCTGAATCCTATCTGATGTCTTTTAAAAAGCAAAAGTCCCCTCTGAATTTAAATGCAAGTCCTGTATTTCTAAGTAACTTAGAAGTAGCAATCAAAGCTGATTGTGTGTACTAATTCATCTAACATGAAATGTTTCACCCTTGAAATGACTGAGCAGTCGTTCGAGGCTCATTTAAATGTAAATTGTGCCTGGTGCCAATGTGACAAAATGATTTGGCTGGAGGCTCCTTGCTAAAGTCAGTGCAGTGCAGGGTGAGGAGTGTTCCAGTGTTGCAGTATGATCGAATGACATTTAACAAAACATTTCAGCTCTCAATTTCATGTTTAGCAAGCTCTTTTTGGTTTTACCATGCCTAGGTATGACTCGATCTGTGTTTTGTCTGTATGTCCCACCATTTGAATGGCTAATGAGTCCTTTTCACTGGTGCATGGAGGCATTCTTCTCTAGCATGGCCCCTGGAGCCTCACAATGAGGATGAGGGTCTCTAATGGACTGTATAGTGTCTGTCTATGAGCTACCTGCTCAAGCGCTCAAAGCCCTCACAGCAAAGCCTTTTGATTGAATAGATTACATGGCTGCTTCCAAACTGACAGCGACAAAAATTCCCATTATGGCCCCAGACGGCCCCTAATCACATATTCCGTCACGGATCTTTAATGGACTCCCCAGAGTGCTCTATTTATGCAAGCGTGTGTTGTACGTTAAATTGAGTGATAGCTGTGTATTGAGTGAACGTACGCTGATGCTGTCTTCTGGTCTCGTGTCCTTGCAGCCTCAGCATACCAATGTGTGTTTCTGGTACCTTCCACCGGGCGTACGCTACCTGGAGGACAAAGTGGAGAAAATGAAGCGTCTGCACAAGGTGAGAAAAACTGGATTCCATCAATTGATGTGAACTGAGCTTTGACGTTTCAGAAGATGACATATTGCTTTTGCAGCAGTGGTACAATGAAAGAGTAACAAAAACGTAAATTAATCTTCATGCTCTGTTTTGGGGGTCGGAAAGATCCTAGAGGGCATTTTATTAACCCAAAAGCATATTTAACATTGAATTATCACAGATATATTTCATGATACTGTCTTATGAGAATGAATTATAAGCAAAATAGCAAACAATCCTCAAATGTACTCAATTGCAACTTCATCATTATAAATATGTAATGACAAATATATGACATACAAGTTTCAAAAGAAATTTGTTTTAGTTTATGTTAAGCTTATTTTAGCTTAAGTTATGAAATTATATAAATAACGCCCTAGTCCTGTTTAAGTTGGACAAAAAGCACTCTAAAGTTTAGATAATTGCATTTAATATAAATTTAAACTATAATACGTTTTCATTTAATTGCAATTAACATGCAGTTAAGTGTCCAAAAATACCACATTCAAGTATATTCTATAATATGCACTCTTTCTAAAAGTATAATGACGTGTATTTCTTTTTCACAATATTGAATTTTAAACGTTTTGTTATAGCATTGGGGTCTCAGGGACCCAAACACAACAGCACATAACAGTAAGATGTCTGTTTGTAACGTCTAGATGCTTCAAACCAGAAAAACATCTAAAATGACATCCCTACAGTGATGTCATTGTAGGGGGAGGGGCCGCTCATCAGGTGTCCTTTTATTGGCTGGCTGCTCTTCAGTCACTCCCATGCCAGCAAAGCTCTAATCGGCTATTAGTCTGAACAGATGGCGCTCATGCTAGTCTTACAAAGAGTCTCTATCTAACCCTACCCACAAACCCCTCCTCATCTACCTGAAACTAGAACACTGATTCTTTGTCCTTTACAAAGGATAAAACTGGTTTCCAGAGACTCTTGAGTAGCAGGATAGTCACATAAGTGTTTGTATTTATGGTGCAGGGACAATGCAATACAGTATTTTTTTAATCTTTTAGACGTATATGAAAAGACACTGGACAGGTTCCAGTATATCAAGGCTCGTTTAGATGGACGTGATTATATGAGCTGGATACAGGCCACTGCTGATAATAGCTGGACACCTGCAAAAGATTTGAGGGGAAGTGAGTGTAATTATGTGGTGATGAGCGGCTGTGTGTCTTTTATTCAGATGACAGTCCCACATACTGTCCAAAGCTACTGCTCTAATCAAGTCAGTTCTGCTCAGGTTAAATCAAGGACAGAACATCATGCTTACAAGGAAACACTGGATTGATATTACTGGTTATCATTCTGGTTAGGCTTTAGTCTGAAGTATTTGTAATTCTACAATGAATTTAGCTGGAACTGGTTAACGTACAAACTAAGATACTTTATATTTAAAAATATTCAGCTCTTCCATTGACGTAACTTGTATTATAAATGTACATTCAAATAAATTGCAAAATTAAGTATCTTGTACTCTGTTTACTTGAACAATTCTCAAAGATCTCAAGAAACAATTGACCCTAAAATTAAAATTCTGTCACGCTTACAAACCTGACTTCCTTCTTCTGTGGAAAACAAAAGAAGATATTTGCAAAATGTCACTGTGTTATTTTGTCCATACAATGAAAGTAAATGGGGTTCAGTGTTGTTTTGAGACCCCGTTGACTTTCATTGTATAGACAAAAATAGTTTAAACAACCGTAGTACATGTGGGTGAATAAATAACCACAGAATTTGGTAGATCTATCCCTTTAAGTGTGAAGCTTTTAGTGGTTGCCTTGTAGTTGGCTAGATAAACTTTTTTGTTCCATTTGCTTTCTAAATGAAAGTAGGATTTTTTTAGAAAGAAATTACTACTTTTATTCAGCAAGGGTTCAACTGATGTTAAATTGATCTAAAGTGTCAGTTAAGTCAAAAGAATTCAAATAAATGCTGTTCCTTTAAACTTTCTGTTCAGCAAAGAATCCTGGAAAATATAATATGATTTCCACAAAAATGTAAGCAGCACATTTCAAAATGTATAATAAGAAATGTGCCTTGAGCAGCAAATCAGCATATTAGAATGATTCCTGAAGGATCATGTGACACTGAAGACTGGAGTAATGGATGCTGAAAATTCAGATTTGCCATCATAGGATTAAAATACATTTAAAATTATTGAAAAACATTTTTTTTTTATAAATCTTACTGCACCAAAACTTTTGAACTAAGGTCAAAGTATGCAATATATATACCTTTAAACAGGGTTTTCAAAGAATGTTTCACCAAAGAAAATGTGTGATTCCAAGTCGTTTGATAAAAGAAGTCATATTCACCCAGGAAGGTAACAATGCACAGTACAGAAGACTGCTCAAGCGTTTTCTGTTACGATCAATATCAGACAGCTCATTGACAAAGCACAAGTACTCTCATTATGTAGCAAATTAATACACTTTTCTGTGTGTTTAAGATGTATTTGTTATCAGTTTTACTTACTGCACTGCACTATTCTTATTAGTGGTGTTTGCTAAGGCTAGCAAAAAGGAGTTAGGCTACATAAAGGAGGGTCATAAACACCAGAATATCACTGAGGCTCTTTTGACTTGGACCAGTTAACAACCATGTAGTAACACATTAGCAACCAGCCAGTACACCCTGGCAACCACACAGATGTTAGAAAAAATACCTTATAGCAAAGCCCTGACAACCACCAACAGCACCCCAAAACATTGCAAGGACAAATTTTTTAAGAAAATGTGAAAAACATTTCCAAAACCTAATAAAATGTTCTCTCACAGGTTGCCCCTGTAATCAAAGCCAGAATGATGGAGTACGGAACGACCATGGTGAGCTATCAGCCGCAGGGAGACAAGGTCAACTTCTTCCGTATGGTCATCTCCAACCCAGCTGCTACCTTTGAAGACATTGACTTCCTCATTGAAGAGATTGAGCGACTGGGACAGGATCTTTAAAAACTTAAGATGCCAAAACCTGTTATTCTTGTGTCCCTGGATGGATCGAATAGTTGTTGTGAATGTAACGGTAAATCTTTGATTCCTCTTCTCCAAAGTCATATACAGATAGTATGATTTAAAAAAAGACAATATGAAAATATCTAGACTTTAGTATTGTAGCGTTGTTGTGGGCTTCGTGGTCCAAAGCCCTGTAAAAGTGTTACCGTCTGCTTTTACTGTCTATCTTAGTGTCTTGGACATGACTTTGTTTGTTTACATGTGTTTATTGAGAATATGAAGAGTTTCTTGCTTTTTATTCAGTGCAGGTCCTAAGTTTCTATTTGAACAGCTATTCAAAGTGCCAGATTACAGACTATATTATAATAGTAGAGACATATTATCTAAAACCACTTCATCGTACCTAAAGCTTTTGTATTCAGAGACAATGTGTGACTTATGTTTTATCAATTTCTCAAGATACAGAACAATAGAAAGAGTTTTACAAGAGTTTTGACCAACTGTATTAAGTGTGGACATGAAGTTCACATATAGTTTAAATTAATTAACGTATACTCAAAAAACAAGCACAAATATAATGTTGCTCTCTAAAATGATATTTACAGGAGGCTGCCAGTGTCTATAGTGAACAGCAATGTTATATAAACATGTCTATACAGTAGCATATTATATGCTACTATACTTCTAAAATTTGACCAAATTAAAATGATAATAATAAACAAGAACAACATTTTTAAAATGATCTTACTATAAAAACAAAATAATCCTGTTTGCAGGATAAAATGCTCTTTAAAATGGGAATTTCCCTTCCCCCTAATAACATGTGCAATTATTTAACAATATTCTTTATTTCTTTACTTGGAAATTCAGAATTTTCAACTTAATACTTGGAAAAGTGCAATAGAGTGGCATTTGAATGGCAGTTGGTCTTAGAAACTTTTAGGTAGATGTTCACTTTTAAGCAAACAAAATAAAAAAATAAAAAATAGAGCAAATATTAATTATTTTGACAATGTCCCCTGGAATGAAACAATAGCATATGCATATTATGTACTGTATTAAAAAACATGGATTTAAATGACAAATTTAGTCTATATATGTAGTAAAACCCTTTCCTACATAATAGCAATAGATTTCTTAATTTACTGACCCATTCATGTACTTATTTAGCTTTCTTATACAAAATTATAGATATTTCAGGGTATATTAACAGAGCTAAATTTAATGTTATATATAATCTCCAAAAAGAAAATAACACATAAGCATAATTAGGGTTCTGCCCTATGATAGTATGTAAATAATCTTTTGAGATGTTCTTGATCAAGTACATTTCTATGTGAATACATCACTGTATTGTATATAAGGCAGAGTCTATTTGTGTGGTAAATAATGTTATTTTCTCTATTCAACAGATATTTAATCATAAATGGTAGATACATTCTGCTTGTGTGTGCGTGTGTCAGATGTGTTGAATATGATGTAACTGTAAAGATGAAGGATCTGGTTTTAAATCCACTTGAAGCCTCTGCATTTTAACGTACTAACTCGAAATGATTATTATAGCACATTTCGGTGGTTATGAGAGCCATTTCTGAACCAGTGCTGGTTGTATTCGTGCCCAAGTGATAAACTTGACATCCTGTGCCGATTTGTATTTTTGTGTGTTTGTAACTGTATTGCCTTAGTATTAATTGCCAGTATTGTCTAGTTCTCCTAAAGAGGAGCTTGTGCACTTTAGCTTATATGTATGATGATCTGTCCAATGGATGTTCTTAGTTTGATGTTTTATGAAACTGAGCGTTGTCTGAATGTGTCCCAGCTTGGACGTCCATTCGAGATGAGATTTGCTTATAGCTGAAATCCTTTGTAGATTTGCTAATGCTACATTACTGCCTGTATCCTGTAATAGTCAGCCCTTCTGAAAAACACAACTGAACCCCGCCGAATCTGGTTTTAGATTGGTCTTAGAGTGTGTTTCCCAAAAGTATCTTAGTTTGAACCTATTTTGTCACGACCAACATATTGGTGCTTCCTGAATCCGTAGTTTTCAAACATTTGCAAACATTCAACTTTTTTTTTTTTGCATACATGCTCTAGTACCACGAAGGAAAACGCAAAATAACAGAGAACAAAAGTAGCGAAGCAGTCCTCAGGTGCCATGTGCATTATTTACAGCAATAATGGCTTTAATTTGTTTAATTACCACCTGCTTGACATCATGTACAACAGTTCTAACCAATGTGGTTCAAAAACGAATGTGCGACAAAGTTCCTACGTTTTCGAAAAACAGCCATGGCTAGCTAGTTTCTACAACGTTGCATCAAGCTAAGGTGGTTAAGCAAAAATGTCATTGTACGGGAAACACACCTCTGGTCAGGCAGGAAGACCGACTTAAACCAGCTAATCCGGCTAATTATGAAAATTAACCATGGTTTTATTGTAGTAAAAGAGTAGTAACCATGTTTTTGGCAGATTGATTACCAATTGTATAACCACAGTTTTACTACAAATACCGTGGTTAAACTATGGTTAATGTAGCAAACCCATGGTTAATTTGTGGTTACCATGGTTTAACTATATTAACTGTGGGGCTTTTTTATAGCTAATTCTCATAAGGGTAAAGCTGCTTTTTCAGCATGGAAGGAATGCTAAATTCGTAATTTTCACGATACAAGGGTTCTTCTGTCCCTTTTCAGGATCGACAAGCTGTGTCACATAGTTTATGTATTTTAAGCTCTTGTATTCACGACAAATGCATCGACATCTTCACCGTGGTAGTCTTGGAACACCCACTGTGCCGTCTTTCCCTGCTGCTGCTACAAACCTGCTCTCTTTGCACGTGCATGAACGCCTTGCCTTCCGAGCTTGTGAAATACAATCCCAGATATCCACATATATATAAATGTATATTTAGTGCAACCTGGTGTTAGTTTTAGTGGCAATATGGATAGCTTAGCTTCAAATATATAATACACTGTCGCTAGCTTGCTCACTCTGTGTTAGCATTATCCAACGTATTTATCTGCTAAGCAAGCATGTTATGTGTGGCTAGAAGGTGTATGCTTTCGCGACCGTATATCTCTATCTTTCTCTCTGTCTTTCGCTTTGGTTGTTTTCCGCAGCTTTAATATTAGCGTGTGTAGTTCCTTGGCATGCCTCTATATAAGCATATTCAAAGTCTCGATGTCTCTCTATCGCACTCTCTTCTTCCTGTGTCTCTCTTTCTCTTGCTTTGTCCTGTAGCAGCTCTCAGACCTTTAAGAGCAGTGTTTTCCCTGCTGTTTCACGGCTACCCATCATGTCCATCAGTTTGTCGTATGAGGAACTCATGTGTTGTCATGAACCTGACCGAACAGGGTAACACCATGTGACTGAGTGAATTCATGTTTTTTTCTTTCTCACTCAACATTGCTTGAAAGTTAAGTGATTGTCTGAGGATCTGATGTTCAGAAGAAAGTAACAAACAACTAGTGTGTTGAAATTATATAGAGCGATGCAGATAACAGACCCTCTTGAAATGTGTTTTACTTTCATGGGAAACGCCAATAAATGTTACTGCCAAACAAGTCTGTCTGGATTTTTAATAAACCTCATCACTTGATTTGAAAGACATTGGACTCTTATGACTAAGTATCCTCCCAGAAGTATTTATGGTAAATGTAAATATACTTTAATGCCATTTCTATTGCAACTTGTATGTCATGGTATTAGAATATATTTATAATTACACATTTGTAATGAAGTTGCAATTTAGTACATTTTAAATATACTAACTTTAAAATATAGCCAACTAAATATTAGGGCTGTCATTAACGATTATTTTGGTAATTGAGTAATCGTCGATTATTCTGACGATTAATCGAGTAATACGATTATTACAATTATTTTTATTTTATTTTTTTGTAGTAATAAAAATCGACCTAAGCGAACAATAGCCTTTAAAATGACTTAAAATACATTTATAGTAAATAGGCAATAATAAGTTGTTCAAATAAAGTATCAAAAGCAAGTAATCATATGGTTTTATTGAATAAAACTGTTTGAATACATAATGTATTATAAACAACAGAGCTAATGTACATTACTGAAGAGGGCGCCAACGGCCTGACGATTGTTTTTACACTTTACTGTGCGATCAAATCCTTGTTTAATATTGACTAAACAGCATTTAATTCCAATGTCCACTTAATCTTTAATATTTGGCCATTTCTTTACAACAGAAATACAACAGCCACTGTAATTTCTTGAATATGTGGATATCAAGTGTAAACTCAGAGCGAGTTTTTTTTTATTTTGAAATTTGCGTAGGTTTATAAATGATTTACCTCACAAATCTGATGAAATGGTGCAAGTTGCGGTTCCAGATGAGATTTATAATAAACCCAAACTCACAACAATATGAACAGATGTAGTTTGTTACGCTTAAATAATAACAGTTTGTGTGGAGCAGTATTTACTGTGAATGGAGTCGCTCTGACCTACATGCATGTAAATAATTAGAACGCATATATTAAACCTGCATCGCATATATTCATTTAATTGAATCATAGCGTTTGTCAATTCACAATATCATTATGCTTTATTACGATTTTTAAATGGGTTTAATATATAATGCAGCCTTGGAAAACGGTCTAATAGTGCGTTTTATGGATTCTCATCTGAGGAATGCACCACTTCCGGTATTTTGCTGGTTATTTAACACGGGCAAAATGTAATCGAGGATTTTAATCATTTTAATAATGTAATCGAGTACTCTAATGGAATTGGAATCGTGACAGCCCTACTAAATAATAGTAATGTAGTATAGTATCAAATAACACACTACAATTAAAATGATGATCAAGTATGTTACATGTGTACCGTGTATAAAGTTATTGCCTGCGTCCCAATGTGCATACTATCCATCCTAAATTCTATGTGATAGTAGTAATTTTCAATACTATTTAGGGCAGATAGGGTGGATAGTATGCACATTGGGACGCAGGGATTGTCTCTCAAAGGAAAGAGTGACTCTGAATCATTGAAACGAGTCGTTTTTAAAACGAATCCCAAGCCGTTTCATGTTGACGTCAACATGAAACATTAGCATATTGCCCGCCCACTTGTTGCGCGCGCAGACCTGAGAAAACTTGATTTTCGTGTTGGTCTGAATGAAAATGCTAATTCATTCTTTGCCACTAGGTGCCGCTTTTGGAGCGTTAAAAGCTCACAAACACTGCTTTAAATGAAATCGACCAATCACCGCTGATTAACGTCACACAAAGGAGGAGTTTGGAAAAATGAATCCTTGAGCGAATCATTTGGGAGTCGTTGAGCAAATAAGGTAAAAATAAATGCATATTATATGAAAATGAAAGTGTTCTTTTTGACCTTGCATGCATGTCAGCCTGTTGTTGGGGACTCCCAAAACCAAAATATGAACCTTTCATAACCCGAAATAGGGGCACTTTAAATTCGATATGATTACATTAAGTGCACTTTTCTCAGAAGTGTACATAATATTTTTCTGAGCATTTTTATGGATCCTACTGAAAATCATAAGGCATTGTCAAATGTGAACAAACTGAAAAATGTATCCCCCCAAAAAAGTTACATAAAGCCATATAAAGTGAAGTAGCATGTGAAGAGGGTGTTCAGTGAATATTTCAGAGCACAGAGAGATCTGGTGTTTTAGTCATGCCTCTCATGAACATCAAACACTCACACAGCACCTGGATATGTACCGCATTACAAAACAGCAGAGCACTTGACCTTCAGTACTGTCAGTATTAACAGCACTTCATAAATGCCTCCACAGAAACACTTTTGTGCCGTTGAGGGGGATATATTCAGCATTTTACTGCTCAGCGTGCTGTCATCTTCAGTCTATTCTTATCTGATTCTGAGTCAAATGGTAGTAATAAACCAATACAAACTGCAACTATCTATCTATCTATCAGTTGGCCTGTCTTTCTGTCTGCATTCTACATAATTCTGTTGTGACTGATAGTGATTTGTAGTGGTAGATTATTAATAAACTAGAAAGTGAAAATTAGATTGCTATGATTATGTGAGTCATTGGGGATGTAATTTCACATTTCATCAGGGTGGGTAAGATGTGTTGTGATGTAGTATGGCTCCCAGAGGATGTGACAGGAATAATGAATTGCTTTGAGTGTTGAATCATTAACTGATATCAGACTACAGGGGGCACTGTGGTCTTACTAGTGCCTCTCGAAGTGTGAAGTTTACACACAAGCTCAGTATAAAATGCTCTTTATCTTTTTGGAAACAACATAGACTATCACCAGTAAAAATAGTTGACTCCTTTTTGTGGTAGTAATAGCCTATTCATTAACATATTTTGAGTGTTTTTTGAAATCCAGCAGAGTGAATACTTCCAGATCACGTTACACCAGAGTTTAAACTAAACCAGAGAGAGAACCCTGCTCCCTCAAACTAAAAACTCAATATCAATTTTAAAAAGCCTATTCCTTTGCAGTGAACACTAATGTGTTATTTTTGTAATTATATCATTCTCTAAATATGATACATTTATTGTATAATTGATCAATTAAAATTAATATACTCTTAAATAATCTTAAATATCTAACATATACTAATATAATAATTTATCTTTTGAAAGTAAATTCTTCATCCCTAACTGTGTGCTGTGCTCAGATGTGATTGTCTTCTATTTAGACATACATACATACATTTTGTATTTGTGTAGTTTATTTAAAATATATTTATGATTAATTATTCAGTTCCCAGGAGTTTTATGCATATTGAAAACAACTTCAGTAATATTGAGCAAATAGTGATCCATGACATTAGTTGACAGTATTATTATATCAAATTTTTGTGTCTGTTTGTTAAAAAGGGATTTTTTTAGATTTGTGGAGTAAAAATTATAGTTTTTATTTTTAGGTAAAAAGATAAAATAATAGTTTTGTTATTATTATAAAATATTCATGTTGTTATTTGCTATTATAACATATCTTGAATTAAAATATGGGCAATTAAATATATAAATATTCATATATTTAAAGAATGAATGTACCTTTCAGATGAATCTCTTTTACTCCGATACTGCTCTGTCTGTCATTACTTATTCAATTATTCAACTGAATTGTCAAATTACAATTTTAAATATAATAGTTGACTTAATATTTTACATTAATGACATGTTAAAAATATATAAATAGCTATTAATAAAAAGGTTATCAAAAGTTATTTATGCAATCTGTAAAAGAGCCTAATTTTACATTTTATGCTATCACAACTAAATTAGCAAATATTTATCTCCCTTAATAACAAATTGGCTGATGCATTATCATCCTGCACATGCTGAACTGTATTTAAATATTTTACAGTTTTAAAGTAAATGCACATTGCTCTTAAGGGAGGGTGTTTTAACCCATCTTATGCAAACATGCTATGAAAGAAGAAAAGCACTTGTGCTATTTACAGATAGCCTTATAAATACCAACCCCACCATCTGAGACACTCATGACACTCATAACAAATACATGTGCAGCTGCAGACTCAGCTTTACTGAGGGTTTCTCACGGGTCTAAGCTGGATTTACACTGTCAACAAAAAAGAAACACTCTGTTGTCACTTTTCAGTGATGAAAAAGCCAAATATTTCTGCCTGTTTTCTTTCTCGCTGCATACATGACACATTTTCCAAGCTGCCCTTTGTTCTTTTATTTTGTTCTAAAATGTTCTTGACAGTCAGTCACAATGTTTACATCCAATCATCCAGGGTTCTCAGTTTTCCTCTTTGGTTTTCCCAATTTTTTAGTTGCTTTCTTCTGTTGCTGCTTACAAAGGAATTTTTGCTCCCTATATAGTCATGTGATCTGTCTCAGCTATACATAGAAACCCATCAGTTCTGCTGTTATCTGTTTAGCCCTGTTTCTTATCACGTCACTGCAGATAAACTGCATCAGCTATGTCTGTGATGTGATCAGAAACATTACCACGAAGAGACTTCTGCTGAAGTCTCTCACATTTACTTACTTTGGGAATCCTAATTTAAGGCCAAAAAGCTTTAAATCTATAGTTTACTTTCTGTTTATGGCCTTTGATGTATGTAGAATGATTAAATGCATGTCCTGTGTTCTGAACGTT
The DNA here is from genome assembly GCA_027422415.1 of Schizothorax lantsangensis. Lineage (NCBI taxonomy): Eukaryota > Metazoa > Chordata > Actinopteri > Cypriniformes > Cyprinidae > Schizothorax > Schizothorax lantsangensis. The sequence goes on along the minus strand of CM049863.1, from coordinate 6,771,099 downwards.
TGTAAGGTATATTTCAATTTCAGTTACATTTCAATGTAGTTTAACCCTCCAATGCCTGATATACACTGATTGGCCACAACATTTAAAACAATGACAGCTGAAGTGAATAACATTGATTATATTACAATGGCAGCTGTGGATAGGTAGAATATATTAAGCAGCAAGTGAACAGTCAGTTTTTGTATTTTATGTGTTGGAAGCAGGAAAAAAAATGGGCAAACGAATAGATCACTTTGACAAGGGCCAAATACTGACGGTGAGATGACCGGGTCAGAGCATCTTTAAAGCGGCAAGTCTTATGGGGTGCTCCAGTATGCAGTGTCAACCAGTATGCAATTACCTACCAAAATTGGTGCAAGGATGGACAAATGGTGAACAGAGTTACACAGTGTGTCACAGTTTGCTGCGTAAAAGGAGCAGGCCTGCCAGAGTACCCATGATGACCCCTGTCCACCACCGAAATTGCTTACAATGGGCATGTGAGTGTCAGACCTGGACCATGGAAAAGTGGAAGAAAGTTGCCTTCATTTATCTGGGGAAGGTGGCAGCACGATGGGAAGAAGGCAGGCCAGCAGAGTCAGTTTTATGCTCTGGCTAATGTTCTCCTGGGAAACCTTGGATCCAAGAATGGTTTGGGAAACATGACAAAGAGTTCAAGGTGTTGCCTTGGCCTTCAAATTCCTCAGGTCTCAATCCAATTGAGCATCTATGGGGTTTGCTGGACCAACATCCGATACATGGAGGCCCCACCTTACAACTTGCAGGAATTAAAGGATCTGCTGTTAATATTTCAGTGCTAGATACTTCAGGACACGTTCAGAGGCCTCAACGCATCAAAACTGCAGCACGAGGGGGACCCACACTATATTAGGCAGGCAGTTTTAAAGGGGCCATGACATGGATTTTTTTTATTATTATTATTATTTTAATATGTTCCTTGAGGTTCACTTATAATGTTAAGAAAGTTTTTTGCACAAAAAAACAAATATGTATTTGGAAAAATGCTTATTTTCAACCCTCATTCTGACCCTCTGTCTAAAAATGATCTGTTTTTAGGGGCAGGACCTTTAAGGCTTGTCAGTAATCAGCTACTGTTATGATTAGCTAACGTCATTGCATATGCAACAGTATCAGCGCCCCCTTGCTACTGCATTTGAGTGTTTTGACTACATGATCCATTATGAAATCATTTACTTACATTGTGTGATGCAACAGCAGTCAGATCTGGTACAGCTTCATCTTTCAACAAATGTTTCTTTGCAAACTCTCCATTACACTTTGCCTCGTTTACAAAACAATATGCTGCAAAAAAATATATAGCTTAATCTTCTGACACGATCAGGGCAAATTAGATTTCTCATGTCATGATGACCCTTTAATGTTGTGGATCAACAGATTTTTAATAAATTTAGAATTTTCAAAATATTCACACTGATGTTTTGTGGAGTTCAGCCAGTATGATTATTGGAGTTCTGATCTTTAGAGTTCTTGAAGGAACTTATGGATTATGGATTCCACCTTTTTGAAATGGTGCCAGTGTGACAGTCTGAGGAACCACAAATGGTTGCCTCATGTATTTTTTCATTTTTACAGAATAATATAACCTATAATAATAAAAGCAGATGGGAAATATTTCCTAAGGAAACATAAAAGCATATCTATACTGGGGTGCTAAAGCACAAACTATACGGCATTATTATCTGTTAGCTTTAATAGATTAATTTTGATTTTTTTATTTCAGATAAATAAAGTTCTCAACTCTCAGAGGGATTGGCATGGTAATGTACATGACAGTGTTAATGTATTTGGTCTTGGTGGAATAGATCTGCTACGCTGCTGCTGCTGTGGCAGAGCAAGTACCAAGACTTGCTACTGCCAATACATCCACAACATGCTGCTGTGAGCATGTAAGAAATACTGCTTCTGCAAATATAAGATACATGAAATAACCCCCTATAGCATACATGAATCACCTCGTAGCAGATCTATACAGGTGCAGCTGGGGAAGGTGGAGGGTTTCTGAAGTGCGCTGCCAAACTGCTACAGCAAACGATATTTGAATATTGAGCAGTGAGCTCATTGGCTACTGATACAGGAGAAAACCAATCAGCTCAGCCATATGATAAGATGTCATTAGGTCAGATTGAGTTGGACCTATCGGACTGCACCAACTTAGTTTCATGCCAGATCTCTGTATATGTACAAAAAGTGACTCTAAACAGACTGTCCCCTCTGCTGACAATACTAGGCTTCAGATGCTTTTTACTGTCATACTTTGTTTTTTGCTTGTATTGCTTTACTGGACAGTTAATCTAAACCAGATGTGTGGTGCAGGTTCTTCACAGGACACGATTCAGCTCAACAGCCCAGTGTGGGAGCAGTATATATGATATGGTGTACATCCCCCCCCCCCCTACAATCCTGCTGGACCTGAGACTCAAACCCGTGACTTTCAGGTTACAAGTCCGACTCTCTATCCATTAGCCCGCAAATGCCCCATTTTTTATTTTCAAGACTAAAATTGTATTATTATTATTATTGTTATTGTTGTTTAAATTTTTTTTTATTTTATTTAACATTAAACTGATCAAATGTGTCAGTAAAGACATTTATGTTGTTACCTTTTTTGTACCACATTATGTTAAATAAATGCTGTTCTTTTGAACTTTCTATTCATCAAAGAATGCTGGAAGGAAATAAAATTATCTTAATTTTTAAAGATTAAGCAGCACAATTTTTCAACAATAAGAAATGTTTCTTGAGCAGCATATCAACATATTAAAATTATTTCTGAAAGAGCATGTGACACTGAAGACTGGAGTAATGACTGCTGAATATTCAGCTTTGCATCACAGGAATAAATTACATTTTAAAATATATTCAGAAATAAAACATGCATTTTAAATGTAAATATTTTAAATATATATTAAATCGAAATATTTCACAATATTGCTGCTGTTTTTCACATAATGCATAGTGAGCACAAGACACTTTCAAAACCGTTAAAAGATCTTGCAGACCATAATCCTATATATTTTCTATAGGCTACAGACTCACAATGACATAAGCTGTGACACCGCAGTGCAAACTGTGCTCAGAGTAGCCAGCTCGTGACTGTATATGGAAGGGAATTTGTTTACAAACACTTAATCTCTCGGTGGCTGCTCCAGAAGGTAATTAACCTCAGCACTCACAGGGGAATGGATTTGATCTCAGCTCTTTAAAACTACACCAAGTACATCTTACTTCCTGTCAGAGCCTGAGCTGCCTATTGTTCTTTCTGACATGTTTTGGAACAATGCTAACACATTCCTGTTCTTTCATTTGATTTTGTTGTTTTATATTCTTGGCTCCTTCTCAGTTCTAACTAAAAACAAATCAGTCAATGTCATTCAGTTCCTGTGACCAAAACATCTTAGGAATCCAAACTGGATTTTTGCATTTTCTGAAGAAAACGTGAGTTGTTCTGCCAAGATATACTGTAATGTAGTTGAGTGTTGCAACAGAAAATGGTTATTGCCAGGGCATTATTATGCTGTTAGTATGATGTTCTTTTAGTGCATTGGTGAGTAGTTGCTAGGGTGTTCTTGTGGTTATTAAGTAGTTGCTAAGGTGTTACTAAAGGGATTTTTTTTTTTGTAGTTGATAAGGTGTTGCTAAGTAGTGTTCTTTTAGTGTTGCTAAATCTTGTGTTGTTTAATTTGATTGGACCGTGAAGAGAGGACAGGAAGTGAAATGGGAGAGAGAGAGAGAGAGAGCGAGAGAGAGAGACGGGATCGGGAAAGGTCCACGAGCCAGGATTCGAACTTGGGACGCAAAAGTGCAGAGGCACTATATGTTAACGCGCTGCTCATGAGGCTATCGGCACTGGTGGTAAGATGTCTTTAGTGCATCCATTTAGTGTTGTTAGTGCATTACTGTGTGGTTGCTAGGGTGTTCTTGTGGTTAATAAGTAGTTGCTACTCTCAGAACATCTTAGTAAAAAACATCACTGTAAAAAAACACTACTTAGCAACACCTTAGTAGCTACTTATTAACCACAAGAACACCCTAGCAACCACACAGCAATAAATTAAAAACACTCAGAACATCTTACCAACCACATAGTAATGTGTAACCCTGGCAACCACCAACAACACACTTACAGTAACAACAACATACAGTAGCGACACTTTTCTAAATGATCAAATCACCTAGCAGATAATAAAATTGGTAAATCCATATCTACAGGGTTAGAGCCTAGAGGTTTGTTGAAATCATTAACCTTGAGTATGAGAAATAGCACATTTTTAAGATAAGCATCACTATCACTAAGAAATATGGAGTCATGGTTTGTGGCAAAAACAATCATTACATCTTAATAAAGTCGTTACTAAATCTAGATTTAATTAACTGGACACATTTTTGTCAATGTTCTAACAGAAATCCAAACACAGCATGAAATGAGTGCCATCACATTATAGCTGTGCAATGATTAGAATACCGCACAGACACCTAATATGTTTTCTGTAGGAAACACGGTAAGTTCATCTTTATGAGTTCTTTGGAAAATGTTGCTGAGTGGGAGGAAGGTCTTTGTGGTTGGTGAGACTGAAAAGGCTTTCATGAGCTGCAGACTGTGAATTTCTCTGTTTGTGCGTGGTGACCTGCTGGCCTTCATTAACATGCCTCACTAAACAGCCTAATGAGCAAACAGAGATGAGATGGAGGAGAGAAAGAGGGAGAGGATGAAACTAGCGATAAAAGGAAAGAGGTGTGTGAGATATGTGTGTGTCTCGAGTTCATTTCAAAAAGCTAAAGGTGTCCATCTAAAGATCTGCTTGATAGACTGGAATAATTGCATCTTTCAGATTAAAACATTACGTTTTATGTCCTTTTTGTCACAAAATGAAATACATGTGAATCAAAAATTACCATGCTGTCAAAATAATTTGTTTCCTTTGAAAGGATGTGTTAAATGGGTGCTTTTCATGAATTCTGTTGAAACCTTTTTTTTCGCATTGGGATATTAACATCATGAACCTCATGTTCTCATAAAAATGTTATGTTTTCATAATTCACTTTATGCAGAAATCCTTCAATAAAAGATTATACTTTTTTTTTTTCGATTATGCAAAATATAACTTTTCTTTAGAACAGACATTCATCCACAGAGTTAATCTCTATGTACAGCATTTGTTACATGCTGCCAATCCTATTGTCAAAATCAAACAAAAATGCATTGCCATTGTATGCACTTATGAGAGTCTATTTGACAAGCTATAGGCTTGACTTCTAATGTAAATTATGTGTATTTCTGTACACATTTTTTTTATGTGTATATATTCTAAAAGTACACATTCTGACCAGAATGGAAACTTTCTTAATCATTGACAGAGCAGTTTTGTTTGTGAGAGCATCCAAGCTTTTGTGTTTACATCTATTTTTTTGCTGCAGTTGTAATTCATTTTCATTTCATATTTAATTTGTGTAAGAGAAAATGGTTTGTTCACAGAAATTGCTGAAGATTTAGCTTGTTCTGCTTTATGTGAACTAATGAGGGCAGAGATGCTTGGAGAGGAACACACAGCATAAACACCACACATATCAAAATAATTATGCTGTCAAGAGAGATTTTTCCCAGTTAATCCTTCCTTTGGCATCAATAACTGTTTCATTTTAATCTACAACTTATAAAATAGAAAACCTGATTTTCATTTTCTGTTTTCCAGGGTTCACATGCAGATAGAAAGTCATTTTGAAAGTCCTTTGTATTCGTATCTTTTTGATTAGCTATATCACAAAAGATAGTCTGTTTGTAAACTGTAGAACACACTGTAAACATGCCAAAAACAATCCCCCACTATCTAAAAATCACCTATCGAAACCAACCAGCAAAAACATCTCTTTCCAAACTTCTGTGATTTTCAGGCTGGCTGTATGTTAACGATTTATACAGCTCTCTCTTTCTCTCTCTATTGATATCTGTCTCTCTTCCTAACCATAGTGTTTTATATGGATATTTTTCATATGCAGCGACATCTCATTTGATCTACACCAGAAACATCTGGTTCCAGCACGCCACACACCTGCTTTCCATTCCCAGAGCAGACAAATACATTCTATTGTTTCACACAATCAGTTTTCTCGCTAATTTAAGCACTGTTAGTCATGTTTCGGCAGACATTCAATTGTTTTTTACAACCAAGTTCCTGAAAACTTTTGAAAGAAAAAGTATTGCAGATTCATCTCAGGCACTATTAGCTCTGATGAACATGATCTTTATCACACTTTTGCAGTTCAGTATGATGTCCTGTACTGTTTCAGTACTGCTATCTGAGGCTTCACCAAACTGCTGCCCTCTTGAGGTTGATGCTGTGCCCAATGGAAGGATGTCTGGTACCCATCTGGGATCAACTATGGGTAGACACCTGGATCCTGAATGTATGGGTTAGCAAAAACTGGTAAGTACATTTTATTTGCAATTATGAAGCAACCAGTGTCCTCGTACAAATCCAATAACAACCACATGTAGCATGTGCTAGATTTTAAAAATCAACCAAAGCTGGCATTATCAAGCAATATTTTTTTATAAAAATGCAGTGAAAATAACCTGTTCTCTACTAAACAAGTATAGAACATGGTTAAAATATACTGTAAGAATAGTACAGTCCGTTAGGACTTTGAAGTAGATTGTATTTCATAGAGCACTTAAAGAGCTTTAAGAAAATATTAAGAAGCCTATTTTTTTCTGGCAAAATAGATATGAGTTTTAATTTTGTTTAATAAAAGATTACACTCTACATTATTTCTACAGTAAATGAAATACCAGTCCTTGCATTGAAATGCATGGGTCTAAAGGCCAACGTATACTTTGGTTTTTACGTGTTTTACTGTGAAGGCAGACATGACATTAATGTTGCCAAATGTTTGTTCACTTCACTGTTTGTAATCTGTAGTTTGAGCACATACAGAAGCAATTAAACTTTGTCATATGCAAAGACAGCAAATGGCAACAGTATTCAGAGTAATAGAAGACATATGCCACTTACACTGTAACCTAGCATGAATGGACAAATTTGTCAATGTTTTGTATTTTTTCATATAAATTACAATTACAGGACATTATGGTCAGCAGTATCCATTCATAGTACTAAATATAAATATTCAGGAACTGAAAGATGCATAATGATTTCATTATATTGTTATTTTGATTTCTATAATGTGCCTATCTTTCATATAGATCAAGCTATATTATTTGAATCCCAGTTGTTTCAACAAGGCAAACACAAAATTGTGCACTGTACAACATACTGCACTTCAGTATTGATAAAGTGCAGCAAATCATCACATCAGCTCACAAATACACATTCTTTCTCTTTAACAAACACATTCTATCAAACACACACAAAATACTGTATGCACACATTTACATGGATTACTCCCTTGGGAAAAATTGGTCGCTGCTCAACCAGCCAAAGCACTAAAAAAGTACTTTTTAAAGGTTATATTTGTTCATTGTTCCAGCCAAGAAAAAAAAAAACGTATTCATATTTATGATTCTGTAACTGAATTTACATAATAACTATAATAATAATACATCTTTCCTTGCTCCTCACATAATGCCAATAAACATAGAATCTGAATACCAGAGGAGTATTAATAGCACCTGTGCATTTCAGCTATTACAAATGAACCATTTTTGGAAAGTCCATCTGTTTAAAGTTTTCTACTTTGTCTTATGAAAGCACCAGTTTTTCCAAAGTAATTTTTCAGTTAATTACGACACCTTAGATCTAAGATTGCATACTTGGGATCATGACGCCAACCAAAGAATGGAGATGTTGGTGCCTCCCTCATGAGTGATCTGGTTGATCCGGCCACGAATGCAGTCCAGAGAAACATAAATGGCTGTACCATTCTGCACTTCAAAAGAAGTTCTCAGCCCCACACTGGCCCACTCACTACCTTCAGGCATATGTCCACCCACCTGCTGGGCCAAGGATGTGGCCTGACCTCCATCTGTACCTTGCCGGTAAAGGGTCAGCTTGACCACACTGCAGGAGTGGATCAGTTTTAGGTTGAGTGCCACACTGACAGTCCCAGCCTCCGAAAACACAAAGTTCCTCTGAGCATGCGGCTCACCTGACCCAGCTAGTCGCATTTGGTCTATATTCGGGCTCATCTGCCTAAAGAGCAGGGGTTTATTTCGTACTGCCCCAGAGGGTAGACCTGTTCTTGAGACAGTGGCTGTGAACATGGAGGAGACGGCTGTAGGGATCCATATCAAGCTCAGCATACTAATCCCAGAACTATCACCAAAGTAGCGGACATTGCACTGAGATGGGGCGACAATTTCAAAATTGAGCCAGTCTTCGTTGTCTACTCTTGTGGCCCCAGAAAGGGTGATGGAGGTGTCTCTGTAGTTAACGCCAGACTTGAAGGAGCGTAGCACCTCCTGGTTAGTGCCATTTCTGTTGACGTAGGCAATCAGTGAGAAACCTTCTCGAACGCAAGAATGGCCCATTGAATAGATGGCCTGTTGGAGAACAAACTTCACCACGCCGGTCTCCATGAAACGCACCCCACGGCTGTCATGGGTTAGTGCCACTATGTAGGGATCAGAGACAGTGGCTATACGGAAGGTGGGGCGATAGTTACTCTGGTAGTGGGCTGCTGTGGACATCTGAGCAGTCATGGCCACAGCGCCGGTGTCATGGGATAGCCAGAGCAAGCTGAATGAAGCTCCTCCAAGCTCATAGGCTTGAATATCTTTACTCTGGTTGCAGTATTGGTTGGGACTCTTCAGCACGAGTGTCAGAGTATGATTGGGTTCCACCTCAACTGCTGCACTTACAGTCACACCCTGGAAGAACTTCCTTTCAGGTTGCTCAATTCGAACCCCGCTGAGGTCTCTACCCTCCTCTTCACTGCCGTTTATCCGTATCCCGACTTGGAGAAAGTTTCTACAGCTATGCTTTAGTGCAAAGTTGTAGTCTATCCAGACCAGTCCATGTTGTTGGAGGTTGAGGTAATCATCGTGGTTGGTCAACAGGTTGTTTCCTGCTTTGCCACGAATATTGAGCTGTAGCCCTGGATAGATGGAAGTACTCGTCGACTTTGTAGGCGGTATGGCAATCGAAGCTGTCCAAGACTGCGAGAGCATGTTCTCAGTCACAGTTCCACATACAGCATCACCGGTGAAAGTACAGGGAATGCCAACAGGCTCGCCATCACAGTCTGTACAAGCCTGGCACTCCTGAAGTTCTTGATTGTAGAAGTACTCATGACCACACAGCCCTGTGGACATCTCCCTTTCAGAGACACCGAGACAACGAAACCCACCTGAAGAACGAAACAAAGAGAAGCTTGGTGAATCCCAAGAGACCATTTAAAGGCAGGCATTGGGGTGGCATTGTTTTGTTTTTTTTGCTTACCTGGGGTATTAAGACATTTTACTCGCTCTCCACACAGGCTTGGTAATTCTAGGCATTCATCCCTGTCCTGTTGATAGATATTTGTTACTCAAAGACGAGTTAAAGATTAAGACATATAAATTTGTCTGGTCTTCAATTGAAATCTTATGTGTTGCATGCATAATGAAGTTGCTGCCACACTGTCACCTGGCACATCCTATCAGCAGTGGAGGAGCACTGTGACACCAGGAAGAATCCAGGGAGACACATAGTGCACCTTTCACACTGCAGTGGATCCTTCTGGAAGTCACAGTATTCTTCAGGCCCACAAGCAATTTGACAGCCCAACACTGGGTGCCCTGCATCTCCAACTACATTCACCACTTTGGCGTCCACATCTACCTTATGCACAGCATAGGACTTTTGCAAGTGGCTACGTGCTTGGCTCTGAAGGCCGGCCAGATGGCTTTCAAAATAGCTATGCAGTTCTCCCTGCAAGCCTTGGAATGAGAATTGCTTGACGGTCTCAGAAAGCAGACCGTACTGAGCCTTCACCACATCCATCTGCTCATACATGCGGCGCTGCTGGTCGAGTATCTCATGCTGCTGGGAGAGGAGGGCCCCCTGCTGTTCCACCAGTCTCTGCTGCAGATCACGTATCACTACTTGTTGAGCTCTCAAAGCCTCCACCAGCTTCTCTTGTCCCTTTGCCAGCTGTAGATGAAGGATAAGTGCATCTTCGGCAGGGACCTCATTCTCTCCTAGTAAAAAAAGGAAAGAGTAACTAAGTGGCTATAACCCAACAAGTGTATAATTAGCTTTAAGAAGGGAATATACATTTCCATTAATAGTGGAGTATACTGGTCTTATCAAACGGAATTGTAAATATATTTGGGTTTACATGAGAACAATTATTTGGGAGTAAATCAACATGAATAGTTTATTTAAAGATGATCCAAACAAGAAATTCTCTGAAGTTAATACAACTTTTTGATATGTGAAGGTCAAAGTTTCAGCACACATTTTAAAACCTAGTGCTATTTTTTCCAACTCCAGTGCTAAAACTATTTCAATCATATGGAAATGGATCAAAGTAGTCTGCAATGTCTTGACAGTTGACTGCCAGCGGTTCTGCAGCTCTACCACTCTCTCTGTGGCCAAGCAGATGTGTATGTTTGCAATAATAGTTCTAGGGCCAGCTGTCAAATTCCCCTATTCACTGATGTATGGAAATTCCAGTACTGATGTGAAAATTGAATAAAGTATGCGTTTTATTTAGCCTGATAGTTTGTATACACTCCACACCCTGTGGCATGCATCTCATATTTTTCAAAGAACATAGAGAATTTCCTCTGTGATGTCTGTAAGTTTACTCAAATATCTCACACAAGCAAAAACAGGTCTCCATCCTTTTCCATTAAAGAGCATTAAAGAGATTTCCTCTGCACAGTTTGGAGTAGACTACCAGACAACATTATATAGTATGAAATAGTACCAGTTGTCTGAAGGGGCTTTGTGAACTGTGATATAAAATAAATTAAATAATTCATAATGCATAATTTTATTTAAGAAAATGTGTGGAATGTGTGGAAAAAACATTTTATTAAAATATAATATGTTAAATTAAAATAATCAGGTGACTAGGTTGGAAGTGTCTGATTTATACCATGGAATTACCATAGTTGACAACCAAAAACCTTGTGGTAATACCATGCTACTTTTTTGGTAGTGGAAAAATGAATGAAAATTACACGGTTCAATGTACTTCAAATCACTGGTGGTGGTTGAGGAGATTCCCCCCTTCTATGTAAAGCGCTTTGAGTACCCAGAAAAAGCGCTATATAAATGTAACAAATTATTATTATTAATACCATGGTATTACCATGCTGCATATGTGACCCTGGACCACAAAACCAGTCTTAAGTCGCTGGGGTTTGTAGCAATAGCCAACAATACATTGTATGGGTCAAAATGATCGATTTTTCTTTTATGCCAAAAATCATTAGGATATTAAGTAAAGATCATGTTCCATTAAGATATTTTGTAAATTTCCTACCGTAAATATATCAAAACATAATTTTGATTAGCAATATGCTAATGCTAAAATATTGCTAAGGACTTCATTTGGACAACTTTAAAGGCGATTTTCTCAATACTTTGATTTTTTTTTTTGCACCCTCAGATTCCAGATTTTCAAATAGTAATCTGGAAAGCTTATTTTTCAGCTAAATAAAAAATATGACCCTTGTGACTGGTTTTGTGGTCCAGGGTCACATATGTTCAACAAAGCACATGGTCATACCATGGTAGCTATTTTTTTGTAAGTGGTATAAGATGTATTACACAGTCCAAGGTACTTTAGACAATACCAAGTGGAATAAGCAAAAATAATTTGTGCTATATGTCTTCTTTTTTTATAAACTATAGTAATACAATAGCTTACTCTGTTTACTTAAGTGTTACACCAGTTTTGAAACAAGATATTTTAATTCAAGTGCAGAACAGCTGGAACCACTGTTTCAATTCACCTGGTTTGATGTCACAAGTGAGCTGAACTCCCAGAGGAGCCCCACTCTCTGATGCGGGATATCCAATGTCCGGAAATTCCCCCAGAAACTGAGCGGCTCTGTCTGCCACATGGATGAGGGGAGGCTGGCTGGTCCCGAGCACACACCCGTCTCCAGCACAGGGTCTCGGTCTGGGGTTCGGTCGTATCCTCAGAGGCAGACGGCACTCAATTCCTTTACATTCTCTGGTGTCGTTCATAACATGATCTGGTCTTTGAGGCGTAACGCAGTCTGCGCACACAGGACCAAAAACTCCAGCGACGCGCGTCTGGACGGGTTCCCTTGTCTGATCTCCAGACCGCCCGCGCTGGGACAGAAGCGTTGCGTGATGTTCCGATGGAAAGCTGGAGGGAGCATGATGGTGATTTATTGATCTGCTCTGTGTTGTCGGATTGTGCTGTCGCGGTGGTCTGGAGGATCTGTCCCCCGGACAGTGTGATCCAGAGCAGGGTCTGGGGTCTCCAAAGTCCCCCGAGCGCGCAGCGCGGAACGTGCATAATACATAAACCAGGAACAAAAGCGACTTTTTGGATGATGGCATCGTTTAATCATTTAACCACCTAAATAAAGAAAATAACAATTATGACTCGTGAGGAAATACGCGTTTAAACGAGTCTATTGACGTTACACACTACATACTAAAAGCACAGAAAAAAAGTCCGTTATCATTTAGTCCAGCTTGATCCGGAAGATAAAGATGGTTTTCATTTTGTTCTTGTATGTTTAAATCCGCAGATAAACTCCTTAAACAGTAAGATGATTTTACCTGCAGCTGTCTTCTGTTGGAATGTCAGTGAAAATATAAACAGCAGGAGGTGAGCATCTCTCCTCCACTGGAGTGTGTGTGTGTGAGCCACTCTAAACACTTCTGAAGGAGAATGTCATGGGCTGTGTCTAAAAAATTAGTGAGCTCCCTATTTAGGCAACATTTTAGACATCATATGTCCATGCAGCATTTTTAGGAATCATATTTGTGTGTATTTTAAGCTTTATTGGAGTACATGCTGCATTTTTGGCCAAATCAGGCATGCACACATGCAACATTTTTGAGCATCATATGTGCAATAACGTGCAATGTAAGCAGTAATTTTGGGCATCATAGTCCCATGCATTTTTGGACACATTAGGAATGCTATGATGCCCAAAAATGCTTTTTAGGTATAGCTCAGTTTAGTTTTGAGACATTATCCATGGCATTGTCTTTCAGAAGTGTTTAGATAGAAAGGTTCTGCTCACACATATATAATGCCCAAAACCAAAGCATGTGTGCTTTTTTGCTCTGTGTGCTAATTAAACCCAAATGTACTGCATGCATGATGCCCAAAAATCCTGCATGAATCTACAATGTCCACATTTTCCTATAATGCGTAATAATTCTGCAAGCACCAATTAATGTCCCAAAACTGCTGTACCCGCATATCATGGCTAAAAATGCTGTCTAGTTAGGCAGCTTTCTAAGTTTCAGGACACAGCCCTTATGTGGCATTCCAAAGACTTAATTAGCATCAGGTTTCCCCAGCCAGAGTTTAACCCCTCACTCTCCCTGTCTTTCATCTGTTTTTCATCCTTTGATGTTTATTTTCCCTTTTTCGTTTAGTGTGCTATGTTTAGTGTGCTATGTTCGACAATGTTCAGCTTGACACTTTTAACACCAAAAGCCTGTATTACACGTAACAATCTCTCACTGAAAAGGGTGGTCAAGATGGAATAAAAAAAGTATTTTTTTCCAAGTTTTTTCCTATTTTCAACTAACTACATTCTCCAATATAGCGATTTGGCTACAGACAGGAATTCAGTGGGTGCTGTGCAAGTTTGTAATAGAGGCGTCATTGTGGGTAATGGGAAGTTGTGTTATGACTAGTGTCACCTTTGTTTGTGGCCATGTCAGTTTTTTTTAAAGATAGACAGGCTTTTGATTGTTTAAACAGCTGTTGTCTGTCATTCAGAATCTGTCAGGCAGAAGAAAAAGTCTTAAAGGGTCAAAGTTTATTTGCTAGAGTTCAGCCGGCCATACTAGACACACATTTGGAGAGGAGAGACGGGAATCCAGAGCTCTTAATGGCTGATAACTAAAGCATTCATTTGCATTCATGTTCATGGCTTCAGGATATCCAGGATATTATATGGTGTATTGGTTAATACAAATAAATAATTAAAGGCAAAATGAGATTGTTGAGTTATTGTTGGCTTTAATGTTATATATACATCTTGAAATTTAGATAATCAGAATTATCTAACACACACACACACACACACACACAATTTATAGATTATGTTTAGCCATACCCTGCACTATACATGCTGTTTGGATATTTTGAACAATTCTGTCACCATTCCTTTGATTATTTTATCTCTGCTGACTTGTGCTATTGCATGGACACATGCCCAGTATCTGGATATAAAAATTTGAAGTTTGAGCTACTAAGACATTTTAATTAGGCTACAATGATGGTTTAAGCTGTGAACTCTGTATTTCCCATTTTAATGGCTGTAATGAACCACCAGAGTGTTTGATAGTACTGAATAGTACAGACCTGTCTTAAACCAGAATAATGAGTCAACTGTGGCCTAATGGTTCTTTAAAGACCATGCCCCCTCACACCCCACCATATGGGCTTTTGGAGTCACTTGAGACCTAGTGTACTTTCTTTGAAAAGTGCTGAAGTATGTCTGTTCATTGTCAGATCAGGCCATGACTCATGAGCTCAGCTGTCATTTTATGCCAAATGTGCTCACCTCTCCAGCTGTTTATAGTAGTCTGCTTTCATTCTCTGCAGAAAATGTGTCAGTTAAGGAATAGTTCACACACACAAAAAAGAAAATTTGCTAGTTTACTTTCAGGCCCACCAAGTTGTAGATGAGTTTGTTTCTTTTCTTTTTGGAGAAATGTAGCAATACACACGCTGCCAGTCCATCAATTAACATCTTGTGAAGTGAAAGCTGCATGTTTGTAAAGACTATTAACTTTAAATAGTCGCTTCTGTATAAAGTAATTTATCGTCCATAATCCATAATAAAGCTTCCTTCAGTGAAAAAGTCCATCCCCTGTTGTCCTCTCACATCAAGCACCCACTGACTGATTAGTTTAGAACTGTTTTGGATTGTTTTGGCTATGCTTGATCTATGCATATTTCTCTCCGGATTCAGATGAGACGACTGCAATATTAAAAACGTCTTAATTATGGAATTGTTTAATATATTTATGCACTGGAGTTGTGTGGATTACTTGTGGATTATTGTGATGTTTTTTATCAGCTGTTTGGACTCTCATTCTGACGGCACCCATTCACTGCAGAGGATCACAAGAAGTGATGTAATGCTAAAATTCTCCAAGTACATCTACATCTTGGATGGCCTGAGGGTGAGTACATTTTCATTTCAACTGTTCTTTTAGATGAGCGTATGTGCCTCTGTGGTTGGAGTGAGTCACACAATCAATAAGAACACACAGATATTAAACAGTATTTGTATATATGTCAAATCCTTTCTTAATACACATTTGTAGTCTCAGCAGTGCACATCATTTAGTTTTTATTTCATGTTGTTGATGGTTCAACTTTTGTGTTTGACATTTACTACAAAAAAAATTCTTTATCATGTCAGTAACTTTGTACAGACAAACAAAAACAATATGGCATTATTTTGGTTTACATGATGTCAAACATTTCTGGTCTCAGATGTTTTGGTTTGTGCCACACAGTGTTGACTCTCAAAAAGAGTGGTCTATTTCTCCTACTTGAGCTGGTGGGGGCTTCTAAGGAAAATTCATAGTGAGAATAAGAACATACAAAAAAAGTCATAATAAGATTGGATAATTGGTAGCAAATGTTGAGATTTCCATCCTCTTTTAAGAAGAGTATAAACTGCGGATGCAGTAGGTTTGTTGTTAGCCAAAATTACTCTGAGCAGTGTTAACTAATTAGTTACAGTCATGTGAAGATGAGGTTAATACTGTACATGTGTTGTTGTCTCGAATTGTCCTTAAATGTCCTGAAACTGTGTCCTACTAGGACTTGTGCTAAACAAATTTAAGTTTGTATTGCTTTAGAAGAAATTCCCAAAGTGTCTTAATTGGCTGCATCTATCTACATCCAGCTGCTTCCAACTCACCACAACAACATGGACCTGAGATTGTTTACTCAGCCACTTGAATGGAAAGAAACATCAGTAATTCATTGTCTAGGCATGATTAAGTTATACGGTCTCTATTCTATGAGTTTAGCTTGAAAAAGTAAGGAATTTTGGAACAGATATATTGCTGACTCTATAAACCCCATGAAGTCAAAGTGAGAGTTTTGTGGCTTTTATTCCCTTTCTTTTAGTTTTGAAGCCATCTACATTATTTTTTGGCATCTATAGTACCGTAAAGAACCTTTATCCATTGCATAAATCATTCTTTATAGCGGAAAAAGCTTCTTTAGACTATTAAAATGGTCTTCACATTAAGAAAAAGGGGGATTTTTTTTTTTTTGAAGAACTGTTCACTGAAAGGTTCTTTGGGGAACCAAAACTTGTTCTTCTGTGGCATCGCTGTGAAATGATGACAGGAACATGCTTTCCCAGATTCAATAGGAAATATGTCAACGCTGGAGAAAACCCCATGACATTTTTCTATTTATTTGGACAAAGAATGAAAACCAAAACTAAAGTCCAAACGTATGTCTTTTGTCCTCCTCACTGCAATAAATAATTTCAATTTGTGAATATTTTATGTGTGTTGTTCAATTCTGGCCCAATATCCTGACACACTACATTCCATACATATCTGCTAATGCAAATCTAAATAAGTCAAACAAGCACAATGAGAAATAAAGCATAGCTTACACAAAAATCACTTTTAAAACAAGCTGCTTTCACAAATCTGTGGGGAACCAGAAGGATTTGCTCAATACAAACACCCAGTTTTTCAAATGACAAGATGTTAATTGATGCACTGGAGTTGTGCAGATTACTTGTGGATTATTGTGATGTTTTTATCAGCTGTTTGGACTCTCATCTGACGGCACCCATTCACTGCAGAGGATCAATTGGAGAGCAAGTGATGTAATGCTAAATTAAAAGTCTATTCTGATGAAGAAACAAACTCTTCTACATCTTGGATGGTCAAAATGTTCATGTTGGGTGAACTAATAACTAATAGCATTAATCATTTTTATAGTTGCATGCAATTGCCTTCACAACAAAAATGCACTAGCAACCAGGTTTATAAAATGACATGGCTTCATTTTATGTTTATTAAGCAGACATGCATAACAATGGCATTAATCATTAACAGAGAGAAACGCTTATCAATCATTGACCAGTATGTAATCTACAGAGAAATAATAAACTAGCACCGGTTGGCTTGTCTCGTATACAATCTCAGCTGTGCACTTGTCAGCCGCTGCTTTTCAGCGTCACATGGAATGCAGAGACAGGTTTAGACCTGAACTTCCGTGTCAGGCAGGAAGTAAGTGAAGTGTCAGTGACTAACATACAAGCGCTACAGCTCAGCAGCCTGCTACATGTGGGTTGGGTGGTGTCCACCGTTAAACAGGAAAGAGAGGCATTTTACAGAAAACGTATTTATGACCACATCACCTAGTTATTAAAACTGCCAAATAAACCAAGGTAAGTGATGTTTTTCCTCAAACAACTATTTTTTTAGGACTAGGTTCAGTGTGTTGTTGATTTTGTTCAAATACCTGTTACATCTGATAATACTCAAGTAACAAAATGATTTTGTAGTGTTTCTGGTGCCTAAAACTAGTCTAATCCCACAGTTCTGTAGATTATTTTAATAAATGACTCATTTGAATGACTTTACTGATTGTTTTTATGAAAAAAAGGAGTTTAAATGCTAGACCAGATGCTGTATCTGTATCTGTATGATTGTACTTATGATGTGAGTCAGTATATTTGATTATTGATGAGGGTCCAGACATAAAGATGACGTGGGCAGATTTGCTTTTGACCAATATGTTGTTTAAACGGGGCAGAAGGCACTGTGGAAAATATCTCAAACTCTTCTCTTCTGACTGGATTAATTGTCAATTAATTCATTATATTGTTGTGACTGGTTACCCGTTACATTGTTTGACACAGCAAACAGAACAAGTAACACCACACCCATATCAGTGTGATATTTACTAAAAACAATGTCTAATAGTTTTGGACTATCCAGTCTGAAGACTAGTTTAATTTATCATTAAAGCTTCTTAAAACATACTCCTAGTTTCACTGTGCATTGATCAGTGCATGTTATTCCAAATTGAATTTAAATTTGCTTGCATAATGTTAACCAACAGTCCTCAACAATCCACTGAAACACCCACTTTACAGAATCCAAACAATTCCTGATGGATAAAATCATTGTTTTCATTGAATACCACGCTTCACTTGGACAAATGTCACAGTATGGAAGTAAATGAGATGGGAATGTCATTTCATGTCGACTTAAAGAATGGATAATACATGTTACATTTTGTAAAGAATAGACCTAAAGTTTTTGCTGTTTGGCTTGTCCTCAGTTGTCCAGTATCTCTGGGAGTAATTATGTCGGTCTCATTTGGAATGACATATGCTGTCAGCACTCTAAATTAGCAAATAACAATAATTTGTACAATGGAGACTGAAGGAATTAGAAAGTCGTCTGCAAAAAGTCATACAGAAAAATGTGAACTCCTGCATATGCATACGTTTTAGCCTCAAAGCATACCTTTTTTGTCTCAGGCTCTACTTTCTGATGATAGAGAGGTTTAGTGTTTCAAGCATAACAGCTCACAAGTTAAAGTATTCAAGCACTGTGACAGGAATCATAGAACGGCACACCAGCTGAACTAAAACACTGTTCCCGAGTGTTTGATGGAGAAACAAACAGGAGACTGTTTTCTATCAGGTTACCCCAAAGTCAACAGTCCGTCTGGGTCTGTAATGACTGTTTTCCTCAGACTAAAATAACTACTAAGGAATGATAGCATCTCAGTGATTTTAAAAAGCATTACTGCAGCAACATTATAGCTACTAGGCTACTCAGAGAACTGTGAAAATGAGCTGTTAAGCTATTTTTACATAGTTCTTTCCCAAATCATGGAATGCTGCAAAATAGATCCGTTTGTAGGTTTTCTTGTGTCTTACATTAACATTTAATTCTGTGGTAAACGCTAATGAGGCTGCAGCCTCAAAAATGAAATTTAAAGGTCAAAATATTTAGTCTGTTTGTTTAGGAATCAACTCTTATTGATAGTGTTTGCTATAAAGCAGGTATCACTATTACTACTGCATTAAAATATACTGCCATATACTGCAACTAATTGTGTACTTTTCATGCTATACAAATTATTATACAATAAATTGTGCAGCTTGTTGATTCGAGATGTGCTATGCTATATATATTTCTGTCATGACAACTCTCGGAGGGATTGGCATGGTAATGAACATGACAATGTTAATGTATTTGGTCTTGGTGGAATAGATCTGCTACACTACGCTGCTGCTGCTACTACTGTGGCAGAGTAAGTACTGAGACTTGCTACTGCCAATACATCCACAACATGCTGCCAAGAGCATGTAAGAAATACTGCTGCTGCACATATAACATATGAAATAACCCCCATATAGCGCACATAATCACCCTGTAGCAGATCTATACAGGTGGAGCTGGGGAAGGTGGAGGGTTTCTGAAGCACACTGCAAACTGCTACAACAAGCACTAGTCATATATTTGAATGTTGAGCAGCGAGCTCAGTGGCTACCGATACAGGAGTGAACCAATCAGCTGTGCCATGTGATAATGATGTCATTAGGTCAGATTGAGTTAGACCTATTGGACAGCGCCATCTAGAGTTTCATGCCAGAACTCTCTCTCTCTCTCTCTCTCTCTCTCTCTCTATACAGTATATATATATATATATGTGTATAATAAATATATGTACATGTATGTATATACATACAGTATATGTATTGTATGTATAATAAGCTAGTATGAGTTGTACACATGTATATCAGAAATGTACTTTTTAAAGAGCAAGTTGAAACATATCCATCAACAAAATTCAGAACTTTGTTACAGTTATCCTTCAATGATAAGACCAGTTTGAATACAGTATAACTAACTTCCTCAATATTTAATTCAAAACACATGCAATTGTGAAACAGATGGAAACACTCAGCTAATTTCTTTTCCAGACCTGAAATCCTGCACAGATGCCCTTGATATGGAATATTATAGTTACCATAACACTTAACAAAACAAAAGAAAATGATTCTTGAAGCATAAAATACACAAGAAAATAGATTAAACAGTATCTAGAATGTCTGACCTTCTATCACCTCAAACGTGTCATATAACCAAAGATTTACTCTGACACGAGGTTTCAACATGACTAATGCTGGGCAATTGAATGTTTTCATTTCTTCCTGTATTGGTACATCAAATCCATGTAGTACAAATCTAAAAAAGACATTTGCTTATATTTTATTGGGAACATACTGATAATATAATGATGCCTATGCTTATCAGTTGTTTGGAAAAAGACACGTATAAGAAGCACCGTAATGTGATGGTTGCAGAGAGATAGTGAGTGTCATCTGTTTCCTGTTGGAAACTTTGATGCTTTCAACATCTTTTGAGGGGAAGTTGCTGTAACCACTTCCCCATATGCAGCAGTACACAAACAGCTCTCTGATTGGCTGTGCGGTGCTTCGTTTAAACAAGAGGACGCAGCATTGTTTAACTCACAGGTGCTGGCACAGACTCCGGCAGTTTAGACTGACATTGTATTCATTGAAGAGCTTGTTTTTGTTGGAGTATTACAGCACAACTCATATTTGAATGAAGAATCACTTGTGTTGTATTGTTGTGTTCAAGTAAAATACAAAAATACTTTAAAAAAAAACATGCATTTTTAATATAAAATATGATTTGTATTTTATTTCAGAATGTAAAAAGATCAAGTAAACATTAGATTAAAAAGAAAAAAAGAAAATCCATTGAAGGAGGGCTTGAATCCCGTCTTCAGTGTCTATGGGATTTGCCCATTTTATCATCCAAGTAAAACGTTTCTCTTCTCAGACTGAAAAGTATGCGTATTCTTAATAAGCCACATGATTTAAAGGAATCATTCATGTCTGTGGCACAAACCATGCAATACGAGCTAGACGTCTATGTTTAAAAAGTGATAACGTGCATTCATTCAAAGCAGTTGCACAAACGAATTGCTGAATGTGGAAGAATGAGAGGGAAGTAGGCCAGAGTTGGGTATTTTGGACCCAAGATAATGATTGTTTTATTATAGTTGAACTGCAGGTAGCTGAATAATCAGAAGTGAAGCTTACAGATCTTTATTTAAACTGGCTCATATATTTTAACTGTGACAAAAGAAAAGTTTAATCTTATTTATTCACACTGCATCTCCAACGTCTACAGTAGAATGAGACAGGGAATGATCTCTTGGCAAATTAATTTGCATGTAATTCATACTTTCTGTAATATTGTACACTCAGGCAGTGCTGAGCGTTCATGGGCAGGATTCTGCATGTTTTGGCAAAGAACGAGTTATGCAAGCCATGCTTTTATCTATAGCCTCTGGATGGATATTGTGCAATGTTTAGCTTTGGGTTATGTTTTTTATTTATTTATTTATTTTTTACATGTGTACAGGTACTCTGCTCTATATTACCAATCACAAACACTTGTACACTGTAACCCCCCCCCAAAAAAAAAGGCACCATCCAATTGACCAATTCTGCACAGGAGTTACTTTAGCTGCCAGAGTATGCAGATGACAACACAAGTGGGAGGAAAAAAAACTTATTAGATCTTTTTTTTATCTCTCTCTCTCTCCATTTAGTGCGTTCATATAAAATAGTCTGGGGCTGGGTTCAAATAAAGTTTTTCAAAGTCTGTCCCATGAATTCCTTCAAAAAGGACTGGTTTTGAACTAAACACTTATTTTTTTTAAAGCCATGATTATAAAATATAGACCCTTTTAGGGCCGACGTCACAATTACGTCACAGCTAGCTGGAGGCAAAACTGGAGGCGGCCCATTCAAACCAGCGCAGATTCGTCTACACCTGGGGCCTCATTTATAAAATGTTGCGCAGAAACCATCCTAAATTTGAGCTTACGATCATTTCTATGATATGCGTTCGTGCGATTCATGAAGAATGTTTACAATTTACAATAATACGTACGAACAGAAATCGCGCGTGCTGGGGAATATTTTAATTTTATAGAAGGTGTTTTGTACGTCTCTTTCAGATGTGAAATCCATGAATCGCCAATGTTTATTATTACTTATTATTTATTTTCTTGAACTTGCATGGTAATGCAATTGACTGGTTTCAGCTCTCTGACCACCATCCTACTAATACTGTAAACGACTCTGTAATTAATATCATTAACATATAAAAGATCACCAATCATCATAATTTAGAACTTCTTTCTTTTTAGCAAGCTCTGCAAGAACATCTTATATTTTAAAAAAAACCTGCAATACTCCGCAATAAAAAGTGTGATATTTATTAAAGATAAATATCTGCTTATATAAATTAGGTGTTTATTATTTACAAATAATAAACCCTGACCTGACGCTTAAAGGAAAGCACTTTTCCACGTCATAGCGTTTTTATATGAACTTTGGCGTGGATTTAAGCGTACGCACACTTACGATCAAATCTGAGCGTACGCTGGGACGCTTTAAAAATGAGGCCCAATGTCTGTGTGAACATGTGTTTAAATGCTTATCATCTTGTTGTGATGGTTGCGTGCCCGAAATATACATAATCCATGTAGTAGAGTTACATTTACCTCGCATTTCTTGAGTAATTTTTTGGGGTAACAATTTGAAATTTTAAGTATATTTTTAGCATACCTGACTCTCCTCTGCTTTATCTTAATGAAATACAAGTTAAAAATGCCAGACAAAAAAACCCCGATGTCAGTCGCTGAGCTTTATCAAACCAGTTAAACGAGATAAACGCGCTGACGAGCGGACTGGACATGAAACTATAGTCAAAAATGCAAACTCGCGATCTTTTATTTGAACAGTGTCTTTTCCACAGGTTGTTCAAGTCAAGATATACGCACAATATCAAAATGATTCAATATGTAAAGGAGTGACTTATTGTGTTTTTATTGTCAAAAAGTTTCTCAATCCCTCTCTCCAAAACTCCCTGACAGAACGGAGAAAAAAACCTTTTGATTTCTCCTCTGGCCAGACGACACAGGACATTGCTGTCAGATGTTGAGTATGTGTCTGTTGTTTTGTTTTGTTAGGGCTGTAGAGATTTTGGATCCACCATGTGACCTCGGTGTGTGTGTGTTGTGTGTTATGGGAAGTGTTCCCGGTTCCGGTTGAAAAATGCAGCCTAAAATCCTTTGATTTCAATATTAGAAGTGATATGTGTACGCCAGGTTAAAGAAAAAAAAATACTCGTCCCGTTTAGGAAAAAGATCTGCCGCCCGCAGCACACATGGCCAGAGTTTTGAGAACGCAGCGGACGTCTTAATAAGAAAAGAGCTAAACCATTCAGGGTTTTATAAGTAATAAAGATTTTAAAATCTATATGTTTTGTCAGTGTTTATTGTTTTACAGCGCACTTCCTGGTTCTGAAGTAAGAACTCTAGCGCTCATTTTAAGCAGTTTTTAGCAGGATCAGTCACGCATTACAATAATCTAACCTTTATAAGAGACGCAAACAGCGCAATTTCTTGCATTTGAATTCATTAGCTGATGCATACAGTTTAGATATACTGTATTTTTAAGATGAAAAAATCTGTAGTTTGTTTAGTTTTGAAAACAGCCACAAATGCTGTAGGACGTGGCTGTCAAAGGAGAGCTATACAAATAGCACACCTAGGTTCCTGACTTGATAGCACATAGTCGACAGAGCAGTTTAGCCATCACGTGTTACTGTAGTGTTTAATTCCTTGTTTTACAAATGGGGGTAAATTTAGGTTATTACATACAAATAGATAATTAGAACACCTCTGTTTCTTAATTTTTAGTTTTAGCAGTAAGAAATTTTAAGAAATTACTCGTCATCCAGTTTTTATATTGACTATGCATTCCATAAGTTTCTCAATTTGGTGTGTTTCACCGGGCCGTGAAGAAATATAGAGCTGAGTATCATCAGCATAACAGTGAAAGCTAACCAGAGGTGGGTAGTAACCATGTTTCTTGAGTAATTTTTTGGGGTAACTAATTATATTTCCCAAGGGTAACATACTTTTAAAGTTACTTTATCGTGTTAAAAAAGTAACGGTCTACATTTCTCCCTAATACTGAGCCTTGCCAACAAAGGTACTCCATATTGCACTTGTGATCGATATGATACCTCTTCATTCACTGCTACGAATTGATGGCGGTCAGATAAGGACGATTTGAACCATGCTAATGCACTTCCACTAATGCCAACAAAGTTTTCTACAACCACGAGTCAGATGATAAGAGCAAAAGAATGTTGTGATCGATAGTGTTGAAAGCAGCGCTAAGATGAGAGCAGTAGAACTAATAGAGAGATACAACCACGATCAGATGATAAGAGCAGGTCTAATTTGTCACTCTAATGAGACTGCAGAAATCCTCACAGATATCATTTTTCTCTAAGAAGGAATATAATTGTGAGGTGGTCTAAACCTTTTCTGACATCTTTGAAATCCTCACAGATATCATTTTTCTCTAAGAAGGAATATAATACCACTGTGAGGATACAACCTTTTCTAGTATCTTTGACAGATCGATACCACTATGACATTACCAGTTTGTTGTACATGTACCTTATACATTAAATACAATGTATAATTTATACATTAAATAAGCTGTCACAGAGTATGAAATGAACACCCGCCAAACCCGCGTTAGCTCTGTGCAGCGGCGCGCAACCATTTCTAGACACAATTAATATTCATATTTTTACAATATGTACGCTTGCAAAAATATAGGCTACATTTGTTTACATTTTGCAGAACAGAAGATCCGTCAATGTGCATTTGTTTCATTATGTTCAGAGCAGTCATGTGAGGAGTTTTCAGAGGTTTCAGTGTCAGAGGTTATAGAATAATACATAATTAATTTACTTTAAAATATAATTTAATTCAGTGATGCAAATCAGTATTTTCATCAGCTGTTACTCCAGTTTTCGGAGTCATATGATCCTTCAGAAATCATTCTAATATATTGATTTATTACCAGTGTTGGAAACAGTTTTGCTACTTAATATTTTTTGGAACCTGTGACATTTTTTTCAGGATTCTTTGATGAATAGAAAGCTAAAAAGAACAGCATTGATAATAAATTAACATATTGGAATGATTTCTGAAGGATTATTTGACACTGAAGACTGGCGAAAAAGGCTGATGAAAATTCTGATTTGCATCACTGAAATAAATTACATTAAAAAATAATAAAAAATCTTTTGAACGGCAGTGTGTGTGTGTGTGTGTGTGTGTACACACACATACACATTACATAAATGTAATCTACAGAATATATCTAAATAAAAATAGACTATATTCAGTATATGATCCAAAGTAACTAGTAACTAACTACTTGAGTAGTTTTTTTATACGATACTTTTTTACTCTTACTCAAGTAACTTTTCAGACGATTACTTTTACTTTTACTTGAGTAAATATTTCTACAAGTACTTTTACTTTTACTTGAGTACAGTTTTTGAGTACTCTACCCACGTCTGTTCATGACTAGATAGACACAGTGAGTTTGTCTTAACTATAGAGGTTAGATGTGAGTCACTCAACCGGAGGGAATCCTGTCAGATCGTCCATCCTTTGAGTAACCGTGTGCGGTTCGGCCGATCTGGTTTCATCCGTTAAAGTTAACCTTTTCAAATAACAATCATGGTGCCGGACAGTGAGTGACCTTACATATGCAGGTTAAATCGGAATTTCTCCAGTTATTGTTAAAAAAACAAGCTATCAGACTTGCTAGTGTTAGTGAAGCGGTCAGCGGGATCTTTCTGCCTCCACCTAAGCTCCACCCACAGAAAATCGTCACAATGTTTACTAAAAAGTGTCTATAAATATGGTCGAACTGAATCAACAGCTGATTTTAGCTAAACAATGACACTGTTGATTTTTAGAGCTGCTTTCCAGCAGAATCTGAATTTGTTTCATATTTGATAATGGTTGCATCATTGATTTTATTATTTTCATTGCTGTGAATTTGCTTTGAAACAATCTGATGATCTCACTGGTGAATGGATAAATAACTGATGTGAGGATGTTCAGCTGAGAATGCTGACTCACATGTAGAGTCAAATATAGTCAGGATGTTTGCATGCATGAACGTTCAGTGACGCGTCACATTATCACACTACAGGCTCATGAGACACATTGGTTTAACACAGGGAGGAGATGACAGTTTAATCTAAATCAATCAGAGGGTCATCTAAAATATGTCACAGGCCACCAGTTCAAGAGCCCTGGGTTAGAACAATAAGTATAGCTGGCCAGTCTTTATTGCAAAATAAACACAGACAGTATGATCAGAACCCCAACATAAAGTGGAGGATGACCCTGTTCACTGCAAAGGTTACAAAGATTTCCAATATATGTATTAAAATTAACCCTGTCCTTCATAAGCCATAGTCTTGTCAACATGTGGAGTCACAAAATTATACCAATCAGCTTTTCTAATCTCCACTGATATAAAAAGAGAAAATGCATGTAGTGATATGAAAGCAGCATGGTGTTGCCATGGACGACGATGGAAATAGTTATTATATATATAAAAAAATGTGGTTATGTTTATCTCAGGTGATGTTGTTAGTTTAATTATAGCAATTATAGTAATATTAACTAACTAAATGTACCTAATATAGGTTTAAAGCTAGGGTTAGGGTTTGGTTTAGGGTTAGCTACTTGTAATTATGCATAATTTACTATTATTACAATAGTAAGTACATGTAACATGCATCACCTTAAAATGTTACCAAATATTTGACCTCTGAATGTTGTGACTGACCAAACAGAATCTAATAATAATAATATAATAAATAATAAATGAAAAGGAGTTTCCATTTACACTTAGTGCAAATAGCCCGCCTTGTTGGCAGAAGCTATTTACACTAACTCCGCCCACCAATGTGTGGCTGGGATGGTCACAATTACAAAAGATGGCCAACAGTCATCAGCTTTAGTGCTGCAGATGGTAAAATGTGTGTAGCAGTCATTTTGACGCGATCAACCCAGGTTCGAATCCGCCTTTTGGCAAAAAAAATTCTCCCTTTTCAAATTTCAAATCACATCAGAAAAGCATTTATTTTCAATAAAAATGAAGGAAATAATCAAAAAGTTGAAAATAAAGTATCGGGTAGGGTTAGGGTAGGTGAAGGGAGGGCTTTATTGTACCAATAAGGTGGCATCCATTTAGTAATTTGAATTAAAATTAAAATTTACACTCAATAAATTATTATTGCATACTGTTTTATAATGTTTCAAGTTCAAGTTTTATTTGTCATATACATGACTATACAGAGATTGTATAACCAGCAGTGAAATGTGAATCAGGTCCGCTCCATGGACAGTGCAAATATTGTAGAAAACAACACAAGGAAATTATGCATAAAATAAAATGAATAAAAAATAAGATATAAAGCACAGAATATAAAATATAAAGTATAAGAGAATGTGCTTGACAGTATGCTGTAGAATTAAATATTAAGATAAGCATGACTGTACGGGAGGGGGAATGTGCAAACAGGTTGTACATGGTGACATGAGCAGCAATCACAAAAAGAATAAATATAAAATATGATAAGATATCAAGATACAGAAAGTGTTGTGTGCAAATGACAGTATTGTGTGCAAATGACACTGTCAGTATGAGGTAGATGATAATGAGTGTGAGTATTTTACTGATTGTGAGTGATTAGTAAGTGAAGTCATCATGATGTTAAGAGGCTGAGTTCAGTTCGGTTTGAATTCAGGAGCCTGATGGCCTGGGGGAAGAAGCTCCTCCTGAGTCTCTCAGTTTTTGCCATCAGGCAGCGGAAGCGCTTACCAGATGGCAGCATAGTGAATAGACAGTTTCCAGGGTGATTTGAGTCCTTGGTGATTTTGACAGCTCTGCTTCTGCAGCGTTTGAGGTAGATGTCCTGCAGAGAGGGGAGAGCAGACCCTGAGATGCGCTCAGCTAAGCGCACAACTCTCTGCAAGGCCTTGCAATCTTGGCCGGAGCTGTTTCCATACCACACTGAGATACACTGAGTCAATACACTTTCTATGGTCCCTGCATAGAAAGTTTTCAGGATTGATGGTGAAACCCTGAATTTCCTCAGCTGTCGCAGATGGTACAGTCTTTGCCTGGCTTTATTAGCCTGTGTTTGTATGTGTGTAGTCCAAGTCAGGTCCTCGGAGATGTTTACACCGAGGTACTTGAAGCTTGATAGTACTTGATGTACTACAATACTGAGGTGCAGATAATTGCCACTATTTGCAATAAGTAGTATAAATAGCCTGCTATTTTAACATAGTATAAATAGAATCTCTAGCTATTTGCACTTAGTGTAAATAGCATATCACTAAAAATGCTGCTATTTTCAGATCAGAATGCATTTGTTAAAACTAGGCCTGTGTTCATACCTCAAGTTCTTTTGTTCCTGTGCTGAACTCACATTATTTGCGGTCTTAATTCTATTGCAAGACTTGTTCTAAAGATGTTATATTCCTGTTGTAGATGGATGACATTGATGCGATGTTCAGCGACATGCTGCAGGAGATGGATCTCCTAACGCAGGTATGTTTCTCATATCATATCTGATATAGAGGGGAAACTGGCTAATCAGTGCGATGTGTGACTTTGTGTGCTTTTAAGTAAAAAAGATATGGAATACCTTCATAAGTTATATTTCTAACATTTTCTTTTTGTGTGTATGGCTACTTCAATAGAAAACAGCAAATACCATTCAAACAGTTCCAGTACTGAGATACGATGCATTGTGCGATAATGTGTATATTTTCGTCATGCAGTATAAATTAGTGATGGTAGTCAGATGCTAACAGTATGAGCACAAAATATGAAAAAGGGGGAAGCACACATATTAAGACTAATATGCATATCACATTTGTATGTTAATAAGTTGATAGTTCCTGTGCTGTTTGTTCTGTAGTTTAAAAAAATGAGTTAAAAAAATAGCTTCCTCATTTGTCTTTTCACAGAGTTTGGGAGAAGAAGCAGAGTCTGCACCTTTGCCTAAACCTCCCTCCATTCCTGACCCTCAGGAAATGAACTTTTCCATTGGTTTTACAGATCTGAATGGTAAACCATATTTCAGCCTAATATTTTACACAACTGTTTGAAGTAGAGAAAGTTTGTCTGAAATCAAAGCTTACATATTGGCCTTGTTGAGCTCAAAAGTTATACTTTCGAGGGGTGAGAACCAGAAGGGCGTAAGTGATATTTCACCAACTTTACAGGAGAGCCAAAACAAAAAAATTACCATAGTTTGATCTGACTTTGTGTACTGATTTCAATTGTTTATAATACAAATTTATAGACTCTTGGATGACAGTACCTTTGCCAGTAGAAATAGCTCATTAAGAGCTTTCATTTGATGTATATATCTCCATTTCACCAAAAATGTCCCACGCCCTTCTGGTTCTCACCCCTCGCTTTGTTAAAAAATGTATTTATTTTTATGAATTCTTTCCTAATTTCTGGTTGTCACAGAGCCGCACACATGACATTAAGAAATGTCACAAATTAATAACTTTTCATGTTTTATTAATTCCCTCCCTCGTTTTAGTTAAATCCTGACTGCTCATTTGGTGGGAAATTGTTTATTTGTGGCCACAATAGCCAACATAATCTCATGGCAATTCATAAATATTTTACACTTTAATGAATTGGTGGCTTATTTGTATGTTCATACTTTGTATCTCCTTTGTAAATTTTCTAGTGCTGTCAAACGATTAATCGCGATTAATCGCATCCAAAATAAAAGTTTTTGTTTGCATAATATACGAGTGAGTACTGTGTATATTTACTATGTATATATAAATACAAACACATGCATGTATATATTTAAGAAAAATATGTTATGTTTATATATTAAATATATTTTTATATAATATAATAATATAAATGTATATACATGTAAATATTTTCAAAATATATACTGTATGTATGTGTGTGTATATTTATATATATACAGTATCTTACAAAAGTGAGTACACCCCTCACATTTCAGCAAAAATGTTAGTATAATTTCTCAAGGGACAATACTGCACAAATGAAACTTGGATATATTTTAGAGTAGTCAATGCGCAGCTTGTAGAAGTACACATTTACTGTCCTCTAAATATAACTCAACATATAGCCATTATTGGCCAAATAACTGGCAACAAATGTGAGTATACCCTAAGTGAACATGTCAAAACTGTGTCCAAAGTGTCAATATTGTGTAGGGGCACCATTGTTATCTAGCATTGCCTTAATCCTCCTGAGCATGGAATTCACCAGTGCTGCACAGGTTATTGCTGGCATCCTCCTCCACTCCTCCATAATGACATCACGGAGCTGCTGGATGTTAGACACATGGTGCTTCTCCACCTTCCGTTTGAGGATGCCCCACATGTGCTCAATAGGGTTCAGGTCTGGAGACATACTTGACCACTCCATCACTTTCACCTTCAGCTTCATCAGCAAGGCAGTTGTCATCTTGGTGGTGTGTTTGGGGTGGTTGTTATGTTGGAAAACAGTTTCTGAAGGGAGGGCATCATCTTCTGCTTCAGAATGTCACAGTACATGTTGGAATCCATGTTTCCCTCAATGAACCGCAGCTCCCCAGTACCAGCAGTAGTCATGCAGCCCCAGACCATGATGCTACCACCACCATGCTTGACTGTAGGCAAGGCACAATTTTCTTGGTACTCCTCACCAGGGCGTCACCACACATGCTGGACACCATCTGAGTCAAACAAGTTTACCTTAGACTCATCAGACCACAGGACATGGTTCCAGTAATTCATGCTCTTGGTCAGGTTGTCTTCAGCAAACTGTTTGCAGGCTTTTTTGTGAGCCAGCTTCAGAAGAGGCTTCCATCTGGGACGACGGCCATGCAAACCGACTTGTTGCAGTGTGTGGCGTATGGTCTGAGCACTGACAAGCTGACCTTCCATTTCTGCAACCTCTAAAGCAATGCTGGCAGCACTCATGCGTCTGTTTTTTGAAGCCAGCTTCAGCACCTGACGCACTGCACGAGGACTCAACTTCTTTGATCGACCCTTGCGAGGCCTTTTCCGAGTGAAACCCATCTTGGAAAACCTCTGTATGACAGTTGCCACAGTACTGTAACTCAGTTTTAGGTTGTTACTGATCTTCTTATAGCCTAGGCCATCTTTGTGGAGAGCAACAATTCTAATTCTTAAATCCTCAGAGAGTTCTTTGCCATGAGGTGCCATGTTGAACATCCAGTGGTCAGTATGAGAGAAGTGTACTCAAAGAACCAAACTTTTACTGCTCTAAAACAAGATGCACAAATTTGTATGGCCCTGTCAAGCAGACAAAGACATGAACATTATGAATAGGACATGTGGCTTTGCATGGTTAAACAATTTATAGATGTTATCACTTAGGGTGTACTCACTTTTGTTGCCAGCTTTTTTGACAATAATGGCTGTATGTTGAGTTATTTTCAGAGGACAGTAAATCTTTACTGCTATACAAGTTGCACATTGATTATTCTAAAAATATCCAAGTTTCATTTCTATAGTATTGCCCCTTGAAAATAAATACTAAATTGATTGCCGAAATGTGAGGGGTGTACTCACTTTTGTGAGATACTGTACATAATAAATAAACACAGTACACATACATATATTATGTAAACAAAAACATTTATTTTAAATGCAATTAATCGCGATTAATCGTTTGACAGCACTAACATTTTCATACGTTCTACTTATGCCCCAATGATGGGGTTGGGGTGGACCTTTATGCTTATTATTATTATTATTATTATAAATCTTATGTTTTGCATCATGTTTTATACATTCACATGAAATAGCACACCTAAAATACTTGACAAGATCAGGTTGCGATATTTTGTTTTCATATCATGTGGAGCCTCCGTAGGTTGTCAACAATGTGACCTTTTTTCACATTGTGACCTCTAAAGCATCTCTGCATGATCTGGAAGACAATGACTTGGACGCCTTGATGGCTGATCTGGTGGCAGATATCAGTGCCACGGAAGAAAAGTTTTCCACAGAAAGAGATGCGTTTAAGGGGTCAGCTCCAGTTGCCCCAATACCCTTCCAGCCTCAGAATAATTTTAGCCTCCAAGCATCAACTGACACCTCTAGACCTGCAACTTCCTCCAACTCCAATGCACCTCCGCCCCCACCACCCACCTCCAAACCATCAAAAGTAAGTATCATTCTGAATGGTTCACACACCCTCAGGCCTCATGTGGTTAACACGTACATAGTTGAAGGTTACAGGGTTTATTTTAATACAACTAGGCCAAACAACAGATGTGAGTGGATATAATGGAATTTAAGTGCAGCCAACACTGTAAAACTGCAATAACTTTATGAAGTATGAACCTTATGAATGTCTACAATATCCATTTCTACTCAGAATGTAAATAGCCTAACCATAAAATGTAATTATCCTTATGATTGCAATGTTAGCTCAGCCGGATATTCATTGAATGTTATTTTATGTCTAGCCCAGTGCTTGGCAGAATGTACAACATAAGATATCCAGACGGTTTTATAATGTAGATCAGCTCTGTTTTAAAACCTTAAGAGAGATGCCTACCTAACAAGCATTTGAAAGCATTACAGATGTACTTGTTCTTCACCGATGTGTGAAGGCTGATCAACAAGTTGGGCAGCATAATTATATTGCCTTCTCAGAAGGATAGATTGCGTACATCCTTCTTTGGATCCCAGAATGCCTGGTGATATTTTGGAATATAGGCTATTGTACAAACACAAAAATATTTGTATGTATTTAATTCTAATAAAACACATTACTAGATTAGCATCATGCTAACATTAACTCTATTGGAGTCAACACAATTCGTATAGTGTGGAGCTTTCAAAATCATCCTTATATGAGGTTTCTATTTCTATGTTAAGATTCTCTGACCTCAGATAGCAAAACCAGACAGCACAATACCGTCTTCCTTTGTCATTTTTATATATAATCTGCAGAGAGTCAAAGTAAACCTTGCATTTCCCATATGTAGAGCCCTTTAATGTCACATCGACCCCATGAAACCACAATCATCATTTGTTTCCCTTCAGGAAGAACTAGAGGAACAGATGAAAGCAGATAAGATCAAGCTTGCTTTGGAGAAGCTAAAGGAGGCCAAAGTGAAAAAGGTGAGATATACAGTTGTTTTAATCATTTTTCGGTTACACTTTATTTCGATTCACTTTAGACATTCTACTAACTATAAGTAACTTTGTAACTACGTCAACTACACGTCTACTAACTCTCAGTAGGGTAGGAATAGGGTTAGTAGAATAAGTTGACATACTTGCAAAGTTTCTCATAGTCAGTATGTTATATGTTGTGAACCCATCAAAAAAAAAGTGTTAGAAGATATTAAGCCGACAGTCTACTAATACTCTAATGACGGCTAGTTGACATGTAGTTGCAAAGTTACTTACTGTTAGCAGAATGTCTAAAGTGGACTATCGAAATAAAGTGTTACCCATTTTTTCCATCTTGAATGCACTTGAATGATGTCAAGCATATTATTTATTGCAGTCAGGCACTGCTCATGATGATTCATGCTGGCTTTGGCTATTCTAAAACAGCTGGAGACTGTTCCTAAATCCATTTATCAAGAATGTGAGTCATTTAACTGAAAAAAAAATATAGATGTTTTTCATGGCATCGTTCAGTACTGTAGGGTAGAAAATGCTGATTGCATTAGGTGATCTAGATGAGAGGACATCCACCTCACAGATCCATTTCTAAAAGAGTACCATCAGTCAGATCAGGGCATCCTGAAGCATGCCTGCACCCTGCTGAACGTTCTGACATCTTCCCTCTCATGGAAGCCCAAAGAGGCCATAGGACATCTTGTGCTTGTGATTAAGAGAAATCACAAGCAACATCTATTTAAATTGTCTCCCCTAGACCTTAGAATAAATAAAAATAAACTGGAGATTTGCACCAACGCAAAGCCTACTGTCAGGATTTACTAAAGACATGCAGCTTTATATGCATTTAGTGGAGTTTCCCATTTCAGATGCAAAATTTGAAGAAGAGCATTTAAATAAATGTAACATGATTTACTAAGGTTTGAAGTAGTCAGTTTACTGGTATTTGGTTAGAAAATTGACTTTCAGACTTTAATTAGGTATATTACCACAAACAGCAGCCAATGAGCAAACAAAAAGTATTCTTATTAATTATTTGTTGAGGGTTATCAGTTTAATATTGTGCCTGGATGCTAAGTTCACTGGATGAACTGGATGCGCAGCCAAGTCACAGACAGTAAACACAAGTAATAAATGGTTGCCCTATTCCATTTCTGACATACTCCATGCTCTTGTTCTACTGCATGAGGACAATGGATTTGTAACGTTCGCTTTGATGCATCCAGGTAACACGGAGTTAGAAATGGAATCATATTTTTTTTGTAAATAGTTACAATGTTTTGTCTCATTTTTCTGGTCATAAACTTTGTATAAACTTACCTTAACAAATGGCCTCCAAGAACACATCATGTCCCCCTTCTCTGAACACCCACTGGGGGCGGTGCTGCCCCTGTAGAAAAGCTGTCTTGGGCTTGACTGGAATCGATGCTTTTAGTCTTGATTAATCAGCTGGAATTAGACTCAGGCTGATTTGACTCGGACTCAGCCTTCTTTAGGTCACTGTCTGGACTTCGATCGACCCTTGTCAGGCCTCTGTCTTGACTCTGATCAACACTTTTCAGGTATTTGCTTAACTCGGACTCAACCAGAGGTGGAAAGTCCAGGTTCAGAAAGTAAACGTTCTCCTCAGTATTTTGTTCAATCACTGGATTTGCTAATAGCACAGTTTTTCAGCCAGGAAGTAGAACTAATTAGTGAAATCAGCCTGCTGAGTTCATGAGTGGAATAAACATATGGCAGGACCCCTGGACTTTCCCCTCTGGACTCAACTATTTTCAGGCCTCTGTCTTGACTCCCTGTTGAGAAATGCTGTCTTTGTCTTGACTTGGACTCGATACCTTTCAGGTCTTGAATCAGACTCAACTTTCTTCAGGCCTCTGTCTTGACTCAGACTCAACCTTCTTTAGGTCTCTGTCTGGACTTGGACTCTTCAGGTTTCTGTCTTAACTTGGACTCATCTATTTTCAGGCCTCTGTCTTGACTCTGACTCGACACTTTTCGGGTCTTTGTCTTTACTCGGACTCAACACTTCAGGTCTCTGTCTTGACTCGGACTCAACCGTCTTCAGGTTTCTGTCTTGACTCAGACTCAGTACTTTTCAGGTCTCAGTCTTGACTTAGATTCAACCATCTTCAGGTGTCAGTTTTGACTCGAACATGACACTCTTCAGGCCTCTGCTTTGACTTCAGGTCTCTGTCTTAAATCGAACTCAGTCCTCTTCAGGTCTTGATCTTGACTCAGACTAAACCTCTTTCAGGTCACTGTCTTGACTCTGACTCAACACTTTTCAAGTCTGCGATTTGACAAACAATCATAATTCTGCTTGATTCAGACTCAACCATTTTCAGGTCTTGGACTAGAATTGGACTCGCCCATCTTCAGATCTGTGTCTTAATTTGGACTCAACCATCTTCGGGTCTCGGTCTTGACTTGAACTCATCCCTCTTTTGGTCTAATTTTTGACTCAGACTCGTATGTGCTGGTCTCGACCGCAGAACTGTCCAAATTATTGTTAGAAATGTATAGATCCATAATCATACTATATGTCGACAATTGTAGAGGTTATGTATATTTTTGTGTCTAGTTGAGGTATCATGACAAAGTATCATGAAGACTATATAGTCTCTTGAGAAATAAAAGAGCAAGCTTTGAGCAATAATTGTTTGCAATTATTGCTCAAGGCTCAGCCTGCCGGAGGAATTAACAGTCTTGTTTCTAATTAGTCTGGTTATAGGTTACATGACCCACACTGACTACACTGAGTGATCTAAAGTTGGTTACTCAAAGTGGTTTACCCACAGTGTACACTACATGTTGTAACAGTGATTACAGCAAAAACAGATTTAAAGCAGCATTGACAACTGAAACAATGTGGTCTGTACAAAACATGACTACAATCAAAACAAGACTGTTTTGAATGCACTAAGCTACAGTTTTAGCATGATTGTTGATATTCAAAGATGTCCCTGAACAGTTCATATGCCATTGCAGAGCCAGTAGTTCCCTTTAAAAGTATTGTCATTCCCATCCTTCCCATCTATTTCACAGAAAATGTATCCATCTATAAGACCATTTATATCTCCGTCTTCCAAATATCTGTGCATAGACTCTATTGAAAAGACCAGCATGGCTTGTCACCAGTGTGTGCTTATGCTCGTGTTCCCACCAGGATCCTTAAAATATTTAGGTTTCAACTAAATTTTGTTTAGCCAGAACTTACACTTTGGTCCACTTTGCAGAATATTATGGCTAAGAACTGCTAAACTGGATGAAATCATATGACCAACATAAACTGTAAAGCATCATAACAGCTTTGTTTCACAGTGTTTTTTGGGCATGCAAATATTTTGTTGCACAGATGTCACTAAACTATGATGTAATTCCAAAATGCAGATGCAAATCACCACAAAAAAACAAACAACATGCAGTTATCCTGTTAACTAAGTTTAACCTTGTTGTTTATGGTTTGTTGTGATAGCTGGTCGTGAAAGTGGAGATTAAGGACGGCAGCTCAAAGACTCTTATGGTGGATGAGAGACAAACCGTCAGAGATGTGATGGACAACCTGTTTGAGAAGACACATTGTGACTGCAATGTGGACTGGTGTGTGTGTGAGACCAACCCTGACTTACAGACTGGTGAGTATCATCCATGTACACACAAACCTGCATGTTCATTTGTCATCAGCTTTATAAGGCTGGATTTCGCGAAGATGATGAAGTGTGTTTTTACTGGCGCTCTGACAGCCAGGCTCCAGTGAGCTCACAGTACAGAGCTGACCTACCACTATACACATTCACTCTCATACACCAAACGACAGGTGGGTTTAATTTACTGCCCCAGACACCGTTACTCAACCTCCCTATCATGAGGAAATACAGTCCTTATGATCGAAATCCCCAATTTCTCTTTCTCCATCTGCTGTGAGGTTTCATCTGCAGCCATTACCATATGCTTGCTTTCTGGCTGCCAAATTTTAGATGAATAGACTGGATTTATCTTGCGTTATTCCATTTGTTCTTATCCATAGAGAAAAAGAAGTGCACTTGTGGTGTACTTCAAACCTAAAATTATATTTAAAAACAAAAACGGTACTTGCAGATAATATATTAATGAAATAAAAATGCCACTTAAGTGTACTTAAACATTCACTTAACACACTTTCAAAGTTACAAAAGTTAATAAACATAGTTTTGAAAGTGCAATTTATTTATATATATATATATAGTTTAACAATTGGCACTTGAAAAACTTGCTATAGACCTTTTTGTTGTCAAAAGTATTTGTCCCTCATGCTGCCTTCTATTGGCATCGCTCACTGAAAATTAACTGTCAGTGCAATGTAACCAAACGAATGTAGCAGGGTAAGGAACAGAGTCAAACTTTAACTGTGTTAAAGATCTTTGCTACACCCAGGTTAATTTTAGAGAAGCATCATCTTCGCATGATGATATTTCCTACTGTGAGTGACTTATAATCATGAGGGAACATCTAAACAGCTCTGACACACAGACACAGTATACTTGCATACTCTATTGCCATTTCTTGCTTTCTACATATACAGCTCTTCACCTTCATCTCCCATCAAGTTGAGGGACACAGGAAATCATATAGGCTCAGGGAAAACAGCTTCCATGTTATGCCTGTGAAGCAGACTCACACCATGGGTTTAATGCCAGTAACCACATCACACACCAGACCACCCATAAGATCTCTTCATTCCAGTTTTTAATCAGTATATGTGATCTTTAACTGAGAATCTGGGAGGTTGCAGACAGTATAGTGCATATATATATATATATATATATATATATATATATACCGTTGGCACCAACGCAATGGGAGGTGTGCACAGTAAAAACCTGGCATTTGGTTAATGACTTTATGATAATCACTTTGGTAACACTTTAGAATAAGGAGCAGACATATTCACTAATACAGAGTTTTCCCTCAATAAACTCCTGATTTGCTGCAAGTAAGGTAGTTGTTTGTAATAGTTATGTTTAGGTATTGAGTAGAGTTAGAGGATCTAGAATGTTTGTGCAGAATAAGGTGTTAATACATGCTTTACAAATACTAATAAACAGCTAGTATGCTAATAATATGCATGCTAATCAGCAATGAGTTAATTGTGTTCCCTAATGTGCTACCATCATTATTTCTGAAAACTGTATTTTTTTATATTATTATTCTGTTACTTTTAGGGGATCTTTCAGCTTTATTCCAGTAAATAAGCCAAAGTCATGTTAAGTTAACCGTTTAAATAAAGAAAACAGCTTACACCAGTAAGTTTCAGAGGAAGTTCTGCTCTATATTCCAGTTTGCTGTTTACTTTCATGCTTTTCAGCATTTCATGCTGTGTACTTCTCATGCTTTACAGCGCATTCGGACAGCTATTTCAGGAAGCCAAGACTATTTGAATAGGGAAATCCTGAAATCTCAAAAACTACTTTCCATACTAATATTAAAAAAATAAAAAACATCAACAAAGTGTGTGTGTGTGCAATTAACGTTAAACATTATTTTCTGCAAGGTAAACCTAATATCATGGGGTTATATTAAAGTTTAAAAAAAGTTTGTTAAAGTTTATTTTAAATATTGGATCTCATTTTATATTAGGTGGCTTTAACTACTATGTACTTGCATCAAAAAATAAGTACAATGTACTTAATGTGTTCATATTGTATCGCAAAACACTTCTGCTGCTATTGAGGTGGGATACGGGTAAGGTTAGGGACAGGTTTGGTGGTATGGGTAGGTTTAAGGGTTTAACAGTGTGATTATAAATGTAATTACAGACATTTATTACAGATGTAATTACATGCAGGTTTTGTTTTTAATTTAAATATCAAATCATTAATTTAAAATTTAAGTATAGCAGTTAAGGCCACCTAATATAAAGTGGGACTGAATATTTGAAGTTGCTGTGGATAAAAGTGTTCGTCAAATGAATCTTTACAGAACTTGTGCATAAGTTTAAGGGGGTGGTATTGATTATAAGTATTTAGTTATAAAAGGCAGAGTTGGGTATGGACAAAAATGATGATATTTGAACTGAGTTTGAACTTTCCACAGAACGGGGGTTTGAGGACCACGAGAACCTTGTGGAGCCTCTTTCTACATGGACAAGGGACACTGAAAACAAAGTGTTTTTTCTGGAGAAAACAGACAAGTATGAAGTGTTCAGAAACCCTCAGGCAAGTGTTTGGACATCTATTTGTGCTTCTTGATGGTACAAATTAAATTACTAATAAATAGCTAATACTTTAGGGACCAGTTCTCAATATTATCAGGCTGCTTATTAAATATAGCATATAGGCTGTTTATTTGTTCTTATAAAGTACATATTAATGCCTTATTTGGCATTATTCTTCTACAACCCTTAATCTTACCCCATACCCAAACTTAACTAGTACCTTGCTAACTAATAAGCAGCACATTAGGAGTTTATTGAGACAAAAGTCATAGTTAATATTGAGAATTGTTCCCTAAACTAAAGTGTGACCAATAAATAACTTAATACAAAAGGGCTAAAAATAATGGATACTTTTCCCTTTCCTTTGCTTGTAATAACTGTTACATTTCTAACACTAAAACGACTCATTTTCTATAACTTCTCTATTTCTTGTGCTCTGTAAGTTCACTGAAAATGGAACAGAAATTAGAAAAACAGTTAATCTCAGCACAATGACAGTTTTCTCTAATGGTAGAAATCTAGAAGTGTCCATTTGTGTAAAAAGAGCTGTCTTTAAAGGTGCCTCATGTCATACATGCATACTTGATGATTAATTACTGAAATTCTGTTGAATGCTAATCAATATTAAGTGAATTCCAATTTCTTTTACAGAATTTTTATTTGTGGAAAAAAGATAAGAAATCTCTAAAGGACATGAAAGACAAAGACAAAGAACAGCTTCTGGAGGTGCGTCTGGCTTTAACTTTGATATAATTGAGAGGTTTCATCTAAAGATACAGATGAAGACATTTATCAAAATAAATGCAATGGTGTCATATTTAACATCATAACCAAACCCTCTTGATCAAGTAATGCAGGTCTTAACAAGTCTGATCCAAACATGGAAATTTCGACATCATTTTCTCACTCTCATTTCATTCCAGTGTGTATTCTGCAGAAATTTATATGGAATAACATGAGTGTAAGCAAATGATCAAAGTCTTCATGTCTGGTTCTGTATTTCTGGGTGTAGGAGAACTTCTGTGGAGCCTCCGTCATTGTGCCTGACCTGGAGGGTGTTCTGTATCTGAAGGAGGATGGCAAGAAATCCTGGAAACAGCGCTACTTCCTGCTGCGGGCCTCTGGATTGTATTACTCACCCAAAGGCAAGACAAAGGTCAGCTCAGGCAATCCAGACAGTAAAACATACAGTGTATTTTGACCAGACATGGAGTTCAGACAAATATTGCATTGCTATAGACCTAAATAATAACTGGCTTTAAAACTAGATTAATAGGTTTTTCTCTGTCTTCATCAGGCTTCACGGGATCTTGTGTGCTTGGTGCAGTTTGATAATGTGAACGTCTACTACTGCAATGAATACAGAATCAAATACAAAGCACCAACAGACCACTGCTTCATTCTTAAGGTACGGTTTCAGCCCATCCTTTTAAAACAGAAATGCACTTCATTGAATTGAGTGTGCATTTTTAATGTACTTGAAATCTTGAAACATATACATATAGTATACATACACACACACACACACACACACACACACACACACACATATATACATAATAATATAATAAATATATCATATATTATTATATAATATATTATCTGTGCAGATAATATAAAATTAATGACAAAAGATGCTGCTTAATTGTACTTAAAGACAGTACACATTCTTCTTGTTTCAATAATATTTTGTTGTGATTTAAAGAAGTACACTTATTATGACACTTATTTTGATGTGTTGACTAACATACTAAAGCACATGTAAAGTACTTGACTATAACCAGTGCTATTTGATATTATATTTAATGTTAATATATGTTAATATACTAAAATGCAACAATATGATTAAAATGTGTAATGACAAATATATTTAAATACATAATACAAATACACACGTGTATAAATGTGATACAATATACAAGTTTCTATAGAAATTACATTAAAGTATATTTTAGTTTACATTAAATACTAGTTAGCACATTCATCAGCAAACTTTGACCATATTTCAAGATAGCAGAATTATGCAGTTCCATATAAGGGTGTACTTAGTCCTACTTAGTGGGTGAAAAAGGACTAAAGTTCAAATAATTTCATTTATAATAAATTTTAATTTCAATTAGCACACCATCAGTTTGCACTTATTATATTGTTTTATATATTATTTTATAAATAATCTATAGACATATATATTATGTCCATAATAAGGTTTTACTTTTTCACAAAGGCATAATGATGTTTTTATATTTAGTTTTAAACTAATTTTCTTCGTAACACACACTCTGCAACACTGGTTTTATTTAAATGTTGAAAATGATGTACTGTATATAAAATGTTTCTACGCTATGTATTATGTAACTAACTACATATGTAGTTTTGAAACATATCTCTGCATTACCAGTGCCTGTGTATAATAGGCTTGTTTTGCAGCACTTACACTTGAGTTCACAGAGTTATCAACAATTATTTTATTTTTTTCACACATAACACAACATAGCATCCAAAATATAAGAAAACTAAACAACAGACACATACTCAACATCTCAAGGTCCAATCAAAAGGGAGGGAGAGAGGGAAGGACAACAAGAACACAAAAGTCACTCCTTTATACAATCACGTATATCTAACAAAAAACACTGCCAAGCATCAATGGTCGAAGGCCTGGCCCCACCAACTCACGCCGTTGTACATTCACATGTCACTATTTGCAGGAGGCTACGGATCCAATATGTTTTTCCACACATGTGTGGTGTAAACCAGTTCTGTATTATTGTCCTCTTCGCAGCTGTAAAACCAGCAAATAACATTTTCTTTTGCATTGCACTAATACAGAGACCAGAATCATCGTTAAGAAGACACAAACTTGGGTTAACAGACCAATCAATTCGCAGTAATGATGACAAAACCAGGTTTACATGTGTCCATAGACTGATGACGAAAGGACATTCCCAAAACATAGGCAGAAAAGTGCCTGATGATGTAGTGTTACATATATGGCAGTTCAAATTTGACTGTAGTTTCATTTTAAATCTTTTGTAAGGAGTTATGTATGCTCTATGAATGACTTTGAAGTGAATAAGACGATGAGACAGATTTTTAGATGTTAAACTGAGATTAGACCATACTCTCTCCCAGTCGACAGATAAATTAAGGTCAGATAATTCCCTATTCCAAATAGTTTTAATAGAAAGAGGTTTTGTAATGCAATCAATAATTTTATTATATATTAAGGAAACAGATGGCTACCAGCAGATGGTGCAATCCAGTCCCGCATAGGATGAGAGGAAATAGAAGATGCCCACGGAACGCCATATGCTTTGAGAGCAGAACGTAATTGAAGAAAGACAAAATATGCGGATGCTGGTAGACAAAATTTGGTTCTTAATGTCTGAAATGAACAGAGGCCCTGGTTATCATATATATCCCCGCACGTGTTTACACCTAAAGAAGACCAAGAGGGTTGGACAAATGGACGATTTCCGCATACAAAATATAAATTGTGCCATAAAGGAGTACTGTTACAAAATTTGAAGGGTCCACCTATCCGACGTTCAACCGTTTTCCAGATCTTAATAGAGTTAGCCACAACCGGACCAAATTTATAATTATCCCCTTTTTTTCCTGTGCCAGTAAATAAAATATATAGAAGTCTATTTGGTTTAACCTTGCCAGCTTCAATCACCCTCCATGAAACTGTAGATTGAGGATCAACCCAATTACGAAGAGCTTTAAGCTGGAACGACCAATAATATAATTCAAAATTTGGTACAGCCAGTCCTCCTGCGCTATTAGGATGTTGTAATGTGGTAAGTTTAATTCTGGGACATTTATTATTCCAGATAAACTTAGAAATTATGGAGTTGATCTCCTTAACGTAACCTGGAGGGGGAGAAAGTGGTAGCATAGAGAAAAAAAAATTAAATCGAGGTAACGAATTCATCTTAACAGTGGAGATTCTTCCTTGGAGAGAGACTTTAAGATTCTTCCATCTTTGAATATCATTTTTGACCTTAACTAAAATGTTATTAAAATTGTCTCTGGCAATCTTATGAATGTTTTTATATATGTAATGCCCAAATAGATGAAAGATTCCTTAATAGTGATAAATGAGGGAATAGAAGAATTAACCTTAACATTGTTAATTGGCATTAAAGCAGATTTGCTCCAATTTATTTTATATCCTGATAGGCTACTAAAATTATCAAATTCCTTAATTATGCTAGAGACTGAAACATCAAAGTGGTCTAAATATAGAATAATATCATCAGCGTATAATGAAATACTATGATTATGGTCATGAATCTTAATCGATACTTCAGATTTCCTGATGGCTTGTGCTAAGGGTTCAAGAGATAGACAAAACAATAAGGGGGAAAGCGGACACCCCTGCCTCGTTCCCCGCTGTAAAGGGAATGAGGGGGAAATAATATTACCAGTTATGACTGATGCTGCAGGTGAGTGGTATAATATCTTAATCATAGAAATGAAGCGTTCACTGAAGCCGAAACATTGCAGAACTGCCCACATATAATTCCACGCTAGCCTGTCAAAGGCTTTTTCTGCATCAAGTGAAAAGACCGCACAAGGGGTTGGGTGAGAGTCCGCAAAGTCAAGAATATGAAGGAGTCAACGCATATTGTCAGATGCATTGCGCCCCTTGATGAAACCAGTTTGGTCCTCCTTGATCAGACTATGAATTACCTTCTCCATACGAGAAGCAAAAACTTTAGCATAGATTTTTAGATCACATGGGATAAGCGAAATCGGTCTGTAGCTGGAACAATCTAATGGATATTTCCCTTTTTTTAAGAAATAATGAAATCAGTGAAGTTTTTTTTATCTCTATGAAATATCCAGGGGGTATTAATTCAGGGGAGACCATCTAGACCCGGCGATTTGCCCTTTTGAAGGCTTTTTTGAGAGACGTGGAGTTCCTCCAAACTTAATGGGGCCTCCAAAGATTCTTTATCTATCTGTGAGATCTGAGGCAGTTCCAATTTATCTAAATACTGCTTACAAATTGGTTCATCAAAATCTGTTTTGGCTTTATACAGATTTGTGTAAAAACCTTTAAATATGTCATTAATTGCCACAGGATTCGTGGTGACCTGATCATCCGATGATTTTATTGCGCTAATATATGCCTTAGACTCGCATTCTTTCAACCTAAGGGCCAATAAATGACTAGGTCTCTCTGATTCGAAATAATATTTTTGCCTAGTCCTATGTAAAATAAATTCCGCCTTTGAGTGTGAAAGTAAGTCATATTCTTCTTTTAAAGAGGACAGCTGTGTAGCCTGTTGCTCAGTAAAATGTTGTTTTTGTAGGTTTTGTAATGATTGGATTTAATTTTCTAATTGTGTAAACTGGTGAGTTTTCGCTTTGGCAAGAGTAGAAGAGAAAGATATA
The DNA here is from genome assembly GCA_027422415.1 of Schizothorax lantsangensis. Classification (NCBI taxonomy): domain Eukaryota; kingdom Metazoa; phylum Chordata; class Actinopteri; order Cypriniformes; family Cyprinidae; genus Schizothorax; species Schizothorax lantsangensis. Next base: position 6,726,188 of record CM049863.1, on the reverse strand, counting down.
CAGAAACCTCGTATAGCACACTTAGTCGTTTCCCACAGTATTTGAGGATCCACATCAGAGGGCATATTAATTTCAAGAAATTCCTTAATATATTCTTTTAGAGAAGTAATGAAAGTCTGATTACTTAATAATGATATGTTAAAGCGCCATCTAGGGTACTTGGCTTTAACATCGGAAAGAGGAACACTGCACAACACAGCAGAATGATCAGATAATAAAATTGGTAATATAGAGATGGAGGAATTAGATGAAATTAAAGATGGGCTGATAAATATGTAGTCTATCCTAGAGAAAGTCTTGTGTCTATTAGAAAAAAAAGTCAAGTCAAGTCAAGTCACCTTTATTTATATAGCACTTTGAACAATACAAATTGTGTCAAAGCAACTGCACAATATCAAAATAGGAAAATAGTGAGTCAATAATGTAAAATGACAAGATTAAACACTCAATTTTCAGTTAAAGGCATTTCATTATTGAATTCAGTGATGGCATCGTCCAGCTCAGTTCAGTTCAAAAAGTTTCTGTTCAATTAAGTCGACGATATTGCTGGAAATGAAGTGTCCCCAACTAAGCAAGCCAGATGCGACAGCGGCAAGGAACCAAAACTCCGTCGGTGACAGAACGGAGAAAAAAACCTTGTGAGAAACCAGGCTCAGTCGGGGGGCCATTTCTCCTCTGACCAGACGACCCAGCAGTTCAATTCCAACTGCTGCAAAGTCAGATTGTAAGGGCTCAACTGGTTCCAGTGGTCTTTTCCCGATGGCTGTCTAGGTGACGGGGTCCTCACTGGGGATCTGTCTCTGGGGCTCATCTAGGTGTCCTGGTCTCCGCTGACGTTCAGGGCTATAGAGGTCGTCTCTAGGTGCTGATCCACCATCTGATCTGGTGACTGCAGTGACCTAGGAATGAGAAAGAAACAGACAAATATTAGTGTAGATGTCAATCTTCTTACGATGTAACAAGTACACCGAGTGTTATGGGAAGTGTTCCCGGTTCCGGTTGACCTAATTAATGCAGCCTAACAATCCTTTAACGGATTTGAATATTAGAAGTGTATTAGTGTGTTATGTGTATGCCAGGTTAAAGAGATGGGTCTTTAATCTAGATTTAAACTGACAGAGTGTGTCTGCCTCCCGAACAGTGTTAGGTGGATTGTTCCAGAGTTTGGGCGCTAAATAGGAAAAAGATCTGCCGCAGTTGATTTTGATATTTTAGGTATTATCAAATGGCCAGAGTTTTGAGAACGCAGCGGCCGTGGAGGACTATAATGCGATAAGAGCTCGCTCAAGTACCGAGGAGCTAAACCATTCAGGGCTTTATAAGTAATTAACAAGATTTTAAAATCTATACGATGTTTAGTAGGGAGCCAGTGCAGTGTTGACAGAACCGGGCTAATGTGGTCATACTTCCTGGTTCTAGTAAGAACTCTAGCTGGTGCATTTTGAACCATCTGTAGTTTGTTTATTAAGCGTGCAGAACAACCACCCAATAAAGCATTACAATAATCTAACCTTGAGGTCATAAACGCATTAACTAATATTTCTGCATTTGACATTGAGAGCATAGGTCTCAGCTTAGATATATTTTAAGATGAAAAAATGCAGTTTTACAAATGCTAGAAACGTGGCTGTCAAAGGAGAGATTGCTATCAAATAGCACACCTAGGTTCCTGACTGATGATGAAGAATCGACAGAGCAGCCATCAAGTGTTAGGTAGTGTTCTAGGTTATTACTTGTGGGGGTTTTAGGTCCGATAATTAACACCTCTGTTTTTTCAGAATTTAGCAGTAAGAAATTACTCGTCATCTAGGTTTTTATATCGACTATGCATTCCATAAGTTTCTCAATTTGGTGTGTTTCACTGGGCCGTGAAGAAATATAGAGCTGAGTATCATCAGCATAACAGGGAAAGCTAACCCCGTGTTTCCTAATGATATTTCCCAAGGGTAACATGTAAAGCGTGAAAAGTGAGGTACTCCATACTGCACTTGCGATCGATATGATACCTCTTCATTCACTGCTACGAATTGATGGCGATCAGATAAGTACGATTTGAACCATGCTAATGCACTTCCACTAATGCCAACAAAGTTTTCTAGTCTATTCAAAAGAACGTTGTGATTGATAGTGTCGAACGCAGCGCTAAGATCCAGTAGCACTAATAGAGAGATACAACCACGATCAGATGATAAGAGCAGGTCATTTGTCACTCTAATGAGAGCAGTCTCAGTACTATGAGATGGTCTAAATCCTGACAGGAAATCCTCACAGATATCATTTTTCTCTAAGAAGGAATATAATTGTGAGGATACAACCTTTTCTAGTATCTTTGACAGAAAAGGGAGATTCGAGATCGGTCTGTAATTAACTAGATCGTTGGGGTCAAGTTGTGTTTTTTTAATGAGAGGCTTAATAACAGCCAATTTAAAGTTTTTGGGGACATATCCTAATGACAATGACGAATTAATAATAGCCAAAAGAGGATCTATGACTTCTGGAAGCACCTCTTTTAGTAGTTTAGATGGAATAGGGTCTAACATACATGTTGTTGGTTTAGATGATTTAACAAGTTTATACAATTCTTCCTCTCCTATAGTAGAGAATGAGTGGAATTGTTCCTCAGGGGATCTATAGTGCACTATTTGATGTGATACTGTAGCTGACGGCTGCATGGTTACAATTTGATCTCTAATAGTATCAATTTTGTTGGGAAATGTCAACACCTGTTGATGCTTTATTTTTTGTTAATTTTGCCACTGTATTGAATAAATACCTGGGGTTATGTTTGTTTTCTTCTAAAAGAGACAGAAAGTAATCAGATCTAGCAGTTTTTAAAGCTTTTCTGTAGGATAGGGTACTTTCCCGCCAAGCAATACGAAATACCTCTAGTTTTGTTTTCCTCCCGCTGCGCTCCATTTTCCGGGCTGCTCTCTTTAGGGTGCGAGTGTGCTCATTATACCACGGTGTTGGACTCTTTTCCTTAATCTTCCTTAAGCGTAAAGGAGCAACCGTATCTAAAGTGCTAGAAAAGAGAGAGTCCATAGTTTCTGTTACATCATCAAGTTGTTCTAAGCTGTTGGATATGCTGAGGAATTGAGATAAATCAGGAAGATTACTTACAAAGCAGTCTTTTGTGGTAGAAGTGATGGTTCTACCATATTTGTAAGAAGGAGTTGAATTTACAGCTTTAACTATATGGAGTTTACACAAGACTAGATAATGATCTGATATATCATAAATCATAAAAAGTGAAGTCCTTAGCTTTAGTATTCTGAATTCTCCAATGATTGATTAAGTTAAGCTCAAATAAATAAATTTATTCAGCAATTTAGAGGATGGATTGGCTGTTGTAACAGATTGAGATTTATCTAAAGCAGGATTTATGACAGCATTAAAATCACCACCCACCACTAGAGGGCAATCAATCTCCTCAAGTAGAGTTTTGGAAATCTGTGTAAGGAATGCACTGTCTGTCTCATTCGGACCATAAATAGAGACCAATGCTAACCTATTATTATATATCTTGCATTGGATAAAATCAAATCTACCCTTCTCATCACTACCAAGGTGTTCAATCGTTAAATTTAACTTCCGGTTAACAAGGATAAGCACCCCCTTAGTTTTATTTTGAGCACTGGAAAAAGCTGCTAATTTATAATACTTATTCTGGAAATGTGTCACGTCAGATTGTTTTAAATGTGTCTCTTGAATTAGGGCACAGGAAATAGATTTACGGTGTAAATATTCTAACACACGGGTTCGTTTAACAGCAGAATTTAAACCATTCACATTCAGTGATAAAATATTTAGAGTATGCATTGAATATTCCTAATCCCAAGATTGTATTCAATAAATGAAAAAAAACAGAAGCACCTCCATTCTGTAAATAGCATGTAAACGCTGATGTGCATTTTAGATACCAAACCTCCTAGATGAAAAATCCCTTTAGAAATAAGGTAAAATAAATAAAAGTATAAATGTCTGTTGTAAAAAATAAAAATAAAAACAACATAAAAACATGAACAACCGACAACCATAAACAAGGAACAATTCAGACCGCACATTACCGAGAACATCTCTGAATTTTTTCTTCATTGGCGATTGCTCAATCTCTCTTTTCCGATCCCCTTTGTCTGCCGAAGCACTCATGATGGGTCCAATGCGGAGTGGTTTAAATTTTACTGACATGATCATACAATATGTGGCAAAGTGAGCAGAGCGAAAGACTAAGCCTGCATCGCTGTCGAAGGGTCACGTGATCCCCCCTCTTGAGTTCACAGAGTGATATATTTGTACAGTAGTTAGTTCCTGATTTATTACAAATCTAAAAAGAAGCAAAAGTAGGTGTTCCAAGCCTAATGTGGTCTATTTTTTCAGTGTCTGTTTTAGAGCAACTTTAAAATATTGTAAATAATACAAATTTTCTTGACATGTTTGTTTATAAGGAGGATCATTTAAATAGTCATTTTAATTGCAATAAATCAATCAACTAAAAAACACTCCCTTTTCTATAAAATATACTGAATTGTGACATGGACATTTTTAAAAGCAAAGTAGAACTTTTCATAGACATGAAAATTAGCAGTAGAAACAGGCAAAATAACTAGGGTGGTGGTACTTTTTTCCCCTGTTGTTTTTCCAGAGTCTCAACTGAGATTTTGAGGTGTTTACTAACTTGAAATCAAACTGAAAAAAGGCTCTATGTTCTCATTCAGTGGATAATGCAGAGAAATTGTGCTTCTGGACGTTGACGCCTAAAGCAAATCCTCGTTATTTCTGCAAAAAAAATGCTGTTTTATCAGCAGTAGTCATGGACATGAAAGCAGACATAAAGACGTGAGGCTTATAGCACCAGAAGCTGTAAATCACATCCCTCTAAAAGCATCCATTTCCCCCTGAGATAACAAGGAGTGGTGCAATGGTGTGACCGGGTCAGAGGTTTGAAGATGACCTTACGGCAACCCTTCAAAATGCTCCACTGATCCAAAACTACATCCCCGAATGAAACTCCTATTTAATTACTATTGTAGTAAAAATTGCAGACCTCGTCCCCAGCCAGTGTTAAGGGGCAACCTCAGCTTTTTAAGTCATGTGCCATAATAACAAGGGATCTTTAGGTACAGCCGGCAGTAGGGCATTTATCTGATATTTACACACCATAAATCTGCTTGGTTCTCTTTTATACATGTCCACTAAAAGAACACTACTCAAGCTGGTAGGTGTAACTTCCAAACCCTGGGCTGCTAAACACAAATTGTGCAATAATTATTTCAAGGTGTGCCTCCTGTATGCCTGCTGCTTTAATATATAATAATTAACTAAATGACTACCCCCAAAGATCAAAGCCAATGTGTTGCATCTGAACTTCCAGAATGCAGGAAATGGTTGGGGAAGCATCTTTTCCTGTTTAGTGAGCATGGATGAGAGCTGCCATTAGCTGTAGCAACACAAAACATAAAGGGATGGGGGTTTAAAGATTCACAAAAGGTGAATATATTTTAGGTCGCAAGACAAGTAGCTAAATTCAAGGAACCGTACAGTATTTCATACAAAAATATTTTATGGTAAATACCTTTGAATGCTACATTTTGTGTGAAGCTTTTCTAAATTCATCTATTTTTTTTAAGCTAAATTGCTTTCAGATATACGTTATATACATTCTAAAAATCAGATATACATTCTAAAAATCTATCAGAAAATACAAACCTGAGTGTCTTCAACATAACAATAATAATAATAATGTCATGTTTCCTAAAGAAACTACTTAGTGGAGGCACATATAATGAGAACTACAGAGGGCCTAAAAGCGAGCCCTGTGCCACTCACCACTACCTTATCTATATTTGGTTCACACAGCATGGTAGCATGGTTCTCAAGCCTTTCCAAATGTATTTTTTTTAGTCTATGGTCTAGTAGCCTACCACAAATTTTGAAAGTTCAAAACCTTTTTGTGTGTGTGTGTGTGTGTGTGTGTGTTCAGACCATGCATTTTTTCAGAGCCTGTCTGTAATTAAAGTCTTTGCACACAATTTAAAATACCTCAAACATTTCTGAAGAAAAGTTTTCTTCAGTCTACACTTTTACATTGTCTGGACGTCTCCTAAGAATATGTATGAGGAGTGAAAGTGTGAATATTGGTTAATTGTTCTACTAATTTTATACGAGGCATGGAAACAATATAGCTGGCTAAATATTCTTGTTGGACAAAGTAATGATAACTTCACTTTTCAATAAAAAGCTATTTTACCAACATCAATAATACAAAGTTGGACAAAAATACCTTACTGTATACATGATTCTAAAAAAAACAGGTCCACTGACATGCTAAACTCTTGCTAAGGAAGCATGACAAATCTTTAAACTGATTTGTAATACTTTCTAAGGGTGTTTCAGGCTATGTCTAAGTTAGGATTGTCTGTGTTTTAAGTTAGTCAAGCAATTGGGAAATAAAATGCAAACACATGATAAAATGCAATACATGAAGTAGATCTAAAGATAAACCTAGCGACTCAGACTATGCTCCAACAGAAAAGGACATGCATTTTTGCACAACTTATGCAGTAATTCAACATCATCAAGTACAACATTGTATCTGCCCCTTTTAGAAATATTTAGGACTAATCCTAATGTATGGCATTTGAGAGGGGTGTTGGCAATCAAAATTGTGATTTTATTGTGCCATCTACTGTCTCTGCTATGCAACAACAGTTCAGTAAAATGTGTAAGCAACACAATGTTAATATCACCAACTGTCTGTTTGGAGGAAGACTAGTATGATCAAAACATGAACTAACTTTGAATACCCTTAATAATTTGTTACCAAACCTAAGAGAAAAACACAAACAACAAAGTGTATTTTCAGGAAAATGTACAATGAGACTAGAGCAAGAAGATCTTAAAGATACAATACCTGAAAAATACTAAGTGGTTCCACAAATCATCAGGGAATTATGTGGAATGTAATAGGGAATACAATCAAATGAAGTGTTATTAGGTATCTTGGCCTTGTCAGATGTTTATATTAGAGTACACAGTGGTTGATATGGTTACTGTGATCTGTTTTTCAGCATCCTCAGATTCAAAAAGAATCACAATACATCAAGTTTCTGTGTTGTGATGATGAGTGGACCACGAATTTGTGGGTGACTGGCATACGTATTGCAAAGGTGAGCGGAAACCAAGCCACAGAGCATACATTTGCAAATATTTATAAAGTAGATAATGATAAATGCAACGAAGACATGAAGCATTAGCATTAGAAATTCTAATTTACAATACAAATATGTACACTGTACACTTTAGCTATGTTGTGTTCGGTTCTATTGTTGGGTATTAGAGGAATAGTTCACCCAAAAATGAAATCATTTACTCACCCTCGCCCAAACCTGTATGAGTTTTTTTTTTTTCATTTGCTGAACACAAACAAATATATTCTGAAGAATGCTTGTAACTGAACAGTTGCTGGTACCCAATGACTTACTATGAAAAATAAAAACAAATAGAAGTCAATGGCTACAAGCATCTATTTGGTTACCAATATTCAAAATATCTTCTTTTGTGTTCAACAGAAGAAAGAAACTCATACAGATATGGAACAACTTGATAGTCAGTAAATGATGACAGAACTTTCATTTTTGGGGAGAACTATCCCTTTAAGTTCTTCTAGTATTAACGGTCTTGTTTTGTCATGATTTCTTTCATAGTATGGTAAGCAGTTATATGACAACTACAAGGTTGCTGTGAGGAAATCTGCAGGCTCTGCAACGTGGGCTAACCGCACTATCCAGGCCTCCTCCAGTGCATCGACACCCTCCCCTACACCTAAAGGTAGAGATAATGGAGCTCAACAGATCATCATTAAATGTATCATTGATCTTGCTATATTAACATGTAAAATGATTTTGAGGACATTTAGAAAGGTTTGTATATATCTTTCAGCCAAAGCTGCAAATGGACACCCTCCTCAGCCTGCAGTGGAGGCCAAGGTACCTCTCAAACTATCAGCTATTTTAGTAATGGAGAACATGGTTAAAAAATAATGCGCTTATCACTGATATTATCGTAATACTGTAGTATAGGGACCTTATTAGTGGTGTTTTTAAGTGTACTTAAGTGTGTTAAGAAACAGTAATGAAACAAAAAGTACTTTACTCTTAAGTGACCTTTTATTTCATTAATATTATATTTTCTGCAAGTACAGATAAAATATATTTTTTTAAGACTTGAAGTACACTACAAGTGCACATTCAATACAATTAGGCACACTTCTTTTACACAAGGCTATATTTGGTTCCTTGAGAGCTGTTTTAATCTTCTTGTAATGTCATGATTTATTTGGAGTTCTCCTAAATGTTATTTTTGGTTTGTTTTGGAAGGGTCCTGGCAACCAAACATCTTTTCCACCACCTCCGCCTTCAATGGAAAACCTGCCTCCTCCACCACCTGAGCCCATGTTTCCTCCTCCTCCCCTTGCTCCTCCTGCTCCTTCCAGCACAATCAAAGTCAACAAGTTTCCTCCTCCACCTCAAATGCCACAATCCTCCTTCCCACCTCCACCCATGGATGACCTGCCTCCTCCACCACCTCCTCCAGAAGATAGCGAGCTGCCCCCTGACTTCCTGCCTCCACCACCACCTAGTTTGACTTCTTACGGGGGAGAAGCACTCCCACCACCACCTCCAGACCCCCTTGCCTCTCTTCCACCACCTCCTCCTGCTCCCCAAAACTTTGCCTCTGCAGGTGGAGCACCGCCACCACCTCCACCCCCACCTCCTGCACCGGCTGCCAAAAAACCCACCGACTCCATCAGAAAAGTGGCTCCACCTCCACCAAAGAGAACTACACCTCAACTAACAGCGCCATCAGGTGGTGACTTAATGTCAGAATTGATGACAGCAATGCAGAAAAAGCGCAGTCAACCATGAACTTGAAGACAGATAAGACAGAGCTAATTGGCATGTTTTTATAGTTGGACTGAGGAACTGGTTTTTGGTGTGACATTAGGACACATTGGATCCTTTAATTTTTTTGTTGTTTGAAATGTTTGTATCACTCCACAAAACTAAACATGTGTAAATACTTTGTTCATATGCAACTACTTAGATTATATACTGTATGTTTTACAAATATGCTATATCATCATTGCTAATGAAATTTCAATAAATATGGTTTTGCAAAGTTAACTGTTAAACAGATTCTGGCAGGCCTTATTGAGTTCTTATTGAAATGCATGATGCAAAAAAAACATTTATAATTATTTTTTATTAAATATGCTTGTGTAGAACTGCAGAATAGTTTGATGTAAATTAATGTTTAAGTTATGCTTACATTGACAAAAAAGATTAGGAAGAACAGCTGACCCTCAGCTGCTGAGCCCAGGATGGAGGTTTACTAGAGTATCCGGCTCTCTCAGCCTCCTCCTGCTCCTCAAACGGCTCTGTTAGAGTCTTCTGCAACAGCGCCACCTAGAAATGCATCATAAGGAATTCTATCACATATGAAAAATAATAGTCTGCCTGAAAATATTAGATTTTATGTATAAAATGTTTTATGTTAACATATTAAAGCAAAAATGCATCACATGTAGTCATACCTCTGAAAAGTCATTTTTCTCTGCTTTTCTGATAGCAGATTCAGCCATCCAGTTCCTCAATACATACCGTGGGTTGACTCCTGAACAATAAAAACAAAGCAGTCAGCACACATAACAACATATACAACATAACACATAACAACATTACCATTCAAAAGTTTAGCGTCAATAATTGCAATGATGCTGACAGTAATGGTGCTGAAAATTCACCTTTGCCATCACAGGAATCAATAAAACTTTAATCTATCAAAATAGGAAACAGAGAAAAAAAATTCTAATAATATTTCACTATATTACAGTTTTCACTTTTGGTCAAACAAATGCAGCATTGGTGAGCATATAAGACTTCTATCAATAGCATTCTAAAAAAATAAAAAATCTTACGGACTCCAAACTGTTGAAGGGTAGTTTGCCATGGCATCCTTTAACGTAACAATATATACAACATAGACCACAAAATACCTTGCATTCTGTGCTGACGTGCTGCATCTGAGTCACTTTTCATCCTTTGAGAGATGATTAAAACATCAAGAGATGTTCATTTTAATGCTATAATGTATGCGAGTGTAGACTGCAGCAATGTTACCTTGACAGATGCTTTAAATACAGCTGAACCCAGTCTCTGAAATACTCATGTGATGAGAGGTCTGACAGAGCCCACATTGACTGTTAAGAGAGACACAGTCACAGTTAATGGACTGAAATCATGATTATGGATATTGCAGCTGCTGTGGGTGTGAATGGAGTGGAAGTGTACCGGAGGAATGGATCCCGTCTGAAGATCGGACAGAGTAACTTCACTCAGCTGTCTGAAAGTCATGGTGAAGTCTGCTCCAGTGTCCTCCATCAGCTCAAATCAACACATCACACACCATACATTATACATTTAATTCTACAACGTTATACATGTAATTATACTCTTTGTATTTACTGCAGTAATTATAACAGGACTCTGAACTTTATTTGATAGATTTGGTCATTTAATACTGTATGGAATTAAAAAATCTAACTGTAAAAGTTTTATGTAACAATGTAAAAATATATATTTCACACACACACACACACACACACACACACACACACACACACACACACACACACACACACACACACACACACACACACACACACACACACACACACACACACAGAGAGAGAGAGAGAGCTAATATTTACCTTTAGAAGAAATGCAATCACATATGAATCCTTTTCTTGATTTCCCAGAAAGCCTAACTTTGCTTTGAACAGTTCATGGAATCTGTAACAAAATTAGAAAAATTAGATTAGAAATGACTCCGAGATTAATACAGTGTTCAGTGTACAGTTTAATGGCATGCTCACCTTTGATGGTAGATTTGTGAATATTCTCTCAGTATTTGCTGACACCTGAAATGAACAATTGAAATAACACATGAATCACCTGTTTCATTCCAGATCAATACAATAAAAAAATAAAAGAGCTCTTACTGTGACAGCTGATCTGAGGTCAGCAGTGGTTTCAGAGCTTCTAGAAGTTTCTGTAGATTGAACAGGCCCACATTAGCCTGAGCTCCTATACTGTACCGGCCCTCATCATCAGATGTGTTGGGCACAAAATCTATACAGAAAAAAAAAATGCTGTAGCAATGATGTTTTTTTTTCTTTTGGTAGGTCAGTTTCATGTTCACTTAATAGAATATAATAAAATAAAACAATGCAGTTAATTAATGTACTGCAATTAATATACTGAACTATCCTTAAAAGGAAATTATATGAATTATATATAATATGTATATATTTACACAAGTTATATGTTATGTTATACAACAAACATGCAGGAAAATGGTCACTAATATTTTGAAGTATGGGAAAAAGAAAGTTACTTGGGTCATATGATTCCATAAATCCAAATGGGCCATAATCAATAGTGATAGAAAGCAGACTGAAGTTATCTGTGTTGCAGACTCCTGCATGAAGATGCAGATCATATGCTTGAACATTTTGGGTATTCAGCTCAATCTCTAATATAACAGACTGTGATAGTTAAACTAGTAAAGAAGAGTCAACTAACCATGAGCAAATCCAACTGACATCCAGTGAGCGATTAAATGTGCGGTTTCATTCACAACTCTAGAGAAAAACACCTGAAACCCAGTAGTATAGTCAAGTATAGTATAGTCAAGCTGGTCAGAAAGTCTAAAATAACTTTGTATTACAACTAAACATAAGAGAGACACTGAGATACATACCACATACTTGTCAGGGTCATTCATCGCAATAGATTTAAAATGCTCTTTAATTATAAAGTCCAATAATGTCCTAAAAATGAAATACAGAAAAAACAAACATTAAAGAGCAAATGAGAGTGAGTCTGAGAATAAATATTACCCTCCTGAGTTAAAGTTAATTTACCGCAGGACATCTAACTCTCCGGTTCTAGTTAATATCTCCAGAGAACCAATACGAAACCAGGACCTGGCCAGACGCAAAACAACCGCTCCTGATAGACACAGAGAATAATCACATGACATGATTTATAAAGATAAAGACTGACAAAGAACAATGAGCTCATTTATTTATCATTTGATTGTAGTTTTACCTCTTTCTTTTATGACATTGCCATTATAAAACGGATCCCTCCATACAGGCTCCTCACTTACAACCAGACTGACAAACAATACAGACAAATAATAAATAAATAAATAAAGCGAAACATCAAAATTTGAACGTGGTAAATACATATATTAATCTTTTTGTGCATGTCCTTTCATTCTCTCACACCTCACTAATTAGCATAAGGCATCTTCTCATATGTACACATACACATTATACACTATTTATGTGTATGTAAAATAGTGTTTTATACACAGTCTCATATGTATGTTATGCACCTGAGGGCTCTGCTTGTGGGAACCCCCAGAAAATGCATGGCTTCACTGCACAGGAACTCCCTCACAGAGGAGCCAATCACAGCCCGTCCATCACCAGACCTACACACACAACATCATGAATATACTACTCTATAACAACTAAGAAAAATAAGTATGTATTAACACACAATATAAAACAAACACTGTGAAACAACAGAAGCAAAATTCACCTTGAGTACGGTGTCCTTCCTGAGCCTTTCAGCTGGAGTTCCCATCTTTCACCTTTTCTGGATAAAAAAGAGAGACTGTAGACTGTTCGAAATGTATGGCCTACTCTCATTCAGGACACGTGTCACATTTCTAAACTGAGATATGTCATTGTTCAGCTGCATGCTTAAAGGAATAGTTCACCCAAAAATAAAAATAAATGCCATAAATTTACTCTCAGGCCATCCAAGATGTAGGTGACTTACTTTCTTCAGTAGAACACTGAAGATGATTTTTAGAGGATTGGTGATTCATAATATGCAAGTCAATGGGTACCGTCACATTGAGAGTATAAAAAGCTGTTACAGGAAAAACAAGATTAATACTTATGGCTTCTGATGATATATTGAGGTCTTATGAAGCAAAACAATTGATCTGTGCAAGAAAGATTGACGATTATTTACAACATTATATACACCTGTAATCCATAGCCTCAGGCAAACAGCATTGGAGCTCAAGGTTTCTGTTGCATGATTATGCATGCGTGGTATGCATGTGTGCCAGACCTCAATATATTGCCAGAAGCCACAGGTATTACTTTTGTGTTTCCTGTAACTGCTTTTTTGACTCTTCAATGTGACGGCACCTATTGATTTGCAGATTATGAATAAACAAGGACCATGGATTCAGCTAAAAATCCTCTTTATTGTTCTACTGAAGAAAGTCACCTATATCTTGGATGGCCTGAGGATGAGTAAATTAACAGAACATTTTTTTTTTTTTGGTGAACTGTTCCTTTAAACATTGCGTAAGATGATGAGAGTTTAGAGATTACAGAGACATCTGTTTAAAACATTTACCTATTTGTATATTCACCCAGCAAATGTGCTCTTCCATCCCCCAGCTGTCCTGCCCAATAACCAAACTATAAAAATAATAATAAAACAACATAGTTGATATGTTTGTTTTGGTTGTCCTATGCCATCGCCGTCAGGTTTGAAACTTCAGTTTTACCTGATGGCCTCCGTATCTGTGTGCCAGTGGAATAGAGCCAGGAAACAGTTTTCCACCACTGACACAAAGAACAAATACTTCATTCTGAATCACAGACTCATTCAGATCCAAAATATTCCTCAACACATCCTGAAATACACAAAAAGAGAATCCAATATGTGGAAACAACAGTTACAAAAGAGTATTGTGGTGGTACAGTGATGTATTTGATAATGTCATTGTACTGTCATAAATACGATGGTATTGACAAGCATTTAGACAAGCTTGATTGAATTCATGTTTCTCATATTTTGTCAAAACAAAGAAAAAAAAAAGTTGATTATGAGTTGATAAGATGAAAACTTAGACCTGTTTGAATAAAATACGTATAACTGACACATTAATTAATTAACTCATTGCAATTAGTTAAATGCTTGTCACAAACACAATATCAATGCTATGGATAATTTGTACTCTATGTAATAGTAGCAACTGATTGAGGAGTTGGTGTCCATAATCACTTGTAAAGAAGTGAACTTAATTGTATTGAATGTGCACTTATAATTTTAACACATTTTTGAAAACAACATGTATGATAATATAATATTAATTACATAAAAGGCCACAAACATATATTTAAAAAAAAAACACTTTCTTATTTTAGTATTTTAAGCTACTTGATTTTACATATTAAATTATATTTTAATGTACTCAATTGCAACTTTAATTACAGATGTGTAATAATAACAAATATATGTAATAATATGTTTAATAATGATATACAAGTTTAAATAGAAATGACATATTTAATATTTAGTTTATTCAATATAAACTTAAAAATATAAACAAAATATTAAGTTTACAATGTAAATCTGTCAGTACATTTTTTAGAACACTTTAACTATATTTTAAAGACAATAGAAGTGAAACTTAATATATTTAAGTGAAAAGTTCTACTGAAAAGGTCTCACAGATCAGCTAACTCTTTTAATATGAATTTAAACTTTATCAATTAACTTGCAATTAAGTGTCCGAAAAGATTGCATTCAGTTCACACTTAAGTATATTTATTTAATCTATATTTCAGTAACAATATTTTTGTTTAAAGTATGCTGGTTGTATTATTTTCACAAGGGCATGAATAAATTATGATGGTATTATTACTTTTTTTATTTTTTATGTGAACTTGAATTTAAAGAATGGTTGGATGTGACTAAACTTTTGACTGGCATCAGATGACACATTGTACTGTTCTGTTTCTTTATTAGAGAAACACAGTTACTACAGTAATATCCCCAGAGGTTTGACTAAGGGTGTATTACCTGTGAGACAGCACAGGGTCAGGGGCTCATAGAGAAACACAGTTATACAGTAATCCCCAGAGGTTTGATAGGGTGTATTACCTTGAGACAGCAGCCAGGGTAGGGGCTCATAGAGAAACACAGTTATACAGTAATATCCCCAGTTTGAAGGGTGTATTACCTGTGAGACAGCAGCCAGGGTCAGGGGCTCATTAGAGAAACACAGTTACTACAGTAATATCCCCAGCTTTGACTGAAGGGTGTATTACCTGTGAGACAGCAGCCAGGGTCAGGGGTCATTAGAGAAACACAGTTACTACAGTAATATCCCCAGGTTTATGAAGGGTGTATTACTGTGAGAAGCAGCCAGGGTCAGGGGCTCTTTAGAGAAACACAGTTACTAAGTAATATCCCCAGGTTTGACTGAAGGGTGTATTACCTTGAGACAGCAGCCAGGGTAGGGGCTCATTAGAGAAAAACAGTTATACAGTAATCCCCAGGTTTGTCTGAAGGGTGTATTCAGTGAGACAGCAGCCAGGGTCAGGGGCTCTTTAGAGAAACACAGTTACTACAGTAAATCCCCAGGTTTGTCTGAAGGGTGTATTACCTTGAGACAACAGGGTAGGGGCTATTAGAGAAACACAGTTACTAAGTAATACAGGTTTGACTGAAGGGTGAACCTGTGAGACAGCAGCCAGGGTCAGGGGCTCTTTAGAGAAACACAGTTAACAGTAATATCCCCAGGTTTGACTGATGTATTACTTGAGACAGCAAGGGTCAGGGGCTCATAGAGAAACACAGTTACTACAGTAATATCCCCAGGTTGACTGAAGGGTGTATTACATGTGAGACAGCAGTCATAGGCTCATTAGAGAAACACAGTTCTACAGTAATATCCCCAGGTTTGCTGAAGGGTGTATTACTGTGAGACAGCAGCAGGGTCAGGGGCTTTAGAGAAACAAGTTATACAGTAATATCCCCAGGTTTTTGAAGGGTGTATTACTGTGAGACAGCAGCCAGGGTCAGGGGCTCATTAGAGAAACACAGTTACTACAGTAAATCCCCAGGTTTGCTGAAGGGTGTATTAATTGAGACAGCAGCCAGGGTCAGGGGCTCTTTAGAGAAACACAGTCCAGTAATATCCCCAGGTTTGACTGAAGGGTGTATTACCTTGAGACAGCAGCCAGGGCAGGGGCTCTTTAGAGAAACACAGTTCACAGTAATATCCCCAGGTTTGTTGAAGGGTGTATACCTTGAGACAGCAGCCAGGGTAGGGGCTTTAGAGAAACACAGTTACTCAGTAATATCCCCAGATTTCTGAAGGGTGTATTACCTGTGAGACAGCAGCCAGGGTCAGGGGCTCTTTAGAGAAACACAGTTACTACAGTAATATCCCCAGGTTTGACTGAAGGGTGTATTACCTGTGAGACAGCAGCAGGGTCAGGGGCTCATTAGAGAAACACAGTTACTACAGTATTCCCCAGGTTTGTCTGAAGGGTGTATTACATGTGAGACAGCAGCCAGGGTCAGGGGCTCTTTAGGAAACACAGTTACTACAGTAATATCCCCAGGTTTGTCTAAGGGTGTATTACCTGTGAGACAGCAGCCAGGGTCAGGGGCTCATTAGAGAAACACAGTTACTACAGTAATATCCCCAGGTTTACTGAAGGGTGTATACCTTGAGACAGCAGCCAGGGTCAGGGGCTCATTAGAGAAACACAATTACTACAGTAATTCCCCAGGTTTGATGAAGGGTGATTACTTGAGACAGAGTCAGGGTAGGGGCTCATTAGAGAAACACAGTTACTACAGTAATATCCCCAGGTTTGTCCGAAGGGTGTATTACCTTGAGACAGCAGCCAGGGTCAGGGGCTCTTTAGAGAAACACAGTTACTACAGTAATATCCCCAGGTTTGTCTGAAGGGTGTATTACATGTGAGACAGCAGCCAGGGTCAGGGGCTCTTTAGAGAAACACAGTTACTACAGTAATATCCCCAGGTTTGACTGAAGGGTGTATTACCTGTGAGACAGCAGCCAGGGTCAGGGGCTCATTAGAGAAACACAGTTACTACAGTAATATCCCCAGGTTTGACTGAAGGGTGTATTACCTGTGAGACAGCAGCCAGGGTCAGGGGCTCTTTAGAGAAACACAGTTACTACAGTAATATCCCCAGGTTTGTCTGAAGGGTGTATACCTGTGAGACAGCAGCCAGGGTCAGGGGCTCATTAGAGAAACACAGTTTACAGTAATATCCCCAGGTTTGTCTGAAGGGTGTATTACCTTGAGACAGCACCAGGGTCAGGGGCTCTTTAGAGAAACACAGTTACTACAGTAATATCCCCAGGTTTGTCTGAAGGGTGTATTACCTGTGAGACAGCAGCCAGGGTCAGGGGCTCTTTAGAGAAACACAGTTACTACAGTAATATCCCCAGGTTTGACTGAAGGGTGTATTACCTGTGAGACAGCAGTCAGGGTCAGGGGCTCATTAGAGAAACACAGTTACTACAGTAATATCCCCAGGTTTGACTGAAGGGTGTATTACCTGTGAGACAGCAGTCAGGGTCAGGGGCTCATTAGAGAAACACAGTTACTACAGTAATATCCCCCTGAAGGGTGACAGGGTGTGAGACAGTTACTACAGCCAGGGTCAGGGGCTCATTAGAGAAACACAGTTACTACAGTAATATCCCCAGGTTTGTCTGAAGGGTGTATACCTGTGAGACAGCAGCCAGGGTCAGGGGCTCTTTAGAGAAACACAGTTACTACAGTAATATCCCCAGGTTTGTCTGAAGGGTGTATTACATGTGAGACAGCAGCCAGGGTCAGGGGCTCTTTAGAGAAACACAGTTACTACAGAAATCCCCAGGTTTGTCAGTATTACTGTGAGACAGCAGCCAGGGTCAGCTCTTTAGAGAAACACAGTTATACAGTAATATCCCCAGGTTTGACTGAAGGGTGTATTACCTGTGAGACAGCAGTCAGGGTCAGGGCTCATTCGAGAAACACAGTTACTACATAATATCCCCAGGTTTGACTGAAGGGTGTATTACTGTGAGACAGCAGTCAGGGTCAGGGGCTCATTAGAGAAACACAGTTACTACAGTAATATCCCCAGGTTTGTCTGAAGGGTGTATTACCTGTGAGACAGCAGCCAGGGTCAGGGGCTCATTAGAGAAACACAGTTACTACAGTAATATCCCCAGGTTTGTCTGAAGGGTGTATTACCTGTGAGACAGCAGCCAGGGTCAGGGGCTCATTAGAGAAACACAGTTACTACAGTAATATCCCCAGGTTTGTCTGAAGGGTGTATTACATGTGAGACAGCAGCCAGGGTAGGGGCTCATTAGAGAAACACAGTTACTAGTAATATCCCCAGGTTTGACTGAAGGGTGTATTACCTGTGAGACAGCAGCCAGGGTCAGGGGCTCATTAGAGAAACACAGTTACTACAGTAATATCCCCAGGTTTGTCTGAAGGGTGTATTACATGTGAGACAGCAGTCAGGGTCAGGGGCTCTTTAGAGAAACACAGTTACTACAGTAATATCCCCAGGTTTGTCTGAAGGGTGTATTACCTGTGAGACAGCAGCCAGGGTCAGGGGCTCATTAGAGAAACACAGTTACTACAGTAATATCCCCAGGTTTAACTGAAGGGTGTATTACCTGTGAGACAGCAGCCAGGGTCAGGGGCTCTTTAGAGAAACACAGTTACTACAGTAATATCCCCAGGTTTGTCTGAAGGGTGTATTACCTGTGAGACAGCAGCCAGGGTCAGGGGCTCATTAGAGAAACACAGTTACTACAGTAATATCCCCAGGTTTGTCTGAAGGGTGTATTACCTGTGAGACAGCAGCCAGGGTCAGGGGCTCATTAGAGAAACACAGTTACTACAGTAATATCCCCAGGTTTGACTGAAGGGTGTATTACCTGTGAGACAGCAGCCAGGGTCAGAGGCTCTTTCAGAGGGGTGGGCTGACACACTGAAAACACACATCTCTTCACATGACCATCCACCTCCTCAAGAGGGAGAGCATCTGTACAACACACAGAAACTGATTCAAACACAGTCAAGATGTGAAACAGCATGTTTACACTCATAATGTAAATCTTACCTAGAAGTTGATGTGATAATGACAGTGATATTTCTCCATATGTTTTAACATTGGTATAGAAGTGATTCTGCTCAAACTCTCGTTCACTGCAACTCTCACTCTCACAGAAATCTTGCTCGTGTCTACATATAGTGCTAGCGACGGCCGAGAATAATACAAATAATGTGAACCCATGTTCTGTCATTACATCTATCTCACAAACATGAAGTTATGTGCATCCGTGCTTAATCTCATCACGGAACTAGAGGAGAAATCAGTAATATTTCCTTTGATACACAAACAATACTTCATTCCACCAGGGGGCGCTCGGCGGATCAGAAAAACATCGAACTCTCGTCTATGATCTACAAAAACTACTGATTAAATCTATTCATTATATTTAACTTTTACTTTTATAGATTCAGAACCTTTTATTTTCGTTTTAAACCACCTCCCCGTTTTTTCTATTGGCTATTAAATCTCATCTGGACACTTTTATCTCCAGCAACCCCAAGTCATAAAAACTATTTCATTCACTTTTATACTTATACTACTGTTACTACTACTATTCTAATTATTTTAATAGTTATTGTTGCAAAAAAAATATTTTATCTATTTTATCATGTATCTATTTATATATTTACATCTATTTATAATATAATTTGTAAAAAATATTATATGGCTTGTTATAATATATATATATATAATGTTTATGTATGCTTCTATTTAGTTATTTTATTAACATATTTTTTATTTTATTTTAAAATATATCTTAACATAACTTAACATGTACCTATTCATAATTGAAATTGAAATAATTGATGATGATAATAATAATAATAATGATGATGTTGATGATAGCACTTACAATGATTTATAATTATTTAGAATTTACGAATCTGACCAATTAGAGACAAGTTATGGGCCACTATACCACGCCTATTTTATAACCTTTACACGTTAACTGCAAATTGTCCCCCTATTTATTCTATTTCTAAAATGCCCCTTCTCCACAGCAGCACGTCACGTGACAGTCTCTTCCGGTTCATGCGGCTGTGTTCGGTAACGTACGTGACGTAACTGAGCATGTGCGGCTCTTCGTTGGGGTAACATCAGCATGGCGGTGCCGTGGAGCCGATGCTGGAGGAGCAGCACTGGAGCGGCTGTAATGCTGGACTGGTGTTGCGGGTTCAGCAGAAGAGCTTTCGCTCGCGCGGCTTCAGGAGGCGGAAGAACAGAGAGCTCCACCGCTGCGACACAGGTAGAGACCACACTGATGTACAGAGATGAAGGTCACCGGTGTGAGCCAATGAATGACAGATAACTGCCTTATAATTACTATTACACTAGGCTTCCATTAGGAGTGTGAATGTTTTGCGTTGTAATAGTGTTACATTTCTTATATCATATAATGTTTATGGAGTCGTTTTTGTAAGGAACGAAAGGCGTCTTGGCTGAACTCTGTTAAAGGTCAAGAACTCATGAATGAGAGTTGAGACACTCCTCTGCTAACTCTTACATTGTCAGTGGTGCAGAAGAACGTTTGACAGGAAGTCTTGTACATGTCTTAAGATGTCTGGACAGATGTTAAGACACGCCTGTCCTGGGAACATTTTGTACTATCGTTTTGATGGGTACTACTCTACTTTTAGCTTTATGTGATCTGGTATTTATGTTTTTCAGGTTTTATTCCGGCAGGGCCCTGAATATAATCTTAATAAACCAATGACTATTGCAAGGTATGTCAATGTCACATTTGTGTACTAATTATTACAATACTAATACATTCATTAGTATGCATAAGGACAAGTTGTCACTTGTTGAAGGTGTCACTAGGACTATATCCAAATAACTACGAGGGTCAACATTTCAGTTATGTCTACAGTGCATTTCTAACAGGCCAAATTAGCTGTTTGTTGTTTTTGCATGAAAATTATTGAAATGAATTACAAAACATTTTAAATTTATACACTAGTTTAAAAGTCTGAGGTTAGTAAGAGGTTTTATTTTTTTATTTTTGGAAGAAATTAATGTAACACTTTATTTTAAGGTGTCCTTGTTACACGTTACATGTACGTACTGTTATAATAACCATAAATTATGCATAATTACATGCAAGTAACCCTAAGCCAAACCCTAATCCTAACCCTAACCGTGTAGTAAGTACATGTAGTTAATTAATACTTAAATGTATAATTACACTGTTACAAGGACACCTTAAAATAAAGTGTAACTGAAATGAATACTTTTTTCAGTATGGTTGCAGTCAACTGATCAAAAGTGACAGTACAGACATTTAAAATGTTCTAAAAGATTGTTTCAAAATACAAAAAAAAAAAAAAATATATGTTTCTATTGTAACTTTATTTATCAAAGAATCATAAATAAAATGAATCACAGTATCCACCAATATTAAGCACAACTGTTTTTCGAACAGCAAATCAGCATTAGAATGATTTCACAATGTTATGTGAATATTATATGACTGTACTTAAAAAATAAATAATATATATATATATATATATATATAAATACTTATAAATACTATACTATAAAATACACCCAAGTGTCAAGTGTGTCAACAAGCCCTGATCTCTCTTATGTTTACATTCATACTTTTTGAAGTAATTTTTTTTTTTCATTTATTGTTTTAATAAATAAGGAAAACTTTTTTTAAAACAAATTTCGGTTACACTTTATTTTAAGGTGGCCTTGTTACAGTGTAATTATACATTTAAGTACTACGTAATATTAATTAACTATATGTACTTACTATATGGTTAGGGTTTGGTTTAGGGTTACTTGGATGTAATTATGCATAATTGTAATTATTATAGTAAGTACATGTAACGTGTAACAAGGACATCTTAAAATAAAGTGTTACCCAAATGTTTAATGTGTTACATGTTTGTGTTTCAGGCACAGGAATAGATGTCTGTACACGACACCACGAGTCTGTTGCAGTATACGCAGTGATACAAAGCTAAGAGATCCTTTCTCACTAGCACAAAAAGACCTGCAAAATTTATATGAAGACATAAAAAAGGTACATCAAGAGCACTTACCCATTGTAAAGTTTTATACCATTTTATGCCTTTTATAAAACAAAGTACTGAAACTGATCTTTTGAACTTCCCGTTTCAGCAGTTGCTCGTCTCTAAAGCGGAGCTGAAAGCGCTGTGTGAATATTACTTTGATGGAAAGGGAAAAGCTTTTCGACCAATGATTGTGATCCTGATGGCTCGAGCTTGTAACGTCCACAGCAATAGAGAGGGGTGAGAAAGCACTTCAGCGCTGTGTGTATTCATCCTGTGATGCATCAGTCAGTGTTAATAAAGCAGATCTGATGTCCTCAGGGTTCTGCTGCCGGCGCAGCGCTCCATCGCTATGATCTCTGAGATGATCCACACGGCCAGCCTGGTGCATGACGACGTTATTGATGATTCAGACACAAGACGTGGCAAAAACACCATTAATCAAGTCTGGGGAGAGAGAAAAGTGAGTAACCTGACCATAAAATAGATTTTAGGGTTTTTCCAGGTCTTAAACAAAATCTTAATTTGCCCTTTCAAAAATGAAGGTCTTAAATCAAAGCAGAAAGTATTAAATTCCTAAAGTTATGCCATTCAATTTTGTGAAGTAACAAAATTATTTTCCACAATATTTTATTTTTTTCAAATACATATATCTAAATATCCTTAAGTCAAGATACATTACATAATTCCAGTGTAATTAAGCAAAAGATACATGCAAATTAAACATCCGAAGTATAGTTTTCTGAGGAATTGAACAACATTAAGTGAGTTTATTTAAAACAAGAACAAATATCTGGGTTATGAAAACTTGTTATCTTTGAAATACGTAGTTTTATTTTTATGAGCCCATTGCAGATATTAGTTCTTGTTTTAGTCATGAACTCACTTCATTTTGATCAATTTCTCATAAAACAAGAATATATATGTACGTATATATATATATATATATATATATATATATATATATATATATATATATATATATATACATACATACGTGTGTGTGTGTGTGTGTATATATGTATATGTGTGTGTGTATATATATATATATATATATATATATATTGCTTCTCAAGTAAATGTATCTCAGTTTAAGAATCTTCAGACATTTGCACTGGAGAACAAGACAAATATAGTGAGGAAGAACATCACTTTTGCAGTGTAATTAGAAGGTACAGTTAAAGTTATTTCTATATTCTGGTAGTTTGGAGCATTCATACCATATGCTTTTTTGTAAAATGAATTATAGTAATGTTGCAAGTTGTACTTTTAAACTTGAATCATTGCTAATATAAGACATTTACGCTCAATTTTGTGTACTTGGTCTTATAAATCTTTTTAAAATTTGCTTTCATAAATCCTATTGATGTTCAGTGTGAAAATCTGATGAATTAGTGATTTGAAAATAAGCAACAGTGTATATATATGTATTTGTATCTGGAACTGTTAGGCTATCCTGGCTGGAGATTTCATTCTGTCAGTGGCATCCATGGCATTAGCACGTATTGGGGACACTACAGTAGTGTCTGTGCTGTCACAAGTCATAGAAGACCTCGTGCGAGGTAAGTCAGTCTGGATTTGATTTATGAGACATGTTTTATAAAGTGGATAAATAATAATAATAATATTTTTTTGGATTTTTTTTTATCCGTTTCTAAATTCCAGGTGAATTCATGCAGCTGGGGTCTAAAGAGAATGAAAACGAGAGATTCAAGCACTACCTTGAGAAAACCTTTAAGAAGACCGCAAGTCTCATTGCAAACAGTTGTAAAGCAGTATGTACGTTCTGTCTTAATAATAAGATGAAGTTCAGAGCTGAAAAAGAAGTTAAACAGTGTTATTTCATTTGAATTGTAGGTGTCAATTCTGGTGAATTCTGATCCTGAGGTGCATGAGATCGCTTATCAATATGGACGAAATGTTGGCATTGCATTCCAGGTAATTTACTGACGTATGTGTGAATCATTTCTCTTGGATTTTATATTTATTTTGGCCCTATCATTTACATGTGTGTGTATTATAAGAGTACTATTCTATTATTTAAATATCATCACTATTACTTTATTTTTGTAATTCATATTTATGAAGCACTTATGAACGTTGCCTGTTTACATTGCCAATTTATTTATCAACTTTCTTTACTGAACAATACACGGAAACAGCTTTTTTAAATTAAAAAAGGCGAGTAAACAGTCGGCAATAAAATAAGAAATAAATTATAAGCACTTACTAGCACAAATAAATAGAATAAAGATTAAAACCAAAAAATGAAATAGTGCTTTTTCAGGTAGCTTTAACAGTAGTATTCAACGAAAGTTATTCAGTGAAGAGCAGCTATTTTTGTTTTCTTTAGGTTTTTGATTAACATTAAGGATTAGACTGCTGTCATTTTAAGACCTAACGCACAGATCCAATATAACAAAACATATGCATTTTCTTTCTCAACTGTTTGCTTTCACTTTAAGACATAACTATGTTTTCTAAGACTGTGAATACTCTGTATTTTGACACAATTGTGTATGTATTTGAATGTTTACAGCCGCAAAAAAAGAACTCAATTCTGTACTTGCAAGCAGTTTGAGAGGCAGCTTCAGTTTGCCATTACTATCAAAATCATAAAGTTGTGGCTGTTCCTGTGGTCTCTTATCACGAAGCTAATATTGGCTGTTTTGTTGGAAGTTACAAATGTAGGAAATGAATATAGTTATTAATGAACTATAACAATCTTCAGCAGGTTCTTCTAGGTAAAGCATCAGTGTGTCGTTTCTTCATAAGCAACACTAAATAGACTGATGTAAATAAGTTTCAAACACTTCAGGAGTTGCTCAGACAAACAGGTAGATTGCAGTTCTGTTTACTACACAACCATAATTGTGTAGTAATTATACACTGCATCTTTAAGCATTAAAAATAGACTAACTTTAGGTTGTGGCTGCACATTTACAAGAATCTGTGCCGCTGTGACGAATGATTCATTAAGGTTCACATTGTTTCATCTTAAATGTTGATGTTATAAGAACTGTCATGTACAAGTCAAGTAACAGGTTAGTTGTGTTGTGTTTTTCAGCTTGTGGATGACATTCTGGACTTCACTTCCAGTGCAAACCGCCTGGGGAAGCCGTCAGCTGCCGATCTCAAACTGGGTCTGGCCACCGGTCCCGTTCTGTTCGCTTGTCAACAGGTATGACTGCTGAACACATCTGTGCTCTCAATATAATGTCACTTCCTCAAGTACAGATTCAGGGGAATCGGGTCTAATGTTTGACTTGGTTTATTACAGCTATAAACGTAACTGTAACAGTCTGAAGGTTTGTTTTTCTGAAGTCTTCTCAACCATACTCACACTGATTTCACTCTTTAGTTTCCTGAGCTGCATGCAATGATAATGAGACGCTTCAGCTCTGATGGAGATGTGGATCGAGCCTGGCAATATGTCCTGAAGGTGAGAAGGATTTGTGTTGTATTAGAGTGAATCTTATGAAGACATGTCCAGATTCCATGTCACCACTATATAAAAATATAGCACTAAGTAAATCAAGCATGTAACACTATAGACCTTAGTCAGGGAGACTTCATATTTAAAGGGATAGTTTGCCCAAAAATGAAAATTCTGTCATTAATTACTCACCAAACACATGCGCTGTGCTTGTTTCCATTCAGAGGAAAGCACGTGCATGTGTTGTGATACTCTACAAAATGACGCTAGGGTGACTCCTCGGAGAAGAATTGTTGAATAAAGTTCTTTATTATTTTTATTAAAGTCGTTAGTCATTTTTGTTTTCTTTGCGCACAAAAAGTATTCTCGTAGCTTTGAAAAATTACGGTTGAACCACTGATGTCACATGGATTATTTTAATGATGTCCTTGCTACGTTTCTGTGCCTTGATCATGTTAGTGCCCTTGCTGTCTATGGAGGGTCTGACATCTCTTAGATTTCCTCAAAAATATCTTAATTTGTGTTCCGAAGATGAACGAAGGTCTTACGGGTTTGGAACGAATTAATAGAACATATTCCTTCATTTTATATGTAAGTGTCACTCCTAGTCCTCCTCAGGAATATGACCTGGACACGTTTTTGATATGATTCTTGTGATTCATCCCATTAGTATAGTTAAAGAATCATTCCAGAAGTTTCTGTAAGTAGCTGTGAACAGCCTCACTCATCTTGTTTTCACGTTCACACACACAGAGTGACGGTGTGGAACAGACTAACTACCTCGCACAACACTACTGCCAAGAGGCCATTCGGCAGATCAGCCGTCTGCGGCCGTCGACAGAGCGAGACGCGCTCATCCGTCTGACCGAGCTGGTGCTGCGCAGGGACAAGTGAGCCTGGACGCAGAGCTCCACACTCAGGCAGCTACACCTCTGCAGGGCTTCAGAGATCAAAGAATACAATTTACATTGTCACTGTAAGCTTTACCGTACTGTAATCACAGAGCCCTGACCTCCGTGTTCTCCTGGTACAGAAGGACAAACTCTGTGAAATCATTGTAATTCCAGGTGTAGCACAGATGGAGGTGCTACCGTCACGTGTGTGTCTATGTGGATCCGTTACAGATGATCGCTTAAACATCCGTCCACACTACGAAAGGCCGAACGTCTTTGATGTCTAAGATGTTCTTGTTAATGTACTTTTGCATCAAGTGCTTAATAACAACCAAGGCCTTAAACCTCACTGGCTATTTACTCAAATTAAATAAGGTATTTTTTAAAGTAAACACCCTGTTTGACTCTTATTTTCCCATCTTGTCCCTATTGAGAAAAAAAAGGAACATTGACACTGAAATGTATGTAACGTTTCATTTTTGGAAAAAAAAAAAAATCATTTATTTTAACCTTGAAATTCTATTTAGAATGTCCCTAAACGTTTTATAATAATAATATATGATGTAAGAAAGTTAATTTCTAGAAAGTAAAATGGCATTGATCAAACTTTATTAAAAAACAGATTTTGGTAAAAAAAAAAAGTCTCAAAAAAGGAAACATATAAAGGCTCATAATATGCCTTTGGTTTTACTTCTAGTAATGTGTAATAAACAGATTATTGTGCTGATACAAGTAAATGATATATTCTGAATAATATTTGTTAAATAATCTTCATAGTCGTTCCTTCCTGTGACAGGCAGCCTAGACAAAAGATAAGAGTTTAATTAAATGCTGGATCAAGTTTACTGTGTAACCAAAACAGCATTATTAACCAAAAAGAAAAGAAAAGTGTTTTGTGGGACTTAATTATAAACAAGCCTGAAATACACCAGGACTCTGATTTTAAAATGTATAGGTTTTGTATTTTATATACTTGGTTGCATATATTATTTAATGAAATTATAGCTTTTTAAAGTTTAATACCTTTAGGCTGTTTTATGATTCCAATTTTTTTTAATTAGGATGTTTGTTTTACAAATTAAGATATTAAAGACTCTTTGACCGTAAATTTCATAAATCTTAAGGAAAATTAGATTTTTGGTCGCAAATACAATTAATATTGACTATTTTCTTAAATTTGGTTAATGTATGTTAGATGTAAATTGTGAGTCTGGCTCTACATTAAAAAAAAAAGTAACATGGCCAAAAATGTAAATTAACAGACACATTTTACATAGAATGATTTATTATAAAAGACTGTACAATTAAATTTCAATTAACATATTATAAATACAAATTCTGGGCTGAGACGAGCTTCAGCGCAGATGGAATTCAGTTGGAACACTTCAAATGTTTCAGTATGACAAAAAAATAATCTCAAGGCATTAACTTTGAACACCTGAAATGACTGACAACGGTCAGATGTAGATTAATGAACTCTCTGTCAGACAGTATGACTCCTAAAACAGCTCAAAGAATGGAAATAGATGAAACATTAAAGGAGGAATTAATGCCAGACCTGAGTTGAGTAACTAGTTCAGATCTCAAGATTGTGATTCTGATACTGTTCATTGTTCAATGCGCCAACCACAGTATTGGTACTGTAAAATAATGTGGCAAAAAAATGAGTCCAGCATTGTAAGAATTGTGATTTGTATTGATTAGAGACCTTTAGATACTTAAGATACATTACAGACTAAATATTAAAGCTATCTACACAGAATTCATGTTTGTTCATTGTAGAAAATACTTTAGTCATTGTGGCATTAACTAAAAAAATATTAAAATGGAAGGTCTGTGCTTTGCATTTATTACCCCCCCCCCCCCCCCCCAAAAAAAAAAAATCAATATTAAACTAAAAATTAGAGCATAAATATAAGTAGTCTACAAATGCCTATATAACAAAAAAAAAAGTGTACTGTAAATAATACAAAGATGAAAGCAGAATGGAATTTAACGTTTAGGTTACAATACATATTTCAATTTTGTATGCATGCTTTACGTTAAGATTTTAATACACTTTGGGGCAATGACGTGGTGCTTTACGATAAAACACTAAAATTAATTAGTTCATAAGATGAGTGATTTTTTCATCCAAAATGTCCAAACAAAAGCGAAAGGAGAGAAGAGGTAAAGGAAATCAAATAAATGGTTGAAATATTATAAAAGCGGAGACAATCATCTACTTTACATGTTCACATGTTGTATTGACTGCTGAAGATACTGTGATTGACATCCACTACAGACACCCACAGGCTAACTTTCATTTTATGTACACTGACTTCCTCTGAATAGTCGATCATCCCATTTGCCCACATCCACCCATCACCACAAAGAAACGTTCATCGATTTTCATGATTCACCATTTGTGAGGAACAAACATTGAGCCGTGAGCTTGTGCACGGTCTATACTGTGGTCAAGATCTGATTGTTTGGGGTTGATCTGAGGTCCGGTCCCTTCAGTCGGCGTAGTGCATGATGGACTCCACGTAGTTTCCGGGAAACAGACCAGTGACGCCGTTGCTAACGCCTTCAAACCAGCCGTCGTCATTCTTCTTGATGATGTAGATAATGGATCCTTCCATGAAGCTCAGTTCATCCTCCTTATCCTTGATGTAGTCGTAGATGGCAACCACTGCAAAGATAAAAGTCATGGGAAATATCAGTTATTAAACAATAAGACTTCAGACTCTGCACTATATTAAGGGTGTTCTTAGGCAACAACAATATGATAAAAGATACTAATGTTCAATAAAGAGCTTTATTATTATTATTATTATTATGCCATTTTATTTAATAGCATGTAACTGTTTTCATTATTATTATTATTATTATTATTGATATACGTATCATAATAATTTAATTAAATACTGTATAAGAAGTTACATTGTTAATAACTAAATTAAATGTTACTACGACTACTACTAAAATATATAAATCATAAATCATTAAAAATTATGCTATTACATATAATAATAATATTATTATATAAGTTATATGGTAATTATTTAAATAAATATACATAGATGTTTATAAATAAATGTTAATCAAATTAATGTCATTAATAATAATAATAATAATAATAAATTATTATTATTGGTATACATATAACTTAATAATTTCATTAAATATAAGAAGTTACATATGTTAAAAACTATTTTTTTAAATAATTATAATAAAATATATAAATCATAAATAATTAAATTATGCTAATAATAAAAATAATAATAATGATAAATAATAATAATAATAAGGATACATTTTATATAATATAAATGATATGGTAATTATTATAATAAATATACATAGATGTTTATACATATAACTTAATAATTTCATTAAATATAAGAAGTTACATATGTTAAAAACTATTTTTTTAAATAATTATAATAAAATATATAAATCATAAATAATTAAATTATGCTAATACATAAAAATAATAATAATGAGAATAATAATAATAATAAGGATACATTTTATATAATATAAATGATATGGTAATTATTATAATAAATATACATAGATGTTTATAAATAAATGTTAATAAACTAAATTTAATATAATAATAATAATAATTATTATTATTATTATTATTAGTATGATTTAAATAATTGTTAATATTACATAATACAAAATTATATATTTAAAAATATAAAGTTACATATTAATAAATAAAATGTTCAAATATACAAATGTTAATACATATAACATCAATAAAAAAATCTATAAAATATAAATAGTTATACTAATAAATAAAATGTTATGTATACATGTGTGTAAAATGTAATAAATATAAAAACAATGCTAATAAATAATAAAACAAAGTTACATGTTATTAATAACATTTTAATTATGTGTGTATACAAATGTGTATGTGTACATATAAATATAATTTAAGAATACATTTTAATAAATAAAATAAATATATAAACAATGTTAAATATAGCAACAACAACACCAATAAAAATAATAGTAATAACAAAATAATATCAATAAAAAATAAATAAATTACTTGTCAATAAAATTAAATTATATTAGTAGTATTCAGTATTGATGTTTAAAAAAACCCTCACCTTTCTCAGCGTAGGACTTGGGGGCCCAGTGTGGGTCTCCATCTGCATAGGGGTCACTGTACTGCACTACAGCTGCCTCTTCATCTTCATAGTCGACTGGTGGAGGCGGAGGCAGAGGCGGCGGTGGAGGCGGAGCCTCGTCAAACATGGGCATGTCATCAGGGGGAGGAGGAGGGGGAGGAGTCGGGGTATCTGCAACTGACATCCAGCAAACAACAGTCAGCTTCAGACACAATAAAACCACACACTCCATGATGGAGAGCTGTGCTGGGCATGCCATCCAGCTGCTCACCGTGCACACATGCTCATGCAGACTGGTTAGTACACATGCATGAACAACAGGGAATTTGCAGAAACACTCATGTCTGCTGGAGAACATACATCACACACACATCAATGGATCTAGGGAGATTACTGTAAATGTCTGGAGGTATTCACAGATATCAATAATTACCAGACTAAAATGGAACAGAGTTGAATTCAATATCCATTAGACAGCGAGACTATGAAATAATTCCTCAGTATACGACATATTACACAGTAATACACACTCAAACTAGAAAAGGGTGCTTGCAGGTCCGCAGAAAATTGAAGAAAAAATAATAGAATAGCTAAATGTTAAAATGTTAAAATGTTAACTCGAGTTTGACTAAACCTTTTTTTGACAATATTTTAAAGGGGCCATATGATGCGATTTCTTGTTTTCCTTTTCTTTAGTGTGTTATGTATCTGTTTATGCATGTATAAGATCTGAGTTACAAAGTCTCCCACAAAATGATTTATTCTATCTAAAAGAGAAGTCTGATCAAGACCGGGCTAAAACGCCTCATTCAAACACGCCCCACATGTCTACGTCACGATGTGGAAATATTTGCATAATGCAGCTCAAATGTTCAGCAAAGGCGTGGTTTCAGTAACCGCAGTAGTGTTGATGCAGCCATGACAGGGAGACGCTGTGTGTTTCTATGTGAAAGCAAAAGCACTTTATTTGGTCTTCCGAAAGTAGATGCAATTAGGAATCATTGTTAAGATTTGTTTACAACAGAACAGCACAACCAAGATGTTCGAATTTGTGCAACGCATTTTATGGACGACCGTTTCGTGAACCTAGGAGAGTACAAGGCTGACTGCACGAAGGCTATTTCTAAAAAAAAAAAAAAAAAAAAAAAAAAAGGGTCAATTCCGACTTTGCTATGACAATCAGCGACTGTAAGTATGTTTTGTTATTAGTTTAAGTATTTGCTTTTGACTGTTCAAATGCAGAGTTTTGCGCAGTGTAGAGTAACGCATCGTGCATATGTGTGTGTGTGTGTGTGTGTGTGTGTGTGTGTGTGTGTGTGTGTGTGTGTGAAGGGAACAGGGTCACATCACAGCGGAGTGTACAACCCGTCAGAAATCGTCTTAACCGCGGCTTGTGTTCTGCAAACACATACGAGCATCATCACTGTGTCTGTCACGTGACTCTGTTCCCCTCTCGGGCTTGAACTGATGCTAAAACTAACATGAAAGCTGAAGCTCACGATTATGGAAAGGGGCGTTACATTTCCGACATGCACTTGTGGTGTTCGGCCAATCACAATGCACTGGGTCAGTTGGCCAATCAGAGACTGTGCTTGTCGGAAGGAGGGGCTTTGTAGAAAACGAAGCGTTTGAGAGAGGCGGGGCATAGAGGACCTACAATAATGTACAGTATTTGAAAAATAATGTGTTTTTTGAATATTAAAGCATGTCAACATTCTTTTAAACCAAATACACAAAATAATGATCTTTAAAATAGCATCATATGACCCCTTTAAACTTTTTTGAACTTCATTTCAACATTCCTACATTTTTATATTTCCATTTTATATTGCTTTCTAAAGTCTGATGGGAAATCATTTGTTCTACTGAAGGCAGAGTTGTTAACTAAAACAATATATAAAAAAAAAAAAAAAAAATTTGTTAACTAAAATGCAGAAATAAAATGAATTTAACACTTGAATTAATTAGAAATGTTTCCTTATCCACTAGTTAAATTTGAGCTAAACTAGTTAAGCTATAAATAAATACGTAAACAAACAAATAAATAAATCTTACAAAGAAACTGATAAAACAAAGTCAAAAGCACATAAAACTACAAAAAAATAAAAATTATTAAAATTAAATTTGAATGAAAACTGCACATATAAAAATTAAACCTAATTATAAAGCTAAAATATTATAATAGTATATTAATAATTCTACTAAAATAACACTGATTGACATATTTTTTTATTATTTTGTTTTATTAAGGTTTATACAATGTTAACAGTAGGTTAAAATATTTTTTCCCTGATATTATTTTACATATAATATTTAATTAATTTGCTTTGGCCTGAGTACAGTGACATGATAAAAATACTAATTATTATTATTATTATTAATATGACACCTAACCTTTTGTCACAAAATAAATGTATAATTATATTTTAAAATATATAGCAGCTTTAATATTTGGGAGCACATCAAACCTAAATGAACTGCACTTGATCAAACGATCACTTCCTGTCTAAGAATAACAAGTTGATCAGACAAAGTTCAGTCAGATGTCTGGTTTAGTGAGACATCGTCAACAACAACTCATCACAATACCAGAATGCATCACGAGAGGGCAGCAAAAACACTTTGTGCTTTTGTTATGACAACTTCTGAAACCGATCCATCTTTCTGAGAAATAAAGTGAACTCAGAGCATTTTTGTTGCAACTTGATAAGTTGTTCATGCGACCTTGTATTAAATACATGTGTCAGCAGAATGCGAGTTAACCGATGCCGTTTTAACGCTGGGCCCGTTAACAGCTTTCAATTCTTCCCATGATGCATCAGTGTGGTTTAGCCCTACCTAAAGCTTGCTGGGTATAAATCAAACGCAAAGCCATACACAAATGTAGCCCAATGAATGAATAGAAGAGTGTATAATATCACATACAGGGGAAGTCTAGAAACGAGACACGCTTTATTGCCATTGAATCCGTCCGAGATTAAATCCCACTGTAATCCAGAATGTAGAACAAGTGCAAATTAGAAAAAAAAAACAATGAGTGCCTTTCAAGAAATCTTTCTGCAAACAGACTATTAAGCCTCTTTTAGGTTACATAAAGCAATACACACTTATGTAAATGTGTGACACACTTTTCTGCAAGCTTTAGGCGTTAGGAAAGGCTTTATTGTAGTATATTGTTTGAATCGTACAGAATGAACAATGGCAATACTCGTGCTCTCTTTGACCTGCAGAATGAACGATGTCTACTACAGCACAAACAGACGGATGGAAATGAAGACGAGGGCAGCATGCAGCAAACCTCTAACACATCCACATGCCGGGTGAGAAACGTTGAGGAAAGGTGGCCGTCAGACTTACTGTTTTCCTGTACTCTGGCCACAAAACCTGTGAGCGGGATCTGTGGGGTGAGCTGAGGCATGGGTGGAGGAGGGGGGGCCATAGACACTGAACACAAGCACACCGCAAAGACAGAGAGGAAAGAGAGAACAGCAGGAAGAGAAAAACAAACATCAGTCCCACATGAGAAAGGTGGGGAATTGTAATCATGTAGAAGTAGGAATCTTACAGATATAGAAAGACTGAAAATGACATTCTCTCTGGATTTGATCTCAAATAAATAACAGCAGCGTTCCCATAACTTCTGACCAGTTCATTTCGATGACATTTCTAGTTGTTTGTAATGGACTGGAAAAGGATTTTTAATAATTTTATGGAGATAATTATTATATCACAACGAGTAATTTCTAGTGACAGTGTTTTAGTATCATTGAGATACTATTATAGTATATATCTATCTATCTATATATATAGAATTAGATTTATTTTTTTGTTATTTTCTGCTTTCATGTTAATTTTAGGTAAAGTTTTAGGATTTTGTTGTGTTTTTTTTTTTAGATGTTTTTAAATATGATTATATAGTTTTTAATTTTTTTTTGTTTCAGTTACTTTAGTACACCCGGTTACACTCTATGATAATTAAAAAATATTGGCTTGGAAACTTGCTGAAATTAAAAAAGATATATATATCATTTCAGTTAACATTTCTCCTTAAGTTAACTATAATAACTCTGGTTTTAATTTTAGTTAACTATAATAACGCTGGCTGGTGAAATATTGTAGTTAAGCATAATATTTTCAATTTAGCATAACTAGATACTTATTATAGAAATTCTTATTACAGAAAGAGAATATAATAGAAAAAGCAATTTTAGAAGAAGTATTTTTATTACAAATAATAATAATAAACATTTGTATTGAAATATATTTTAAAATGTAATTTATTCCCGTGATGGCAAAGCTGAATTTTCAGCATCATTCTAATATGCTGATTTGCTGCTTAAAATACATTTCTTAATATTTTTGTAGAAATTGTGATGCTTTTTTTCAATATACTCTGATGAACAGAAAGTAAATAATAATAATAATGATAATAATAATTCATTTGAAATTGAACGATTGTGTAACAAATATAACGCTATAAATATTTACTGTCACTTTTGATTTCTTTTGATCCTTCCTGAATAAAATTATTTTTTTTCAAGAAAAAAATAAAGCGTGTGAAAGATCACACGCCGTTTGTTCAAATCAATAGGATCTTTTTCCATGAATGTTGTGTTTCAGTTATACTCTCTTGTTCATGTCTGATGCCGATATGATGCTCATTCACTCTAATACTTCTGGGCATCTGACAGTGAGATTTATCAATCTCAGCTTTAATGCGTAAATGATAATAAATCTCCATTCATAAGCAGGTGGCCACCGGCCCGGTGCTCTCACTACTCATAAATCTGAGGTTTTTGCGGTCTTAACGACATTAGTGTGTACGGCCGCACACCTGTGGGAAGAGACAGGCTGTTCCCTTCATCGCAGACAGGATGCACCTAAAAATACCCGGGTATTATGACGCTTAGATATGGCTTTCACCAAGCTAGGGCTGAAGGAACTCCAGATGTGAATAAATTTGCTGTGAGTTTGTACGTGTCTGTATATTCATGCGTCGTTCTCCGTCTCTTACTTGCGTTTGTGCCCCCGTTAACGTGCGGCTGCTGCAGGGAGAACTGGGAAGAGACGGACGGCGCTCGGCGGTATGTACCCGTGGCAGAAACCATGGAGACGGAGGAGGTGGTGTTGTGTCGGGAGATCTGCCGAGATATAGTGCCGAACTGCGACATGGGGATGGGCCCAAGACCTGGCCCAGCAGCCACAGCTGTTAGTCCCAGAGAAGAAGGTACAAAGACAAGAGAAAATCCAGAAGAGGGCAGTGAATGACATACATACAAGCAAGGAAAGCTTCCCAAGATTGAATCGTTTTACTAACAGAACTAAGAGTGAATCTAACAAAACATGTCAAGCACATTTCCAGGTCATATTTCATAGATTTTTGGAAAGGGGAAAAACAGTGAATCTTTTTGGCCTTCATGGCATTATTTTTTACAAAAAAACAAACAAACAAAACAAAAACAAACAAATACATTTATGCTGCTTTTCATAAAAAGTAATCATTTTCATTTTTGATTACTATGATACAGTAAAATTACATTATATAACAGCAACGACAATTTAATGAAAATCTTCAATGACAACAATGAGAAACTCAAAACTAAAACAGCCAGACAGTCAGAGACTCTGGAAGACAATGTTTCTAATTTTCTTTAAAATATTATAAAAAAAAGATTAAAAAAAGTAGTGGTTCTAAAACAGGCATCAAGCAAAATAATGCTAAATTAAATTTATATGTTTTAATATTCATTTGTTATATTATATTATATTATATTATTTCTCTGTTGATTTTGGGCTTAAATATATGGAGAAATAAATGAATAAATGAATAAATAAATACATAAATACACATATACATACACATACACATATACATATATACATATATACATATATACACATACACATACATACATACACAATGAAGGCAATTGCGACTTTTTAAAATCACACAACTCTGACTTGTTAGCTCATTATGAGTTGTGAGATCATATCCTGCAATTCTGAATTTTGAAAAAAAAAAAAAAAAACTAAGTCAGTATTGTGAGATGTAAACAGAGAATGGTGAGGGGGGGAAAAAGTCACAATTATTTTTTTCAATATAAATATGACCTGGACATGTTTCACCAGATTCACATAGATAACCTGGGTGTGAGAAACCCAACCTCAGATGAAAACAACATGACCTGCAATAAAATGCACAAAGTTATAAAAGGCCCTGAGAAAAAGTAGCAGGTTTTTGATTTGTTTATGTGAGTTGTAGTTGTAGTATAGTCCTGCGTATGTTTACACTGCCAGGGCAGATGGGATTTCCTCTATAGGGACATTTCCTGTTGACAGTGGCAGATAACTGGGAGGCCCTAGAGAGACATGGTCTCTCTGATAGTGATGGCCGGAACCAAGCGAAAAACAAACACTTTGGACAAACATCACTGTGGCATCACAAGCCTTCACCAGTGACAACACAAACACCTCATTCCAGCTGTGTCCTGATGGAGCCAGTGAAACCTCCTGTTCTAATGAACAGAATTATGGGACAGGATGTTGATTAATACTGTATATCATCACATCAATACACTGGGATACATAACATTGGGAAAATGCAAAGCAAAAGGAAAACAGTGGCTCTTTCAAAAGAACCTGTAGTGAAGAAGTCTCTGACTCACCAACACAATGCTAGATTTTCAAAGGTGGTTGCTAAGTTGTTGCTATGCAGTTTCTAAGATATTCCGTTTTATTCAAAAGAGCCCAACCTCAAGTTTCTATGATATGTTGTATTCCAGATGCAGTTTGAGTTTCTCCATGTCAAGGAATAGTCACATTACCGAAAAATTCAGTGAAATTTTGCATGCAAAGTCTATTGTCAATAGTGTAGCGATGCATAAAGCACCATTTCCAAAATAAGAAGTTTTTCCTAAAGGAGCTTGTTTCCACTACTGAATAAAAGTTTTAAAAAAATTACAAAATAATTGTAATTGCAACTTTTTATCTCACAATTGTGACTTTTTTTTCTCAGAATTGCAACTTTGCAAGATATGAACTTGCAACTGTGAAGATATAAAGTCAGAACTGTGTGATATAAAGTCGCAATTCTGTGTTATAAAGTTAGAATAAACTTGCAATTCTGAGAAATAAAGTCAGAATTATATAAAGCCGCAATTGTATGAAAATAGTTTTTTTTCTTCAGAATTGGACTTTATAACTCACTATTGCGACAATATTACACAATTCTGAGAAAAAAGTCTGAATTGCGAGATAAAAAGTTGAAATTACTTTACTTTTAATTTTTATTCCATAGCAAAAAATGGCTCACATACTTTACATTAGTAAATGCAGTTTCTATGGTAGTTAATGAATTTACATGTTCAAAGTTCAAAAAACTTGAATCCAAAACAAAATCTGCATGGATTTTTAACCTCAAACGAAACTCCGGATTGCTTGTATTCTGATCGAGATGACTTTACTTTGCCTGCAGAATCTCACCAACAAAAGTACAAAAGATAATGTGACCGCAAGTTAAAGGGCTGTTTACACCAAGAAAAATAACTAAAGATGACTTAACTATATTAGCATCCAAATCAGTTTATGATAAGATTTTGTTTCCTGCAGTTTTGTCGTCTACTGCTTTAAATGCTCAAGATCTTTAAAGTCGGATTCTCATTGGCTTTTTATTGTTCATAAGCTGAAAGATCTGAAAGCGATTCCAGTGACATAGTTTTAGTGTATCATTGTCATTATTATGTTATGGGGTGGACATCTTTATTCTTATAGAATTGGGGTGATTATTAAAACTTGTCAGTAGGCCTACAACTATTGTCCTTACTGTGAGCAGATCTTATTAAGTCTACAGGATTTTTGCTGTTATCAAACACCACTAATAATCTGCCTATACTCTTTTTATGAACTATGGGAAACAGTTCTCAGTCAGTTCAGAGACTTCTCCACAGTGCATTAATTTAAACTGAAGCAGCACAAACCCACCACCCAAAATAACGATCACCACCACCATCCCAAGATCTTAATTCTGTGACCCATGCTGAAGCCCCACAGACAGACAGGTGGACGGTGGGACGGGAACGCGGTGTTGTCCGGGATGGACTTTGCACAGGTGCCGACGGGATTGGGGGAGGGGCTCACCTATAGCAGCAGCTGGCATTGGTGGGCCCTGGCCAGGGAGGGGGGGTGGAGGAGGAGGGGGAGTAGCCCATGAGGGTGTGACTGCAGGGTCAGAACCGGCATATAAGATAAAACACATCTTGAGGACGATTTATTCTTTAATATCACACAGACATGTACAGTAAGCCTTGTTCCAAAACCCAGTGAGGTTCCTTGATGCCTAAGGCTGCATCCTAATCATTCTGTAACCTGGAAGGCGACTAACTGGAAACATTCTACATAGGAGGCAGTGAGTGAAGTACATGGGAGACTCAACTGACAATTGACTGATATATATATATATATAAATAATATAAGGTTACTTTGTCATCAACATCAGAGTCTGATAGACCCTCGGATTTTGTTGTTAGCTTAGCAACATGCTAATATCAGACTCTACATGGCCATCCCAATTTACGTGCTTATGCACTATTCTATGCCATCTTTTTATATATAGTATAGTAGTGTTTAGGGCTGGGCGATAAAACAATGCATCGTATTTTTAATATATTTATATTTTTCGATAAAACGATAACAGTATAATGTTTATACACCAGAAGTGGAACAAAACAGCGCTACTCATTTGAGCCACGCAACACAGACCATTTATCCGCTCGGCTCAAAGTTCAAATGCCAGCGCAAGCTCACTAGAGCTCATGCATTTACTTGTGACCTCTAAACAGCGCTGTAATCCAGTGCGAAGCGCTTTAATTCAGGGAAGAACAAATGACTCTGTGATTTAAACTAGTTTAAAGCCAGATGAAACAGCGCTGACAAACAGGAGAAACACTTTGTGCAACGACACAGTCAGGCTTTTTAATCGCCATAATTTACAATGGATTTTGTTACTGCAGTAACACTAACTGCACCATGATAATGTGGTAGAATTGTGGGATATATCAAATTTTCAAGTGTTCACACTGAAAATTCTAAAAAGAAAAAGTGCACTTTAAATACCCGGATGAACAGAGAGAAAAACAGAGTGTGGAATGTTCGACACTTCATGCACTCAACTGTCGGAGCTTTAATTATGTTGAGAAGGGGGAGGGGCTATCAGACTCCGATTATGAATGACAAAATAACCTTATATAATTGATACTCTATACGGTTGAGTACATGGTGCACAGTGTATAGTGTGCCATTTGGGACGCAGCTATTGTCT
Source organism: Schizothorax lantsangensis (assembly GCA_027422415.1). NCBI lineage: Eukaryota > Metazoa > Chordata > Actinopteri > Cypriniformes > Cyprinidae > Schizothorax > Schizothorax lantsangensis. The sequence goes on along the minus strand of CM049863.1, from coordinate 6,686,341 downwards.
TTGAAATGGAAAGGACAAACGTTCTAACTCATTTCCAGTAGTAATTCTAATAGCTCGACTTTAGCCTGTTGCTAAGCTAACAACACTATTGCTGCAACCCATTTTGCATACTATTCATCATAAATAGTATTCAAAATTAGAATTAGCATGTCCCAAATTGTAGTATGTTGAAATACCAAAGGTACCCAGATAGTCCACTATTTCTGCTGGAAATTCAAAGTGTAGATCATAGCACACTCGATCAGCTAATATTGCTCACAACCCATTGCACTTTGGATGAGGATTTGGTTCAGAACTACAAACAAACAAAAAGTGGTAAAAACTACAAACATGGTGGAGTGATCTTTTATAATGATTGGCCATTAACATTAAATGCATTATGTAAGTTATTCGAATCATAAGTACATTACTAATCACATTTCTAAACATTTCCCTCAACTCTGTCTGCCATCTTGGATGAATTGTTTGATCTTGCAATCCAATTATTTTCACCACAAAAACCAACATCAAAGAACTAGCAAATAACATCACTTTTTTGCATTCCAGATGGCCATGTTTTTATAAAAATACCTGGATATTGGAATGCTCAGGTAAGATGAAGATGTAAAATCAGAAGCACCTTCTCTGTGCACTCTTTACATCACTATTTGCTTGCTTTCACCACTTTTGTTTTTCTTCTTGTGCACTGGTTTGCTAAGCTAAACAGCCAATCAAAGTGATCTCTCTCACCAGCTGAGTCTCAACATGCTCAATCGGGCAAAAAGCCACCAACGGTGTCCAACACGCCACAAAAAACTGAGCTGACAGACATTCAACGACGGCCCGACATCTGACCCTTGACTTGGTGTGTCAATGAGATATCTCAGCATCTCTCTAAACTTTTGGAATAGCCTTTTGCAGTGTAAGGGCATTGAAGATGCCTTAAAATGTTGCCTAGGTAGGTAGCTCACTAGGTTTTGGATGCCAAAACAGTCCTTCATCAGAGCCTGAAAAAAAAAAAACTAGAGAAAAATCTTATTTTTTATTACACAAATACACAAACAGACATAAAAGTGGTACAAGGACCGAGACGCTGCATTCAAAGGTCCTGTCAACACTAAATAACATTAATCCAGGAAAAGGAAATCAGTGGTGCTGATGCAGTGTTGCTATGGCGACTGAAAGCTTCAGGAGAGATGGAGGGGGGTTCTTTTCCTCGTGGCTCCAGCAGGTATCTCAGAGTAGAACAGGACAGTGACCTCTTTTCTTCCTAAACTTCATTCTTTTTTCCTGTTCTCTGCAGGCAGACCACCCTTTAGAGTTCCCCCACTTCCTCTCTATTTCTACCTGTCCTTGTGCAGTGTAGTGGCCTACTTTAACAAACCTTTAGCTGGAAAAATCAGGCCACGAAAGCTGTAGGTATACAGTGAACAGCTAATCCTGCTCCATTTCTCACTCCGGAGAACAGGATATACAGGTGCTGGTCATATAATTAGAATATCATCAAAACGTTGATTTATTTCACTAATTCCATTCAAAAAGTGAAACTTGTATATTATATTCATTCATTACACACAGACTGATATATTTCAAATGTTTATTTCTTTTAATTTTGATGATTATAACTGACAACTAAGGAAAATCCCAAGTTCAGTATCTCAGAAAATTTGAATATTGTGAAAAGGTTCAATGTTGAAGACACCTGGTGTCACACTCTAATCAGCTAATTAACTTAAAACACCTGCAAAGGCCTTTAAATGGTCTCTCAGTCTAGTTCTGTAGGCTACACAATCATGGGGAAGACTGCTGACTTGACAGTTGTCCAAAAGACGACCATTGACACATTGCACAAGGAGGGCAAGACACAAAAGGTCATTGCAAAAGAGGCTGGCTGTTCACAGAGCTCTGTGTCCAAGCACATTAATAGAGAGGCGAAGGGAAGGAAAAGATGTGGTAGAAAAAAAGTGTACAAGCAATAGGGATAACCGCACCCTGGAGAGGATTGTGAAACAAAACCCATTCAAAAATGTGGGGGAGATTCACAAAAAGTGGACTGCAGCTGGAGTCAGTGCTTCAAGAACCACTACGCACAGACGTATGCAAGACATGGGTTTCAGCTGTCGCGTTCCTTGTGTCAAGCCACTCTTGAACAACAGACAGCGTCAGAAGCGTCTCGCCTGGGCTAAAGACAAAAAGGACTGGACTGCTAATGAGTGGTCCAAAGTTATGTTCGCTGATGAAAGTAAATTTTGCATTTCCTTTGGAAATCAGGGTCCCAGAGTCTGGAGGAAGAGAGGAGAGGCACAGAATTCACGTTTCTTGAGGTCCAGTGTAAAGTTTCCACAGTCAGTGATGGTTTGGGGTGCCATGTCATCTGCTGGTGTTGGTCCACTGTGTTTTCTGAGGTCCAAGGTCAACCCAGCCGTATACCAGGAAGTTTTAGAGCACTTCATGCTTCCTGCTGCTGACCAACTTTATGGAGATGCAGATTTAATTTTCCAACAGGACTTGGCACCTGCACACAGTGCCAAAGCAACCAGTATCTGGTTTAAGGATCATGGTATCCCTGTTCTTAATTGGCCAGCAAACTCGTCTGACCTTAACCCCATAGAAAATCTATAGGGTATTGTGAAGAGGAAGATGCGATATGCCAGACCCAACAATGCAGAAGAGCTGAAGGCCACTATCAGAGCAACCTGGGCTCTCATAACACCTGAGCAGTGCCACAGACTGATCGACTCCATGCCACGCCACATTGCTGCAGTAATTCAGGCAAAAGGAGCCCCAACTAAGTATTGAGTGCTGTACATGCTCATACTTTTCATGTTCATACTTTTCAGTTGGCCAAGATTTCTAAAATTCCTTTCTTTGTATTGGTCTTAAGTAATATTCTAATTTTCTGAGATACTGAATTTGGGATTTTCCTTAGTTGTCAGTTATAATCATCAAAATTAAAAGAAATAAACATTTTAAATATATCAGTCTGTGTGTAATGAATGAATATAATATACAAGTTTCACTTTTTGAATGGAATTAGTGAAATAAATCAACTTTTTGATGATATTCTAAATATATGACCAGCACCTGTACTGCAGTGTTAAATACCCACATGTGGAGAGTATGTCTAATTCTCAAGTCGGTCCTAACCTGTAGGACATTGTGCTTCAGATAGTGTGTTTTTGCAGAAGCTGTATATGTGGGCAGCGGCTCACCTGGGACTGAGATGGGAATGGATGGAGTCGGTACGGCGATGGGAATGCCGATGCTGCTGCCGCCACTGTTCTCTCGACTGCCGCTGCCACCGCTGCTGCCACTACAGAGAAAGACAGGAAGTTCTTAGCATACTATAGTACATATCATACTATTTATGAAGTACGCAGAGAATACTGTATCCCACAATGAAATTTGGCTTCCAATGTGAAGGCAATATTAAGAGTGATCTTTTCTCAGCTCTTTTGACGGCACTGCCAGAAGATTAATACAACATTAATACAAAGAAGCACATTAATACACAACATAAAAATGCAAAATAACCATTTTAACAGTGCAGGGGAAGAATAATCGAAGTGCAGTTATTCCTGATAAAATTATAATTATTTAAAAACTCCAGGTTTGCTTTGCTTGTTTGTAAAGCTGCACAATTTGGCCTCACCAAAATTATTATTATAAAATAATAATAATTTGGTTGCATTTTAATTGATTGCCATATCAGCTTATTGCATGCCATTGCATTGCAGATACAGATTTAACATTCAACAATATAATAAATACAAATATTTTAGGAAATTCAACATGGGGGGGGGGATTTTGTATATACACAACTCAACATAATTTGTAAATGTACTTGTGAGAAGAAAAAAAACAAACGTTTTTATGGGTCTGTCTTACAAAATAAATCCAATAAAAAAATTATAAGTATGGCCAGATAAAAACTGATATTATTATTATTAATAATAATCATTTTATTATAACTGTGCTGTAAAGTAAATTTATTATTATTATTATTTCTAAATAAAAATAAGAAATAATCACTATTGTAATGTTTCACTGTTTAAGAACAACATAATATAATGACACCAGGTGTATTAGCATTTTTCATTACAAGTTTGGTAACATGATTGATTGCTGCATGTTGCTTTCCAAAATGCACGCTACACAGTGTCCTAACTACACGCGACACGACTAGATTCCAGCGACAAGCAATTTGGGGGTCTACACCAGACGCGATGCGACAGAATCAATCAAATATCACAGCCAATCAGAAGCATGTGTGGGCGGGCTCTCTCTGGAAACGCACTGCACTCGCAACGAAATGGATACGTTTATAATCTAATTCATAAATATTAAAGCTTTTTAACATCATTAAATGTACATACTGAGTGACTGATAGCATCTCTGTTATGGAATACACTCATAATGTATTCATAAACACTCATAATGTTCGCAGTGAGTTCACGGTTTTAAGGGACATATTTGCTTTAATTTATTTTCAAGATCTGAGGTAAACTATCTGTTGTTGTGTTCAGTATGGCTATAAGATCACACAAAATTATATTTAAACTCATATTAGACACGTTTAACTTTGAATAAAGCACATAATCACCTGAGATTATCTACTGTCATATAGTTTGTATGTTGTTGTTCCGTCTAGTTAGGACAAAAACTCAGATTAACATGGAAAAGATACCTTTTATCGCGTGTCGCAGCGTTGCGTCGCGTGTAGTTAGGACACGGTGTTATAAGCGATCCAACTCAGAGCTGATGCAGTTCATGTGGAGCAGCATTTACTACTAACTGAACTGCTATGAGACACTAAATAAAAACACTGGATCATGAGCTGTCAGCGTGTAAACGAACACAGTGCTGCGCTTCACTCTGAAACATACTAAACATTTTCCTTTCATTAAATCGCAGCCTTTGTGTTTTGCACTAAGCCATATCGCGATTTCAGTTTTATTTTGATTAACAGTGCAGTGCTACAAATGTCTATATTGCTTGATGTTACGATGAGATCATGATAAAGCATACTACTGTCTGAAACATTTATCATTACGTATACCGTTTTACACAAAACAGCATGCAGTACATAGTATTTAGTGTAGTAGTCAGTAAGTACTAAGCTATTTTTTTTCCCGTTCTGAATATCACAGGCTTACATGGTAGTGACCTAGATCTACACTTGCCTTTCAGACAAATGGTACAATATCCATACGTGGTTATGCATATGTTCAACACAGATCAATTCATGGATTATTCAACACTATGGCGCTATGAGCATCATTGCATCAGTGTTACACCCCCACATGGGCACAGCTTAAGAAATCAGCCCTGATCCTCTGTCTGCTGTGTGTCCATGCAGCTCCACCGTTCCACAGAAACCAGAGCAGCAGAGATCCCACGCTGCACTGCAACAGATCTCATTATTGCAGCACTGAACTCTAGGATCACAAGAATGATCCGATTTTATCTAGAGATGTGCAAAACTACATCTTTCAAAACTAGCAGTTTTGTGGGTTGCCTGAAAGACTGATAATTTTTTTTTTTTTTTGTTGAAAAACATTTTTAAATTTATATTTAATAATTTATAGTTTTTCCATTTAATTTAATTTTATATTTTATTTTATATTATATTATATTATATATATATTTTTTTTTTTGATGCACTGAGAATCCATGGCTAAAATGTTGGACACTACTAGGCCAAAAGCCAAAACCAAAGATAAAATAGGGTAATTTAAAATGGGCAATAAATTTCAAAATTTATTTTTTATTTATTTTCAAAACAAATTTGAAGTGTATCAATAATCAGGATATTCATTTCTCATATAGTCACACAGCCTGTTCCATTTAGTTATGAGCTGTATGGGAAACCAAATGCTTCAAAAGAGGGAGGGAACTGAACCTTGCAGCATGACCAATATATGTGGAGGGGCTGATGCGGAGAAAATCTACACAAATGCACAATATACACAAATAATCTACTGTAATCACTACTCAACCTCACTAACCAGATCACTAGGTCCATCTATAAATTTAACCTTTGAAAAACAAAAATGGTTAATTGACACTGTCATAACCCATAATGCATCGGGCACCCAAAGAGCTCAAGTCGGTTCAGATGAAGACAGCACAAAAAGAGCTGAATAAGCAGCAGTGAACGCTTCTGGAAAGCAGATAATGGCTCAGGTGGAGACATGGAATCATACTTCATCTTAATTACACATAAGAAGCGCATACACAAATCGCTGACACTGCTAGAACTGATGCGGCTGATAAAGACTGTCAGCTACATGTCCATAACTCAAGAACAGCTTTTATAAGATGCCAACAAAACTATATATTACAAGTTAAAACAATGAATCTCTGTTATGTCACTTTTTCATAAAACTACAAACTGAGGTTGTCAAGATGTTGTTTATTATTATATTTTGAAATAAATGTTTAATATTTTGATGCTTACTAGGCTGCATTTATTTGTTAAAAAATACAGAAAAATATAAATATTGTGAAATATTACAATTTAAAATAGCTTTTCTATTTAATATATTAAAATCAGCATCACTTACTGAGGCTTCAGTGTCACATGATCTTTCAGAAATCATTCTAATATGCTAGTTTGCGGCTCAAGAAACAATTCTTATTATTATCAATGTTGAAAGCATTGACAATAAATAATATTTAATATTTTTATGATAATCTTAACATTTCCATTTTTTCAGGATTATTTGATGGATAGAAAGTTTAAAGTCACATGTTTTTCCATTCAGCCACCCTACTTTTACATTGTTTTTATATGTAAATATAGTTAAAACAACTGTTAAACTTAAAAAAAATCAAGTTAAACTTTATAAAAACATTCATCTTTCACCATTCCACTGCTCACTTTATTTATTTATTTATTTATGTGTGTATGTATATGTATGTATGTATGCATGCATGTACATATTTATTTATGTATTTAGTTTTGTGTAAATGGGCCCTGAGAATTCTTCAAAATTTCTACTTGTGTTTGACAAAGGAAGGTTTGGAATGACATTCTCATTTCCCCTTTAAGACAAGCAGTTTGATGGATTCAGCAGGCCACTCTCACAAGAGCTGGCGTGTTGTGCCAATATTTACACAAATGAAAAGTTGTGTATTATTTATGGCATCATAGTCAGCATTAACTAATGAGGCCAATTCATTCAGTCATTTTCCGCATGTAGCACTGCAGTCCTGATTGTGTTTAGTAGGGCTGGATGAGGGGTTATTCCCTCTGGTCTGGAGTGCGCTTGAGGTGTGGGTTGGTGTGATGACATTATTTACAGATGTTAGACGTGTGGGTGTGAAGAGTACAGCCTGCACACTGGGAACATTTAGAAACCCCCGGATCAGGTCTGTCATTTAGACACCATGAAGAACATGAGTGAAATTTTTAGATCCCCCAAAGGAAGTCAAATATGTTGTGACGTTCAGAAACAAAACTGTGGAGGCTGATGGAAAAGTGTGGGAGAAAAGAAGTGGAAAAAGACCAAATTAAGAGAGAAGATAGGATATCTGATTCATTAGTAAAGCCAGTGCACATTTAACATACGCAGTGTTTCATGTATGTGGACACAATGGCAAATAATGCATAAAAAATTTAAATTAAACTAATTTAATTATTTTATTATTATTATTAATAGCACTAATAATAATAATAATAATAATAATATTATACTAAAATACTTGAAAGTTTTTATTTTGTTTGTTTATTTTATTGTATTTACATTTTATTAATAACACTAATACATATGTTTATAATAATAATCGAAATAAACTACAAAGTATTAATAAAAATGTACTACAACATTACATAAACAATTTTTGTAACAAATAAATAACAAAATATAAAATAACACTTCATACAATAATAATAATACACTGTTACTAAACCATTTCAAATTAAATAAACAAAATATATAAACTTATTTTAATATAATAATAATAATAATAATAATAATAATATTACAACTACTACTACTACTACTAATAATAATAACAATATTCATTAAAATTGCACTAAAGCTGTCTGCGAAAAAACAACAACAAAAACCTCAGATTTTATTATCAGGTTACCTGTGGGTTCTCGGTCTCTGGCTGAGAGACGCAGTGCGTCCTGGACTGTGTTGGCTGCCCAAGCGAGCTGGACTTGTCATGTAATCGTTGGGCACTGTTGGAGGTTTCACTGGCTCAAGTGTTTTATAAGGATTGTTACGCCTGTATATGCATTTAAAACAAACAGGCAAAAATATTAGAAACTTCAAATAATACATGATTTGCGGCTCAGCTACTAAAATCTGTGGTCAGTGTCAGACTATTCGCTGATTTATCAAACTGGTCAGAAACCTTTTCATTCTTCTCACAATGAAGTACATGATGAAATCACGTCTTACCCAAGAGTGCCTCGTCCTGCCAAGGGTGGGCTGGGAGGTTTCTGTGTTGGGGGATTGGTCCTGGAGAGAGTTCCTCCTCTGACTGACTGATTGTTGCCGTGTTGCTGATTGGACAAGCAAAACATCTTTTTAAGCATTTGAACAGAGCCTGACCATCAGATTATAGAAATAAGACTAAAGAAATGGAGATGAGAGGAGGGCTTTACCAGACAAAACTATACATTTCAACCAAAGGTTCAGTTGCTACTGCAAAGAATGGGCCTCATTCATGAAACTTTTGTAAATGTATGAATAATTTGCCTGTGAAATTTACCTCTGTTTTATTGTTAAATGTGTGCATGCTGAAGAATTCCAATCAATCATGAATAGTATGCACATCAAGGTTGTTATTATTATGTAACTGGAGCTTAAAAAAAAGATCAACTAAAGATGATACAATTTAATATTAAATATATATACAGTATATATATATATATATATATATATATATATATATATATATATATATATATATATATATATATATATATGTTAACTAAATAATTGTGTTGATATTTCTATATTGCAAATAGTGTTATTAAAATGCAGTGTCATCGTTTTGCCAAATCAAACAAACAAAAAAAGTTCAGGTGTTTTATGCACTGTTTAAACATGTTTGAGAGCTGGTTTTTTGACAATACAAATATTTTCATGAATCTAAAAATATACATAAGAACACTTTATGAATTTACAAAAAATAAAATAAAATAAAATATAAATAAAATCCTGCTAATGTTTCATGAATAAGGACCATTGACTCAAAATGACAAACACAACTAGAGGTCAATCTGTATTGAGTTTTTCATTGGTCAATGCAAATATTTTGAATATTTAGTGGACAAAAAATTAACAATTAAATCTTTTAATGATAGCAAAAAGGATCATTTATTTTAATTTTAAATTCATTGCAATTAAATAAGTAATTTTACACAATATTTCTCAATTTAAAATAAAGACAAAAATATTATCAAATAACACTTATTAACAGACATTGAAACAAACACATCGGGACAACTAACAGTCTTCGACAATCTCAAAATGCTCCAATTAACCTCGCCGATATCAGTCTATCACTTCATCATATATACAAAAACCAGACATTAACCATAAAAATAAAGTGCAAACAAACAACAGAACTGATAACTATGTAAGAAAAACTACATTTGTCTGGCAAGCCAAAATTCAGTTACATAGGCAACTGCATGTTTCAGTTGCATATGTACTTGATTTAGTGTTAAAACGTGTAATAATCTTTCAATAATACAGCTATCACAGATTACTTTGCAATGGGATTGATCTACAACTACTGCACATGATGAGGTTATGAGGGAGGGATGAACACAGGAATATGAATATGAATCACAAGGGAAGATTGAATCAGTTGATCAGTAATGGAGGGGTCATAGGACAAGTACACTTACCTTGGCTTTAAGCCACTAGCGTGGGCAGAAGAAAAAAAGAGAGTGATTTATAGAACAAAAGAGAAAGACAAAAAGAGGGAGAGAAAGAGAGAGAGGCATGTCAAAAACCAGCCTGTCTCAGTTCAGAGCTCTTGAAGCAGGACAAAAGCACTTCAAATCTCTAAACCTACATTTCACTTTTCATCAGCTGAGAGCGCTGATGTTAAAATGCTTTTCCTGACAATGTGGCTGTTTTCACACTTGCTTTGATTGAGTGGTCTGAAGCAGACATTCATTTCATCTCTCCGTCCCACAGGTCTCTTTTTAGACTGTATTATTAGGGTTTGACCTGTAGTGTGCAATCTATGCGATTATCAGGAAATAAATAATTACAAAAAGCACTTGCTTTTGTCTGCCGCATACAGGATACATGACAAGAAGAATACAAGCCTCTCTGTGAAGACAACTTAGTCCACAAACTGCAGAGACAAAGGTCTCTTATAACAATGGCTGCGTGTACAGTGACTGTTCTGCACCACATGCAAATTGTGGCAATATTAATGCACTGTCCCGTATGAGTAATGAGGGCAAAAGTAACCAGGACAATGCTCATAACTTAAGTAGGCAGAAAATAGCAATAGTGTAAAACTTTCAGCAATAAAGCACTTGAAGGCAGGTTATATTGTGACTATAAAAGCTGATGTTACAGCATATGTACCTGCCCCAAACAAATAAATAAATCGAATTATAATTAAGTAAAGAAACCAAATAATAAACGAATATAGAATACAGATAATAAAAAGAAACTAAGTAATAAGCAAACTAATGCTGTCAGACGATTAGCTAATTGTGATTAATCACATGCAAAATAAAAGTTTTTGTTTACATAATATACATGTGTGTGTACTGTGCATATTTATTAAATACACACACATGCATGTATATATTTAAGAAAAATATGTTTATATATTAAATATATTTATATATAATATAAATTATATGAATATAAATATACTTGTAAATCCATGTAAATATTTTCAAAACATATACTGTATGTGTGTGCATTTATATATACGTAAATATACACAGTACACACACACATTTTGTAAACAAAAACTTATTTTGGATGTGATTAATCTTGATTAAACATTTGACAGCACTAAAACAAACATTAAAACAAACAGACAGACTGATAAAACAATAGAGAAAATGTTGGTTAATCATGTATATACAGTATATAAATATATTTAGTTAGCAATAGTGTAGCAACTTGCATTTTCTATATGCTTGCAGTTATTCAGTTAGCCTGAACTCAGTTATAAACATTTAATTTGACCATTTCTAGCTTTGGATATACATTATGACATAACTCTAAAACAAAATCATATTTACATATCAAAACACATAGGCACAACAGCGTACCTGCACTCCTACAATTAAGACTGTATTCATAATATAACAGGACCTGAAGAGCACTATTGCTTTTATAAAATAAATAAATATATAAAAAGAAAAATTTAACTTTAAATAAATTAAAAGATAGATTCAAAAGATAGAACATTCAATTTGACCATTTCTAGCTTTGGTTATATATCAGGACATATACTTTTTTTAGACATATTTACGTATCACAACACATAGGCACACAACATGTAGCAGCATGCCTACATCATGCAATATATCATTTCATTTATATTAAATTTAATTCATACATAGCACAACACGTATCCTAAATGGACACATTTCTAATTAAGCACTGAACAGAGTAACCATTAAGACTTTCCTTCAGCCAAACAGAATGGTTTTGGGGTTCAAAGGGCAAAGGATTCTGGGTGAACTGAATCTTACACGACATCAGTTCCATGACCAGATACACACACGTACATGTGGTGTTCATTTAGATCTCAGTGGAATCAGTAGAGAGCAAAATCCTCCCTCAGCCAGACAGAAATACAGCTTAATTTATCACACTCTGACAGCGCCAAAATCCTCCACACTTAAGACTGTGAAAGCGCTTAATGTTCACCGAAACAGATACACGAGCAGGCAAAGAAAAGGATTCTACTATTTTTTCCTGAACAGGGGAAGGAAGTAAAATAAACTAGTTTAAAAACCTTTTGAAAACAGCCTCTAGAACTCCTCTGCATTCCTGCGGCCGCTGACTAGATTAAGTGTCAACTGACATTGAAAATAAATCTCCTCTTTTGCAAACACAGTAAATGTGGCTGAAGATGCTGTAATCCCTGTCAGGTGACACAAGGTTACGGCTTCTGTTACTGAACGACAGCAATGCAACAGTGAAAAGGTGTAATGAAACACTGCCAGGATATTCTGTGACAGCAGAACACACTGTACACGCTCAGAAAAAATATACAAAATCTATCACTGGAACGGTACCTTTTCAAAAGGTATTAATATATAATATTTAGGCACTATTATGTACTTTTAACATACTAATACTTAGCTTAAATGTAATAATATGCACCCTTTAGGGGTAAATAAAGTACAAAAGTGTAACTTTCAAAAAAAAAAAGTGACAACCCAGTGTAGGGTTGGTATAATACCAACATTTTGGCTCTTATAATACCAACATCGCTTGGTACTGATGATGCATTTGAAACTTTGGAGTGGTAGTTTACAGTTTCATTGTCCCGACCAAAAAAAAATAAAAAAGTCTTAGTTTGTAAAGAAGAAATGCATAATTCTAAGTCATTCTAATCATAAGTCTGGAACAAGTGGATGAATAAATTATGACATCTGTGTATTTGTGTAAACTATATATTTGACCCTGGACCACAAAACCAGTCATAAGTCACTGGGGTATATTTGTAGCAATAGCCAAAAATACATTGTATGGGTTAAAATGATTGATTTTTCTTTTATGCCAAAAATCATTAGGATATTAAGTAAAAATCATGTTCCATGAAGATATTTTGTAAATTTCCTACTGTAAATATATCAAAACTTAATTTTTGATTAGTAATATGCATTGCTAAGAACTTCATTTGGACAACTTTAAAGGCGATTTTCTCATTATTTAGATTTTTTTGCACCCTCAGATTCCAGATTTTCAAATAGTTTTATCTCGGCCAAATATTGTCCTATCTCAATTTCAAAAAATTGACCCTTATGACTGGTTTTGTGGTCCAGGGTCACATATACACACATACAGTATACACACATGACTTTATATTCTTAATGTATCATGAGCTTCCTTAAAGAATAAAACAAAACAAAACAAAACAAAATAAAATAAAAAGTTTGGAGTCAAACTTGGGGTCAGATTTTTTAATAAAGATATTAGTTATTTAGCAGGATGCATTAAATTGATCAAAAATGACAGTAAAGAAATGCATTATGATTTAAAATATTTATATTTCAAATAAATTCTGTTCTTTTGAACTTTGTTCATCAAATAATCTAAATAAAACCTAGCCTAATTCTATCACAATTTCCACACAAATATTAAGCAGCACAAGTGTTTTCAACCGTGATACTAATAAGACATGTTACGCACCAAATTAGCATATTAGACAAAGAAGACTAAAGTAATGGCTGCTGAAAATTCAGTTTTGCCATCACAGGAATAAATAGCATTTTAAAATATATTCAAATACAAAACAGTTATTTAAAATTGTAATCTTATCTCACAATATTAGTGTTTTATTGTATTTTTGATCAAATGAATGCAGCTTTGGTGAGCACAAGAGGCAGTAATGACATGTTTGTGTCACTGAAACGTTTACACTAATAGGGATTTACTGTCAGTGGCAATAATCCAACTATTTCTGAAGCTACACAAACAAAGAGCAGTTAGCTTTAACCCCAGTGAATGTAAACAGCACATACACTAATATTGATTATACTTGAGGCTCATCTTATAAACGCTCATAATCGATTGGCTGTTGGGTCACAGGCGTCATTTCAGCCCTAATCCCTCGTGAACGCCTCTCACACTCACAATCCTGCCAGATTAACCACAGATGGAGGGTGATGCTGTCACTAGGTCAGATGTTTTTACATTTCAGCACTTCAGATAACACAGATGCATGCTGTTAACACGCTGTACGGGCTGGAATGTGAACTGCATTGCTGGATTGTTTTTTTTTTTAAATGAGAGGTTGTTTAAAACTCACTGCCTCCCTCTATAAACTAGAGCAGAAAGGGGAGTAATTTGTGCCAGCGAGCTCATTTTGCCTTTAACCTTCTTACTCTATTTTAAAGACAAAACTTATCACACAGGCAATGTTACTGTCTGCTGGCAATTGTGGAAACACTCAATGTTTCATTGTTGCAGCAATCAACGCCAGATACACCACAGTCTGACATATTGAACAGACTCAAGAAACAAAATAAATCTGGCATCTACTCTTACTCAGATATATGGTCATACTTCAAAACACAAAGAAACAAGCCAGCCTGTTTGTAGAGTTGGAAGCAATGAATATAGTTTTAAAAGACTGTAACTTATGTACCTTTACTCCATGACCCACATCATCCAGTACTGTGAAGTCGAGGGGCTTCCTGATGTACCTCACCGGCCGCTCAATGTTGGCCGGAGCGATGATCTTATGAGTCCTTGCTGTGTTTTTATTCGTTGTCAGGATGCCGATCTCTCGTCTGGCGACCTTCTCCTTATGGATGTCCACCGTCTAATGTAGATGCAAGAAAAGACAAAAACAGGATGAAAGAGTAGTCGGGTTTCCATCATAAGTTGCGAATTTAACTCATGCGCAAAATTGGAATATTGCATAAAACATTTGCGAATAAGTACCATTTCCAATGAGTCAGAGAGAACAAAAATCAACACTTCCTGATAAAATGGCCCTAAATATCACTAAGATAAGAAAAGTAGGCGTAGCCACTGAATATAATAATATTCAAATATAATAAATTACAAATTACTTGACTAAACACAAAGCGGTTATTGCTTTCGGAGGTGTGCGCCGACATGTGGTTGGATCATTCGATTCCTAAAAAATAAAATTGTGGCAAAACATTAAATTCGAATTAATCGATAAAATCTGTAAAATCGCCCAGCCCTAGTCACATTACATTTTTGAACGCTCATGCGGAATTTCTTCATAAAATGCATTTCCATCTCCCATTATTCGCATTAACCCTTTTTCGCACAAGTCAAAAACCACCTCAAGCAAGCAACTTTTTTGCGAATTAAGGGATTTCTTTTCAGAATTTGGCATTGCCATCACTCGTTTCAGATGCGATACTTCAAAATGCACATAAAAAGAGGGTGATGGAAATATAGTGACAACAAGGTTAAGAATCAGTCTATGATTTGTTCACATGCTAGTCAGGATCTTAACACTTTTTTTTGTATTTTTAGTTTTTTAGTAGTCTGGGCTAAGTAAGATTTGTATTTAAAGAAATGTAAAAACAAAATAAATTTAAATAAACAAAACATTTTAGCGACTATCACAAAAAATGTATTACACTACTTTTAAACTAGAACACACTAAATTTATTAGTGACAGTAAAGACAGTTTCAAAAAGATTTCTACTTTATATAAATGCTTCCTATTCAATGAATACTGAAAAAAAATTATCACAGTTTTCCCAAAAATATTAAGTGGCACAACTGTTTTTAACCAGACCATAAACGTGACACACTGTTAATGTGAAGTTAGTGTGGTGATGTTAAAAGCGGTGTGCAGTTTTAATGTCGGACACTGAAGGGGTTTTTTCGGCGATGTGATTCACTGCAGTGTCTGTACCCTGCTGGGCGAGACAACTCCGGGTGCTGTAAAGGAGCTTTTGAAGAAGTGAAACACTTTTGACCTTAAAAGAGACACCATTAAAAGAGAAAAAACCCTAATGGTGTATAAAACAGCAGGCTGCCATTATTTCTCAGACAAATAGAGCACAGAAATCATATGCTGCGCCTCAATTTGCCTACTTGTACTACACCTTATACGTACTCCAGTATTAGGGCTGTACTATAGCGTGATAAAATCATTATTTTAGGCTCAATACAAACTGATGTGAAAGTTTCAGCCTCTGCAGCCATTTCTTGCAACATTTCTACAACTGAAAAACATTGTAATATTAGCCCAAAAAGTATACATAGATGCATACAAAAAATATTGGTAAAATAAACGGTATTATGTCAGAAATGTGGGATATTCATATTGAATTTTATTATAGGAGTAATGGAATAAAATTATAGTATTTATATGTGATTGAGCAATAGCATGTGTGCATTTATACTAAATGTTTTTAGGCTACTGTTTTTCATACAAATACCTATAGTTATATGTGTGGTTTTAACTGTTTATCATGATTTAAATGTATGCTACTATGGAAGACCAATGGTTAATTAAAAAAATAAATAACAATACTCAGAATAATTAAATTTCAACAAAATTAGGTTGCTACAATTTTTACAGATGTTACCGATTTTGATAATGAACAAAAATGTACGTCTGCATCCTAACTCAAGCTACTTAGAAATGTGCATTTCTAAGAGACAAAAAAATATATTATTATTAATATTATCAGGCAACACAAACCTGTTTCTTGATTTGAAACAATATCACTCATTAGAACATGCTGCAACTAAGATTTTTTTTTCTATTAAGATATTTATTTTGTTAAGAAAATTAAGGAACAACTTTCACTTTAGAGCAAAACTCATTGCAACTCGATATCGACTGATAAGAAAATTTATCGTGATAACTTTTTTGGCCATATCGCCCAGCCCTAGTAGTAGTACTATAAGAAGTACATACTATAAAATACTCGTTTTTTTTTGTCAATATCTTCAAAACTGAACTTGATATTGATATTATTTTTGGTTTGTAGTGAAGACCGTTGAGTTTCTGAGTGTATTTGACAATAATCACAGACACTAGTCCATATTGTGTAACTTAGGGTTTGAGTGAATTTAACTTTACATTTGATTAATTTCATGACATTCTGTGTTACACAGTTAATGGCATTCTTAGGACTATAGATTTTGTGATTATGCACGTGTTTTACACACTGCTGATGTCACAGGCCTATGTTTTTGTTCACAATTCAGGAATTTTCCATGGAACCTCTGACAGAACTCAGTCTGAGAAATTTTGTCCCAAATAATCTACCCTACAAAACACATCTGTCATCTTTAACATAAAACACACAGTGGAAACTGATCACATATAGTAATCAGAAGAATATGAGAAAAGTCCCCCATAATGGAATTATGCCATTACATTATAAGTTTGATGAATGGCTTAAAAATAAATACGCAGATGAGCTTTTCAATTAATTCTGCCTATCTACAGTACAATCTATGCAAAGGCCAAAATCACTGGCACAAAAGGCTGACACAATGAATTCTGAATGGCTCTGCATAACTTGCACTCAGTAGTACTAAGGTTTCGGCTTCACATAAAGGCTCAGTTTTACTGATTCCTCAATTAGGCTTCATGGGCAACAAGATTACCAGTAACACACCATACAGCACCAATTAAAATGTTTACTGCCTTCCTCCTGATCTGAAGCCTCTCTTTCTGTGCAGTGCTGTCAGAGGGAACAGTACTCTCTCTGGCACACGAGAGACTCTGAGCAGATGTGGCAGGCCTCCTGTTGGAGATGAAAGGCCAGCAGTGTCTGCAGCGCAGACACACAGAGGATCCCATTCATTTCACAAAGATGTGGAGTCAGAGCAGCTCCAGCTCCTATTCAACATCAGGAAGAAGGAGGCTTGTGCACTGCGCTCTTCTTTTAAACCAGATGTATTTAAAAGAAGTTTTCTCCTTATTACTTAGTCATCTCAAAAGAAGCTAGCACACTGATGCACTACTGATGTAATATTTGATACAGAAGCCCTTGGTTTACACACACAGCTGTGGAACTCAAAAAACTGCCCTGAAAACTAAAATATAATCAAAAGAACTTGCATAATAAATAAAATAATATAATATATATATATATAATATAATATAATATAATATAATATATAAAATGTAAAAAATAAAAATATAAAAAAGTTGCTTTTTTCATTACTAAATGAAGCAATAATCAGGGCTCTAGACTGCGAACAAAATGATCACATTTGCAACAATCTTTTGAGAATGTGCGCGTTAAAATTGTGCGAGTGCATGGTTTGCGCTGCTCCAAAGCATCAGCTCCATACAGCGCTGAGCCACGGAACATTGTAGCAGGAGTCAGATTTCACTGATCACGTGAAGAGTTGATCACGCTTCAGGTGTAGAGCCTAGTTTATACTTGCCACATCAGCATGAGTGCGAAGTTGCGCGCAGCCCGTGGCAAAAATGATGTGAATGGTAACCTTTTGAACGGTATGGTCCCACATATGGGATTTAGAACGCTCGGTGACGTCGCATAACTGCCAAATTCAAACTGTGGTTTCACGCGTTGGCTGGCGCTGAGCCAGAGAGAGAGACGTGCACTGTGATTGTCATATTATCACAACTATGCAGTGTTCTTAACCACATAATGCATATTTTAGGTTTCAGACATTTAAATACACAAGTACTAGTAAAACAATACATTTAGAGCTTGTAAAATACACACAGATGTCTATGGAAGCAACAATAACAATCCATTCAAATTTTATTAATATATGTTTTATTCATATCAGATACAGATCTCAAAATCATACAGTCACTGCTGGAAAGGGTTCAAATATGCAAAAATGCTGGAAAACTGCAGAATCTACAGAACGTGGAGGATTTGTCTGAAGAACAGTGCTCAGTTCAACTGTTCAGAACAAACAAGGGACTCATGAACAACCAACACAAAACAAAAGAACAGTCGTGGATCATCCAGGTAACCTCACACAGTATTAAGAACCAAGGGTTCCCAAACTTTTGAAGGGGGTTATTTGAATAATTTCAGCTATTTTTTGTCTTGTGGACTATATGTAAACATATTTTATGTAAACTATCTTACTCAGGACAGTACTAAATAAAAAATAACATGCATTTTGTATGATCTCTCTTATTTTGTTAAAATTATTCAAATTTTCACAAATTCTACAAGGGGTTCCCAAACTTCCGCATGCCACTGTATATATATATATATATACACACATACATATATATATATATATATATATACACACACACATACATATATATATATATATATATATATATATATATATATATACATACATACTAGGGATGTCAACGATTAATCGACGATCGATTAATTGTCGATAAGAGATGTAATCGATAAAAGCTATCAATGGTCGATTAAGCAGTTTCATTCTGGGGTGCGTGCGGCTCGTGCGCAAAACACGTGCAAACGGCTGTGAGTGTCGGTGAAGGGGCTGGATCTTAAAAGAAAATAATTATTTTAATATGATACAAACTTTAAAAGTACATTAAAAGAGATACAGTACAAAGTTTTTTTGTATTGAAATGTAGTAATAAGTCATGTTCAATCATAATTTCCCTAGATAATTATTGCATATCGGGCACTTCGCTTTGACAGGGCTGTGCACGCGAGCAGGACAGATACAGTCTATTCATTCATACAACTTATTAATTTGTTCCTATGACATATTAATTTGTGGCAGCTGTCCATGTTTCATTAATTTGTTCCCTAGTACAGGGGTTCCCAAACTTTTCCATTCCACGACCCACCTAGACAAGTATAATCTATTTCAAGACCCACCAAAATATTTGAGATAAAAAAACAATTGACATTACTATAAGCTTAATCATAATTAAAAGCATAATATGGCAGAAATTAAGTATTTAAGAAAAATAACCATTTTATTTTATAGACTAGTACTAGGGATGGGCGATATCTTATCGTTTGCGATATACCGTTAAAAATTCTCCCCACGATAAAAATTTGTCTTCCCGCGATAATAACGATAAAGTCTAGTTGTTGACATATAGTTGTTGAAGGTGGACGTGAAATTGAGGAGTTTATCCTAAATGAGGAGCAAGGTTATTTTCGTAAACTAAAAATAAAACTAAGACAAAAACGATTGATGAAAAAACAATTTCATAAACTGAAATAAAATAAAAATGTCAAAATATTTGATAAATGAAAACGAAACGAAACTAACAACAGTTATTGATTAACTAACTGAAATAAAATAATAATTAACAAAAATAAATGATCGTTTTCGTAATCATTACGTTCTCACCCCTTGGCTGAAAAATATATGAGCTGTGTGGCGGTGTAGGGAAATACCTGTAAATGGCGCATCTCTGACGGAGAGACGCAAAGCGGTTTAAAGCACAGTCCTGCACGGGTCCTGTTTGGTAAACGTGCACCAGCAGTACTTAACAGAACACCTGACCCGTTATCCCACAGCAGCACTAATTTATTTCTGTACCAGACCAGAACCGTTTGACATAAAGACCGCGAGTAGCGAGCCGAACCGCACACGCATTAATCTACAACATCAGGTAGGCAAACTTATTCATTTTCTCGTGTAACACAAGCAATCAAACCATCATTAGGCAAGTTGGTGTTTTGAAGAAAAACAGATATGCAACATGATAATTAACAGAAGAAAAAAAAATGAGAACGCACCTTTCTGTAAACAATACAAAACTTGCCATAGCATCTTACCTTGTGATCACTGCCAAACTTTTGAACAAATAAATATACAAAGGCTAAATCACATCATACACACGCTTATAATTCTTCATAAATAAAGAAAATAACATATTCAAATGTGAGCCTTTAAATAGGCCTACGATTGCCGTTATTATTGAATTTCATTAGTCCCAGTTATGATTTATGCGCGGATGTTCACGGAAAAGTGCGCAAGGCACGACAGTTACAATATGGTTAAATAAGAAAAAAGACATAGGCTATAACCAAATTAGGCTACGTTTATTTTCATATTAAATATCTCAACACACCATTTAGATATGACATTAAGTGCAACTTGTGTAGATTTATTTAGTAAAAAGGCTTGCATCCTTTGGTGTATATTTGTATAGGCTTCTTTTACCATCTATCAATCTCAGCATGGGTTAATTTTGTCGCTATAAACGTTTGCCTCACTAAGGTTAAATTATGCTAAGTCTTTCTTTGGCCTTCACTCTGAAAGTGATCTGTTGATTCTGCTAAACTATAATTAAAACTGAAACTAACTATATAAAACTAAATAAAAATGTGCGCACAAAAAAAAAACTAAACTAACAAAAATATTAATGAAACAAATAAAAACTAAACTGAATTTCATAGCAAATTTGAAAACGATATTAAAATAAAACGAATTAAAAAAAATTAAAACTATAATAACCTTGATGAGGAGCTCCTTCTACAGTCTGGAACTGGTTTGGTTAGGGCTGTACTGTGCACACACAAAAAATCGTTCTGAATAAATGTACTACAGTAGCATGTGTGTGATACAGTTTTGCATGTGTATGAGCCTGTTTACAAACATGTTGTCCAACAAAGATATAATTTATTGACATGCTTTTTGTCCAAATGAACTTAATAACATAGTTGAGTGTTTGAATTAACTTCTTTTTGTGACCAGACATGGTTTCATATTACAGAATGATAGTATTATATACAGTGATAAAGGCTATGTCGATTAGCATTGCATTATACATATAATTTCCTTATAAAAAAAATACCCAAGATTGAAGAACACAGATAAACATATGTGGAGTTTCTGCGCAAGGGTGCCCTCCGGCTTCCAGTATGAATTAAACAGTCAATACATGTACTCAGTAATGTTCACAACCCTATTTTGAGTAAAAATAGGAAACATAATACTTTTCTCTAAAGAAACAGGATTCCCTGAATTATCGTCATTGATATCGTTATCGCAATAAAATACCAGAAATATCGTGATATACTTTTAAGCCCATATCGCCCATCCCTAACTAGTACCACTGTAAACATTCACTACTAATATTTACGTTTTAATTTCTTAATTTACAGACGTTAATGAGTCTAGAAATATGTCCATAAAGCCTGGAAACGCACTCACTCCGGTGCGGCTATGAACTGTAATCCGCTGCGAGTGCTATAAAAAAAAAATGTGCCCTCACAACCCAACACTTTTTTATTTCATTTTAGCAAAGCATAAGAAGCGAAGCAGAATTCTCAAACAGTTTAGAGATTAAAATAATTTTGAAATAATTGTAAAAATAATAAACATATGCGTCTCATTTTAAATAAACACTAAAAACCGAGAAGACAAATTTACTTCAGCCAGAAATTTACTTTTGCAATGGTTAAATAAATGTTCAGCTATATCTTCAAAAGATTTTTTTACATTTTTTTCTCTATATAGTGATGATATGGCAAGGAAATAATAGGACATTTTGAAAATTCTGTTATGCTAGCATGTGGAAATGTTTGTATAGTGTTACAATTAACCCCGCGTTTGTGCGCCGCTCAACCCGTACATGTGAAATGCTTTTTACGGACAGTTTATGGATTAAATGCATATGAAGGAACGAAAACAACAAACTCTTTACATCTCTCGGAAAGATACAGTGCAGAGTTCAAACTGACTATAGAAATTAATGAACAGCATACCTGATACAGTTTTCGAAACATTTTAATTTTTCAGTGTATGCAATCTCATGCAGAACACAGTGCAGTGAAGTGAGAGAGTTTCTTCTCATTAATAATGCGGACCGAGCATTTTAATAACGAACCGTCGCTCTGAGACCCTCACTGTTATTACAACTCGTGAGCGTCCGCGCTTCAAAACACGCAACATCCCGGCCTTTGCGATTCGAAAATCGCACTGAGCAATATCACAATTCGTAATTAATCTTTGTATATCGTCCAGCCCTAGGAACTGTGTGTGTGTTGTGTGTGTCATTTAGCTGCCGCCAAGTGGCTTAGTGCAACCCACAGTTTGAAAACCCCTGCCCTAGAAAACCCATGATTTAACTTAAATGCGGGAACAATTTATGTCATAGTAACGAATTCTTAATTCATGGTCACGAAATCTTTCATTTCCCCCCACACGTTTACCACAGTAATAGATGCGAAAACAGTGATTAAAAGTGAACAACAATAAAATAAACCTGCGAATCTAGAGGGTGAGACGGTGAGGATTTGGGAAAAGAAACAATAAATAATATTAAATTCGTGACCATCCGGAAAAACAGAACACAAAGCCGCATATGGCTTGATTTAAATGTAAATGCGCTCGGCATGAATCAAAAAGCATGGTCGCGATGTAACATTTGCCTGCTAACCAATTATTTCTCTTTTTAACAAAGCTTTGTACCTCACTTGTGTCATAATACTCACATTAAAATGTTTCAAATGGGTAACAGTGTGTTTGTAGCAACGCCGGTGATTCTGGAAGCGGATCACTGACCGCACGTCACAGCCCCACGCGCCGTACTGTGTTTGGGATCATTTTACTTTAAATCCTGATAATGTCAATTGCAAACATTGCTATGATGTTTTAAAAATAAAAAACGAGCACCATGAAACCATTTAAAAAGGCGCATTCAGCGGTCTCCGTGACAGGATATGAAACAGCACACAATAATGATCCCGTGCGTAACTACGGCACGCTGCCGCACTCTCTTTCTTTTATCAAATGATCATAATGAATTGCTGTGATTATGATCAAATGATCATAATCACAGCTATTCATTTTACCATCCTACCACTAGCCTTTTATTTAGACTAAAAACCCTTTTCATTCGGATGAGGAAGCTGGCCTTTTGAGTGGCATTTGCACATCCTGTCATGCCGGTGACTATATGTCACTGCAATAGAAGCATTTTGCAGTAGTTATGGTTAACAATTAATCGATCGTTAATTTAAACGACGATCGATTGTGGAAATTATTGAAAATTGACATCCCTAATACACACACACACGTTGGTTTTTGTGGTTTATGGGGACTCTCCATAGGCGTAATGGTTTTTATACTGAACAAACTGTGTGTGCTATTGCCCTACACCAACCCTACACCTAAACTTAGCCCTCACAGGAGACTGTGTGCATTTTTAGATTTTCAAAAAAAAAAAAAAAAACACCATTTAGTATGTTTTTTTTTAAGCCTTTTGAATTACGGGGACATAGGCAGTGTCCTCATAAAACACCTTCAAATTGTAATACCTCTGTCATACCCATGTTATTAAACAAATTTGTGTCCTCATAAACCACACACACACACACACACACACACACACACACACACACACACACACACACACACACACACACACACACACACACACACACACACACACACACACACACACACACACACACACACACACACACACACACACACACACACACACACACACACACACACACACACACACACACACACACACACACACACACACACACACACACGAATTACTAAATTCTAAATTAGAAAACCTTAGATTAATCGTAAAAGCTGTCCATAAACCATGGCCGAAATACTAAAATATATAGATGTTACACAAAGATAAAACACTATAAACTAAAGGAAAAACATAAATACTGCAATAAACATTAAATAGCAGAAAATTTTACGAAAAAACACCCCCACGCTATTTAAATAAAATATAATGAATATAATATAATCTGTGGTGTATTATTTAGGGACTTCTGGGAACGTCCTTTTACAGTTTTCACCACAAATTACACAGTTTTTATTCTTCAAAACCAAACATTTTATAGCATTTTACAGTAAAATCAAATAAAAATGACAAAATTACATATATGGTGAGGTAACTTTCGGTTAAGCAATCTACAAGATCTAAAAATTATACACCTTTTTTGCATTAATAGCAAATCCTATTAGGCTAAGACTAAATAAGGGTTAGCCTGCAGTATTCATACATCCACTTGAGAATTTTGTGTACATGGACTGGAGTACACTGTAACAAAAAGATAAGTGGTTTTTTTTCCCAGTTGTAAATTTGGATGGACAAAAAATAGATGAAGACTTTAGAGAAGTGCTGTTAGTGAAAAGCAGCAGCTCTTTTTGGGAGTGAACTGAACTCTACAATCAGCAGTGCAGCTGGCGTTGGAGAAGTGGGAGGGCAGTGCAAACTGACTTCATCTCCTTCCTGTGAGCTAAAAAATAGACGTGCTGACATGAGTCGCTACATATTGCACAATGTGTGCGGGTCCAACTTTATCAAATGCCCTCTAAAAAATCCAATGACGTGTGCCATTGTTTTGGATGCAAGTATTGAGAGCTTTCTCCTGATTGACGAGGGTTAGGGTTGAGCGAAATGCCTCGTCTGGTTTCAAACTGGGAGTATTTCAACATCATATGTTGAAGGCCAACACTGCTGCCAAAACAGATCACATGTACACTCCATCACATTCTCAGTCAACCCTTGAGCCCTGAATGGCTTTCACACATTTATAATCAGCATGTGGATCTAACTAATTACGAATCACAGCAGGTCATCTGAGTTTGGCAAGACTGTATCTGCTCTATAGACTTTTGAAGCCAGACTTTTGAGAGTTGGCATGAAGTCTGGTCCACATCGCAGCTTATTCAGGCCAATAACCACTGACAATGATTAATATGTGAAACGACCAACCAAAGTACTCTTTTTTTTTTACTTGATATTTAGAATGGGTAAATCTGGAACCAAATATAACTGCGAGAGCAAAATGTGTGCACAATGACATCTAGTTTACTTTGTCCTCAAAACTCGTGAAAATCTTTCAAAGATTCATTTCCACAAACCACACACACACACACACACTGGCAAATCCAGCTGCTATTTCTTCCATGGAAGTGTTCATTGGCCCTCAAACCCGAGCAGATACATTTCTGTGTAAATCTTTCATACAAACAATTCTGGAGTAAATTTTCACATGCAATTCAGTGCACCAGACTCCAGCCCACTACATACAGCCAGCCAATCAGAATTGAGCATTCTAAGAAGGTGCTTTATGTCTTCTTGAACAGTAAGCATCAGACAGTCTGTATACAGGTGCATCTCAATAAATTAGAATGTCGTGAAAAGTTCATTTTTTTCTTGTAACTTATTTCAAAAAGTGAAACTTTCATATATTTTAGATTCATTACATGTAAAGTAAAACATTTAAAAAAAATGTTTTAATTTTGAGGATTAGACCTTACAGCTCATGAAAGTCAAAAATCAGTATCTCAAAATATTAGAATATTTACATTTGAGTTTCAATTAATGACCATCCCTACAGTATAAATTCTGGGTATCTCTTGTTCCTTATGAAACCACAATAATGGGGAAGACTGCTGACTTGGCAATGGTCCAGAAGACGAACACTTACGCCAGAAGACGAACACTTAGTAAGAGGGTAAGTCACAGAGGGTCATTACTGAAATGTGTGGCTGTTTACAGAGCGCTGTATCAAAGCATATTAAATGCAAAGTTGACTGGAAGGAATAATTTGGGTAGGAGAAGGTGCACAAGCAACAGGGATGACCGCAAGCTTGAGAATACAGTCAAGCAAAGCTGATTCAAACACTTGGGAGAGATTCACAATGAGTGGACTGAACCTGGAGTCAGTGCATCAAGAGTCACCACGCTC
The DNA here is from genome assembly GCA_027422415.1 of Schizothorax lantsangensis. Taxonomy (NCBI): domain Eukaryota; kingdom Metazoa; phylum Chordata; class Actinopteri; order Cypriniformes; family Cyprinidae; genus Schizothorax; species Schizothorax lantsangensis. Next base: position 6,660,045 of record CM049863.1, on the reverse strand, counting down.
AGACGTCTTCAGGAAAAGGGCTACCAAGCCACTTCTGAACCAGAGACAATGTCAGCATCATCTTACCTGGGCTGTGGAGAAAAAGAACTGGACTGTTGATCAGTGGTCCAAAGTCCTCTTTTCAGATGAAAATAAATTTTGCATTTCATTTGGAAATCAAGGTCCCAGAGTCTGGAGGAAGTGTGGAGAGGCACAGAATCCATGTTGCTTGAAGTCCAGTGTGAAGTTTCCACAGTCAGTGATGATTTGGGCTGCCATGTCATCTGCTGGTGTTGGTCGACTGTGTTTTCTGAAGTCCACAGTCAACGCAGCCATCTACCAGGAAATTTTAGAGCACTTCATGCTTCCTTCTGCTGACAAGCTTTATGGAGATGCTGATTTAATTTTCCAGCAGGACTTGGCACCTGCCCACACTGCCAAAGGTACCAAAAGCTGGTTCAATGACCATGGTGTTACTGTGCTTGATTGGCCAGCAAACTCGCCTGACCTGAACCCCATAGAGAATCTATGGGGTATTGTCAAGAATGAGAAACAAGAGACCAAAAAATGCAGATGAGCTGAAGGCCACTGTCAAAGAAACTGGGCTTCCATACCACCTCAGCAGTGCCACAAACTGATCACCTCCATGCCACGCCGAATTGAGGCAGTAATTAAAGCAAAAAGAGCCCCTACCAAGTATTGAGTACATATACAATAAATTAACATACTTTCCAGTAGGCAACAATTCACTAAAAAAAAATTTGTATTGGTCTTATGAAGTATTCTAATTTGTTGAGATGGTTTTGAATTGGTGGGGTTTTGTTAAATGTGAGCCTAAATCATCACAATTAAAAGAACCAAAGACTTAAACTACTTCAGTCTGTGTGCATTGAATTTATTTAATACACGAGTTTCACAATTTGAGTTGAATTACTGAAATAAATGAACTTTTCCACGACATTCTAATTTATTGAGATGCACCTGTATGTCTACACGTCACGATTAAAATTCACAAGAAGTTGCTTAGTGGCATGAATATGGCAAGCATACCATTCTACAAGGACTGCTTGATTTAGGGGGCAATTTTCTTTTTGTCTTTTGTACCCAATAAATATTCCACTTGCAATAAAAAAATAAGTTTGCTGTGCTTGTTTGTAGGGCTGCACAATTAGTCAGAAATGTGTGATCATTTATAATATCAACACAATTATATACCAATAATAATAATAATAATGTATACTACTACTACTACTACAACTAATAAATAACTAAAAACAATTACAACAAACAAAATAAAAAATATTGAAATATCTCACCATAAAATAAAAATGAACATGTAAGAAAAATAAAAAATATATAATTAATTGTAAAATTAAAATACTAATATTTAAAGATATGTTAATTTCTTAATTTTCTAACGTTAAACTAAAGTGCTTCACATTATATTGAAATGGAGTTTTGAAGAGAACATTTTGTGTTCCTCAATGCACATGAAAGAGACCAAAACTGAAAGTAGATGCATAATCAAACTAAGCCATATTGCGATTTTGGTTTTATTTTGATTAATCTTGCAGCCCTACATTTTAAAGTTCACAGTGAATGCCTAATGCAATTAAGCCTTGGACCTTGTGTCAACAGGTTGTATCATTCAAGACACATCATGACATTGAGGGGATCATGTGAAAGGGCCTTCACTGTGTTTTTTGTCATTTTGTAGATCATTTCCCATCTTTTGAAACTCATTGTATAATTTCTACAGGAACAGTCCTTCAATGTCTTGCTCAAGGGTCTTTCACCACACTCTAAAAAATGCTGGGTTAAATACAACCCAGTGCTGGGTAAATATAGGACAGAACACATGCTGGGTTGTTTTCAACCAACAGTTGGGTTAAATGATTAACCCAACCTTCTGGGCAGTAACCCAACCGCTGGGTCTAAACAACCCAATCGCTGGGTTAGTCCATATTTTACCCACCGCTGGGTTGTATTTAACCCAGCATTTTTTTAGAGTGCACCCACAGAGGACGACAAGAAGATGCTTCTACTCTAAACACATTCTGAAACTGCTCAACAGTAAAAGAATTAAACATCACTGTAAAACGGATTTGGAACGACATGACCCTGCTGAAAAAACAAAACAGAAAAAGAAAAAAAAAAACATCACAGAAAATTCTAATGTTTCCACTACAAATACCATTACAAACAACCAACTTTTAACCATTAAAACCATTATGGTTTTCTGTAGTGTGTTTTGGGACATATTCCATTATGATTTATTGGTTTTAACAATCCACCAATAGTAGGCGACCAATTAGAAACCCACAGAGTCCATTACAGTTTCCATTAAAACCAATACAAGTCCCATTATACATTTTGTAATGTGTCTACTGTTTTTTTTCAGCAGGGGAGGGTGTGTAATTAATTTTTTTTTTTTTTTTTTTGGGTGAACTAACCCTTTAAACAATGGACTATAGCCCAAGCATTTGTCAAATAAATAGTAAATAAATTAAACTGTTAAACTTTCGTTTCCAATCAACAGGATAAAGCTAATTCTAATTGAATTAAAGACAACACTACTTTACATGCGACTGCATAGTTTTTAGATGTAGTGTGAAGTAGTTACATAGTTTCTAAAGTAGTGTGTTAGTTGTTTTTTCATCACCTTTTGAGAGAGAGTGTTGTCTTTCTCACTGACACAAGCATGCTCAGAGAGAAAAAGATAGAAACCGCATACATATAAAGATGTTGAAATGGGAACTGTTGCACTAGGTTTATGACAGAATATATTTGAGGCACTTCTGAATATGAGTGTGTTGACATTAATAACTGAGCATTCAGAACATTTGATCTGACATAGCACACTGCCATGTTATTACTGCATGTACTATTTACAGCAAGCATATATGAGCATTTTAAGCAGCCGCTGTCAGCACCTCAGTCAGTACTAGGTTCTACTGAAGACTCAATGACTTTTTTGACAGAAACAAAGAAAAACATTTCTATTTGAATTCATATTTGTTTCATATGTTTTCGAAGAAAAAAAAACATTTGTACTATTTTTAAGTAAAAATAAATTTGTAAAAATGTATTGTGGTAAAAAAAAAATATATAATAATTTTAAATGTCATTTGGTGTTCCAAAAGTCAAAAGTAATAAAATGTTTGTTAAACCTTCTAAAATCATTCTCTAATAATAAATCATTCTAAAAAAAACACTTTGTGAAATCAAATAATTGTAAATATTTAAGTCATTATTATAGTTCAGTATTTTTCAATGTGAAGTATATTTGAAATGTACAAATACGGCTTTTAAATTAAATTTAGTGAATTTTCCAATTGCACTGTGGAGAATACACAGGCAAAACGAGAGATGCATTCATACAGGTCAGACAGACAGTTTCACTTCAGCATTCGACAGAAAAAAAAAAAAAAAAAAAAAAAAAAAAGGCGTTTCAGCAGTTTAACGAAGCGACCCCAGGGGTGGCATGGCTTCCGGAAAAGCCAGCTATGCACAAACAGACAGAAGCGTTGCACATATCTTTAGAGGAGGGCTGAGTAACAGTGTCCTGTAGCACACACACACACACACTTTGTGTGGTTATATCAATAAGACTTCCATGCCAGATTTTAATAAAAGCGCAAAACCACACGATTATTTCTGAAATGAGAAACGGACCACACCCTGATGTTTTTTTTTTTAATTCTTTACTGTAACAATTAAAGCCCCACAGCAGGCTAAATAACATGTGAATCATCATATGTAGCTAATAACCAATACAATGCAGGAGAAAATGAACTATGCGTGTAGCACAGCTCTTTGTCGCATATCCAGCACTAAACGGAAACACTTGTTGATTAAAAGCGAGGACGCAGTTCGGTTAGTTTAGACTGCAGCTCACTAACAACATTACGAGCACAGCTGAAGGGTGAGGACAGACGCTCCCTTCACAGATTTACGGCTGTGTTATGCTCCATCTGGCTTTGGCTTCTCTCCGACAGGGTGACCGCGAGCATCTGAGGGCTGCTATCTCTACAGCGAGCCAGATGAAGGCTTGCTGTACGTAATATGAATGAGGAGCCAGCCTCTTCAAAACTGAGCCTTTACTTTGCAGAAATTGGTTGAAAAAAAGTCAGAGTATATGGCTGCATATTACAAAAGAAAAAAGTTCAAATCAACCTCATGCACAACAAAGTTGAAGAAGCATCTATGTACGTACAATAAAGATAAGTGCTAAATCATATCAGGTCTACTGATATGATTTAGCACTTGTCTTTATTGAGTTATGCGTGAACCTCTTAATCTCAGTCGATTCACTAGAAAGTTAAAGTAAAAACTGATGGTGCTTTTGGCATCTGACGCTGCATTAACTGGGCATATTCTTTCAGAGACGACGAGAGACGAATCTACTTCATATGCTGATAATGGTAGCCTATATAGCTAAATGATTTAATTTACTACAATAATATTTCTCTTGTGGCCCGAACATAGGCTAGTGGAAAAAATAAATAAATAAATAAAGAGAGAGAGAAGAAACATATTTCGTGTTAAACAGGTTGTTGTTGTTTTTTAAAAGTCGATGCTTGAAATATATGGAAGCATATGTGTAGCAAAATTCAATTTGCAATGTAATATGCAAAATGTCAATGCAATATGTAAAATGGCAATGTATTTCTGTATTTAAATTTACATTTTCCCATACATATGTGCAACATTTAGTGCAAAATGAAAATGAAAATTCAATTATATAATTTAAGTTTGCCATTTTCTACACTAGTTTTAATATGCATATTAAAAACATATTTTAAAGCTTTATAAGTTGCAAAATTAAAATGAAAATGTATTACCCAAATTGATTAGATATGTTTAACATGTCCAAGCAAAAACTGCAGCAAAATGATCATTTAAATGCTGTTTTTCCTAAATGCATTTAGATTTAGGGGTAGGACACTTGGGATTGCATTTTCATCGTGAGACCGCGGGATAATTGTAGCAAAATTCAATGAGAGTTTCAAAATGCATTCTGAGCCAATGGTGCAGCAAAAGGGTAGCAAAACGGTGATTTAAATGTCTTTTATTTTTCTTAAATGCATTGACACTTACATATATGACGTTTCAATTGCATTTTCATTAAATACCCCGCGATGAATATAGTTTAAGTCATTGTGGATTTGAAAATGCATTCCGAGTGGAGCACGCCCCCTAGCTGTCAATCATTACATCAAGGCGGGGCTCGGCAACGGGACGCACAATAGGTCAATATTCACCATTAACCAAACGCTTTTCACCTGCCTGAACATCTCTGCCCGTTTACGCTCGGATTGATGCACATAAGCAAACAGACAGTGCTATTCTACACTTATTTACTACCTTACCTTATATTTTATTACTCTTTTATTTTTAATCCGTAAAGTAGCGCGTGTTCCGTGGCACCCAGGGACGTGCAGAGAGTTCCTCAGGGGCAGGGGCTCAAATGTAAAAAAAAAAAAAAAGGGGGCAATGTGAGAAAGAAAATAAAATAATTATATATATGTATATAGTTAACTAATCGCTCAAAAGTCGGAAAATTCCTGTTTATTTTTACATAGGCTATCTGTCAATCTGAGGCGTTGCTATGGGTTGCGAACGCTTTGCTTGACTGACTGATATTCCAGTCTGTTCAGAAACCATAAGCTCTCAAGCCATAGCCTAATAGCCTATAGTTCTTTCAGTGAGTGGGTCGACGGAAGGAAAAAAATAAACCAAACAATATTTTAAACTTTTTTCATCAATAATCAAAGCTAGTGTGTCGATTTAATTAAAAATCCATATATTATATATTTTAGAATATTATAATATTCTAAAATAATTATAAATAATTATAATTCATCGTTTGTCATGTATAATACACCAACCAATCATGATCTGGCTCAAGTTCAAATTTCATTGGACAATAATGTGAAGTGGAGCGGTCATTCTCCGTTCTTATTCATAAATCGGTAGAAAGTGACATGGGACAGACGAGCTTATTTATGGAGCGATCTGGATCTGCGGTTTGTCTCATTTTATAAATCAAATTACATCGCTGAGAAAATAGATGCTGAATGACTACAAAAGCACTGCACAAAAAAAGGTAATCAGTAGGCTATTGAATTCACTTTATGTATGATATCCTACACCGTTTCATGAAACTCCTATAGTTCATGAAGCCCAAGTGCCACCTACAGGCCTGTTATGTGAAGTGTAGGCTGCCAAAATGGTGACATGAAAGGACTTTATTATATTACCATTTTTGATAATGCAGCATTATGAAAGTGTCTTATGCTCATCAAGCCTGCATTTATTTGATCAAAAATACTGAAAAACTGTAATAATGTGAAATATTACAATTTAAAAGAACGTTTTTCTATTTTAATATACTTTAAAATATAATTTATTTCTGTGATTCAAAGCTGAATTTTCAGCATCATTACTCCAGCCTTCAGTGCATGATCCTTCAGAAATCATTCTAATATGCTGATTTATTATCAGTGTTGGAAACAGTTGTGCTGCTTAATGTTTTGTTTTTATTTTAATTTTATTTATTTATTTTGGAACCGTGATAATTTTTTGGGGTTCATTGATAAATAAAAAGTTTAAAAGAACAGCATTTATTCAAAATAGAGATGTTTTCTAACGATGTTGATCTTTACTATCACTGTTTCTATTAATTTAAAAAATCCTTGCTGAATAAAAACTAATTTATTTTAAAAAAAAATATATATATATATATATACTGACCGCAAGCTTTTGAACGGTAGTGTGTATTGTTACGAAAGTTATATTTTGAAAAAATGCTGTTCTTATTTAACATTTTATTCAAAGAATCCTGAAATAAGCATTGCATAAAATGTATTTTACAGTATATTACATTTTTGATCAAATAAATGCAGGCTTGATGACCATAAGTGACTTAATGAATATTAATGTATCCAAACGTTAATGGTGAATATTGACCTATTGTGCGTCCCGTTGCCGAGCCCCGCCTTGATGTAATGATTGACAGCTAGGGGGCGTGCTCCGCTCGGAATGCATTTTCAAATCCACAATGACTTAAACTATATTCATCGCGGGGTATTTAATGAAAATGCAATTGAAACGTCATATATGTAAGTGTCAATGCATTTAAGAAAAATAAAAGACATTTAAATCACCGTTTTGCTACCCTTTTGCTGCACCATTGGCTCAGAATGCATTTTGAAACTCTCATTGAATTTTGCTACAATTATCCCGCGGTCTCACGATGAAAATGCAATCCCAAGTGTCCTACCCCTAAATCTAAATACATTTAGGAAAAACAGCATTTAAATGATCATTTTGCTACAGTTTTTGCTTGGACATGTTAAACATATCTAATCAATTTGGGTAATACATTCTAATTTTAATTTTGCAACTTATAAAGCTTTAAAATATGTTTTTAATATGCATATTAAAACTAGTGTAGAAAATGGCAAACTTAAATTATATAATTGAATTTTCATTTTCATTTTGCACTAAATGTTGCACATATATATGGGAAAATGTAAATTTAAATACAGAAATACATTGCCATTTTACATATTGCATTGACATTTTGCATATTACATTGCAAATTGAATTTTGCTACACATATGCTTCCATAGAAATAAAGCTTTTTCATTGATGACTGCAGTGTTAATAATTTTAATTATAGGCCTATATTTCATTGTATAATAAACCTGTTTTGAAAGACCTGTTTAAAAACATTTTCAATGAGGAGTAATCTAGCCTAATCTTTATCCTCGCAGCGCGTCAGTTATGCGTGATGCGCTATGAAATTATTGCGGGGCAAATTAATTGTAATATTAATTTGATAATAAAAGTAACTTAATAATAATAGGCCTAATAGGCTAATAAGAAGTATGTAACAGGCCTATGTTAATTGAAAATGCCAAATTAGATATAAATTATTTTATTCAGAAATGTATTTTTTATTTTTTTTTATTTGTTAATTCGTTATTTAAATTAATAGGCCTACAAATAAGGAAACAGGTGCAGTTAATCGTGGCCTCAGTCACAAAATTTATATATATAAAAAAAATAAAAAAATAGGCTGATCTTTGTGAGGACGACTGGCAACAGCTCGTCTTAAATTCTTTAGACACTGCATAGCATACCAAACGATTTTGAAGACTGACTGAAAACATTGACTAAGCGCAAATGACATTCATAATCGGCATGATAGTAGTGTTTCCCGGCTTCAAAAGACCATAATGAACCGGTTCGTGCGTGGAACTGAAAGTCTTAACATTACTAGCGGGCTGATGGATGGACTCCCTCGTCAGTGCGAGTTTTTATAAATCTTTTTTTACAGAATTATGCATTGCTGCTGTTTTTCTAACACAGCTGCAAATTACAGTCCAACTGAATGGGTGAACACGCACGAATTTACATGCGGGACATCCCCGAAACAGCCTGAATAACAATTGGCTAACACAGCTGTCAACTTATTAAGAATTATGCAAATATTTTATTTCAGTTATTTGAGATGTTATATTAGTTCTCTAATTGTGTTCAAATAGATTAAAAAAATATTATTTAACAAATATTATATTTGTATAATAAACTGGGGGGGCCTTTCATCCGAGTGGGCGGGCCTGTGCCCGTCAGGCCCGTCCGCTGCCTACGCCCCTGCCTGAGATGAACAAGAGCCACCTACCAATGTTTGCCCTTAAACAAATCAGTTTTCAATTTCAGTTTTGGCACTAAAATTTGTATGGAAAATAATCATATTTCACCTGTTCGACTACTGAAAGTGTCAATATTGGGACAATATCAAAACAGTGTTATGACAACCTTGTGGCAAACTTCGTAGTGGTTCTTCTCAGCCGACTGACCTCATTGATTGATTGATTGATTGATTGATTGATTGATTGATTGAGAGAGCTTCAATTCTTCAACTAAGAGCTATAAGCTATGCTTTACCCTCAATATTTCTCTCTTTTCTTCTATTTGGCAACAGTCATATGATTTGTGCGCAAATTGCATGAAAGGCTTCCATTCCAGAATCAAATCACTGTAGTCAACATCAGGTTATGTGGACGTATAAAAAAGCACCCCAATGTATGGAACTTTTTTGTGCTTTGTTTGCTGAATGGATTGAAGTCATTCCACTGGGAAAAGCACTGGACAGCTATAGAATTGCTATCTGTAACGATTAAGAAGATAAGAAGTTTCAGAGACTTGTAGGTTGTGTGGGAAACATGTTCCAACTGAGATCCAGTCGGTCATGGGGCTGGGCAAAAATCACATGATTGATGGCCCCTACAAACCTCTTTAATTGTCACAGTTCACATCATTCCATTCCAAAATTACACATTTTGGCCATACTTGATTGTCAGGAAACACAGGGGAGGCAGAGTCTTCCCTACAATCTTATATCTAGAGCTCCATTTCCTGTTTGTATGAAACTCATCTGCCAAGAGCACACCAAGGGAGATGTCAGGAGAGATGAAGACAGAGAGACAGAAATAATTTGTAGTCTGTCTTGCTAACTCAAAGTGCAAGGCTAACTATTTGCATTTCACATGCAAGATCCAAGTGTCCAGAACCTCCCTGCATGGCATAAATTCTGCAGTCCCATTAATTATAAACTTGCAGTTTGGTGAAAGTGAATAGAGCTTTAAGCTCATAATTCCACAGCGTAACAAGGAATACAGAAGTATTTCTACATTCTAGACAACTCGGAACATGGAATTCTCTCACTTCCTAATTGAAAATACTCAAAGATAGACATGCAACTTTTAAAGTTGGGAAAGATCAATCAAACCCAACTTTAGTGAATACTGGACAGGTCTTAAGTCCAAGACCATATTTTTATGGTTTTGGAGTTGTCATGGACTTGGGAGCAATTGGATTTAGACTCGAGATGCTGCAGATGCGTTTTATGGTCTGTGGAGGTTTGCTTGACACTGATGCAAAACCAAACTTCATTCACCCCAAAGGAAAGCATGTTTACACTGTCTGAATCATTCAGACCCTTTTCAGGTCTTGACTTGGACTCATCCTAGTCTTGGGGGCTGGACTTGGACTCAAATGAGCTGGTCTGGAACGTGGCATGATGGAAACTCCTTGATACTGAAAATGGTTGTGCAGAAGATGAGCACGTTACTTCATTTCTGATTAAACATTACAAAGACGCAACTTTTTCCTTTGGAAAAATTGTTACTTATGAATCGTGCAAACAAGGAACATGTATTAAGACAGGGGTCAATTTGGATGTCATGTCGACTTCAAGTGCCCTGAGATGAACCTATCATTGTGAGTTAATGGGAGACCATAGATGCTGATGGGATACGCATGGAATCATTTCCAAGCATGCTGCACTTAGAGCTGCCTTTAATTAGTTACCTCTGTAGCTCATCAGAGATGCAACAGACAGACACGGATTTACTCGCAGCTATGAGGAGGGAAAACAGCAAAACGAGACTCCTTGTGTTCTGCCAAGTCTTCAGCCGGCCAGACAAAGCGCTGACTGTTCACAGTCTCTTAACAACCACTTCATGTGCTGGTCTAGGTAGCAGCACTTCAGCCTCCCACGCTCAGGGTCAGGGCCGGCTCCAACACGACATATCCGTGATAGCACGACTCAAACATTCAGCGTGGAGCGGTGATAAAAACAGTGAACTCCAGGCTTGGCTTGCTGGCCCATTAGTCTGCAGCACTGATGTTCTAATCTAATTTGGCCACATGCTGGCAGTGCGGTCTGTCTTATAGGCAGTCAGAGGAAGAGGGAACAGCGAGAAATGCTGTAAAGACGGGAACATCCTCTGTCAGCAAAGCTCTGGGTGTGCCTCTGCCGAGAGATTAGAGCCACTTTATAGCCATTAGTCACCTTCCAGTGGAATAGAGCGGTCATGACTGATCTGCGGCAAATAGCACTGAGGCTACAGGATTACGGTTTGTTTTAGGAACTACTACTATTTACGGAGATGACTAGATGTTTCTCACAGACAAGAGAGTCTTTTTGAGAATTATTTTGTCTGAAATCAGTCTCTTAAACCATGACAATTCTGTTCCTGAAGGGCCACTGTCCTGCAGAGTTTAGCTCTGACACATCTACCTGGAAGTTTCTAGTGATCCTGAAGACCTTGATTAGCTGGTTCAGGTGTGTCTGAGGACTCACTAAACTCTGATGGAAGGTGGACCTCCAGAAACAGGACTGGACACCTGAATTTTGCTCAACTAACGATACACAACACGCAAGTTTCCACTAACCAGTTATGTAGTGTGCAGTCGTAATGAATAATGACGCATGACAGCATGGGGCGCAAATCCTGTGCAATAAAACCTGTAATTTAGTATTTTGATTCATCTTTTCCAAACTTTGTGGAAGTTTAGATACTTGCTTGAGGGTTTTTTTATGTGGAACTGGCAGCAAGCAAAACATGGCACTCCACCTCTGTTTTCTGTGAAGTGATTCAGAATACTGATGCATCAGTGAATAACTTTTTCCCCCACCTTTAGTACAATATGCTATGACAGAAAACCAGCTCACAGCCAGCACGCTGTTTTTAACATAACCTCCTATTATTCCCATCAACATCTTTGGAGAGATTCATGATTGACACTGCAAGTGGAGGCTGTGTGAAAAGAGAACAGGCCTCTGTTGACCACCTTAATAAGCCTGTCTTAGAGCCATTCATAAAGCCCACTGTCATTCCAGACACACATATGAATGGAGACGAGACTTGAAAATACGCTCCACTGTACACCGATTAATCCCATCAACATCTGCCGTTTAAAGCTCTAATGTGATTGGCAGATTATATCAGTCTAGTAATTCTGGGTTTAGTGCTTCACTGAGGGCAGCGTTTGTGCTACGAGGGTGAGAAAGACAGAACTGGAGTTTGTCGAATAAGGGATCTAATTCTGAGAATCTTTAGATGGTTGAAGGTCTTGTTGACAATGTCATAAGAAGTTGAACTTTTCCACAATTCTGAGTGATGGACAAGAAATGAACCCTCAAAAATGGCAACAAACCATATTTCAAACATGAGAGTTCTATTTTTTTTAAAGTTGTTTTCTAAAGCCTAGTGAGATATACCTACTGCCACTGCTGCAAATAGTCAACAGTATATTATGCTACTTTCAAAAACACCTTATTGCATGTATCCTTTGTGGACAAGTCAATCCAGATTGCATTGTGATGAGCTCAGTGAAAAGACTAAACATATAGTCTACATTTAGTCAATCAGCAGGGGGGGGGGGGGGGGGGGGGGGGTGTATAAATGTATAAATGTGTATAAATGTAAAGTACATTTATAATGCAATGCTTTTATCACTGCTTAGAATACTATAAAATATGTTGCGTGCATTATTCTGTGTAAAAGAAGCCACATCTCACAGTTGATGATGATCACAAACACTCGGCTGACATTATGAAGTGAGTTTGGAGTAAAAACATGTTATTAAATGTGGTATAAATGTGGTAAACAGCTGTCATTATCACAAACGATTTCTTCGATTTCATAATCGTCCGATTATATCGTCTGCGATTTTTTTGCGTAGCTTGTCAGATAACTACGGCTCTGTGTAGTAAATGCTGCGCCATCTGAAAGCAGGTGATGGAGATTTACTACCAATCACAGAACCGGCTTTACTGACAAGATGTGCATGACAATCACATTCGATTAATCGTGCAGCCCTACCTACTGGCCTGGCATGCGTAATACAGCGATAGTCATTTTCACAGATCTATGTGAATAAGGGTAATTTTGTTGTCATCTGTATGCAAAACTTTTCAAAAATGCAAAGGAATGTTTTTTTCGTTTTTAGTACATCGTTGGTGTTTAAACAGTAACCAGTGTCACTTAGCACAGCTGTCTTATGGACATAGTTGCAGGCCTTTTTAATGGCACCAGCAACTTGTGGGTTTGACAGAAGCCTGTAACAACCAACAGCACCATATGAAAATGGTAAGATTTGCACAAGAACTCCATGAGAGAATTTTACGTCTCCACAATGACCGAATTAACTATAGAGATGCATATGAGAAGAAAGAAAAACAGGGTACAAAAGAGGCGACCCTGAAAACAAGACAGATATTAACTAGTCAGTCACTGTGAGAGACAGACATTCATTCACATGGAGACAGTCCTTAAAGAAAAGAACCAACTAATGAAATCTCTAGACCGACAAGGACAAAGCAAGGGAAATGAGATGGAGAGAGAGAGATATATTAAAAAGTGAAAGTATCTGACCTGGGATATGTGGTTGATGGAGGACTCCATCCTGCGCAGCTGCGAGGCCTGGATATCCAACAACTGCAGGACATTGTTGGCTAAGGCATTGATCTGATAGGCCACGCTTGCCAGAGACTGGGTGGTGTAGGCTTTGGTCTCCTCCAAGGCTTTCCTCTTATCCTGTGCCTGCAGATAAAGGTCAGAAAAACACCTTAATTCACATTTTCACAATAACAGCGTTCACTTCAACAGTCTCAGCCAGACCTCCTACACACTGCCCACGGACCGTCTCATATATAAACAAAAATAGCTGGGTAAAATCGTTCCTATCTGCCTGGTTTCAATGTAACTTCTAGGAGACAAACTGTGCAAGTTTTTAATCAGACTGGGGAAAACACAGCCATGTTTGCAGGGTAACAAGTTGTTACAGTAAGCAAAGCAATGGTCAAGTCACTGGATTTGATAAAATTAGCAACTTATGTAGTTTGTGATATTCAATCACAATATTCAAAATATTCAATCAAAACTGTAAAATGGGTGTTATTTTCAGGGCCATGTTGGTACATATCTGAATTGGTTTCACACATTTGAAAATGAATCATCGGAAGTGTAAACATTTCATTTCTCACATGCTACATTATTGTTTATTAAACTGCTTCGTTGTAAAGCGGTCTGCTGCTGTGGTAGCTGAGGTGGGTGGACATACTAATGTGGAATATTTACAGATATTCACAGTTTTCTACTTAATCCAGTCATTCTCAACCAGTGGGTCTGGGCCTGACTGCCTAGAAAAAAATATATATATACATTTTATATTGTAATTTTATATATTTTTCTAGTTTTACAAAGTTCTGAAATATTTTAGAATTAGAAACTAGAATTAGAAATTAATTAAAAGGTTGTTTTTAATTATTATTTTATATCCTTAAACCTTGTCCAGTAAATCACAAACAACTGGAAAAATCATTTGACATTTGAATATCATTGTTGCCTTGGAGTCATACATTTCAAAAGTAAATAAATGAAATATAGGTAACACTTTACAATAAAGTGTCATTTGTTAACATTAGTTAATGAATTAACTAACATGAACAAACAATGAACAATGTTAGTTAATACAAATACAGTTGTTCATTGTTTATTCATGTTAGTTCACACTGCATTAACTAATGTAAACAAACACAACTTGTGATTTTAATAATGCATTAGTAAATGGTGAAATTAACATTAACTAAGATTAATAAATGCTGTAGAAGTATTGTTCATGTTTACTAATTGCTGTACTGCAGAAAAAAATTGGTCGTATCTTTCACCTACATTGTGGATGCTACCTTAAAAGAATTCTGAATGACAAAACAGTTCTGAAACAAACAGAGTGAAAAAAAAAAAACCTGCATTAACCACAGCCGCACAGAAACGAAACTCTTGTTTTTTTTAATTGTGGTATTTTCTCAGTTCTCCATTTGGCCTACCTCTGTGGTACACCAAGATATCATTGAGGTAAACAATCTGTCATGCAAGACCTTCTGTGAAAAGACATCAAAACCTGATACATGTGCAGGTAAAACATTACTACAGCACCTGCAGTGAGGAGGAAACCATGCTCTGCATTTTGACAACGCAGTTTTATAATGAAATTAATCATATATTTAATAAAATATCTATTTTAATCACATATAAAATATAAAATAGTCTAGGCTTTTTTTGGAATGGAAAATATGGGTCAGATGTGTAGAGTTCCTGCCTGAAAGAATGAAGAAGTGCTTCCTCCAGAGAGTGATAAAACAGCAGCAACAGTTTGTTAGAGAAGACATTCTGTCTGTATTAAATACAAGAACATACACAAGAAGACATTTGCACATGGGGACTACGGCTCCAAAGGCATTCCCCATTGCAAATTATGTGGTGAAGGTATGCAATAATATTGTTTTACAGATGTTCCACTGAAACATGGAGCAGAGCTGTTCTTCGGTCAAATGTCAGGCTATTTTTAGCGAGTGTTTATGGACATTGTTACACTAGAGATATACATCCCAGAGTTTGCTTTAAAAAGAGTGGAATTCACACATAAAGGTTGAAAATAAGTGTGTGTTCATACTGCCTATACAGTCGTTCAGGGAGCTCAGCTGAAAACCAACAAAAAGCTGAACATTTTAAACCCTGTCCACATGTCTGAAAGATACAAACTTCATTTTAATGGTGCTAAACAAGATGATCGAATAGGATCCAACATTCTCTAAAGACAATTTAAAAGGACTGAATGTGCCATAAAGGCAGGTTGTAATCTCATATCTCTTAAACAGAACATTTGGTCCATTTCCAGTCTGGATGTACGGTACTATTATCAGACTCTGTTGTAATTCTGTTTTATAGCTGTTGTGTTGATTGAATTTTCCCTATGAGGCGTCTGCAAATCTCACAGTCCACATCCGGCTAACAGAAATGTACATGTGTAAGGCGGATAAAAGGATTCTTTTGATGTTTTCAAGAAAATGTCAGTGGTGCTTGCCCATGCAAAAGTCAGCACCATAACTGTGACTGTGCAATTTTGCAAAAATACATTAAACATGCATTCAGACATACAAATTATATTATTTTTCCTGAAGTCAAGATAAAATAGTCCAGAAATCACAATGAAGAAACAGAGAGACCCCTGCAGAACCTATGACTGTCTTTTAAAAAATTTGATCATTTAACCTTCTTATAACAAGACTGTAGCAAAAAAAAAAAAAAGACAAAAAACAAAGTCGGTATTTTTTTTATTATTTTTTTAAGAAGTCTCCTATGCTCAACAAGGCTGCATTTATTTGATTAGAGAGTAGAAACAGTAGCCTAATATTTTTTTCTATTTAAATATATTTTAAAGATATATTTTAAATGTATTCCTGTGATGGCAAATTTGAATTATTAGCAGCCAGCCTTCAGTCTTCAGTGTCACATGATCCTTCAGAAATCATTCTACTATGCTGATTTGCTGCATAAGAAACATTTCTTATTATCAGTATTGAAAACAACAAACAGCTTCAAGAAATCCATGATACATTTTTTTAGGACTCTTTGATAAATAAAAAATTCAAAGAAACAGCATTAATTTGAAATAGAAATCTTTTTTTAACAACATTATAAACATATTTACTGTCAACTGGTCATTTTAATGCATCAATAAAAGTATTAATTATTTCCAAAAAATAAAATAAATAAAATAAAATATCTTACTTGCCCCAAACTTTTGAACATTAGTATACAGTATATTACGGTTACATAACACCATTTTGCAGATATTCAATTTAATATTTTCTTTAAAATGGTATAAACATTTTTCAAAACCATATGAAATCTTGTGAAACCAACATAAAAAAAAAATCTTTAAACTAGATTTTTAACAGATTTGATATTTTCTTTATCGTGGACAAATCTTATTTGTCATTGACCTGTGGACCCAATTCTTCAAGAAACCAGACTGTGAGAGCTGAGAAGGCAAATGTGTGTTGGGGTAACAGAAATGGCCTTGTCAGTAACACAAGCCATTAGTTCTGGTCCAGCTGTTAAATTTCTTTCCATATTTGTTCTTACAAAAACATAAATAACCTTTTGCCCTTTTTGTTGGACCCATAAAGCACCATTCTCACACATCAAGGCAGGCAGATCTTTAGAAAAAGAAAAAACAGCTTTATCTGAAGGACATTTCACACGGAAACAATGTTTGATTGGTGTCTTCAGAAATCTCCTAAAACTTCCCAGAAGACAAGAGTATCAATCTCCTTTTATCTCTTCTACGGTCACAGACACAAAGACCCAGAGATAAGAAAAGGCAAAAGGTGGAGGGGATAAACACAACACTCTCTTGTTGAACAATGGATAACACAATTACCAGAGTTAAAAATGACCTTTTAGAAAATTTGGAGAATCGTATTAAATGGCAACTTCCCACCAACAAATTGCTGAAATTCCAAGGCAACATCCTGTAAGTCAGTGTGAGGTCTATTGACAAGATAAGGGATTAATCTGACCAATCGCAAGGCTAGACTAACATTACCATTATAAGTGACAACTGCGGTTATTTTTCTTAAAGGGATAGTCACCCAAAAATGAAAATTGTATCCTCAAGTTGTTCTAAAATCTGTATGAATTTTTATCTTATGTGGAACATAATAGATATTTTAATAAGATATTTTGAAGAATGTAGGTAACCAAAAAGTAAAATAATGTGGGAAAAATACCATGAAAGTCAATGGAGGCCAGAAATTGTTTGGCTACCCACATTTTTCTAAATATCTTCTTTTGAGTTCAGTGGAAGAAAGCAACTCATACAGGTTTGGAACAACTTGAGGGTGAGTGAATTATGACAGAATTTTCATTTTTGGGTGAACCCTTTAAGCTTAACCCAAAACATTTGTTTAACATTCATCTCCACAATTTCCATGAAACGAGGCATAGGGTAGGTAGACCGTTCCTGCTAAGTGCACAGGAAGGAAAATCCTACGTTTCCTCCCTAGAGAAGAGTCAGTATCAGGAGGGACACTCCACCCTGCAGACTGGAGGGATGCAGGAGACCACAGGAAGGAACAGTAGCTCTCTTGGACACTTTTGTTGGACATGCAGGTCTGAGGCAGCATTTTCTTGAACAAGCTAAGTGTTTTGGCACTCAGATTTCATTTCTTTCAGTTTTTAATTTCGAACAGTTTGTGATGTGCACCCGGTAAAAAAAGTTCTGCTTGCACTGAATTCATCTCCATGCTGAAGAACAAGTCAAAACACTCTCCTCTTGGAGAGCAGAATGTGGGGATTTGTTTGGATTTCCTGTAATGCTGACAGGCAAGCTCACTCTGCTCTAATACATATCCTGAGGGAAATGCACTCGGAATATCAGGTGAAAAAATGCTAGGAATGTCCCTTATTAACACTACGTAACCCTTGTGAAGACGCCCCCTCTGCTTTGCTCTTCTGACAGGAAGAGGTAAAGGGATATGCCACATCCAAAAGTTTGTGTTTGTGGGTGTAGTGGCTTCTAGCATTTGTAAAGACCTCAGCTTTGAAACTAGTTCACCATTATACTAAACTAATCCACTAGTCGCTCACAAGTCGTTCAACAACTTATATTTCAAGCTGTATAAATGAACATTAGTTAATGTATTGTGCACACACATGAATTAACAATCAACAATAGCATGTAAGTTAACAATAACCTAGATTAGTAAATGCCATAATGGTTTATGCTATACTGATGTTAATAATTTGACTCTTTAAAGTGCTACTATATTTTTGGTTTGACTTTCAATATTTTAAACTGCTTTATTTAGCATATGCATTAGATTTTAGACAGTTTGAAGTTGTAAAACTCTTGTCTTAAGAACATATTTCGAGATCACTGCTTTCCAATCCATAATGTTTGTCTATATTTTAATACAAGAACACATTAAACCATCATCTAATAAACGCTGACACCAGTCTGATTACTCAGGGTTTCTTTAAAAGGATAGTAAACTCAAAGAGAAAATTCCTTTTTTTTTTTTATTGGAAAGTATAATACATCTCTTAAGGCCCGTTCACACCAAGAACGATAACTATAAAGATAACGATATTAGCGTCCACACCAGCGAATGATATCATATGTTTATTCTTGTCTGCCACTTTCCCAAGCTTGTTATAGCAGGATTGATTCTGATTGGGTGTCAATGTTTTTATCGTTCATTAGCTGGAAAAAAAATCGTTCTGAAAGTGATTCCAATGATATTGTTTATCTGTCCCTTTATCATTATAGCTGTGGGGAAAACCATTGAGAACCTTTTTTTTTAACTTTGTATCTTTATCGTTATCTTTATAGTTATCATCCTTTGTGTGAACGGGCCTTTAGAGTCCATTCAAAACACATACAACCATCATTATCAGGTTGTAGTATAATATTATAGTATTTATTTATTTTTTTTATTAATATTTTGAAGTTTTAGAAATTTTATGATGTGCTTTTGCCATTTTTATTAGTTTTTTAATATTTCTATTTAGCTTTAATTTATTTTTATTTCAGTTTTAGTTTTTCTAATTTCCGTTTTATATAGTTAAGTTTTTCATCTAGTATTTATATTTGATGTTTATTTCAGCTTCATTTCAGTTAACGAAAAAAATTGTAATAGTCATCATTTAAGTTAACAGTAACAACACTGATTAGTAATCAGCAATCCATAAACCCAGATGAACTGATGGTTTAAAGTTTAAAATATTAGCATTTTTGTTTCTTACTCACTCCTATGCTTTCACTTCAGAAGACATCGATTCATCCACTGGGGAATGAATTACTATCATTATGACGGTATGTGCTTTTTGGAGTGCTAAAATTCTGGCACCTATTCATTTGCACCATATAGACTCACAGAGATGGATTATTTTTCTAAAAATCTCTGTATTCAACTGAAGAAAGTAAGTCATATGCATCTGGGATGACATGAGGGTGAGTAAATGATAAAAGACTAATTTGGAATATCCCTTAAAGACCAATTAGTGAATTAGTCATTTAGGCAACCCACCAACTAGTCTGTTTTGAAAATATTTTGCCTTTATAATACTGGCCAGTTCACTCTGCCCTAACAAACGGCCCCTGTTGGTTGTTAGATTTAGAATGATGGGAAACATACAGTCATTTTTACACCAACCCAACAAACACCAACAGGGTTTAAACACACTGACTCAACAAATTTGGTATTTTCTAAGGCAGTGCAAACTAACATTTACAGGCTGTTTGTCCAAAAATGAATATGCTGTCATCATTTACTCATACTGTTCCTAGCCAGTGTTATTTTTACTCTCATGAAGCAAAAAAGAAAAAAGTTAGAATGAAGGTCCATGTTACTATTTTGCACAATGCAAATAAATAAAAACAGGGACTGGGTTCTTGGCATTAGCAAAAACAGCCTCATAGCCTCAGATAGTCTGATTAATTACAGGAACTGTTAAAAGCCTCCTGTAGAAATGGATCATGTTTTATCAGCAGAAATACATATGAAAGAATTTAGATAAAGATAAATTCCAAGTTTTTTTTTTTTTTTTTCTTATCTTATGATTTTTCTCAAGAACAAAATGACAGGCTTTGCTGTTGTCTAATCATATGATGGTTCAAGTCGAAGACTCACAAATCAGTTCAATAAAAAAAAAAAACACTCCAGTGGCCATCTTTTTGCACTGCCTGCAAATTACCATATTAATCATAATAAGGTTAAGGTTAAACACTATTTTTGTTGCGACAGGAGTTTAGCACTCAGCCTTGTTTCATAAAAAAAATATTTTAAAGAGTGTCTCAAGATGGAGCCATCTGTTGCATTCATCTGTGCTCCGTCCTTCTTATGCTATCTCTAAAGTGAAAGGAAGTCATACACATTTGGAATGTTTGATGATGAATATGTCGACAGAATTTTCATTTTTGGGTGACGAGCCCTTTAAAGAGTCCAAAGTGTGTGTCCTTTGTGTCAATTCTTTCATGCAAAAGAACAGATGGAAGTCAAGGCCAAAGAAGCAGGGTTGTAATTACAGGCCTCTGATGGCTCTTTAATCTGTTATAGCCACTGGGTAGTAATCGTCGTGTCTGATCACAGGAAGGGGCATTCAAGAGTGCTTCCCACCCAAGCGCATGCTGGTTCACAACACTGCCTGGGTGAAGGGCCAGCTGAGGATCTCCACCAGGAAAAATAATGAGTATTTGTAGGATTTACTGATGTTGGCTTTGCTAGAGGATTGCCAGTGAGAGAAGGATTATGGTCTTGTGGCGTAATCTAGGTACTGGCATGAGCAATGCTAACGCCACTTTCCAGGACATATGTTAGCCGGAGCTGAGCTAGCGGTGGTAAAATCTTGTCTCTCCCAGGATAACTGCACTAGCCTCTGACCTCGATTCAGTAAACAGAGACATCTGGGGGGTTATTGTGTCCATTTCCATGGCGACGCTCAATGACATCCATGCACAATTTAAGCATACAGTGGCCCCAAAAAGCGGTTTGACGGTAAAGCCACATTTAAATGCATGAAAATCATTGCATTAGACCAGGGTTGTGAGACTGCAGTCTGCACTAAAATATATTTTAAAATTATATAGGCTCAATGGAAAAACGTGCCTCAAACTACAAAAGCGTACCTACACAAACAATTCACTCCAGCTGAAAAGAACACTAGTGGCAGTTAGGGCTGGACAATAATTCAATATTATTGGCTCTGTGTAGTAAATGCTGCTCCATCTGAACGCAGGTGATGGCGATTTACTACTAATCACGGAACCGGCTTTACTGACGAGATGCACATGATAATCGAATTTGATTAATTGCACAGCCCTATCACAATATATCGCTATATATTTTTTTCAATAACAGTGATATGATTTTTAAACATTTCCAATATTTCAATATACATTACCAGTGTTTTCCATACATTGTGGTGGCCCATTGAGTGCTGCATGTCTTAAAATCAAACCGCAGCACAAGTGTTTATGAATTTATCTTTAAAGGGAACCGACTGTCCTCAGAAAAGTTTTGATGGCATTTTCATTTTATCTGATAAAGCAGCGTTTATAAGAGGAGCGCTGCTTTGTGTACAGCCGTTACCAGGGAAACCACCGTTTCTGCTGCTCCAAAAGCGCCTCCTGCTGGCAGAGAATGAATTTGCATTTTCAATAAGTCCGTCTCCAGCAACATGTGTTTTTGTTATTGCTCACTTTTTTTTCTGTTTTCTGCAGAAACTCTGAGCATTTTGTATATTCTTTATCCTGGCTGAAGCACTTTTGTTTCAATCAATAAGACTAATCAGCCTATATGTTACAGTTTTAATTTAAATATATTAATATTAATAAGGTGAGCCTGAGAGTCTTGTTTATTTTTACTGTGATTTCACATTTCTTGTTTGTATGAAGGCTAAATACAAATAAAAAGTGAACGTTAATTAATTTGTACTGTTTTTATATCTAAAATATTATATAGGGCCTAGTTTTATAGGAGGTGGTTTCATAGACATGGCAAATTCATTTTTCAGAAGCTTGTAGGTACAGACATCCGTTGTGGGCATTCTAGGCAGTTTTTCTAAAGCTTTTTTAAATAATGTTCATATCGATATTGGAATTATATCGTATCGACCGAAATTAAGAAATATATTGTTATTTAAATTTTGAAGATATCATCAAGCCCTAGAGGCAGTTAACACAAATTTTGATTACGGGGGAACTATTGATTAATAAGCAGGTTACTTATTCCTTGTTATGTCCTTGTTTGACATTTGCATCACTTAAACATCTCCATATGTATGGCTTTCCTGACAAAGTAAACTTGCTTAGTAGCTCACCTGGTACAGCACTGCACTTGTGATAAAGAGCACTAAAGTACGAGTCCTGTGAAACACGAGTCACAATAAAAGAGCTCAATGAATGCACTCACTAAATCCATCGCAGTTACTGAATCAAAACACTCAATGAACTTCAAATCATTACTTTTATTGATGTCTCTCATAACAAGTTTAGTGTATTTAATGTTTGTGCAACATAAATCAGTCAAAAACAGTCAAAGTTTGTATAGGTCTGACTAGTAATCACTTATCAGATGAGAAAGGTATTAAAAATAGACACCTAAGCTCTGCAAAAGTAAAGTCCAGGCTGAGAAGGACAGTGCCCATGATACGGCAATCTGCCCAAGATGGAACCACCCTTATTCAGACTCACTGACTCATTCAAAGAGAAACAAGCCACACCTATAAAGGCCACAGAACAAACAGCTAGATTAGAAAAGCTTAGATACACATGACCTCAGTCTGGTTCTAAAGTATTTTACAACTGTTATCAGTGAGAACTCAGAATATTCTCACAGTACTGTTTTGCAAGCTGACTGAATGCGCTTCTGTGATTGACCACTTATCAAAAAAAGCTTATTTTATTTCATTTTATTAATAGTATAGTAGTAGTAAAAAAAACTAAACTAAAATAATAAATACAATTAAATAAAAATAAAATAAAAGATTATTGAATAAGGTTGTACCATTTCATATTTTGTACTTCATTAATGCAATGTTTTGCCTTTTTTCTGTTTTTGTTTTTTTGCAACTGTCTGTGAAATTTACTAGCAATTTTAAAGAGTTTTCTTAGCAATTGCATAGCAATACACAAAACATCATAGCATCATGGTGGTGACTTCTGCACACACAATTTTGGAATCACATATTTCCAAAATATCCAAACGGTGTATTACATACAGTATCAAGTGCTGAGTGTCTCTTTCAGAAGTTCTGGTGTAGGCCTTTCATATCACAATAGAATCAGACTTATTGTTCTGAACACAATACATCCTCCACAGAGAAGCCTCACTGGAACGGTGGGCTGCAATCTTCACACTTGTCCTATTATATGGAAAATCCTAGTCTGCAGTATACTTGGTTTTCTGAAGTCAGTGCTTGAGTCATGCAGGCCAGAACGCTCAGAGACTAACAAGTGTCATTGAGCTGACCATGTTAAAAAAAAATCAGGGCACCTAAACTCAACAGAAAACCAGCTAGGAGATGGAAAAACAAAGAATGACTGTTGGAAACATCAAAATGTTTAGTATCAGAACACTTTCCTCACTAAACTTGTGTATCCATTTCACATTTGTGTGAAAATCCACCACCTGTTCAAGAGCGTTTTCTGTTTGTGTCCTTCTCACTAAGCCAGGTGGCTTGTGTTCATTAATGCACCCTTGTCAGAAGCCAACCTGTCCACAGAGGTTACAGCAGCACGCCGTCTTGCATTCCAAAAGAGGAAAAGTTGCTGGACAAACATGCAAATTTAATGCATGCATGGATAAAGCAATGCACCTTGCATTTCCATAACCCATAAATGTAAGTGTCCCAAAGTGTTGTCATCATTTACTCACTTTCATGTGATTCCAAATCCAAACTATGAGGACTTCTTCCGTGGAACACAAAAGGAGAAGTTTAGCAGATTGTCCAAGCTGCTCATTTCCATACAACAACATTGGAACAGCTGTACAATTCCATGTATAACTCCTTTGAGTCATTTTGGCCTGTTCGTTACAAGGCTATCACACACTTTATAAGATTTGGAATATTGCTCATGAATCATATGGAGTACTTTCAGTGTTAGGCAGCAAAAAATATTTTTTATTTCATACCATTCCTCATTACTTTGAAATTGATCATGGTCCGATTCATGAACAAGCTGATTAGCTATTTCATAATTTCGTTTTGCAAACTGCACTGAACACTTGCAATTGGGACTTGATCTGATTGCAGCTGTACTCAAGTCGACAACTCACTGATTCAATGATCCATGAGTCTTCATATCTGACTCAAAACAAGCTGAGAACCCATAGATTCACAGAGCTTGAATGCGCATACAACTGATGGTGCAAAAACTCGCCAAATTTATGTACTGATTATTATAAATGAATATCTTATTTCAGTCATGACTGTCAGTTATTTGTGAACTAAATCTGCTGTAAATTGGAAAGCTGTTTAAATCTATTTTATGTCATTTAGATATCACTAGCCAGGTTTCCATAACATTTGTGCAAAAATTTGGCGATATTTTATAAATGTCGATAAAAAACGATTGTGAATTGACGGCATTCCCATTAACTAAAGTTATGTGACTAAAACGTAACTTTTTCCACTCGCGATAAGTCATGCAAACAGATTTTGGTAGGTTTATGTATATTGCCACCACCACACTAGCCATTACTTTTAATCGAAGGAAACGTAGACATGTATCTTTAGTGAAGCGTGTCGCGGTGCAGCTGGTATAAACACAAGCATTGCCTAGAGTGACCGGTAGCCATGTCCGAGCCCTAATTTATACTTTTTTGAACTGCCTTAAAATCCACCTCATGTAAGCGTAAAAACATTTTTGCGTTATATGGGAGTTTTTGCTAAACTGATGCGTTTTCATTAGGCATATTTTCAATTCACAATTTCAATCTGCGCAATTTGAAGGGTAATGGAAATATGGCTACTGTCATACAAATTAGGCTATTTTAAGGAAAAACTATAAATAACGTTAAAATAATGCTACTTAACGCAACTTAATATTATAACACTAGTTTTTTTTCTGTATTTTGTAATTCACTAGCTTGCACACTTGAGTTATCAGTAATTTAAATATTTTTGTACATTGAAATGTAATGTTTTGACAGTGAGTGCTGGGTAGAAAAATTATAAACATGGTACATCAACCTGTACTTTTAATACTTAAGTACATTAAAAATGAAGTACTTTCGGATTCAAGTACTCAAGTAAAATTAAAAGAAATACTTGGACATTTCCTGGAGTAATATATTAGGGTTTCTAAACTTAAAATCAAGCACTTGATTTGATTTGAGCACTTCGTCCACCACTGACTACTTTTATGGTACGTTTTTGTCTTTTTGACATGCATATGATGCTTTTCGGAGTTTGACAGCCATTGGTCACGGTCTACTTTCATTATATAGAAAATAGAAAATGCCATTCTGCCAAACTTCTCCTTTCATGTTCCACTTTAAAAAGAAAGTCATAAGGGTTTGGAGCAGCATGATGATGAGTAAATCAACTATTCCTTTGACACATTCTTTGCATTCTGGGTAAAACAAAGTCTCTGGATGTCATCTGTGATTAAATCCCGAATGAGAAAGATCAACATTTCCACATGTAGTCTAGAAACAGCAGTGTGACCCGTCCTGGCCCTGGAGGAGATGATCGACTTCACAACACTCCTTACATGCTTCACATGCCTCTCTCAAACACATAGAGAGAACATGAGAAAGTGGGGCAGTGGCTGTCCTGGTTACACAGACCCACTCCCACCATCTGCTGCTGCATCATCACAGCGACACAGTCATTCACAGGAAGTGCCTTCATCCTGCGCTCAGGCATGATGTAGAGGAAGAACAGACAGGGTGGAAAAAGCCACATGGTAGCCTGCAGGCCGTACTGTCAAGCCGGGACTTGAACGCTTGATGTAGTGATTGGTTTCCCATCTGAGTCATCTTCTTCTGCAGTCGCTGCTGTAGTATCGGTGCGACTCAATGCGTGCTCGGTCATGCGGAGGAAAGGGTTGCCATTTTACATCAAACCTGACAGGCCGCTTTGTGAACAAATGTTGCGCTACCTGTCGAGCAACTTTTTCTAAAGGAATTAGAACGTAATCACACCTTGATAGTGCCGTTTTAGTGCAGTAGATCTCATCCGTGGTTTAATCTTAAACTCTTCTAATAGGTGTTTTGTAATCTTGAGAGAAATATAGGTTAGAGAGAGAGACGGGTTAGATGTTTGCAAACATCTGACGCAACTGGTTACAGAGTATTTCACTTTCTTTAAAATGTTCCTTATAGGCTGTATATCAAGAGTGCACTGAACTCTTTTGACAGAGGAGGGTCAATCATTTCTAGCAATTAGTTCTGTCACTGCAAAATTCCAGATATATATTCCATACTGATAAATGGACAATATACAAACAAATAATAAGATCATAAAATAAACAAAATCATAAAATACAGTAAGTATTTTTAAACATTTATTATTACTGAAATTTTTAATAAAGGCAAATTATTTATATTACAATATTATAATATTACAAAATATATTACTAATAATAAATAAATATTGAAAGCAATTATATACTTACAAAACTTACTATATGAATAAACTTAAATAAAACATACACACATATACATATATATATATATATATATATATCTTAAATAATACATAATAAAGCCTAAATATTAATATTACAATAACATGTTATATTACTGTATTTTTTTAAACATTTATATATGAAATTAATGACTAGCACATATAAAGACTTGACATATGAACAGTTTGATGTAGCCTACTTATATATTTTTAACAGCTGTCTGTAAAATCAGTTTCATATCTGAATAAAAAGATATTTTAGTTTCATTTCAGTTTTTTTTTTCCTGGTAAAAACAAAAACAAACTGTTGAGTTCTCAAACAGCGCTTTGAGGAAGCAGATACGAGATACGATAAACTGTGATATTAAAACATGACTTTAGCTCAACTCGTTTATCTCTCGTGTTCCCACATGACACAATTCATTTCTCTCTTCAAGCTTAAGAAACCTGAACTTGTTTCTTCAAGACAGTCAGAAATGCATCGTTGAGAAGACCAGACATCTCTCACATCCTCCTTTCTGAAGTTTGAGTCGATTCTGGTGGATATCAGCAAAACTTCATATGTGTAAGAGTCTCCAGACACACCCTCACTGTAAACGACTCAAATCCCGTAACGATCACACATACCATCAACAAACCACTTCAATAAGATCAAGCTTTTCGAAAGATCGCCCTGTATGCGCTCAAAATGATCTCCCACAAGCGGTTCATCCCTGCTTTTCCATTTTACAACCATATTTCCTGTCTGATCCCCGCAGCAGTGCTGGAGATCAGCGCGGAACACAGAAACACGCGCGTGCTTACCTGAACATAATTATTCTCACAGTAGTCCGCGACCCTCGTAAGGTTCTGATAACTCTCCACGAGAGCTCGTTTACCGGCTGGAATTTCGTCCTCTAATAACATCTGCAGCTCTGCCATCTTACATGTCTCCACAGAGCTTCCTACTCCTCGTCTCTGGGATTTGATTGAGAACTCAAGCTCAGCCCCAGTGATGTCGGAATCGTTCATTTGAGATGAATCTTTGTAATGAATCAATTGAACCGGTTCGCAAAACCGGTCTGAACGATTCGTATGTCGGAATGATTCGGGAAGAACTGTTTGCGAGTCAACGACTCACTGAATCATTGAACCGAGACATCCGCGACTCGCATTGAGCCGGATTATCTACGAAAGACCGTAGTACAAGTTTTTGGAGTGAATCGAGTAGCAGGAATATGACATACAGGAAATGTGTTGACAGTTTTATTAACATACATACGAAAAAGAGTTGTTTATAATAAAAATAATATTAAAAGCTACAAAACCGTGAGATGCACTTTAATATTAGTAGTTAAATATTGTATTTAGATTATTATGAGTTGAAACAAAGAGTTAAAAAGTAATTATACAACCATTTTACCTCTAACTTAATCGAGAAAATACCAATAAACAAAAATATGTGCCTTCATTTGAATATTTAATGCAACCCCAGGATGCCAGGGACGCACGGTGACGCCTTTACGTACAAACGCAAAAGATTCAGATATTTTTTTCTTTTAAACGGTTCGTTGAAAGAACTGTTCAAAAGAACCGATTCTCGCAAATGAGCCAGACTTCCTATCGCCTCCCTTTCTCCACAGCGTCACCTATCAGCGCAGCTGATACAATGTTGCGGAGCGAATGGAACGTTGGGAGTTGTAGTGTTACAATACATCCAGTAGCGAGGGACGGAACACTTTTTTGTGTTCATTAAGTGTTACAGTGTTGCCTCTTCGTCTATTGCGCAGGAAATTATTAAACGCATATGTTTCTTTAGACATATGCGTGAAAATATTGCTAGGCACATTCAAAGTTCGTAGTCAGAGACGGTTTTTATGTCATTAACTCCCTTGGGTAAGCTTACCTCGGGGAACTACATTACCCGGAATGTTACGCGGGTAGATAAATAATTATGGTATTTGTAGGATTTTAAATGCCGTTGTTGCACGACTAAACGGCAGTGTTGTTCTCTAAATGAACTACAATTCCCAGTGAACACCTGAAGTTGGCTTTCGTATGTTGTCTGTCAGGTACGTATTCATGAGGTCGTAGTCTCCAGCACAGCAGGTAGAGCAGCAAATGGTAAAGTATCAAATGCTCGTGCTTGTTTTAACGTCGTCTCGATCGTTTCTAATGCAAGTTAATCCAGAAATATCACATTAAATAGTATTCACTGCACTTTCAGTCATGTCTTGCTTGTCCTTCAGGATTTGTAAAGACAAAATGGATTGTTTTTGGCTTTGTTTACTTCTTTTGGAATAATAAACAGTCTCATTAACGTGTAACGTGCAGCTTATGTTTATTGCGACAGATGCAAGGAACATTATGAATTATATAAATCGATTAATAGAAATGTAACTTTGCTGGTAGGTTTGATCTCGATCTTGCTGTAGCGGTTAGATTGTCATGATGGAGGGTGACAACAAACCAGTGTACGAGCAGAGGTTCAATGCTGCTGTCAAAGTGATCCAAAGATTACCTTCAAACGGTGAGTAAATGGGTAACAGTCATTTAGTACACACTGTGTATTGTGTGTTATATTGCAGCAGTGCACGCGACCCCTCACCTACTTTGTGATCGCTGCAGTTTCATAATCAAGTAACAAATTATCACGGTTTCCACGGTTAACTCGATTAGCCTACATTCAGTTGGGCTTAAGTGCTGAAATAGCTCGTGTGCCACTAGCTCTGATCAGAAACTGTGTGACTGGTGATAGAGCATCGTGTGATTTATCATATATGATAACATGCAAGATATATTAAACACATGCTGACTGAATTTCTGTGTAGAGGCATAGTCACCCCCCCCCCCAAAAAAAATAATAATAATAATTTGCCTTTGTTTACCCCCAAACAAATATGCTGTTATTTATTTATCATTTGTTTGTGAAACATGGCAGCAGAGTTTTTGAAGAATAATTTGTGACTTTATATTGTGCGTTATAACCTTAAAATTATTTGAAACAACAGGATGCTTATTATTCCTTTAATGTGAAATTAAACCTAATAGGTTCAGACACAAATTCTCTAAGAATCAAAAACAAAACGTACTGGTTTAAGTGAAATTTTAAATAAATTAAAGTTATTAAGTTGTATATTGTATAGTCATAGGATTTCTTCTTAAATATTAAATGAATATCTCTCTTTTTTTCTCTCTCTTTCTAGAGAGAGAGAGCTATAGATAGATTTAATATAAATATAATATTTAGGAAAAAATCTGAAGATTAAATAAGGTAATATAAATACATTGAGATATTAAACTAAATTTAATTACATTTCTTGATATATGCAATATTATTTGTGCGTTATATGTATTATTGTGTGTATGTGTGTTATATATACAGTGGGTACGGAAAGTATTCAGACCCCCTTAAATTTTTCACTCTTTGTTATATTGCAGCCATTTGCTAAAATCATTTAAGTTCATTTTTTTTCCTCATTAATGTACACACAGCACCCCATATTGACAGAAAAACACAGAATTGTTGACATTTTTGCAGATTTATTAAAAAAGAAAAACTGAAATATCACATGGTCCTAAGTATTCAGACCCTTTGCTGTGACACTCATATATTTAACTCAGGTGCTGTCCATTTCTTCTGATCATCCTTGAGATGGTTCTACACCTTCATTTGAGTCCAGCTGTGTTTGATTATACTGATTGGACTTGATTAGGAAAGCCACACACCTGTCTATATAAGACCTTACAGCTCACAGTGCATGTCAGAGCAAATGAGAATCATGAGGTCAAAGGAACTGCCTGAAGAGCTCAGAGACAGAATTGTGGCAAGGCACAGATCTGGCCAAGGTTACAAAAAAAATTCTGCTGCACTTAAGGTTCCTAAGAGCACAGTGGCCTCCATAATCCTTAAATGGAAGACGTTTGGGACGACCAGAACCCTTCCTAGAGCTGGCCGTCCGGCCAAACTGAGCTATCGGGGGAGAAGAGCCTTGGTGAGAGAGGTAAAGAAGAACCCAAAGATCACTGTGGCTGAGCTCCAGAGATGCATTCGGGAGATGGGAGAAAGTTGTAGAAAGTCAACCATCACTGCAGCCCTCCACCAGTCGGGGCTTTATGGCAGAGTGGCCTGACGGAAGCCTCTCCTCAGTGCAAGACACATGAAAGCCCGCATGGAGTTTGCTAAAAAACACCTGAAGGATTCTCTGGTCTGATGAGACCAAGATAGAACTTTTTGGCCTTAATTCTAAGCGGTATGTGTGGAGAAAACCAGGCACTGCTCATCACCTGTCCAATACAGTCCCAACAGTGAAGCATGGTGGTGGCAGCATCATGCTGTGGGGGTGTTTTTCAGCTGCAGGGACAGGACGACTGGTTGCAATCGAGGGAAAGATGAATGCGGCCAAGTACAGGGATATCCTGGACGAAAACCTTCTCCAGAGTGCTCAGGACCTCAGACTGGGCCGAAGGTTTACCTTCCAACAAGACAATGACCCTAAGCACACAGCTAAAATAACGAAGGAGTGGCTTCACAACAACTCCGTGACTGTTCTTGAATGGCCCAGCCAGAGCCCTGACTTAAACCCAATTGAGCATCTCTGGAGAGACCTAAAAATGGCTGTCCACCAACGTTTACCATCCAACCTGACAGAACTGGAGAGGATCTGCAAGGAGGAATGGCAGAGGATCCCCAAATCCAGGTGTGAAAAACTTGTTGCATCTTTCCCAAAAAGACTCATGGCTGTATTAAATCAAAAGGGTGCTTCTACTAAATACTGAGCAAAGGGTCTGAATACTTAGGACCAGTGTTGGGGAAAGTTACTTTTAAAAGTAATGCATTACAATATTGCGTTACTCCCTAAAAAAGTAACTAATTACGTTACTTAGTTACTTTTTATGGAAAGTAATGCGTTACGTTACTTTTGCGTTACTTTTGCGTTACTTTTTACATTTGAGCAGGGCTTGATTGTTTTTAATACAAGAAGTTCTATTTATAGCAAATGTAAAAGCCCTTTCACACCAAAAAGTGTAATGAATAAACCTCAGGCTGAAGGAAAAGTAAATTCACGTCTGTACAGTAGAACGCAGGAGAAGAAAGTTCAACACTCTTCAGCAAAAAAAAAACAATGAAGCACAATTGTTAGTTTATCTAAAGTCATTTTTGATTATTAGTATGGTTGAACTGGATCATCAAAGGTCAGCAGCAAAGACATTGGTTAATAAAATGGGATTAGATACATGTGTGTTGTTTAACATATTTAATTATTGCAGGTTTGCGTCATATTCTGAGTTTGCATTTCACTTTTAATTCATTTTGATGAATACTATATCTGTTTTTTGCGAGTGGGATGAATTAATGCACATTCACATTTAGTCTAGAACTACAGTAACATGTTCACACAGCGCACTGTCAGTCAATAAATGGGAAAAAGTAACTGGCGTTACTTTTTTGAAAAAGTAACTCAGATATTTTCTTGTAAATTAAAAAGTAATGCGTTACTTTACTAGTTACTTGAAAAAAGTAATATTATTACGTAACTCGCGTTACTTGTAATGCGTTACCCCCAACACTGCTTAGGACCATGTGATATTTCAGTTTTTCTTTTTTAATAAATCTGCAAAAATGTCAACAATTCTGTGTTTTTCTGTCAATATGGGGTGCTGTGTGTACATTAATGAGGAAAAAAAATGAACTTAAATGATTTTAGCAAATGGCTGCAATATAACAAAGAGTGAAAAATTTAAGGGGGTCTGAATACTTTCCGTACCCACTGTACTGTATATGTATATGTGTGTATATATATATATATATATATATATATATATATATATATATATATATATATATATATATATATATATATATATATATATATATATATACACACACACACACATGGTCAAAATTGTTGGTACCCTTGGTAAATATGATCAAAGAAGGCTGTGGAAATAAATCTACATTGTTAATCCTTTTGATCAATTATTTAAAAAATTCACAAAAATCCAACCTTTCATTGGATAATAAGAATTTAAAATGGGGGAAATATCATTATGAAATAAGTGTTTTTCTCTAATACACATTGGACACAATTAACGGCACCCTTTTATTCAGTACTTTTTGAAACCTCCATTTGCCAAAATAGTATAGAAGTTTTCTCCTATAATGCCTGATGAGGTTAAAGAACACCTGACGAGAGATCAGAGACCATTCCTTCATCCAGAATCACTCCAGATCCTTCAGATTCACAGCTCCATGACGTTGCTTCTTCTCTTCAGTTCACCTCACTCATTTTCTACAGGGTTCAGGTCAGAGGACTGGAATGACCATAGCAGAAGCTTGGTTTTGTGCCCAGTGACCCATTTTTGTGTTGTTTTTGAGTTTTTTGGTTTGGATTATTGTACTGTTGGAAGATCAAACATAGGGCTGCACAATTAATCGAATTTCTAATCGCGATTACGATTATTGATGCCACGATTACATAATCGTTCAAAGCCGCGATTACTAAAATAAATAATTAAAAATGCCCACTTGCATTATTCTGTGTGCTTAAGAGGTGTTTGCAGCGCGGGGTTTAACAAACTCAAACACACTGGATAAAAGACATTGTCTAACTGATAGTCCTCGTCACTCTGTTGTGCATGATAGATATATTAAACGTCAAACGTGTCAAAAGCGGAACAAAATAGCGGAACTCGTTTAAACTGCGCGCCACACAGATCTTATATCCGCTCGCCTCAAAAGACAACAGCGCAGCGCGAGCTTAGAGCCTATGTGTTTATTACAGTGACCAGTCGCGATCACGCGCTAAACAACGCTGTGAAATCCAGTAAGAAGCACTCGAGTTCAGCGCAGAGTTCTCCAGTACAAATCACGTCTCTTTCATTTAAACTAAAGCCAAATAAATCGGAGCAGTTATTCTCATCAACACTGATGCAGAAACAGTGCAACAACGATCCAGTTAGAAGACGTTTCAATCCACAAATCACCCACATTTACCATAGTTTTACTGTAGTAACACTAAGGTTAACAATGATAAGGTGGCAGAAAAGTAGGATATTAATATTGAGTATTATTATATTATTAATATACTAAATATGTTAAAGGAGTAATGGAATATATTTACATTATTTTGTTAATTATTCTATCAGTTGATGTGGATTTGTAATTGACTGAATGTCTTTAAGCTACTGTTTTTCAATGCAAACACCATAGAAACCATATAGTTAGGCTACTTTTTTACCATGGTAATGAGGTGCTGTACTTTTGGTTATGTATAAAAGATGAGGCTGTTACAGTTTTCACAATGCTGTCAAATGTACATCTGCATCCCAACTCAAGCTCCTGCTACTCTGAACTCAAGCTCCTGTTCTAATGTGCATTTCTAAGAGACAAAACTTGTAATATTACATGTTCAGTGCTACCAAATCAGGTGCTGGTGCCACTGCTCTCCAATGTTAGTCTGGAGCCCTGATCATATAGATTGTACTGAAAAATGTTCTGTTTAATTGTAAATGAAATATATAGCTTTAGTAAACCATTTTTTTCTTTTAGTTTTAGTATAACATATACCATGCATAATTTTACCTTTTTTTGTTTAAAGAAGAAACCGAACCAATGTATAATTGACATTTGAGGCTCAATGCTATAGAAAAGCAATAAAAGTGCAGGAAGAGTGTTTTCAGGCTTTTTTTATATATATATTTTATATAAAAATATGGCATGCAGCTTCAAACAATGGCATAAATCTGTTCAAAATAATCGTTATTAATAATCGCAATTACAATCTCAAGGGAATAATCGACAATTATGATTGTTGTCATAATCGTGCAGCCCTAATCAAACATGGCCCATTATAAGATTTCTAACAGAGTCAGTCACTTGTTGATTTTTTATCTGTTGGTATTTGATAGAATCAGTGATGCCATGTGTCTAAACAAGATGTCCAGGACCTCCAGCAGAAATATAGGCCCACATCATTAAAAATACAGCAGTATATTTCATTGTACACATGGGGTACTATTTATCCCTGTGTTCACCAAACCCATCTTGAGTGTTTGCTGCTAAAAAGCAATTTTTTTAGTTTCATCTGACCATAGAAGCCAGTCCCATTTGAAGTTCCAGTCGTGTCTGATAACTGAATATGCTGGAGATTGTTTTTGGATGAGTGAGGAGAATTTTTCTTGAAACCCTCCCAAACAACATATGGTGATGTAGGTGCTGTTTGATCATTTTAAAGGTTTTCTGACCCTGAAACTCAACCTCCAGCTGTTTTCCTTGAAGTCTTTAGCCACTCAAACTCTCCTCCTCACCATGCATTAGGATGATATAGACACACGTCCTCTTCCAGGCAGATTCATAACATTTTATGTTGATTGGAAATTCTTAATTATTGCCCTGATGGTGGAAATGGGAATTTTCACTGCTCTAGCTCTTCTTCTTTTCTTAAAGCCACTTCACTAATTTGTGAAGCTCAATTATCTTTTGCTGCACATCAGAAATATATTCTTTGGTTTTTCTCATTGTGATGGATGATTAAGGGAATTTGGGCGTTGTTTTCCCTCATATTTATATTTCTGTGAAACAGGAAGCCATGGCTGGATAATTTCATGTTCATAATCACACTGGAGTGCTCAAAATTGTGAATATGAATGTCAATATACTTCAGAGATATTTTACTTATAAGAATTTCTAGGGGTACCAGTAATTGTGTCCGTGTATTTGAGAAAAAACATTTCTTTCATAATGATATTTCCCCCCATTTTAAATTCTTATTCTCCAATGAAAGCTTAGATTTTTGTGATTTGAAAAAATAAAAGATCAAAAGGATTAACAATGCACATTTATTTTCACAGCCTTCTTTGATCATATTTACCAAGGGTACCAACAATTCTGACCGTGTGTGTGTGTATATGTGTGTGTGTGTGTGTGTACTTGTATATACATTTACATTTAGTAATTTAGCAGACACTTTTATTCAAAGCGACTTACAAATGAGGACAATAGAAGCAATCAAAACCAACAATAGAGCAATAATATGCAAGTGCTATGACAAGTCTCAGTTAGCCTAACGCAGTAGCCTACACGTAGCAAGATGTTATATATAATAGAATAGAATAGAAGGTAACACTTTATTTTAAGGTGTCCTTGTTACACATTACATATGCTTACTATTATAATAACAATAAATTATGCATAATTACATGCAAGTAACCCTAAGCCAAACCCTAATCCTAAACATAACCATATAGTAAGTACATATAGGGCTGGTTTCACAGACAGGGCTTAGACTAAACCAGGATTAGGCCATAGTTCGATGTTCCGATAATACCGAATAATAATACCACTGATGATAATCAATATGGCCCGCTTCAGTGTTGAACTATCTGGGAGTACTTCCAGGTGAACTGAAAAAGGTAGAACTGCAGGTAAAAGGCATTTCAGAATTTACAACAGGGAGTAGGTCCTTGAGTGTTTAAGATTCTTATGAGTTTAAACTAGGAACCAGATATTGCTCACAGTTTCAATAACAATGGCAATTTGAAAACAATGTTAGAAACAATCTTTTTTTTGACTGGTACATTGAGATAATCACATATGTCCAAGTACCTGCACCATCAAGGACAAGCTAATACCTGCACTTCCAAATTTCTGCTACAGCTACAGCTGTGGTGGTCATTTTCAGTGTGTATGCATGCTTGATGCCTGAAAGGTTATGATGCATCATTATTAAATAGGTATGTAGTGTGTGTGTTGTATACATACATTTACATTTACTATACAATTTAGCAGACACTTTTATCTTAAGAATAACTTGACAATGATGAGGACTAATAGAAGCAGACATCACAAATGATCAACAATAGAGCAATAAATAGCAAGTGGCAATGGACAGAGCAGTGAGCCTAACTCGCATGGTAGCCATGAACACACGTCACAAGCAAGATGCTATATATATGCAGCATACAGAATCAAGAAGGTAACAGCTTTATTTTAAGCTGTGTCCTTGTTACACATTACATATGCTTACTATTATAATAACAATAAATTATGCATAAGTTACATGCACCAGTAACCCTAATGCCAAACCCTAATCCTAAACATAACCATATAGTAAGTACATATAGAAGAATTGCTGGTTTCACAGAGCTCATCGGCTTAGTACTAAACCAGGATTAGGCCATAGTTCAATTAGGACATTTAAGTAATATTTATAAACATGCCTTAGAAAAAAACATTACTGATGTCCATCTTGAGACAAAACAAAGGCACTGATATATTTTAAGATCAGTCAGTGCAAGCTTCTTTCAGTTAAAACTGCTCAGTTTTACATTTTAATCTGGAACTAGGCTTAAGCCTTGTCTGTGAAACCAGGGGATAGTTAATTAATATTATCCAGTACTTAAAAGTATAATTACACTGTAACAAGGACACCTTAAAATAAAGTGTAGCCGAATAGAAAAAGAATAGGAAACGTTAGTGTTAGAGAGTCTTTTCTATAATAAATAAAAAGAAAACAAGTAGATAGAATAGAGAAAGAACAGAGAAAGCTAGTGTTAGAGGCCTATTTTTTTAAAGAAAACAAGCAGTTAGAAAATGAATAGAGAGTGCTAGAGTTAGAGGGTCAAATAAAGATGGAAGAGATGTGTTTTTAGTCGATTCTTGAAGATGGCTAAGGACTCAGCTGCTCGGATTGAGTTGGGCAGGTCATTCCACCAGGAGGGAACAGTTAATGAAAAAGTCTGTGAAAGTGATTTTGTGCCTCTTTGGGATGAACAATAAAGCGACGTTCACTTGCAGAACACAAGCTTCTAGAGGCACATAAGTCTGAAGTTATGAATTGAGGTAAAGGGGTGTAGAGCCAGAGGTGGTTTTGTAGGCAAACATCAATGCCTTGAATTTTATGTGAGCAGATATTGGTAGCCAGTGCAAATTGATAAACAGAGGTGTGACATGCATTATTTTCCACTCGTTAAAGACTAATCTTATATATATATATATATATATATATATATATTAGTGCTGTCAAAGTTAACGCGTTAATAACGCGTTAACGCAAATTCATTTTAACGGCACTAATTTTTTTAACGCGCGATTAACGCAGCGCGTATTTTCTGTTTGACCCGTGGCCCAACCCTTAGTTGGAGAAATGGAGATGCACAGTGTTGCCAACTTAGCAACATTGCAGACCCCTTTAGCGATCTTTTTCCCTTCAAAAAAGCGCCCAAACCTAGTTTCTGAGACTCGCCAGTACTGCGCGAGCGCGAGGTCCTGCGCTCCCAGCACGCGCATACACCTCTCTCTCTCTCTCTCTCTGCATCTGCTCAGTTTCTGTACAGCGCGCGGCAGAGAGGAGCAGCGCTTTAATTCAGTTAAACACAGATATTATGTTGCTTCTCTAATTTAACATGCAAGTATAGCCGAAATCACAGCACAGCTATTGTCTTTATCTTATGTGTATTTGATTTCATCAGACGACGGTGCGATTATCATGATTTTTTTGTGCAGATTAACATCTTGAAAAGGAGAGCTGGTTATGTCTTAATGGGTCACGTTTCAGTCACTATTTCATATTCATTCTGTTGTCTGACAACAGAAACAGTAAAATATACCAATGAAAACAGTTTTATTGAGAATTTAGCTTCATCAAAATACAGCTATGTGGGCAAAGATAGGGAAACAAATGTAATAATAAATAATAAATGTACATTTTGCATGTTCAGAAGAAGAGCTGCCCTGTGTGCAAAAATGTAAACAGGTTTGTGTAAATTGCTCAGTGCAAAGAAAGAGAAGTAATATGAACCTGGTATTTCTTTTTTCATGTGTCTAATAGACATGAGCAAGTTCTTTGAAAAACATCTATGACCTTTGAAACATGTCTACTCTTCATGCTTTATGTTGACTATGGTTTCAATAATAATAAACATACACTATATTGCCAAAAGTATTGGGTCACCCCCTTCTAATGAACAGGTTTGACTACTTTAGTAATTTCTATGAGTACAAATCTTAATGTTAAAGCATATAATGATATTCTAGGAAATTGTGTGCTTCTAATATTATAGCAACAGTTTGGACAGGACCCTTTTCTATTCTAACATGACAATGTCTCTGTGTATAAGACAAGGTTCAAAAAGAAAATGATTGATTCAGTCAGTGTGGAAGAACTTGACTGGTCTGCATAAAACCAAGTCCTAATCCCAGTTTAACACCTCTGGTGTGACTGTAAATGAAGACCTTGAGCCAAAAACTCATCACCAAACACCAATGACTTGTACATACACTATAAAGACAAAAGTATTGGAACACCCGCTTCTTTAGAACAGAAACATGCACTTCCAAATCTGTGGCAACAAAGATGGAAACATAATTCATGTATTTAAAAATGACTGAACCCATATGTACAAGTCATTGGTGTTTGGTGATGAGTTTTTGGCTCAAGGTCTTCATTTACAGTCACACCAGAGGTGTTAAACTGGGATTAGGACTTGGTTTTATGCAGACCAGTCAAGTTCTTCCACACTGACTGAATCAATCATTTTCTTTTTGAACCTTGCCTTATACACAGAGGCATTGTCATGTTAGAATAGAAAAGGGTCCTGTCCAAACATTAAGATTTGTACTCATAGAAATTACTAAAGTAGTCAAACCTGTTCATTAGAAGGGGGTGACCCAATACTTTTGGCAATATAGTGTACATTTGCATAAAGCATCCAAATTTGTCCATGCCCATGTTGATTAGAGTATACAAATTTTGAAAAGTATTGATTTAAGGTACATTTAGAACAAATAAAAATGTGCGATTAATCGCGAGTTAACTCATGACAATCATGCGATTAATCGCGATTAATTTTTTTAATCGATTGACAGCCCTATATATATATATATATATAGGCTATTTTATTTTTTTTATTTTTTTTACCACAATCTAATATTGCATTACTTGGTCATTTTTTTTCAGGTTCATTTCAGCCTTCCAATGACATGATGCTGAAATTTTATAGCTACTACAAGCAAGCAACACAAGGCCCCTGCAACATTCCCCGTCCAGGATTCTGGGACCCTGTTGGCAAAGCCAAATGGTATTGAACCTGCTAAATGTCTAGATTAGTGATTTTTTTTATTTTATTTTTTTAAAATTTAGTTATAAGTGTTAGTAGTTCTTAAAGGTGACGTGTATTTTTTTTTCTCCGCTATTAAAATAGTCTCTCATGTCCCAGTTTAATAAAAACTGTTGACTTTCTAAAGAGTGCAAACAGTGTGAGCATTTTCAAAACATTGCTCTGTTTGCTCTCTCATGTTTGGGGATGGGATTTCAACCAATGGCAGACAGGGGTAGTGTTTGAAAAATCAGTTTGAAAACTCTCAATATTTTTGCAGTTCCATTTGTTGCCACTAGTGATGCAAAATGACGGACTTCCCCTTTAAATGAGTTTACACCATTTAGACCAGTGTCTGTAACCAAGTGAAAGTGAACTGTTGGTCTGTTGAAAGTTCACTGAGATAACAGATCGGTATCAGTATCACATCAGGTTTGTATTATTAGTAACTAGTGCCACTGAAAGTTCTGCGTTTGTACTTCTGCAAAAATCTATTTTAAAATCCTTGTTGAAAGCGTTTAATGTAACTGAGAATCAGATGAGTAAGAAAAGTAGTTTTCCACACAGACCATTTTGCTATGCTTCATGCTATTTTAGTTTTTCTCTCTTTTATACATGGATCTGAGAGTTGTTTTGAAATGTGCAAACTGCTGCTAGAGTTTCAGTTGATCGTGAGATGACAATATCAGTGTTGACAAGCTTATGAGAGAAAGTTCTCACTGACCCGTGCTGCTGCTTGTGTTTAGGGATGCGTGGAACTCTCTTGGGGAAATGTCGAAGGAGGAGGCCATGGCGGCCTATGTGGAAGATTTGAAACTGGTATAATGGTTTGATTTTTTTTAGCAGTGTTTAAAAACGTGGTATGATTTAATGTAATGGTTTGTGTAACTTTGTTTTAAATTTGCTGAATAGATCCTGGAAAGTATGCCTCTAACAAATGAGGTCGAGGAGCTTCTGCAGCTCATTGGACCGTTCTATGAGCTCATTGATGAAAAGAGGAAGATAACGCAAGTGTCAGATTTGAGCGCAGGTAAACTGAACAATAGTGCCCTCTCAGGTGAATCTCACAAAAAAATACAACAAAAATCACTTCTTTTTTTTTGTTAAATAAATTGCTAAGTATAATAATAATTTTAAAATGTATGCTATTAAAAACTGTCTAAATTCCACACATTTAAAAAAAATATCTAACAAACTAACGAAATAAATAATAATAATCTTTAATAATCATTATTGAAAAATATTTTTTACTTTTGATTCTGGGCTTAAATATGACTGGACATTTCTTTGTATAAAACATCCTTAAAATGTTAAGGAAATTAAACGTCACATCAAATTAACAATTTGTTTATCAGTTTAATTAGCATTAAAATGTCACATTTAGAAAGTGTTTATTAAATACATTTACAGTAAATAATTATATTGTCATAAGGACACATATGTCATTGGGAAATAATGCATATAACTATATATAAAAAATAAATAAAAAGCTTATATTCAATAAGGATTTTATTCAAGTCAATATATTACAATGATTTCTGAAGGATCATGGTATACTGAAAACTGTAGTGATGGCTGCTGAAAATTAAGCTTGGCATCACTGAAATAAAACACATTATTACTGTTTTGACATAAATACAGCCTTGCTAATAACAGACTTCTTTTCAAAAAATCTTACCG
This sequence comes from Schizothorax lantsangensis, assembly GCA_027422415.1. NCBI lineage: Eukaryota > Metazoa > Chordata > Actinopteri > Cypriniformes > Cyprinidae > Schizothorax > Schizothorax lantsangensis. Next base: position 6,618,466 of record CM049863.1, on the reverse strand, counting down.
ACCCCAAACGTTTAAACTGTAGTGTGCAAGTAAATAACGATAAAATCTCGTTTACATTAATTAACTAATTACCCCATTGTTTCGTGTTCAGCCCGCTTGGAAAGATTTGCTAGGCAACTTGAAGGCAAGTGACTAGCAGTGCGTTCTCCCAGCAGCCTGTGCTCTTAGTTCATAGTGTCGTAGTCCAGGTGTTTGCTTTGATCCCTCACTTGTTCACTCACTGCTGTTATTAGTGTAGATTAGTCTGGAGTCTGTGTAAGGGTGTAGTGTTACTGGTACAGCTTTACTTGTTTGTGTAATAGTCCTGATAGAACAGACCTTTTAGAAAGTGTGCCTATCAAGTTTCAGAACATATCGTCAGTGCATCATCTTACATGTGTATTGTTGTTGTCTCCAGGGTTTGGGAGCATGCTAACATCACCACCCAAAAGCGTCACAAAAAGCATCATCAGGACAATGGAGATGAACGGAAGCCTGGACAGTTACCCCATCAAAATATCAGAAACTCCAAAGACTAAATCAATAGACATGGAAGATGATAATGAGGAGGAAGATGAAGAAGCGGAGATTAAAGAGGTGAAAAAAGGTAAACCTCATAATTATTATTGCTCATACTTTAACCCTTGTATTATGTCCCGGGTCAATTTGACCCATTTTGATTTTCAAGCTGTCGGAAATACCAGTTAATCTGTAATTTTATTCTTGATATTTTGTGACTTCTTCTCATTTAGGGTCATGAACATGCATGCAAAGTGAGGATACACTGATGTGTTTTGAAATGCACACAAATAATTTTCTGACGATTTTGATATTCGCGGGTCAATTTGACCCACATTTTTTTTTATTTCAAGGCAACTATACAGCCCCAAATTAAATGTATTTCTTGGATATATGTTGCCTTTTTGGTGTTTTACTACCCCGGAAAGGGAAAAAAAAGAGCTTTTTCTCATTATTTTCAATGCTAAAAAAGACTTCCTCAGACTCAGATGGTAAAAGTGAGCTATCATTTCTATTTTCAATGTATATAAAATACTATTTAACTTATCTTTTTCTTCCAGAAATTTAACTTATCTTTTTCTTCCAGAAATTAAAATTACAGACCGTGAACATGTGTAAATAAGTTGTGTTCCAAATTTGAAGTTGATATAAAAAAATTCAGGTTCCTATGCAATTTTGTTTAGGCGTTATACAAAAACTAGCCACCGGGTGTCATTCAAACTGTCATTCCACCCGGTGTCATTCAAACATAAAAAAATGTTATGCAATTTTTCTGTCACAAATGTATACATTTTTCTCTCAATATTACTTCTATCACAAAATAACCACCAAATATGGAATCTTGAGACTCAGAACTCTCCAACGATATGTATTTTGTCAAGATTATAAAAAGTTCTGATTCTAAAAGACCGTAATACATTTTGTAAAATGACACCCCCCACTAAGGGGGAGGAGCCCGCTAAAATATTTTAAAGTACCATTTCCATGTTAACGCAATGTCTGATTTCAAAATGGTTTTCACAGGATAAATGTTGAGGTTTTATGCTTTCAAATGATATAGAATTTATGATGATTACTAAAACATGTTATAGGGAAAAATTAAATTAAATATAATTTTTGTGACAGAGGTCAGAACTCATTATGATGTAGTATATGTTTTGAGGTGCACTCTTGTCATAAATTAATCTATTACTGTTCCTACATAATTTGTAACAAAACACAGTGATAAAATATCTATTTAGGAGTCTTAGACCTTTCCAACGATATATAGTTTGTCATGATTAGATTAGGATTTAACTGTAATATAGTAGTAAACTTCTACCAGCGGGACGGTAACAGTTAAGGGGTTAAAAAATGTGGTTAAACACATTTATAAAAAATCATACTTTTTGATATTAATAGTTTGCACTGTGTGACAAATTCTGATATTAACATTTTTCTGTTCATACCTGATTCCTTCTTGTTTTTAATAATGTGATATTTAGGGAATTGCATTGTAGTCAATCAGGGTCAATCTGACCCGCTCCATCAAAATCGTACCCAGAAATCAAACACAATAAAGCTGCAGTCACATTAAAAATGTTGTAGAGAATCTTTGCAGAAGAAGCGAAAGATTTCCCCAAGCAGATTTTACAACAGTTTCAAGTTGGTTGCACAACTTTGCCATGCTGACCAACATGTGACTTCTGTGTGACCTGTCCTTTATACATTGTTACACTCTTGACAATAGACAGTGGACCTTTTTGCCTGCAAAATTGTATTAAAATATTGGCAATGTAACTGTATCTTTTGAGTTGAATAGTTTTTAATAGTCGCACATTAGAGGAGGTACTTTATTCATATCTAGAGACTAATTCTAGATGCTATTTTGGCATTGGCCAATACACCTACAAACCACTCAGAACACCTTATCAAACATACAGTATCATGAACAGTTTTGCATTGGTAAACGCCACTCATATTTCCTTCAATGCATGTGTATCATTAATAATACATTTGCTTCATTGCAAACGATGGTGTTTTTTAGCCTCTCAACTGAAGAAAAGGGCTTCTGCAGGAAGACCTAAAGGACAGGTATCTAATGGGAGTATCGGCCAAGATAAAGTCCTTGCCAATGGAACGCATGGGTCTAAGACTGATCTGAACAGGCAGGAGTCGGAAGAAGACTCTGAAAGCTTTAACCACGATAGAGATGCCATAGAGCTGAATGGACACATCAAGCGTGAGGAGAAGGACATTGGGGGTAATCATTTACCAATAAGACTTGAGTCGTTATTTTAAAAGTAAGCTCTAGGACATACTTGCAGCAGTTATCTGAACTGATCTGAATCACTCTCTTTATATGTGAAGCAGAAGACGTGTCCAGTTCTCTCCATGTGGCCAGTGATTCGGACAGCGAGGTGTACTGTGACTCCGTCGACCAGTTTGGTGGAGAAGAGGTAAGTGGATTTCAGTTACACTTAATGATGTCTGATCCAAAAATCACTTGACGCTGGGAGTGTAGGATTCAGTGTTAAATGGGATAGTTCACCCAAAAAATAGTATGGAAAAAAATACTATGGAAGTCAATTGGGTTAGAAACTGTTTGGTTAGCCACATTCTTCAAAATCTCTTCTTTTGTGTTCAGCAGAAGAAATAAATTCATACAGGTTTGGAACAACGTGAGGATGAGTAAATTTCATTTTTGGGAGAACTATCCCTTTAAGGTGTGGTCACATGAGTGAAATTTCAGCAAAATTTTGTGTTCAAAAAGGTCTGTTGTTGTCAATAGTGTATAGGTCAATGAATCACAGATCACATAGAAGTCAATTTCAAACCAAACAGATTTCTATTGGTCAGCACAGAGATCTCACATGACCACCTTGAACCTGTTGCGAAATCTGCATGGGTAAAGCTTCTGCTCTTACGCAAAATCGCATGGATTCCTATTGAAATGAAAATCGCTAAACAACGTTAATGTGACTGCATCTTTAGTCTGTTAGCACCTCTGCAATGGTTTTCCAAAATCTCCCAAAATGTCAGCAATGCATGTGCTTTGGTTCTTGGTCTCCAGGGATCTGAGCTACATGTCAGCCACTCACTGGACGTGGCCGAGGAGAGCCACAGCACACTATCCTCCACAGGAGAGATCAGATCACAAGAAGAAAGGCTGGGACCGGAAGAAGGCATACAGCATGGTGGAGAAGACGAACGGAGCAGCAGAGGAGGTTCTCAGAGGCAGGGACTTCCTGCGAATAGAAGTGACAGTTCTGTGGTCAGGAGGGGAAGAGGTACAAACCTAGCAACCAAAACCGCAGCAAAACTGTATATAAGCTCTGTTTCAAAACCTTGCTAGCTTGCTACTATTGCTTACTATTGCTTCTGTTCTGCCCAGCTTATATTTTGGTTTTTATGCATATGCTATGATATGCAAACATGCATGTACTGTATGCATGCAGCCCAATTTTCTTAGTCTGTACTAGGGCTGGGACGATACATCAATTCTGGATCGATTCTGAGAATGCATCGCGATTCCTCTGGAATCGATTCTGAGCCTAGGTTTTAACAGCAGATGGCGCTCTAATCTAGTTTTTATCCACACTCAAATGCTCATGAAGAGCGTTTGTGCTTTCGGCTGAGTCTGTAATTTCACCTCGGCTCAGAATGCTTTTATGACGCGAGATTAATGTAAACACAGCCCTCTGTGAACAGTACACCATTGTAATTCACTTCAAACTTTTCTAATTTTATGAATGATTATTTTAGGTTCAAGTGTGTGTAAGGATTTGGAAACAAGCAGAGTATGGCTGTTTCTAAAGCATGCAGTGCCATCTGATGTTCAAAACTAAGCTCAGAATCGATTCCAGAGGAATCGCGATGCATTCGGAAAATATCAGAATTGATGCTGAATCATTTCTCGATTCGCGATGCATCAGTGTATTGTCCCAGCCCTAGTCTGTACGCACAGCTCGCACACCTTACATTTTTTTGCACTAATTTGTTTGTCCGCAAGATGGCAACACTTAACCAGCCTGTGGTTTTATAGTTAAAAAAAAAACAATTAGATGAAACAACCACAAACTACTTGAGACTATGGCTGATTTTGTTTTTGTTTTTTATTTAAGCTTTTCATATTCTTCATGTTCTGTGCAGTGGTCGGTTCACAGTAGAGCCACTAAATTTCGCTAAATTGATTTCCTCTACTTTTTATAAGGATTTTCTAACCTAATCAGATGCGCCAATTCTGCATCACTTATGCAGACAATTTGTTCAAACAACTGATTCACTAATGAATAGAGGAAGTGACTGAAATGAATGGGTCATTGAATTATTCACTAACCCGATTTGTTTAGAAATGCAGATTCATTCAGTAACGAAACGGTGTGTTGCTCATAGATGCACAATAGTTCTGCTGTGGCTTTGTTTTTGTTTTGGCAAAATAGTACAAATACAGACCATATTTACGATATTATGCCTAAAATGTAAATTATAATATTAAATTCTTGTTTACTGAACTGTTGTTACATTAATAGTTCTCTAACAAGCATGCCAATACATGGTGCACATACAAATATTGGATAAAATAATCAGTTTTGGATTAAATATATTGACAATAAACTTTTCTTCATAAAATATGACCTGTGCATTGTGAGCGCACATATATTACCTTAAAATGCTCTCTAGGTTTTGGAACAGAGCTGGAATCCTCAAGTAAATTTGTTTTTGTAACTTTGTTTCTTTAATCTGTTAATGATCTACAGAATGTTTGCGCTGTTTGCACATACTGCAGCTACTTCTCCTGTGTATCAGGGTCCAGGTCACCTGCCTTTGACTCCGGGTCAGCGGGACCTCAGCGGGACCGCAGTGGGGGAGATGGGGAACGCTGGGGGACGGATGGATCTGTAACACAGAATCTAAATGAACAGATAATCTGTGCTCTGGCCAGACTGCAGGAAGACATGCAGAGCGTGTTAGAGAGGCTACACACGCTGGAAGCTCTCACAGCCTCGCAGGTTACAAACCGTCACTTTTCACTCAGTACAACAGATAACACTGATCAAGTATGAAATATTACATTTTTGATTTGTCACGTGCAACTTCTCAGGCCCGATCCTTAGCGCTGCCAACAGACTACCTGTCAGCACCTGCACATAAAACGAAGAAGGTAAAGTCATTTTAATAAGCTGATTAATGGGATGCTTTTAAGAGTTTCAAGACTTGATGTTCACCCAAAATGAACATTCTGTCATCATTCACTCACCCTCAAGTTGTTCCAAACATGTATGAGTTTCTTTCTTCTGTTGAATACAATATTTTGAAGAATTGTGGTTACTAAACATTTTCTAGTCCCATTGACTTCCATAGTATTTCTTCCATAGACTGATTACCCACATTATTCAAAATACCTTCTTTTATGTTCAACAGAAGAAAGAAATTCCTACTGGTTTGGAAGAACTTGAGGGTGAGTAACTGATGGCAGAATGTTCGTTTTTGGGTGAACTATCCCTTTAAAAGGAGAGCATTCCTGTAGCTCAATGCCGAGGTTATGGGTTCGATTCCCACTGAATGCATGAACTGATAAAATGTAAACCTTGAATGCATTTCAAGTCTCCTTGGATAAAAGCATCTGTCAAATGCATAAATATAAATTTTGATTGGGACAGATTATGTCCCAAATTATTTTTATTAATTTTATTTAACTATGCCATTGCCATAGAATGAGGGCTAACATAATATTTTCATTATCATTTATTCTTATTATTTAAACTTTCCAGAAGCCGTCCTGGTGGCCTTTTAATGTGTCTCCTGGAACTGTGGCCTTTGCTGTCATCTGGCCGTTTGTGGTGCAGTGGCTCATCCGTCTGTATGTGCAGCGCAGGAGAAGGTACGTGCTGACCCATTCACTGTCTAGTGCTAACTTACTATTCTCTGTATTTTCTCAAAAATATATCTCAAAAGTGTGGGGTAAATTAATTATTTTATATAGCAAGAATACATTCAATTGATTAAAAGTGACAGTAAAGACATTTATAAAACAAAAGATTTATATTTCAAATAAATGCTGTTCTTTTGAACTTTCTATTCATCAAAGAAACCTGAAAAAGAAAAATTGTTATTACAACTATCATTATAAAATGTTATTATAAATATTAACTGTTTTTAACATTGATAATAATGGGAAATGTTTTTTGAGCACCAAATCAGCCTGTTAGAATGATTTCTAAAGGTTCATGTAACAGTGAAAGCTGGAGTAATAATGCTGAAAATTCAGCTTTGCATCACACAAATAAATTACATTATAAATATATTAAACTTAGTGCTGTTTAAATTTAATTAAAAATTTGAAAATTTGATCATTGGTGATGAGTTTTTGGCTCAAGGTCTGCATTTACAGTCACACCAGAGGTGTTAAACTGGGATTAGGACTTGGTTTTATGCAGACCAGTCAAGTTCTTCCACACTGACTGAATCAATCATGTCTTTTTGAACCTTGTCTTATACACAGAGGCATTGTCATGTTAGAATAGAAAAGAGTCCTGTCCAAACTGTTGCTATAATATTAGAAGCACACAATTTCCTAGAATATCATTATATGCTTTAACATTAAGATTTGTACTCATAGAAATTACTAAAGTAGTCAAACCTGTTCATTAGAAGGGGGCGACCCAATACTTTTGGCAATATAGTGTATGATCATATTTAAGGCTAGAGAAAAACTTGGCAAATGTGGAAGTGATGGCAGATGTGTTAAAGATTGGATCATCTTGTTACAGAAGAATCAACTGAAAGGAATCGACTGATGGTTCGACACCTCTGCAGACCCAGAGGAGAACCGTGTTACACATTTAGGAGGAGGAGGGTGTTTCTCAGCCTGTCCCTTGATCTCGAACTCCTGCTTTTGCACTATGATGACAACTCTAAGAATTAGCAAATGGAAAGACAGAGTGAATGTATGGTGCAGCTTATCACAAGATTTTTTTGTACTTTTTCTTTTTTTAATGTAACAACATGCTAAGTCGGGAATCCCCAATTTCACTAATTAAAAGTAGAATTTTCATAGTAGTTATGAAAATGCTGTTAAGAGAAATCCATTATTAAGGGCATTATAATAACTTTCATGTCAAGTATATATAATTCAGTGTTCTGCGCACATAGCTGCTATCTGTCATTAATACTGTAGCAAAGTGTGAGATGCACTGATGAGTACAGCACAGGTGATTTCTGCTTGAATATCTCTGATTCTTGCCATGTTTGACAGAAAAGAGCCCATATTTGGGGTTTGAAACTTAATGGGAATAAATCAGGACTCCTCAAATTGTTGGAGGTTGTTTGAGTAAGATTTTTAAATGTACATAAATATCTAGACTTAGCGTTTGCTCAAATGAGCTGTGGTGCTCTTTAAAGCCATAATGAAAAAAACATGCATATTAAACTGACCCTTTGCTTTGAAAATCTGAGAAAAGAGTCAGAAGGCAATATAGAACACTATGTTCTTCATCCATTCAACATCCCATCCTGATGCCTGCAAAGATCTAACCTATTAGGTACCCTCAAAAGTGTGTAGACACAAAGCCATACATCTTCAAAATGTCTGAATGTCACCAGCCTAAAGGAATAGTTCACCTAAAAATGTCAATTTGCTTAACATTTACTGTCCCACAGGCCATCCAAGATGTAGATAAGTTTTTCTTAATCAGAACCAATTTGGAGAAATTGCATGGGTGCCGTCAGAATTAGAGTCCAAACAGCTGATAAAAACATCACAATAATCCACAAGTAATGCAAGTAATCCACAAGGTGCATGTTTGTAATAAATCTATCAAACTCTTGCTTCCGGCTAAAATACCTCTATCAATAATATCGCTTTCTCCAGTGAAGTCTCGTCTGAATCAGGAGGATGTTTCTTACAAACACGCAGCTTTTCATTTCACAATGTTAATTGATGGACTGAAGTTGTGTGGATTATTGTGATGTTTTTAGCAGCTGTTTGGACTCTCATTTTGACGGCGCCCATTCACTTCAGATGATCCATTGGTGAGCAAGTGATGGAATGCTACCTTTCTCCAAATCTGTTCTGATAAAGAAACAAACTCCTTTATATCTTGAATGGCCGGAGGGTGAGTACATTTTCAGCATTTGTTTTTTCTTTATTTTTGAGTGAACTATTCCTTTAAATCCGGAATATCAAAGCAAGTGTCATTTATTTGAAAGAAAGACAAGCACACATTTCAAGAAAAACATTTCACAAAAAAAAGTGTAGTTTCAAATAATAAAGCGGTGATTAAATAAATGAAGTTTAAGAGACGCAGTGACATTCAAACATTAGTGTGACTCAAGTGTGGATATATTTTTTGGGTCCGCTGTATTTTATCAGTGCATTTCTCAACACGGTTGCATCGTTACTAATGTTAATTCATGTCTATGGTGATTTATTTGAATATTACTGCGAGGACTGTATGCATGAGAAGTTCAAAATCTTTGTCAATGTTTGCAGGATGTAATTGAGATCAAAAACTATATTTGAATAACAAAGCACTTTCGATGAATGTGAAGACAGTGACAGATTAAGAGCTGAAATAAATAATATTTGTAATGTTTGGAGCCCTATGACTAATATAAGACTGAAATCTAATGAATCATTTACAAAGGCAGTTTTTTTTTTCTTAGGTTTTTTTTATACTGAAAATTGCAAGTGTTTTGTTTCATTGTCGTTTGTTTAAATTAGTCAATGTTAATAATTCCTTTAATAATTGTATATTAGATATGTGCAAAAATATATACTTAGAAAAAGTTCTATTTTAATTGTACAATACTGTAATGTAGCATTTGCATATATCATTGATGTCTGTAATACTACTTGAAATCGTCTGTAGAGCAGGAGGTTCTTGATTAATGCTTTTGTTTAGACTAAACACACTATGTTCCTTTTAACCATTGTAAATTTTCAGATGATCAACGTATGTTTCACCACTGTCACAATACATGTCATTCAATATATCACACTTATATCATCAAATGTATTTTTTAGCTGCTGTATTTGTAATATAATCAGTGCTGGGTAGATTACTTACACATTGTAATCCATTACTGATTAAAAAATCAAAAATTGTACAGTAATGCATTGGATTGCACATATTAGGTAATGTATTCTGATTACTTTTGACATGTTTAAGAAAATATATTCCATTCTTTATCAACATCAAGAAGTCCATTAAACATTGGGGGGTATTCCGGAAAGCAGGTAATGTGACGTAGCAGGGTATGTTTAAATTAGTGCTGTCAAAAGATTAATCGTGATTAATCACATACAAAATAAAAGTTTTTGATTGCATAATATACACACGTGGTCAGAATTGTTGGTACCCTTGGTAAATATGATCAAAGAAGGCTGTGGAAATAAATGTGCATTGTTATTCCTTTTGATCTATTATTTGAAAAAAATCTAAGCTTTCATTGGAGAATAAGAATTTTAAATGGGGGGAAATATTATGAAATAAATGTTTTTTTTTCTCACGTGTTGGACACAGTTACTGGTACCCCTAGAAATTATTATGAGTAAAATATCTCTGCCATTCATATTTACAATTTTGAGCACACCAGCGTGATTATGGACATGAAATTATCCAGCCATGGCTTCCTGTTTCACAGAAATATAAATGGGAGGGAAAACAAAACAAAGGCCAAATTCCAAATGAATCATCCATCACAATGAGAAACACCAAAGAACATATTTCTGATGTGCAGCAAAATATAATTGAGCTTCACAAATCAGAAAGTGGCTGACCTAAGGGTAAAATAGGTCATTTTCACATATTTAGTTTATTTGACTGTAGAATTCTAACAGAATGTGCTATTTTCAAGTGCAAGTTGTCATTTTTTTCAGAAAACAGATGGCTTTCAAAAAAGTACAGTTTTTGACCATTAATGTTGTGTGGTGAGTTTGTAAACAGAATTTAAATGGACAAAAATAAACAGTAATACATTTTCTGTTTTTTGTTTATAGAAAAAGAGAAAAAATCATGATCGAAATAATCCAACACTTCTTACTTCAAAATTCAACTATTATATACAAGTATTTTTGGGACACTGCACAGTTTTCATTCAGGAGGCTTTTTTGTTCATACACGCAGGGATGGGCAGTATTTCAAATACATGTAGGCCTATTTAAAATACGTATTTGAAATACCAAATGACTCCATCTAGAATTGGGTAAAGATATTTTCTGGATTCCTGTAAGGAAATAAGGAATAGTACTGCCTTCATGTGCTATCAAAATTTCCTATTTCCAATTTCAGAAGTCCTGATTACAAGCATGTCGCATTCAAGTGCTTTGCTGTTGGAAATAATAGGAAATGTGGAGGATGCCAGGTTTCCTGGGAAAATCTTATTAACAGCCAAAATCGTAGATATTTAATTTTGAATAAAATGTAGCATCCCATTTGTTGACAACTATATCATCATTCACAGTGCTATCTTTACAGTTAGCTTGTTGATGATTCAAAAAATCCACCATTGTGCCCATACCTAAGAAAAATAAAATCACATGCTTGAATGACTGGAGGCCCGTTGCTCTGACACCATCTTCAGCAAGTGTTTTGAGAAGCTCATCAGAGACCACATCTGCTCTGTGCTGCCTGCCTCACTGGACCCACTACAATTTGCATACCGCAGAAACCGTTCCACAGACGACGCTATTGCCTTCACCCTGCACACTGCTCTCTCCCACCTGGAAAATAAGAACACCTATGTGAGGATGCTGTTCGTGGATTATAGTTCAGCATTTAACACCATAGTGCCTGCCACACTGGTTGAGAAGCTCCAGACTCTGGGACTGAACAGATCTCTGTGCAGCTGGATCCTGGACTTCCTGACAGGCAGAAGTCAGGTGGTCAGAATGGGCAACAACACCTCATCTCCCCTGATCCTCAACACTGGTGCCCCGCAGGGCTGCATCCTCAGCCCACTCCTGTACTCCCTGTACACACACGACTGTACAGCTACACACAGCTCCAACGTCATCGTCAAATTTGCCGATGACACAACGGTGATAGGCCTGATCACCGACAATGATGAGACGGCCTACAGAGAGGAGGTGAGAACCACCTCTCACTCAACATCGACAAGACCAAGGAGCTGGTGGTGGATTTCAGGAGACAGAGCAGAGAACACACACCCATCTGCATCAACAAGACACCTGTGGAGCGGGTAAACAGCTTTAAGTTCCTCGGCGTTCACATCACCGAGGATCTCACATGGTCTGCTCACACAGCGCAGTGCTGAAGAAGGCACATCAGCGCCTCTTCTTCCTGAGACGGCTGAGGAAGTTTGGAATGAGCCCCAGCATCCTCAGATCCTTCTACACCTGCACTGTGGAGAGCATCCTGACCGGCTGCATCACCGCCTGGTTTGGAAACAGCACCGCTGGCAACCGCAAAGCTCTGAAAAGGGTCGTGCGAACTGCCCGCCACATTGTTGGAGGTGAGCTTCCCTCCCTCCAGGATATCTACACCAGGCGGTGTATAAGGAAAGCCAGGAGGATCATCAAGGACTCCAGCCATCCATCCCACAGACTGCTCTCTCTGCTGCCCTCAGGGAGACGTCTCCGCAGCATCCGATCCCGCACTAGCCAACTGAGGGACAGCTTTTTCCCTCAGGCTATCAGGCTAATGAACAGTCAGAACTAATTCACCCTACATCAAACTCCCACTCACACAACATGCCATGCACTGCACTTTAACACCGTTCTACTGGACTACACGCACACACTGCAATAATACAACCTATCTGCTATCACTGGATACCATACAATGCACATCCACGACATTGCATATGTATAATCTGTTGCACCTTTGCACAACTATCTATTGCACAACTAATCTGTTGTAAATGTATAATCTGTTGCACCTTCACATATTACTACAACCCCAAATCAGAAAAAGTTGGGACAGTATGGAAAATGCAAATAAAAAAAGAAAGTAGTGATTTCTAAATTTACTTTGACTTGTATTTCATTGCAGACAATATGAACACAAAATATTTCATGTTTTGTCTGGTCAACTTCATGTCATTTGTAAATATACATCCTTTCCTGTCATTCAGACCTGCAACACATTCCAAAAAAAGTTGGGACAGGAGCAATTTAGGGCTAGTAATGAGGTAAATTGGTTAAATAATGATGTGATTTGAAACAGGTGATGTCAACAGGTGATTGTAATTATGATTTGGTACAAAAGCAGCATCCAAGAAAGGTCTAGTCCTTTAGGAGCAAAGATGGGCCGAGGATCGCAAGTTTGCCAACAAATACGTGAGAAAATTATTGAAATGTTTAAAAACAATGTTCCTCAAAGAAAGATAGGAAGAGATTTGGATATTTCACCTTCAACAGTGCATAACATAATTAAAAGATTCAAGGAATCTGGAGGAATTTCAGTGCGTAAAGGACAAGGGCGCAAGCCTAAGCTGAACAACCATGATCTCCGATCCCTCAGGCGGCACTGCATCAAGAATCGTCATTCATCTATAAGCGATATCACCACATGGGCTCAGGACTACTTTGGCAAACCTTTGTCAAGTACCACAATACGTAGTTACATCCACAAATGCCAGTTAAAACTGTACTGTGCCAAAAGGAAGCCCTATGTTAACAGTGTCCAGAAGCGCCGTCGACTTCTCTGGGCTCGGAGGCATCTGGGATGGACCATCACACAGTGGAAACGTGTACTGTGGTCAGATGAATCAGTATTTCAGGTATTTCTTGGGAGGAATGGACGCCGTGTGCTCCGGACCAAAGAAGAAAAGGATCATCCAGACTGTTACCAGCAACAAGTCCAAAAGCCAGGGTCTGTCATGGTATGGGGTTGTGTCAGTGCCCTTGGCAAAGGTAACTTGCACTTCTGTGATGGCACCATTAATGCTGAAAAGTACATAGAGATTTTGGAGCACAATATGCTGCCTTCAAGAAGACATCTTTTCCAGGGACGTCCATGCATATTTCAACAAGACAATGCAAAACCCCATTCTGCACACATTACAAAGTCCTGGTTGCGGAGGAAGAGGGTACGGGTACTTGACTGGCCTGCCTGCAGTCCCGACCTGTCTCCAATAGAGAATGTGTGGCGCATTTCTCTATTGGCAACATTACAAAGTGGTAAATGCTTTACTGTCCCAACTTTTTTTGGAATGTGTTGCAGGTCTGAATGACAGGAAAGGATGTATATTTACAAATGACATGAAGTTGACCAGACAAAACATGAAATATTTTGTGTTCATATTGTCTGCAATGAAATACAAGTCAAAGTAAATTTAGAAATCACTACTTTCTTTTTTTATTTGCGTTTTCCCTACTGTCCCAACTTTTTCTGATTTGGGGTTGTATGTATAGATGTGTACATAATGAATGTGGACATACGGTGTATTGGTAACTAAGTATGTCTTTATAAGTACACTGTGTGTATTGAGTATGTGTATTTTGCACATTGTCTTCTGTACAGTCTGTAAATATGTACTGTCTATATGTAAATTGTTTTGTTTTTTTTGCACTGTCTGGAGCACGCTCTCAAGAATTTCACTCACCAAGGCACTCGTGCTGTGGTGATGTGACAATAAAAGTGATTTGATTTGATTTGATTCTGGATTTTCGACAAAAGAGTTCAAATCTGCATACAAGGAAATAGCACGGTTGCATCAACAAATGTGTTTTTATATCAGTTTTGCATTTGTCAACACTATGGGGTAGGTTTAGGGTTGGGTTTGGTGTAGGGCATATTTCCAACATGATAGAGCATTCATTTTTAGTGACGGTCCCCGGATATTTGAATTCTGAAGCAACGTAATAAAAACATTCCAGGGTTCACGTATTGAACCCGTGTTTTAGGGCCACTCAGTGGACATTTCTCGACACGTGCAGTAAGGTACGTAAAAACGGTCTCGCTAAAAAGTGCACCCAGGTACGTTTATGCTATGAGACCAGGTTGGGATTTTCAGTCAAATACAAGCTGTATTGCTGTGTATAAACACTACTATGTGCATGACTTTAACATTAAAACAAGGTGATCTTGCTTTTGTGGGAAAAAAAAGCATACCTGTCTCAGCAGGTAAAAAAGAGCACTAGCAAGGGGTACATAGCATTAGCACTAGTCAGTCTTAGTTAGTTTTTTTTTTTTTTGTCAGATTTTGGTTTTATCAACTAGCTAGTCAAATGTGTTCATTAAACTGTAATCACTGCTTGCTATGGCGATATGACTACAGGTGCATCTCAATAAATTAGAATGTCGTGAAAAAGTTCCTTTTTTTTCTTGTAACTTATTTCAAAAAGTGAAACTTTCATATATTTTAGATTCATTACATGTAAAGTAAAACATTTCAAAAGTTTATTTTGTTTTAATTTTGATGATTAGAGCTTACAGCTCATGAAAGTCAAAAATCAGTATCTCAAAATATTAGAATATTTACATTTGAGATTCAATAAATGACCATCCATACAGTATAAATTTTGGGTATCTCTTGTTCTTTGAAACCACAATAATGGGGAAGACTGCTGACTTGGCAATGATCCAGAAGACGAACATTGACACCCTCCACAAAGAGGGTAAGTCACAGAAGGTCATTACTGATAGTTGTGGCTGTTTACAGAGTGCTGTATCAAAGCATATTAAATGCAAAGTTGACTGGAAGGAAGAATTTGGGTAGGAAAAGGTGCAAAAGCAACAGGGATGACCGCAAGCTTGAGAATACAGTCAAGCAAAGCTGATTCAAACACTTGTGAGAACTTCACAAGGAGTGGACTGAAGCTGGAGTCAGTGCATCAAGAGTCACCACGCTCAGACGTCTTCAGGAAAAGGGCTACCAAGCCACTTCTGAACCAGAGACAACGTCAGAAGCATCTTACCTAGGCTGTGGAGAAAAAGAACTCAGTGGTCCAAAGTCCTCTTTTCAGATGAAAGTAAATTTTGCATTTCATTTGGAAATCAAGGTCCCAGAGTCTGGAGGAAGAGTGGAATGGCACAGAATCCATGTTGCTTGAAGTCCAGTGTTAAGTTTCCACAGTCAGTGATGATTTAGGCTGCCATGTCATCTGCTGGTGTTGGTCCACTGTGTTTTCTGAAGTCCACAGTCAACGCAACCATCTACCAGGAAATTTTAGAGCACTTCATGCTTCCTTCTGCTGACCAGCTTTATGGAGATGCGGATTTCATTTTCCAGCAGGACTTGGCACCTGCCCACACTGCCAAAGGTACCAAAAGCTGGTTCAATGACCATGGTGTTACTGTGCTTGATTGGCCAGCAAACTCGCCTGACCTGAACCCCATTGAGAATCTATGGGGTATTGTCAAGAGGAAGATGAGAGACACCAGACCCAACAATGCAGATGACCTGAAGGCCACTGTCAAAGAAACCTGGGCTTCCATACCACCTCAGCAGTGCCACAAACTGATCACCTCCATGCCACGCCGAATTGAGGCAGTAATTAAAGCAAAAGGAGCCCCTACCAAGTATTGAGTACATATACAGTAAATTAACATACTTTCCAGAAGGCCAACAATTCACTAAAAATGTTTTTTTATTGGTCTTATGAAGTATTCTAATTTGTTGAGATAGTGAATTGGTTCGTTTTTGTTAAATGTGAGCCTAAATCATCGCAATTAAAAGAACCAAAGACTTAAACTACTTCAGTCTGTGTGCATTGAATTTATTTAATACACGAGTTTCACAATTTGAGTTGAATTACTGAAATAAATGAACTTTTCCACGACATTCTAATTTATTGAGATGCACCTGTATATAAATGTCAGCGATGATATAAAGTGTAAATCGATTGAACTTTTTCTATATAATTTCTACATCATCGTGATATGCAAATATATCTGTGGAGCTTTTAGTAGGCAGGAGCTATTGACACGGTCAGAGCGATAAAGAAACATGGATAAATGAGTAATAAGCAGCTTTCTGTGGGTGTGTACCCCAAGACAAATAACTATAATGCTAATAATAAAGATATACATTTAAAAAATAAATTGTTCTAAGGGCATATTCACACTAGGCACGTTTGTCTTGTACTAAAGCCCAAGCGCGATTGTCCTTTCACTAACAGACAGATATCACAGGATTATTACAGAGACAGCTGAGGATAATGGTGGAATTTGCAGCTTTACTCACAAACTACAATACATGTTCATCAATAAGATGAGAACCAGACCCATTATAAATCTAAATGTACTCTAAATTAAATTAATTGAAAAGTGTGATATCCAAGTAGTAATAAAGATTATAGTGAATTAACTGTCCCATGCTCCAACGCGGTTAGCAATACACACTACACCTCTTCAAGCAGGCCAGGGTAAAACCAACCGCACTGGACATGGTACAGTGCAGTCACACTTGTGAACAATAATAACCAACTGCAGAACCGCAGAACCATTACATCACAGCAGCGCCAGGCCAGCAGTCTGACGCCGGAAGTGGTCTCATGTCGGAAGTAGGCTGAGTTTATGACATAAACAATAATGGCGGATAAGAACACAGTGAAAATGTATTTAATCGATCAAATTTCTTTATTTTATGCCTTTAATCGTTTGTTGTTTGATAAGCAATTTATACAGAACATGTCTCTAGTCTATTTGTTGTAAATGTGCTGTGTGATGAAGTGAATTATCGCGTCTGTTGATATTTTAAAACTTGATCATCTCACTTTGTGATGGATTGTTAACTTGGCACTGTATTTTATTTCAGTGGTTACATTTTCTGATGCTGACCAATGTTTTATGCAGATTTTTTTATTTTATTTATACAGGCATATTACGATTCAGAGATGCTCAGCTTTACTCAGAGGCAGACAAAGTACACAACTCAATTACTTGAGTGAAAGTACAGATACTGTTGGTCAAATATTACTCCATTACAAGTGAAAGTTGTAAAGACAGATTTTTTACTTAAGTAAAAGTACAGAAGTACTTGCTTTTAAAAGTATTTATACTGACCAAAATTATAAACGCAACACTTTTGTTTTTGCCCCCATTTTTCGTGAGCTGAACTCAAAGATCTAAGACTTTTTCTACGTACACAAAAGGCCTATTTCTCTCAAATATTGTTCACAAATCTGTCTAAATCTGTGATGGTGAGCACTTCTCCTTTGCTGAGATAATCCATCCACCTCACAGGTCTGGCATATCAAGATGCTGATTAGACAGCATGATTATTGCACAGGTGTGCCTAAGGCTGGCCACAATAAAAGGCCACTCTAAAATGTGCAGTTTTACTGTATTGGGCGGGGGGGTCCAGGGCGGTCCGAAAACCAGTCAGTATCTGGTGTGACCACCATTTGCCTCATACTGTCAGTCCTCTGTCATGTGTGTCTTGTGTTCCCGCCTCATGTTTCCATATTTGGTTTGTTTCCTGTCCTTGTTTAATGTGATCATTAGTTAATTCTTGTCCAGCCGTGTCTGTGTAATTGTCTATGATTATCCCTTGTATTTAAGTCCTGTCTGTTCTGTTAGATTTTGTCTGGTCTACTCATTACTTCCCGGTGTTTCTGTGAGTCTGCCTTGCCTTGTCTTGCCCTGATGTCTGCATTAAAGACTATTATTTGAGTTTACTCCTCGTCTCCATGTTCCCTGTGTCCCCCTGCTGTGTGCACCGTGACAGAAGACCAGACCTAACAGTAAGCGGCGCCCACCTCGTTTTGTTTTTCAGTCTTTTGTTTTGTTGCTGCCTGTCTGTTTTGTCCCTCGCCTCGTTTTGTTTAGCCCGCGGATTCGTTTTTAAAAGTCTTTTGTCACGCCGCCGTTCACCCAGCCCGCCGATGTTGCTCACCCAAGCCCGCCTGTCTGTTCACCCAGACCCGCCGTTGTCACGCCCCTCGCGGCATGGAAGTCGCCACTCGTCCTCCCGCTAAGCCACCGGCCCGCCGCTTCAAGCCCGCCGGCCAGCCCGCGGATGATGCGTGGGAGTTCGGTGGGAGGCGGTTCCTCGTGGCCATGGAGGCCGAGTGCTGTCGCAAGTCCTGCTGAGGGGCTGTCATGCCCAGAGGAGCACCCAGCCCGCCGTTCATGTCCTGTTTGTCGGGAGGGCTTTCCTGTCCTGTCCTGACGTTCCTGTCTGTCACGATACCCCCTAACTACCCCGCCGTCCGCCTCCTGGCTCACCCAGCCCGCCGATCATCTGTCGTTCCACTCTGGAGATCCTGTCTTCCGGTATGTCTGTCCGCCGCAGAGTTATGTCGCCATGTGTGTCTTGTGTGGTTTCCTATTTGGTTTGTTTCCTGTCCTTGTTTAATGTGATCATGCCAGCCGCTCTATGATTACCCTTGTATTTAAGTCCTGTCTGTTCCGTTTTCAGCCCGCCGTTCGCGGGAGATCACTCCTCGTCTCGGCGCCGTTCGTGGCTCACAGGTTGTTGATTGTGGCCAGTCCACTCCTCTTCAATGGCTGTGCCGTTGGCAGGAACGCGGGAGATCACGCAATGGGTGACATGCCAGTGAGTCCGCAAGTTTTATTTGGCTCACCCAGTCGGGGCTCCATGGACAGTGCGCCATAAGATAAAATGAATAAAAAATAAGATATAAAGAATAAAATATAAAAGTTCGCGGGAATTAAATATTAAGATCATGACGTACAGAGAGGAATGTGCAAACGTCATGGTTGTGGCAAAAAAAAATAAGTAAATATAAAAATAAGATAAGATATGTTCACAGAAAGTGTTGTGTGCCAGGCCCGCTGTTTGCCTTGGGAGATCACGCCCCCATCCGCAGCTCTGCTCACCCTAAGCCACCGGCCCGCCGCTGACTCAAGCCCGCCGGCCAGCCGCTGACTCAAGCCCCATGGATCCAGTCCACATGTTCCGGCCAGGAGTGCCGTGTCTCTTTTGAAGTCCACAATGTCTTGTTGTGCCCACAGGAACATTTTAAACTTACCATGATGTGTCTTGTCTCCACCTGTCCAAGTATGCGGAGACTCATTGTCTGGAAATGCAGGCGAACCACAGTTCCTCAGCAAATTTGATAATAGATGTGGTTGTGAGAGGACACACAGTCATGTGTGTAGAGGAGGCCAGGGGTCCCAGCCGCCTGCCCCTCCTGTCGCAGAAGTGGAAGCGGTTGCTGAGGTGAACTGGCCTACCTTCACCCTGTGAGGTCTGCCGGTGAGGAAATCCTGACTCCTCGTCAGAGTGAATTGTTTGCCCAGGCCTGTGAGTTTGGAAGCCTCAGCTTGATGGGTGCTATGGTGTTAAAAGCGAGCTATAGTCCAGGAATAGGGCTTCAGGTTCCTGTGGGCTGTCAATGTGTGTGAGGGAGGAGTGGAGAATGTGAGAGATGTCATCAGTTGATCTATTGGAGCGTAGGCAAACTGAAGAGGGCCCAAAGTAACAGGGATGGAGGAGCTAAGGGCTCTTAACAAGTTTCAAAACCCTGTCATGACTATAGATGTGAGGGCCCTGTACGATAGTCATTCCAAGAGGGTTTATTGTCTAGGTCCAGCCCCGGAGGGCTCCTGATATGGATTTTTTAAAGGAGGTGGGAACTACCAGAGGTAGCCAGGGAAATTGAACAAACCAGCAACCCCATGATCTCGACCTGCCTGTGATCCCGTGTCCAGCGCTTTCCTGATGTTCACTCCCTTTAGTGCCCTCCGAACCTCGTCCTCCGTCCGGTGATCCAGATTCTCGCTTCTCTGCCTGCTGCTCCACCATCGCCGCCAGAGAGCTGCCGCCATGCAATCAAAGCGACCAGAGTTTAATTCTCGGCCAGCGACGGATCTGCACCACCTCCGCGGAGGATTTGTTTCCAAAGGCACAGATGGTCCTTAGTCCCTGCCACATGCTCGAGAGTCATGAGCTGAAAAGAGCTCCCAAGCTCCAATCTTTGTCTGTTGGCGGCCACTCTGGAGGTCATAACCCGTCCTGCTTTATACTCACTCATATTCCGGTCCATGGCAGTCTGTCCTGAGGGGCCTCCAGATTGCCCACCCAGAGTTTTATAGGGAAAGTCAGTCATCGTTTCTGTCTGTCGGTAATGTTTACAAAGCTCACTGCTACCTCTGAACTGTGACGTTCAGATGAGCCGCCTCATCCCAGTCGACGTTCAAGAGCCGCCTGTAGCATATTCAGAGTGGGAGAACCAACGGTCACTTCCCTTTCACCGGGGGTTTCCTGTGCGAGCCTTTGTTTATATTCCGGTGTGAGGAAAATGGCGGCGTGTCCGATTTACCAAAGGCCGGTAGTGAACGGGCCTTTAGGCATTCTAAACTGAGAGTAGCAGTGATCCAGTGTATTCGGTCCTTGTGGACAGGATAATGCTGGTGAAAGTCGGCATGACCTGCCTGAGGTTGGCTTTGTTAAAATCCCCCGCTTGATATTTAAGGCAGCATCAGGATGTCTGTTAATTAGCCGTTTTCATCTGGTCTACTCGTGAAGTACTTAGACAAAGCCAAGCCGGTGTTTCTGCCTGAGGTGGAATCTAAGCAGCAGTAGCGATGACCACGGAGAACTCGCGGGGTAAATAGAATGGGCCGGCAAATGATGGATGATGTTCCAGATGAGGCGAGCAGGATCGCGACAGAGAGGAGATATTCCTGGGGTCACACCATCCTTGTTAGTCATCAAACACACTCCTCCACCCTTGGATTTACCGGCCTCTGTGTTCCCTGTCCATCCGTAAAACAGAGAAGTTGTCAGACGGCGTTACAGCAGTGTCCGGAACCGAGGGCGTGAGCCATGTTTCAGACAAACAGATGATGTTACAGTCCCTTATGTCCCGTGTAACACTTATCCTGGCTCTAAGATCGTCCATCTTAGAGTTGATCCAAGGATTGGACATTAGCGAGCAGAATGTTTGTAAAGGACGACTGTGAGCCCTTTTCCTCAATCTGTTTCGAATACCAGCGCTATTTCCACTGTGTTTTTTGTTCTGTCTCCTGTGTCCTTTGTTCAATGGCTGCGTTCCGAAGAATCTCAAGAGGCCACGATGGATTCGGTGATAAAGTGTCCTGGAACCAGGTTAGTGAAGCTGGTTTCCAATGTCCAAGAGTGTACTTTTGTCGTCTAGGCTGATCAGTGCCGACGTTATGTGTGTAAAACATAGAAATCAAAAGTAAGTAAAAAAGTAAATAAAAGCATAGTCTTAGCGGAGCGACCCGGACGGCGGCCGAACATAGCAGCGCCATCTTGAGTTAAATGGATGCTGGCCATGCAAGAACTGGGATGTTTTCAGCTTCCAGGAATTGTGTACAGATCTTGCAACATGGGGCCGTGCATTATCATGCTGCAACATGAGGTGATGGTCGTGGATGAATGGCACAACAATGGGCCTCAGGATCTTGTCACAGTATCTCTGTGCATTCAAAATGCCATCAATAAAATGCATCTGTGTTCGTTGTCCATAACATACGCCTGCCCATACCATAACCCCACCGCCACCATGGGCCACTCGATCCACAACGTTGACATCAGCAAACCGCTCACCCACATGACGCATACACGCTGTCTGTTATCTGCCCTGTACAGTGAAAACCGGGATTCATCCGTGAAGAGAACACCTCTCCAAAGTGCCAGAAGCCATCGAACGTGAGCATTTGCCCACTCAAGTCGGTTACGACAACGAACTGCAGTCAGGTCGAGACCCCGATGAGGATGATGAGCATGCAGATGAGCTTCCCTGAGACGGTTTCTGACAGTTTGTGCAGAAATTATTTGGTTATGCAAACCGATTGTTGCAGCAGCTGTCCGGGTGGCTGGTCTCAGACGATCTTGGAGGTGAAGATGCTGGATGTAGGGTTGTAACGATATACCGGTATGACGATATACCACGATATAAACGCGTACGATTATCATACCATGTACATTTGCTTATCTACGGTATTGGGAGAAAATAAAAGACGCAGAATCTCACCTGCGCCTAGGCAACAACTTTCCACTGAACTGTTCTCTTGCTCCACCCACACGTGCAGCAGAGACAACATCAGAGACAGAGGCCGTTTTCTCTAATCTCTATCCCACGTCGAAATATAAGTTAAAATTGGCAGTATGGGAATACTTTGGATATAGAAAAGACGAATGATTATTTGTCCTCGAGGATAGACAGAGTTCGCAAAAACTGTGGTCGCAAAGCGGCTGCAAAAAGAGGAAACACATCGAACACGTTTACCTAAACTTCAGAACACCACCCCTCTGTGCAGAAACAGTTATATCCCATTTATAACTTAAGGTTAAAGCCTTATGATTTCCGTGATGCGGAGTGAATCCCAGAATCCAGTCATGACAATGCATTTACAATGCAGATGTCACATAAAATGCGCGATTTGATGGATTGATGAATAAATAAAAAACAGAGCTGTCAAATCACATGGTCTAGTGTCTGTGATTATTAAAGCGCAAAAACACTGCTATATAAAAATAGAATCTGTTTGTTTTGCGCGTCTCTCTGTGAATGAATGAGCGGCGTTGTGTCGTGTACTACATACTCAAGTATGCGCGCTGGCACCGCTCATAGTGTTAACAGCACCTGCTGTCTCACTATCTGAAGACGTGAACACAAACACTGAGAGCCTCACTGACACTGAGAGAACAATTAATAATCCTTTCATCATTTTATTTGAGAAAACCACTGTCAAATACGCTGACACTCAAAGCTCTTCACTACTACCCGTCAAAATAAAAGTCCGCTTTTTAACTCGAAGAAATTGACAGAAATTACGATTGTAGCTACTATAATGTAGCCTACTTCTAAAATAATAATAATAATAATAATAATAATTTATAGAAGCATTTAAGGAATATATTATTTAATATAATTATAATTCCCCCCTCATTTTTATTTGGTAAATTTATGTTGTGCATAAATTACGAAAACATAAAAGGATAAAAGTTATTTTCATTTGATTACATTTTAAAGCATTAATTAAATTGTTAAAGTTTTATGCATTAATTTCATTACCACCATTTTTGATAGTATATTTGTATTATATCATAAAAGTACAGAATCCAGAAAAATTAAGTCAAACCAGAATTTCTGAATTGTTATGAATTATTAATGATGAATATAAGTTGTTAAACTAATATATAATCAATGATGAAATTTTGATTAATGAAATTTGAATAAACACATGGTTTGTCAACCAAAAAAAACCCTGTTTTGATTGTTTAATACCGTATACCGTGATACCGTGAAACCATGATATTTTCTGAGACGATTATCATACCGTGAAAATCTCATACCGTTACAACCCTAGCTGGATGTGGAGGTCCTGGGCTGGTGTGGTTACACGTGGTCTGTGGTTGTGAGGCCGGTTGGATGTA
This sequence comes from Schizothorax lantsangensis, assembly GCA_027422415.1. Taxonomy (NCBI): domain Eukaryota; kingdom Metazoa; phylum Chordata; class Actinopteri; order Cypriniformes; family Cyprinidae; genus Schizothorax; species Schizothorax lantsangensis. The sequence continues at coordinate 6,594,703 of CM049863.1, read as the reverse complement.
CTGCCAAATTCTCTGAAACGCCTTTGGAGATGGCTTATGGTAGAGAAATGAACATTCAATTCACGGGCAACAGCTCTGGTGGACATTCCTGCAGTCAGCATGCCAATTGCACTCTCTCTCAAAACTTGCGACATCTGTGGCATTGTGCTGTGTGATAAAACTGCACATTTTAGAGTGGCCTTTTATTGTGGCCAGCCTAAGGCACACCTGTGCAATAATCATGCTGTCTAATCAGCATCTTGATATGCCACACCTGTGAGGTGGATGGATTATCTCGGCAGAGAAGTGCTCACTAACACAGATTTAGACAGATTTGTGAACAATATTTGAGAGAAATAGGCCTTTTGTCTACATAGAAAAAGTCTTAGATCTTTGAATTCAGCTCATGAAAAATGGGGGCAAAAACAAAAGTGTTGCGTTTATCATTACCAAAAGTAAATTTCTTTTTTATGTCAATGCACTGTTTTATTATTGTTGTATGTAATACTTGCAATACCTCTGAAGTAACTTACAATACATTACACCTATTGAATACACTGACCAGCTTGTAGTATCTTTGGAATAAACAGCTTTTAGAATGTTAAAAACCTATGAGGAAAAAAATGTAACACCCCTACCCACCCCCACAAAAGTAGAATGGTAGTGATCTCACACAGCTCTGACAGTGTGTGCACACATCTATGTGTAGCCATTCATCCACATTTAAACAGAGTGGACAGTGAAATTGCTGTAAATACAGAGTGATAAGGAAGGGAAAAAAATCAATCCTGATTTAAAACCCAGCAACACAACTGTAGCTGTATAACTTTACAACAGCAACACTGCTTTAAAGGTGATGTATGTAGGATTTTGACTCCACTAAAGCATAAAAATACCATAATATGCTTGCAGATATTTAAGAAACATGCTAAGTTAACATACTTGTTTATCTGAAAAACAATGCTACGGGTCAGTTATTCTCCTTTGAAAATGTGCGTTCCGGCCCGGAATGTCTGTGTTTGTTATGGTTTGTGAAACCCTCCCACTGCCAGTTTACCCATTTGTATTTCGGCACCCCGGGTTGCCAGTTGGCGGAAAACACAGCGTATTTCATTTCATTCATCGTCATGTGCTCTCTTTTCTGTTGGTGTCGTTAAACTGGCAACCAAGTCAGAGGAGGAGGGGCCGGGTGAAAAAAAACGTCTCCAATATTTTGAATTTGGACTGCAATACCTAGTTCAATCCTACATACAGCACCTTTAACAAAAAAGCAAAACAGCAAGACTTATTTGACATCAAAACAAAAAATGTAAAAAGGCTGTCTAGTGTGTGACCAGTTTTGCAGCCTGAGAAGGTGTAGCTTGATGTCCACACAGGATTAGAGTTACCCTGGAAATAACTAGTTTTCTTGTATTCACCACCGCACCAGATCTTGACATATGGATCGGGTGCGTTTCCAAAACCATCACCAGGCAGGTTACTTCCTCGTAAGCCATACACAACAACAGAGGCACTGGAAAAGTCCAGCTGAGACACCAGCATCAGCACGGCCAGAGACGCCAGCCGAAGATGATCAAACACTGCCATGGCTGTCAGAAAGAACAAATGTTCACTTATAATGAAGGTTTAACATACACAAATATTGAAAGGACAACATAATAATATATTACAAGTAGAAGCTGAGGTGTGATTGAGCCTTGAAATGCCTTACCTCGCTTGTATTAGAGTCCGTATGAAGGCCTTCGGATCTTCACCCCTTTATAAAGCCAGTGCAATCACAAAAACCTTCTAAATGATCAACAGGTGGTTAAATCCCATGCAAATCTTTGTTCAACTTTATCATGAAACATGTTATCATGGTCTATTTACATTTGTCAAGTTGCCAAGTGTGTAAAATTGCATCCTTAAAAAGGCATAAAAGTGATGATTTAAAATCATTTTAGTAATTTTCTGTCCTACAACAGCAGGAAACACTGGGTCAGTGACATACAAGAGTATACATTATAAAGAAATAAATAATATTTTAAACATTTAGTCCAAATTCATGTTAATTTAAGATAAATAAATAAAAAACACTTTAATGTGGTGCAACCATCTATTAATTTGTTTTAAAGGGGTCCTATTAGAGGATAGCTCAGAACCTTTGCACGCACGGATATTGCAAGACATATTAAACTGGTAACGTTATTGTTGTTTTTGTTTTTTTGGGCTAAATCACGTTTTAGATAGGATGTCAACAACAGCTTAGCAATAACTGCATGTACAGATAAGTGCAACGGTAATATGTATTATGTTTATTGTTCTTTAATTCTAACATTATAACATGAAGTGCAGTGAAACTGTTATACAGTAGAATTTATTTATACCATAGTCCAGTGTTTCCCACAGACACTCTATGGCGGCATATATATGCAAATTGATTCTGTGCCAGCGGGAGGCGCTGTTGATAGATCGAGGTTTCCCCGGTAACGCTGTACACAAAGCAGCAAAGCTTTTTAGGGCAATTTTGTTGCTAAAGTTAGCAACTTTTCAGACTACCCTAGCAACTTTTTCTTCAAAAAGCATCTAGCAACAAATTTAGCTATTTTTTTTTATTCATTTGGCAACTTTTAGCAACTTTTGATAAGTGACTCAGATAATAAAAAGGCACACATTTTCCATCCAAATTACACAAAAAGAGGAAACCAAAGATGCGTAGCAGTACACACATCACGTGAACTAGTTAGCTGCTGTTTGCAATTGTTCAGTTTAATAATAATAATTGAATCACTGTTTATTTATGATACACTTTGTTAGTAGCTTGTACCTGTGATTGTTGATCAGTTAGTACACTGTAAGAAACATGGAAAAGATACTAGTAATTTTCCAGGACATTATCCATTATAACCCTGTAACCCGAAAACACAATGCATAATTTAAAATGCAGGTAAAAAAAAAAAATTATTTCATATTAACATAGTAGATTGTGCCCTGTTTTTACAGACGTTTCTTAGTGTAGCATACTAACTAACTACTAATACACTGCTTAAAGCCAAAGAGAAATCCTTGAAAGGGACTTTGTTAAAGCATTATTGTTGAGAATGTGTAGTATTACTAGTTTTATAGCTATTCAATTTTTTTTTAATTATAATCATTCAAAAAGGTGTAGGCCTAAGTGTTCAATAATTCAATGTATTTAAAATACAGTTATTTATATTATATTTTGCATATTATTTTACAAACAGATCGAAATGAACATATTTAATATATTTTTTTCTGAGATTTGATGTTGTGACACAATTTTGCATCGTGATTATGCAATGCATCGTGATCACAACGTATTTGCAATAGACAATCAACCTTCCTTTAGCAACTCTCTGAAAATTAGTTGGCAACACTGATCAGACATTACAAGCAAGATGAAATGAAAATGACATCAACATTTTCTGAAAACAGGTTTCCATCATAAATACAGTGATATAAAAACACCTGCACCGGGTTTAGATTTTGAAACGTGTAGTGCTCAACCAAACATTGTAGTCCAAACGAGACGTTCGTTGTAGTTCTTGAAAAGGGATTTTTTAAAAATGAAATATCTCTCTTTGGAGTGGACTTTGAGATGTGTAACTTTGTAGATCTTTTTATACCCAAACATACACACTACACACTGACTAAAATTCAACAAGTGAAAAAGTAAATGCCTTGTCAAAAAAAGGGCAAATTATCTAATATGTCATGTTATTTCATGTTGTTTGGACCACATTTGACATAATCATCTCAAATATTAAAAAGAAGTGTTGTTAAAACACTTTTACGTGTATAATTGTCTGTATTTGTGTCAATCAGAAAGCACATGGCAAAATGATGTGGAAGTGCAATAGCTTAATTGAATTGAGTATTGGTTGCACTCAACTAACCGAGTGCATGGGCACACATGGTGTCATTCACACCTTTATCATATATGATAAGAGTTTGAGATGGACATACAGTACACGACACATTAACGGTGGGCGCAAATAACACTCTGAAATGTACCAGAGAGAAATACAGGGTGCAATTTTGTATTAAGCACATACCTTGTACTTTTTAAATTTTTTATTTAATTTTTATTATTATTATTTTTTGGTAATTAAAAAATCCTGTGGATTATTGAAATGTAAGTTACCTTATCTTATACAGTAACATGCTGTAAATAGTAGATAATTGAATTAAAAGTAATTTTATGGTAAAATCCTGACAATTTTTTTTTTTAAATGTTTTTTCTTTTTTTTGCAAGTAAAAACTATGGGTTCACATATTATTCAAAGTAAAAAAAATTGTAATGTATTAAACTTTATGTTAATTAGTTAATTTTCTATCAGTAATGTGCTCTTAGGGTTATTTTGGGTAACATTGGAGTACGCTGCATAAACTTAATCATGAAATGCATCATAGTCTCGAAATGCAATCTAATAACAAAAATCTTCCAAAAGATGATTAGCAGGTGGTTAAATCCCATGCAAATCTGTGTTAAATATTATCATGAAACATGGTGGAGTATTTACTTTTGTCAAGGTGTCAAGTGTGTGTAAAATTTCATCCTAAAAAGGCATAAATGATAGATTTAGATTTAAAATGATTTTAGCAATTCTGTCCTCATTGGCTACAAAAGCTGAAAACACTGGGTCTATAAGAGTACATTATAAAGAAATAAATGATCTTTTAAACATTTAGTTCAGATGTACTATTTGCATTAATGTTGGTTATAGTTTTTCTTTTTTTTATTACACCATTGTCAAGAAAAGTTTAAATTTTAAGTTTAAATAAAAAAAAAGTAATGTGGTGCAGTAAAACAAATTGTATTTTATTTTCTAAAAGTTGAAACATTGTTTTTCTTAACACATGTAAATGCCTTGTAAAAAAAAAGGTCAAAATTATCATATATTTTAAGACTTTTTGCATGTTGGTTTGATAATCTTAAATATTAATAAGCAGTTTTGTTGAAATAGTTTTTCTTCCCAAATTTACTTGGCCATGTATAATTGTCTGTATTTGTGAAAATCAGAAAACAAATGGCAAATGAAATGGAAGTGGAATGGCTTAATTTAATTGGGTTTTAGTTGCATTCACAATCCAATATGGATATGAATACAAATATGAAGAAGACAGTCTTGCTCAAGGAAAAGACACGTAAGTCACGCACACATTTGGAAGGACAGGGCACCGAGTGCATAGGCACACATGGCATCAATCCCATGACATTGACACATTAAAGGTGTTGCATAATTATTAGTGTAATGTTCCCCTGTTTTGTCTTTGTATGACCTTGTGTGCTGTCTATGCAGAGGTAGCACTTTTAAAGCAGGAGTACCATAGCTCTTTATTTCATGAGCATGATTAAAAAGCTTAATTTGGGCCAAGTTATAATGACAGGTGTTCACTAACGGGAGTTGGTGCCCTCGTGTGTCATTGGAATTAGAGCAATTTTTCATCAAAAGTGTTTTCTCGTTTATGGGCTCAATCAGTAATGTGCTCTTGGAGTTGTTTTGTGTGAATAATCCTGCAGTATACAGCAAAATCTCAGCCTTAGAAATGCATGCACCGCGTGCATAATTATTAGTCTCGTTGATATTCTGATGTTGTTATTTATTTTCCAAGCACATTTGACCAATTCCAAACCACATCAATCTTAATAACTACTATTGATTTTGTATTTAATCATTTATAAGTGATATATAATTGTCCATGAAGGGTGGAGGAAAAATAAAGCTCCTTATATTTAGGTGTGCAGAATTATTAGGCATGTTTTCTTTTACTGATAAAATTAGCCAAAAAAAAGAGATTTAACTCAGACTGAGATGTCAAAAATTATTAAATAAAAAAAAGAGAAATATTCAAAACTAATGCAATACAGAAGTTGCAAAGTTAAGATATAACCATTGGACAGCAAAATGCTTATTGGGTCAGCACTGTCAGAAAAAAACAGGTGGAGAAGAAAAGACACATTAACGGCTAAATAATTTAAAAATAATAATTTATTAATAATAATAATTAATTGTTTCAAGTGATTTTTTTTTTAAATGTACTCAAGTACTGTAATGAAAGTATTTGTAATTAGTTACCTCTGCTTATCTGTCCATGAAGCCTATAATAAAAAAAGGCTTAATGTATTTCACAATATTTCAGCATGTTATTCTTATTAAGTGAGGGTCATTTTTTAGGATGTTTTACCCAAGCAAAGTCTCTGAGAACCTGACACTTTGTAATTCTGGAGACTCCAGGAAGGTTGCGGTTCTGGAAAATGGTGGCGCTCGAGACTAAATGTTTCCTGATGGTTTTACACCTAATTCTTCACATTAATTCTTAATTCTTTTGCAGTTAATATGTGTCTTTGAATGGGACTTGAATAAATGAATGGGATAAATTCTGAGTATGGGTCACCATACTTTGCCACATGTCACTTCACTTTCACTTAACTTTAGTTTTGAATATTTCTTCTGGGGATTTAATCATTTTTAAACCTCTTTTTTTGGCTCATTTTATCAGTAAAAGAAAACATGCCTAATAATTCTGCACACCTAAATATATTGAAGTGTTTCACTTCCAGCCTTCATGGACAATTATATATCATTTATCAATGATTAAATACAAAATCCATATTAGTTATTAAGATTGATGTGGTTTGGAATTGGTAAAATGTGCTTGGGAAAAAATATCATCAGAATATAATTTTGTCTAATAATTATGCACACGGTGTATGTATTAAATGAGTTTGTCCAAAAATTAAAATTCCATTCTCATTTACTCACCCTTAATGTCGAAATCCTTATGAATTTCTTGGAAAACAAGGGATTTTTGAAGAATATCTTGGTTATTTTTAATATAATGAACGTAAAAATGCTTCAGAATGACGGAAAAACATATAAGCATATGTATATGAGAGCTTTATGTGACCGAATGTGTGAATTTTACTATAAAATAGTCAAGTGTATGGCGTTTGCAAGTACAAATTGTGAATTACCATATTATTCAAAATTAAAAACAGTAAATTTGCCAGGAGTCCCTGTGTATCTGTATAGGCCTAGATAATATTATTTTTGTTATCAGTAAATTTACTGATTTGTATATTTGTATTTAATGTGTATTTATGCACATTATGGTGTTTTGTGTTAAGCTACATTTTATGTTATTTCTTTAATGTTTTTTTTGTGTTTTTTTTTTTTGTTGCATTTTAGAGTGATTGTCTTTGTGTGTAGATCTCATGTCTATATCCAGTTTAGTTTATTTGGTTTATAAACTAAACTATATGCCGAGGAAGAATCTTAAAACTGGGGAAGCTCTGATTCATAAGCAAAAGATTGATTCTAAGTTGATTTTAAGTTTTAAAGTTCCCATGAAATCAAAATTGAAGTTTTTTGGCTTTTAGTATGAACGAAGTCCCTTTCAAAAAGGAAAGTCTGTTCACTCTGCTCATATTTGCAGCACCTCCAGGCAGTTCATACAAGACTGAAGTCCTATCTAAATGAATGGGGAATCCTGAAATCTCAAAAACTGCTTGCTGAACTCACAATTAAATTACATATTTCAAATCAGCAACAAAATCTGAAATGAACTGCCCCATGAATGTTGTTTCTTATGCTCAAATAGCATTTAAAAATCTAATTGTTCAGGCTAGACCAGCCAATGCGCATGCGCATTCATAACGCTCTTATGACTGTGCATGCGCATCGGCTGCTCTAGCCTCAGGTTTCTATGGGAACCAGAGCTTCTAACCTAGATATATATACTTAATTATTAGTTAATAACACGTTAACGCAAATTCATTTTTCACCCATGGCCTAGCCCGTAGTTGGAGAAATGGAGATGCACAGTGTCGCCAACTTAGCGACTTTGCAGACCCCTTTAGAGACTTTTTCCCCCCTCTTCAAAAAAGCGCCTAGCGACAAATCTTTAGAGTTTGCCCAAACCTTATTTAGTTTCTGAGCTGGTACTGCCGCGCGAGGTCTTGCTGGGGACTATTGTGCCATGTGTACAATACTGCTGTATTTTTGATGTTGTGGGCCTATATTTCTGCTGGAGGTCCTGGACATCTTGTTTAGATACATGGCATCATGGATTCTATCAAATACCCACAGATAAAAAATCAATAAGTGACTGACTCTGTTAGAAACCTTATGGTGGGCCATGTTTGGATCTTCCAACCGGACAATAATCCAAACACAAACCTCAAAAACAACAAGCTTCTGCTATGGTCATTCCAGTCCTCTGACCTGAACCCTGTAGAAAATGAGTGAGGTGAACTGAAGAGAAGAAGCTGTGAATCTGAAGGATCTGGAGTGATTCTGGATGAAGGAATGGTCTCTGATCTCTCGTCAGGTGTTCTTTAACCTCATCAGGCATTATAGGAGAAAACTCCTGTACTATTTTGGCAAATGGAGGTTTCAAAAAGTACTGAATAAAAGGGTGCCGTTAATTGTGGCCGATGTGTATTAGAGAAAAACATTTATTTCATAATGATATTTCCCCCATTTTAAATTCTTATTATCCAATGAAAGGTTAGATTTTTGTGAATTTTTTTAATAAAATATCAAAAGGATTATCAATGCAGATTAATTTTCACAGCCTTCTTTGATCATATTTACCAAGGGTGCCGATATTTTTGGCCATGACTGTAAATGTACAAAGAAATGTAAAAAAGCAAAAATAAATAACTAAATATATGAATACAACGAAAAGTAACCCAGACAGCAAGCAGTGCCGGCCCAGATCCGGCCCACATCTGGCCCGCATGGATTTCACACGGGCCAGATGTGGGCTGGATCTGGGCCAAAACTATGTTGCTGTCCGGGAAAAAAAGCAAAAATATATAATTGTTTAGAATTGTATTTCCTTATTTATGTATTTTTTCATTTTTTTCCCACATTTATTTATTTTTTATTTATACATTTATTTATTTTCACATTTATTTATTTATACATTTCTTTGTCCGTAAGGTAATGAGGAGGTTGTGTTTTACCACAGGAAAAGCAATGGAGCCAGAGTAGTCGAGGGGTAAGCTTTGAGGCCACAGTGACACCTTGTGGTGCCCAAACGAAGTACAAGAAGTGTAGCCTACATGACGCGCCTGTTGATAGTGTGGAATGAATGACTTGAGTAATATGGCCAAAATCTTATATCACGGTTATTATTTCAGTTTCACGTGGGGGGGTTGTTTCGGCTGGGAAGCGTGCAATCTGTGATCGCGTGCATTTGCTGAAGCTCGCGAAAGCATGCAATCGCTTTTTTATGCGCACTGTTTTTTTAGGTTTCACTTTCAACACATAGAACGCATGTTTCCAAGATTCAGAACAGAAGGAGGCATCAGTTACTGTTGAAGATTTGTCGCCTCGTGCCACTTCCCGTGTGGACAGTCACCACATCAACTGATTATAATGGGTTCTCTTGGTGTAGACACGGCTTTAGATACGGATTAATCACACGTCTTACTGTGCGTTCACACCGCAGGCGGTGAGAGCGTCAAAGTGGCCAGAAGTCATTCATTTTCAATGTGAGCCGGCGGCGAGCTCCGGCGAGAGCGGCGCGACATGTTTTGGGCGGTGAGGGCGTCGAGGAGAGTTGAAATCAAGTCAACTTTATGGTAATGAGCTATGACGCGGTTCGGTGGCAACCAATCGGAATGTAGAAGTTCTCCGCTTGAGAGGGTTCCAGAGAACGCAGTCTTGTAAACTTTGGTTCCGACCACATTAGTTCCCAAGCATTTTAGCGCTAGAACACTTTGTTTTTTCAGCGGGAATGCTATTAATTTCCTCAAAAACAACATAGAGTTGACCAATTACATTAAGGCTACACTTCAACCAGGACAGTTTGGTATGTAGGCTACACACAAATTAACGTTAATGTTAATTTAAAGACCTAGGCTAGCACTTAACCATGAACACAAAAAACACACCACACAAACGTCTCCTATAAACTGCATGATCAATTTCTTACTTTCACAATTAAAATATTTCATTGAAATTAGACTAGCATGCTTGTTTCCTTTTCGGCTCCTTACAAGACCAAGCGTTCGACCATGAATCTTTCTAAGCGTCGTTGGCAGGGCGGCCAGAGTGAAACGCTCTCGCCGGCGGCAAAACACTGGAAATACAGAATTAGGTCACAGGTTTTCCAAATGAAACACACACGGCATTTACAAGCATCATTCGAAACAGCGGTTTACTTCGTTAGTAACTTCCAAAAACAACAAACATCAGAAACAAACCCGTAACTATAATTGTTGTAACATGAATATGGAATATACCCAGCAAACACAAAGTTCCCCTAACGTTAGTTTTTGGTTCTTTCTAAATACTAATGTTAGGGAAATGTTCTTTTTGATTTTTTTGTCAATTTCCCACAACTTGCAGCCCAGCCAACTTTCATGTGGGCCCCATGTGGGTTTTTGATGGGCTGTCTCTTGGGCCCTTAAAATGGGGCCCAGACAATTTCGACATTTATATTTTCATTATATGGGCCCACATGGGTCCCAAATGGGTTCTAATAAACAGGGCCAAGGTGGGCCACATGCAGAACCCCAAATGGGTGATCACACTGGACCCACAAATAGCCCCTATTTGGGTTTATTGTGGGACCACAGTGGGTGAGAACTGGGCCCCATTTATATTTCTTTATTAATTCCTCTGGATAAAGTTAATGTGATAATATGCAAAATCATCTTTCAAACCACTCCAACTCTTAAGTTCAAAATATGTGACAAAATATTTCAACTGAAGAAAATGACTTTTTATTGGGTAAAACAAAATATAAAACAAAACTAGATAAAAATACTTGAATAGATAGTGACAAAGTGACAAAACTGTCACTTAAAGGGATAGTTATTACTAAAGGTAATATGAACAAGGTGACACTATTCAGTTAAAGTCCATGTAAAGTCAATTCTGAGAATTGTTTGTAAACACATTATAAATGTTAGAAATGCATTGCTGAAACATATGTTACAAAGAATGTGAACTATGTAGTACTTAATTGTGGAGTTAGACCGTTAAACAGTTTTTCACCATGTTCGTGATCAGGATTTTTTGGGCGGGGCTAAATCATGACTCGATGACGCAATCGAGCCACCACTGCCCCTTTCCCAACAGAGGTGTGTTTGACTTGAAGCAGCGCCGCAGACCGATCTGTGTGTGACATCAAAGTACAGTGAGAGCTACAGAGAGAAGACAGACGCTCCTGATGCTTTCCAATCGCTCTCGCGGTACTTTGATGTCACACACTGATCGTTCTGCAGCGCTGCTTCAAGTCGAACACACCTAATTAGCCTTTTTCACACTTCCGCGTTTCTGGCTTGTAACCATGTAGAAAATGAGTGAGGTGAACTGAAGAGAAGAAGCACCGTCATGGAGCTGTGAATCTGAAGGATCTGGAGTGATTCTGGATGAAGGAATGGTCTCTGATCTCTTGTCAGGTGTTCTCTAACCTCATCAGGCATTATAGGAGAAAATGTAGAGCTGTTAAACTGGCAAATGGAGGTTTCAAAAAGTATTGAATAAAAGGGTACTGTTAATAGTGTCCAATGTGTATTAGAGAAAAACATTTATTTCATAATGATATTTTCCCCATTTTAAATTCTTATTCTCCAATGAAAGGTTAGATTGTGATTTTTTTAAATAATAGATCAAAAGGATTAATGCAGATTTATTTCCACAGCCTTCTTTGGTCATATTTACCAAGGGTGCCAATAATTCTGACCACTTGTGTATGTGTGTGTTCTGTGTATATTTATGTATACATAAATACACACATACAGTATATATTTTGAAAATATGTACGTCTATATTTAAAATGTAAACATAACATTTTTCTGAAATATATACATGCATGTGTGTATTTATATTAACAAATATACACAGCACACATACATATATGTAAACTAAAACTTTTATTTTGGATGCGATTAATTGTTTGACAGCACTAGTTTAAATACGTATGTGACATGTCTAATTTAATTAGCATCAAACAAACATTAAAGATTAAACGAAAATAATAATAATAATAATAATTGCACAACCACCAATCAGGTGCACCAACAGTGTACACACATTTTTGGAACCAGCAGACCTCAAGCAAGCAATACCCCTCAGGTAGTGAAATGTATTTATTTATGCTTACATGTGGAAAAACAGCACATGCTTTAAGATTCAAAGAGAATTAATCCAGAAATAATGCTCATTTATTAATACAACAATTGTATTTTATTTTATTTAACTTGAAACATTTCCAGAATCATCTAAAAAATAGGCAAGTGTTGCATATGTATCAAATGATTATAAATTGACAAAAAGGTACATTTTATAAGCAGCAACCATGTTCAGAATCATACTTGCTGTAGACTAGTTAAAACAGCATGTTAAAATTACAGTCCGACAAGCATAGTTTTCAAGAAAACATGAGTAAAAATAGCAACGTCTTCAATCTAAATGTGCACTGAGTCGGTAAAAACAGTAGTGTTACATAATATATTACTTTTTCCAAACAAATATAATGCAAGATTTTATACAACAAGTCTTGCAGCATGTATGTGCATAAGGGTTAAAATCCCACCTCACTGCATTTCAGGACGCTTTCCAACATGACGTCATTCTACATATGTATTTTCAAGAACATACAAAACATGAATAAAGACAGAAGGATGGAGGACAAACGAGCACTGTTGGACCTGTATTCATTAGAGCTTCCACAACACAGCTATACCTGAACATACAGAGTCCACTGCACTACAGTTTGTGTGTTACAGACTGAAGCCTGATACAGTGAGATGCTGGGCTGTGTTTCTCGCCTCAAAGTACGAGGTGTCAGTCTCATCATCAGGCTGAGGGATGAAGGGCATAGTCTGATGGTGAAGGTTTTCCCAGTCCACACCTTCAAAGAACAGATGATCCTTCAGCTCTACAGAAAGACAAGAAAACAAGAAAGGATTGGAAAGGACAAGAAAAGTATTGACGCAGTAAATGTTAATATTGAGAATTAAGTATTTTGGTCATTAACACTCATTACTTGTTAGTAAGAATTTCTAAAGTGTTGGATGTTTGTGTGTGTATCCACCTTTTAAGCCAGCCCGTTTGGATGTATCCATAGTAAGAAGAATCTCTATGGCATTTCTTGCATTCTGGGTTAACTCCTCATCTCCATCTGGCCACGGTATATCTGAACACATCATTCATGAAGCACATGTAGATCAGACACAGACAACACAACATTCTTCTCATGGTGTAGAGAACAAACAAACCAAAATATCCATTAACATTTTAATATTTTTGGGGGGCACAAATGTATACACATGGTGGAACCATTCTGAGATAATGAGAAAATAAACAGTTAAAGGGTTAGTTCACCCAAAAATGAAAATCCTGTCATGAATTATTCACCCTCGTGGCATTCCAAACCCATAAGACCTTCGTTCATCTTTGGAACACAAATTAAGATATTTTTGATGAAATCTGAGTTTTCTGACCCTGCATAGACAGCAACACAACTGAAATGTTCCCAGACCCAGAAACGTAGTAAGGACATCGGTGGAATACTTTGTACACAAAGAAAACAAAAATGACTTTATTCAACTAGAGTGGTACTCTTGTGAATAGCAGCAGACGGTGCGCGGGGGAGAAAAACTGTTGAATAAAATGTTGTTGTTTTTTTTTTTTCTTTGCGCATAAAAAGTATTCTCGTAGCATACTAAAATTACAGTTGAACCACTGATGTCACATGGACTATTTTACTGATGTCCTTAGGAGGGTCAGAAAGCTGATTTAATCAAAAATATCTTAATTTGTGTTCCATTTGAAAACTTTTTTTTTTAATAACAGTTTAAAAACAAATGTATTTATCACTGGCCCTCTTACCTCTGTTGAGAATGTTCTGGAACACCAGCTGAGGGGTCTCATCGTTAAACGGCGGGACTCCTGTGAGGAACTCGAACAGACAGACACCTAACCCCCACCAATCAACCATGAAATCTGTAGGAGCGCAAAAAAAACAAAAAAATAAATAAATTGAGACTCAGTGTTCCATTTCTACAAATATGAATCTTGGCACAATACGTGTTAGAATGTGACCACTAATATAAAGCAGTGACAGCAGCAGTCGTAAGTTGATTTTGAGGGGAAAAGGAAACAGCACAACACACAAAACCAGCTTGACTTGAACTCAAGTATCATGATAGAAAATGACACATTACAAAACTGAACAACAATCAGTCCTCAGGTCATAAATAATGTTTTCAGGAGTCTGAAATGAAGATAAGTTTCAGACATGTACACCTTCAACTGATCAACTTGAAGTTCTTGTAGCAGTAGTGGCACAAAACAGATTGGCAAAAATAATTATTTTAAGAAAACATAGCTACAAAAACCCAATGCTAGGATGTGCTGGGTGGTTGCCAGAATCAAAAGAGTACACCGGGTGTCCCTTCTTCGATGCTAGGGTGTAACACTTGATGGCTGCTCTGGAACCTAGGTGTGCTATTTGATAGCAATCTCTCCTTTGACAGCCACGTTTCTTGTGCTCTCAATGTCCATTGGGTGGTTGTTCTCTTCAGGAAGTAATGCATCGTAGATTTTAAAATCTTGTTAATTACTTTGACTTGAGCGAGCTCTTATCACATTATAGTCCTCCACGGCCGCTGCGTTCTCAAAATTTTTATTTATCAAAATCACTGCGGGAGGCAGATCTTTTTCCCACTGTTCGGGAGGCAGACACACTCTGTCAGTTGGCGTACACATAACACACTAATTATCCGCTAAATGATCGTTGTGAAAATTGCCTGTTTGCTTAGAAAAGTAATAACACACCTCTTCTTTAACAAGCTGCACTATTTGAGGTACCTTTTATGCTTTTACCCAGATAGAGACAAAAAAGAAGTAAAATCTGACCACGCCCCAAGTCACGCCCACAAGCCACACCCCCAGCACTTATTAAAAATATAATTTTAGCACATTAAAATATATGAACAAACAGTTATAATGATTTTTAAATAAATATTTTCTGAATGATCAAAATAAAGTAAAAAAAAATACAATAAAACCCAGCAATATTGTGAAATATTACAAATTAAAAAAAAAAGTTTTCAATTTTAATACATTATAAAATGTAATGTTATTCCTGTGATGCAAAGCAGAAAATGATCTTTTAGAAATCATAATTTATTTGACCTCAAGAAACTAATTTTGCTGCTTCATATGGAAATGGTGAAAGTATATCAAATATATTAATTAAATTTGTTAATGCATTTATTTAAGCATTTTAAATGTTTCACTCAAACACTTAGTGAATAAAATTATTAATTTCTCTTTTTTTAATCGTATAGCAAATGTTTGAGCGCACAGCCTTTCAAACATACACTCTTAAAAATAAAGGTGCTTCAAAAGCATATTAGTTCTTCAAGCGATGCCATAGAACTTCTCTTTGTAAACAACAACAGATTTATAAACATTTTTGGTTCCACAAAGCTTAAACCAAACCATTCAGTCAAAGGTTCTTTAAAGAACCATCTCTTGCTTACCTTTTTATAATCTGAAGAACCTTCTTTCACCACAAAGAACCTTTTGTGAAAGCTTCCTTTTATGGAACCATTTCGACAAAAAAGGTTCTTCTATGGCATCGTGAAGCACCTTTATTTTTAAGAGTGTACTACATTTGACAATGTGTGCGAAACACAGGCAAAGTTCCATCTTTGTCAAACATTGTTCTCCAAATTTGCGCCACACGCACTGTACCCATACCATAGCACACAAGTAAAACTGTTGTACACTTTGGGCTTAACAAGTATATCTAAATCAAATGGCACTTTTTTTATGCAACAGTGCATGTGGCCCAATTTTTGCACTAATCAGTAGGTCCAAAAGGTGGCGACACTGACCATGGCCATTGTCGCTTGTGTCACACACAAGTTAAAAAGGACAACTAAAACTACAAAACCACAATAGACACCAGAATTGTCAAGACCTTGTGTAAACTTTTAAACAAGTATAAAGACTTCAACCGACTTCAATACCGCCAACACTGACAAAGTTGGAACCTTCTAGAGAGAATTTTTCATGCTGCAAAATGGAGTATACTTTGAAAGTGTAACCGTTCGGCTGTGTTTGTGTCAAAACTGCTGCAGACCTTTCTCCAAACTATCCCACAGTCTTCCAGCCAAACAGGTAGTCCTGTCACCAACAGTTTAGTCAGAAATTGACATGTCGCTTCACTTGAACAAAGAAAGCAATGCTTTCAAAAGTACTACAAAGTTAATGTTTACATTTTTCGAGGAAGTCAAGCCATAAATGACGTTTACTTGACTCTATTAACTAGAATAACACAAAATATTTTTCACTGAATTTCACTAGAATCCCCCAGAATTCCCAAGAACCATCATAACAGCCCAACAGAGTTCAGACAGCATTACTGAAGCATTAAGGGTGATGAATCAGGAGCTGCCAATCACAAAAGCTGCAACCCATAATGGAATTAGTCAGCCATGTCCTTAACTCAAGGCCCCGATATACGAAAACTGAAGAACAAACTAGCGTGACATGATTTCTAACAAAATTAGGCCAAAACAAAGTTTGTTTAGAGTTTGTTTCAGAAGTTTAAAGCATATTGCCAAAATAACTTTCTGTAAAATGTTGTTTTGATTTCTAAACACCTTTAAACTACCATTGGTCCATGGCCATTACATAACAGGTAGATGTGATCTGCGGTTTTACATTCTTTGATGTGTAATTCTAATTCTGAAAGCAAGACTAACATATTTTATGTTTAACAGTGTAAAGCTGCTTGTTTTTAAATAAATTTGTTGTATAAAGTGCTATATAAATAAACATTACATGACTTAACTGGAATGCTGAATTGCAGAGCCGGTGCAAACATATTCACATCACTATGATCAGATGCTTTCTTAACTGCTGTTTTCTCATTGCTGTGCGTTTATTTTGTTACTGAGAGGAAAGCACACAGCACATAATCACATATTGACATAGGCTATTCATCGAATTGCAAAGGACGGCGTCAGGATGTTCGCTTAAAGTTTACCACTACTCAGGCATTTCAAACTTCCTAAGCAAAGAACAAAAAAATTACTTCACTGTGAGTATATCGGGGCCTTAATATGGTAAAGCTGCCACGCATGCACCAACATCTCCATTGCTTATAATCTAACTCAATACCTTTTAGCATACTTACCACAGCGTACAGACCCTGAAACTAAAACATAATATCTGTTAATGAAGGCAAAGTGCAAAATTCAGGCCCATTTTATATAGTACATTTAACTACTATATACTTGTAAAAAAAAAGTGTAATTAATTATAGATGTAACTACAGAAATTAGTTACAAATGTAATTACACAGACATTTTTAATACAAGTTTAACGTGAAAACATGCTAGTACAGAGTAAGTGCATTGTATCAAATGAGTCCCACATTTCTATAATACTAACGGTTTGCTAATTAGTATTTTCCATTTTTTAAATAATGGAATCGCTCTGATAACCCTGTCCACTTTGCTAATGTGTGTGAATTGAGTAAAAATGATAGCAATTCAATGTTGATGTTATTTCAGCATTTTTGTGTATATCGCATATGCATTCAACATACAGTGGCATGCGAAAGTTTGGGAACCCCTTGTAGAATCTGTGAAAATGTGAATAATTTTAACAAAATAAGAGAGATCATACAAAATGCATGTTATTTTTTTTTTAGTACTGTCCTAGTCAAGATATTTTACATAAAATATTTTTCATATAGTCCACAAGACAAAAAAACTGAAATTATTCAAAACCCCCTTCAAAATGGGAACCCTTGGTTCTTAATACTGTGTGAGGTTGCCTGGATGATCCACGACTGTTCTTTTGTTTTGTGTTGGTTGTTCATGAGTCCCTTGTTTGTTCTGAACAGTTGAACTGAGCACTGTTCTTCAGACAAATCCTCCACGTTCTGTAGATTCTGCAGTTTTCCAGCATTTTTGCATATTTGAACCCTTTCCAGCAGTGACTGTATGATTTTGAGATCCATCTTTTCACACTGAGGACAATTGATGGACTCAAACCAATCTATTAAAAAAGGGTTTCAAACATTCACTGTGTCCAGAAGGAAACACGATGCATTAAGAGCTGGCTGTTGAAAACTTTATGAACAGGATGAAGATTTCCAACTTTTTTCTTTTGTTGAAATATATATTTTTTTCCATTTATTACTGCCCTTCGGAAGCAACAGAAGATACTTGCATGTTTCCCGGAAGCCAAATTAAGTATAATTTACCTTGATCTTCAAATTCAAAAAGTTTTCACCCCCCGGCTCTTAATGCATCGTGTTTCCTTTGGGCATCAGTGAATGTTTGAACGCTTTTTTAATAGTTGTGTTTGAGTCCATCAATTGTCCAGTGTGAAAAATGGATCTCAAAACTTACAGTGGAAAGGGCAAATTGCAAAAATCAGGAAAACTGCAGAATCTACAGAACGTGGAGGATTTTTGAAGAACAGTTCAGTTCAACCGTTCAGAACAAACAAGGGACTATGAACAACCAACACAAAACAAAAGAACAGTCGTGGATCATCCTTGTAATCACACAGTATTAAGAACCAAGGGTTCCCAAACTTTTGAAGGGGGTTATTTGAATAATTTCACATTTTTTGTCTTGTGGACTATATGTAAACATATTTTATGTAAAATATTTACTCAGGCGTACTAAATAAAAAATAACTGCATTTTGTATGATCTCTCTTATTTTGTTAAAATTATTCACATTTTCACAGATTCTGCAAGGGGTTCCCAAACTTTTGCATGCCACTGTATTGTGTTATATCATTACATTGTGTTATATCTGTATTATACGGGCTGTTGGACACCCTGCTTGCTCAGCCATTCAACAGCAAAATCCGTAATGTTGACCATTATCATTACCTAACATTTGAGACGCATATCTACAAAAGATCTACACATATTTCTAAATCTTGACTACTTAAACTCTTACCATGAGCTTTGCCTAGTAAAAGTTCTGGTGCCAAGTAGTCAGGAGTTCCCAGGATATGAGCCCCTTCTACACGTTCTGGACCTCTACGAACACTTTTTGGTGTCCTATAGGGAGTGTGAGAGACAACCATCTGCTGTGGAGTCTAGGAAAGAAAAAGAAAACATTCTTTCATTTCCAATCCCAATTTAAATGTTTTTTTTTGTTTTCTCCAGTTTAGTTAGAGTTACAAAAGATTCTCACCTGGTAAAGTGAGCTGCTCAGACTAGGCCTTTTCTTCTGAACTGGAGTCACTGCAGACTGTGCATTGTGGAAGGAGGTTGACGCAGACAACTCCATGGCATCCAAAGAGGCCAAGCTGATATGTGAAGTACAAGAGCGGTTTATGGAGCTGCAGTAGCTCCTAAATGCAACCACGTTCCTGGGTTTGAGGAAGCCAGGTGATTTGACCATACTGTCAGACAACCCATGAGGATGGTCAAGAAGAGAACTCTCAGATTTACCCCTGTGCTGCTTTGCACTGCTGTGCTTTGGTGTAGCCAAGGTGGGCCGGGCCGCCGGTGTGACTACAGAAATCTCGTTTTCATCCAGCTCCTCAAAAGAGGATGACGAAGCCTCTTGTTTAACCACTGACATCTCATGGGCTGAGCTGTCCGAATCTAAACTAAGGCTGCTTCTGATATTTCGGTCATCGCCGGTTGAGGTTGGGGAGCTCGAGTTGGCTTCTGTTTTAGGCAAAGCCACCTCCTCAACTTGATCTTCGAGATCACAGAAGAGAGTTTTGGCCACGGCTATGGGACTAGATTGCTTTGGGCCCATTCTCTCACTCATCTGTTGACATATCGGTGCACTTTTAACATCATCAAGCCCCACAGTGGAGAAAATTCCTGTCAAGCCTGTGTAAGCCCTTGAGTTGTCCTCAGGAATATGGAAAGACCTCTTGTACACAGTGTCATTTTTCTTGCAATGGATCTCAGCCTGCTGCTCTGGGCTTTTCTCTACTTCATCAAAAGCTCTCTTTACTGAGGATTTGGGCTCTGTTGGCAGATCCGGTTTCATAAGACCGTTTCCAGCTGATTGATGGGGATCAGCCTTACCCAGTGGAGTAGCACAGTGGTCGGATGCACTGAATTGGAGCCTCTTTGCAGAAATATCTGGTTTAATAATTTTGCTATTGTCCACTTGGTTATTGAGTGGAGTCAAAACAGTGCTGTGATATTGAGCTCGTGCTGGAAACATCTTCCTTCTTTCCACAGGTGTCAAGCGAATGTTTCTTGACATTCTATTGCACACTTCTCTTCCGTTTAACTGTGGAAGGTTCTCACCATCTTGTAAATTCTAGAAATGCAAGATCACATGATTTACTGATTACATGATTTTTAATTTATATACACTTTTTTTTTAAGGAAATAAACACTTTAATTCAGCAAGAATTCATTAAATTGACCAAGAAGGACACTTGTTATAAAATCTCAATTTCAAGAAAGTGCTGTTTTCTATTCATCAAATAATTATGAAAAACAAAATGTATTAGTTTGTCGAGCACCAAATCAGCATATTAGAATGATTTCTGGAGGATCATGTGACACTGAAGACTGGAGAAATGGCTGCTGAAAGGTTTAGCTTTGCCATTACAAAGAGTAAATTGTAAATTAACTTCTACATTTTATATAAAAGCCAAATTAATTGATTATAATATAATTGATTTCTTGTAACTTTTTTTCTAATCTCTCATCATAATTATCATCATCCTCAAATAAGGATATGAAAAGTAAAGTAGTGAATTCACTAAACAAAACTACTAAAAAATGTATAGTAAAACAATAATTATATTGTATTATAACAATATATTCGATATCGATAATTAGTTTTTTTTTTCCCAATTTCATCTGTATTGGTCATTTTGGATTGTGCTACTCACTTCCCCTACTTTTACTTTGATTACCTTTTCCATCATCAATTGCTCAAAAATCCATTTTTCATACTGTACATTAAAATGTTGTGATGCCTAAATTCATTTGTAGCATTTTAAAAACAGTAATGCTGATACAAAACCTGCTCATCTTCCCACATCGGACTGACACAGTCTTCAGAATCAGTAGTGGATGGTAACATGCATGAGTGAGCACTCCCAACACTCTCAAATCTCTTCCTTGATTTCATCAGCCTCGGTGTCAAACTCCTAGCCAGCAGGCCAGGACTAAACACACTGTTGGATCCTAGAGAATATCACATGTTAGGCTTTACAATGTTCCACTACAGCAAAACGGACAGACTTTCAGCACATTATTCTGAAGCATACCTAAAGCTCGAGTTGAGCATACTGGTGAATTCAGATGATCAGCCCGTCTCTTCAGCAGAGGTGAACACAGAGAACTATTCCTCCGCTTGACTTTACCACAGGACATGGGGCTGGCCAACACTGTGCTTCTGTGACGCTTGCCCTCTATCACCGGGGTATTCTGCCAATTCAAGTCAAAATATGACATTGTACAAACGGTTTCAAACATTTTGCAGATTTAATTGTTTCAGATTTAACTGTTTCAAACATGTTGTAGATGTTAAGTTGATTTAAATGATATAGCAGGGCAACGTTAACAGCACATCACTTTACATCACTACGTCTTACACGTGTTGATCAAGTTTGTGCATTTTTATGTCTTGGAAAATTATATTAAATTTTTGTTGTTGTTGTTCTGATATACTGATCATTTTTGTAATGTGATAGTATGATAGCGATGTCAGTGTCACTTCAGAAATCATTCTAATATGTGGATTTGGTACTCAAGAAACATTTAAATTCTGCTTTTTTGTTGAAACCCAGATAACTTTTTCAAAATGCTTTGATGAATAGAAAGTTCAAAAGAACAGCATTTATTTGAGAGAGAAATTTTCTGTAACATTGTAAATGCATTTACTGTCACTTTTGATCAATTTAATGGACTAACCCTAAACTTTTGAAGGATACTGATAGTGATTTTGTACTTTGTAGATAATAAATTTAAATGTCACAAAAGTAACGTTAGCTAGCTGACATGATGTTTTTATCCAACCTGCATAAATGACTTGAAAGGACAGTCTGGAAAGCTTCAGTTAGAACAAGTTAAAAATTATATACAAATCATTAATGTATCATGCTGTATGCCACAGTTTATCCAAAAATGTGTGTTTATGTATTTATTATATAGGTAAGAGTTACATTATAGCCCTTTTATTTAATTTTTTCAAAGATGAAAATTTACAATTAAATAACAACAGAATCATCAGGGACAGCAGAAAAAATACAGTATATATTGTTGAGCCATGTAATATACAAATGAAATGATTCTGCAAATCTACTCACGAGACCAAGAGAGCTTATCAGTGACAGAACTTGACCAGGTGTTCTGAAATAATCTTCCTTAGGTTTCACCAAAGAAGGAGTGGTTAAAATGTCCATCAGGTTTAGTTCTGGAGGATGGGGAAGGAAAGGTTTGTAAATATCACAATAAATACAAAATATTTGAGCATTTCTGGTTGTTAAAAAAAAAATATATATATATACCCCTGTCAAGTTTAACCTTGGACAGCCCGAAGTCAGTGAGTTTAATGTGACCCTCATTTGAGATGAGCATGTTGTCTGGTTTTAAGTCCCTGAGTCAAATGACAAAAAGGATGTCAGTTTGATAAACAAAAGACGAAAAATTACTCATAATTCTCCTGTGAATATACCTGTGAATAATGCGGTGTCTGTGAAGGTAATCCAGAGCGAGTGCGACCTCTGAGATGTACTTCAGAGACATGTCCTCATCAAAGTATCCATAAATATGAAGAAGGGATTTTACATCTCCACCAATCAGATACTCCATCACCTAAAAAAAAAAAAAAAAAAGTATTAAGCATGCATGCACCTTTTCAAGTTTCACATTTAAAAAGTAGTTTACCCAAAAATTTAAATTTGCTGAAGATTTACTCACCCTCCGGCCAGCCAAGATGTAGATGAGATTGTTTATTCATCAGTACAGTTCTGGAGAAATTTAGCATTCCATCACTTGCTCACCAACGGATCCTCTGCAGTGAATGGGTGCCGTCAGAACAACTGATACAAACATCACAGTAATCCACACGGCTCCAGTCCATCAATTAACATCTTGTGAAGTGAAAAAACTGCATGTTTGTAATGAACAAATTCATCTTTAAGATGATATTAACTTTATAATATCTCTTTCTATAGTGAAAAGTCATCACATCTGAATCAAGAGAGATGTAAAAATGTAGCACCATTTATAAGCGGAAACAGTTCAGAACAGTTCTAAACTAATATGTGATTGGATTTTGATGTGATAGGACAACAGGGGATGGACCTTTTTATTGAAGGAAGCATTATTTTGAATTGCGATATTTTAGCCAAAGAGACAGTTTAGAAGTTAAAATGCCTTTATGGACTTGTTTCAAACACACAGTTTCTTCACTTCACAAGATGTTAACTGATGGACTGGAGTGGTGTGGATTACTTGTGATGTTTTTATCAGCTGTTTGGACTCTCATTCTGACGGCACCCATTCACTGCAGAGGATCCATTGGTGAGCAAGTGAAGTACAGTAATGCTAAATTTCTCCAAATTTGTTCCGATGAAGAACTCATCCACATCTACATGCGGGTAAGTACATTTTCTGCAAATTTTCATTTTTGGGTGAACTATTCTTTTAAATATTTACCACCTGAGTTTTTTTTAAATGTGAACTGCACAGGCTTTCATGAGATTCATCCTTGTACGTACCAGATAGACTTTAGTTGCAGTTTGAAGAGAATAAAACAGGTGCACAATAAAAGGACTTTTACTGAGAGCCAGAGCATCTCTCTCAGCTCTCATCTGATCGGTCATGTTCTTATCCACCATGTCTGCTTTCTTCACCACCTGACAGAAAAAAGAGAACAAATTATATATCAATGCTAACAATTTAAAAATGGTTAAACCGTTGAGAAAATCTGAACAACATGATAAACAGTAACTATAATAAACAAAAGCGTAGTAAATTTAAGATACATTGGGAAATTTAGGATACATTTTCTTTTTGGTCAATAATAAATAATCGAATATAACAATAAATGTCTATAATATGATTAGCCTATATTATATACAAAACATAACTAAATATCTCTGTAAGTTACCTTGACTGCATAGAGTTTGGAGTTGCATTTCTTTCTGGCGAGGTAAACCTTCCCAAAGGCTCCTCGACTGATAGGTTTGACCACCACAAAGTCCTCGATGGAGGGAGCTTTCACTGCGCTGTTTGAGCCTTCAGATGATATTCCATGAGCTTCCATTTCTGCCGTCTCTTCAAATAGCAATTTAATCCAACTAGTTCACTAACTGTTAGATTAGATCACTAGTCTGTCGTCTCACCGTGCAGTCAGATGATCCTCACTCAGAGAAGTACAAACACGATTAATGGTGATTATTGTGTTGAAAATCAAACACATATCACCACAAATGCTATTACACGCGACATGTATTCGTTTTGCATTAGTTTGAACGAGACAGTCCGACGTTCAGTCCACCGCATCCATTCTCACTGTTTACAAGCGCGATTCGTTTGTTTTGAAATTTGAAATGCGCAACATAAATTTGGGTCCTAAGACGCAGTGGTTTAGTCGCCCCGGACGTCTGAAATGAAATAGTCAACTGGAAAAAAAATATTTTTATGCTTAATAAAGACTGTATAAGAGATTATGTTTAATGTATAAAATTATATACTTTTTATTTTATTCTTACAATAAAAAATTACTGTTAAATTTCTGCAAAACGAATCAGGCAAAGACGTTGGCTACTTTGCAGGTCTTTAGTGGAGCGGAGAGGAAGAGGCGCCCTCTGCTGGCCAGTGACAGAATAAAACATAAAAGACCGAGCTCGTTATTGCTCCAGGGGGCGCGCGGCGGTTTAGAAATCTCAGAATGTCTTTGTAGCGATATTTGGAATATTTATTTACAAAAATATAATCCCAAAGATTTTGGAACCTGGCGCACAAACGCAATTCCGCCTATGCAAGTTCTAAAGAATCTTTATTTTACATATCCTCATAAAATAATTACAAACTTTAATCCATCATCAACAGCGTTGAGAAAAGTAACAAGCATCAAGTCACATGCTGCAGCAGCTTGGAGTTACAGTTATAACGAATGTGAAGGACGTAGTGCTGGTCTAATGTAGTGAATCTGATATTGATTCATGCTAAATTCCATGTACACAGATGAAAATATTCACCCAGACATCTCTTGTTTTCATGAAAGAATTTGAGCAATACCTTCCATTGATCCAGTTGTCTAAGAACAAAAAAGCTTTAAAAACTGTATCTGTTTGTAGCTCTTTTCCTATCTTTAATGACATGTAAATCACTTTTTTTTCAGTTTGCAATGTATTAAAACCCCCCTTTTCTTCTTTATTTGCTTTTATTTTATTGTGTTGTATTTTATTTTATCATTTTTATGTTGATGGTTGTGTTACTTTTTGTATAGGCTACTGTTTTAGATTTTTGAGCATTAATAAAAAAAATAATAATAATAACAGACTATGTTAGCCTACTGATTAGTACTTTATTCAATTTATTAATTATTCATATTTTTTCATTAAATGTTATTATTTAATATTTTTATTACGGATTAATATTCAACTTAATGAGCTGGTTATCATATCAAATGGTAGCTTTTTAAAACCTCTAGATGTGGCTATGGAATAAATAGGACTATATGCAAGAAAGAAAATAGCACTCATAATTCCGTATGCAAATTACGTAATTTCATATTTTCAGTGGTGGAACATTTTGTTAGCCGAAGTAAATTTTATAATCTTATACTACTACTATATAAAATCTAACTAGAGATATATTAAAATAATTGTACTGTCGTGCGTAACTAATGTAAATAATACATTTCATAATTAGAATATATTTTTTTCTCTCTCTCTCTCTCTCTCTCGAGCGCTCTCTCTCTCTCTCTCTCTCTCTCTCTCTCTCTCTCTCTCTCTCATTCTCTCTCTCTCTCTCTCTCTCTCTCTCTCTCTCTCTCGACTCTCTCTCTCTCTCTCTCTCTCTCTCTCTCTCTCTCTCTCTCTCTCTCTCTCTCTCTCTCTCTCTCTCTCTCTCTCTCTCTCTCTCTCTCTCTCTCTCTCTCTCTCTCTCTCTCTCTCTCTCTCTCTCTCTCTCTCTCTCTCTCTCTCTCTCTCTCTCTCTCTCTCTCTCTCTCTCTCTCTCTCTCTCTCTCTCTCTCTCTCTCTCTCTCTCTCTCTCTCTCTCTCTCTCTCTCTCTCTCTCTCTCTCTCTCTCTCTCTCTCTCTCTCTCTCTCTCTCTCTCTCTCTCTCTCTCTCTCTCTCTCTCTCTCTCTCTCTCTCTCTCTCTCTCTCTCTCTCTCACTCTCTCTCTCTCTCTCTCTCTCTCTCTCTCTCTCTCTCTCTCTCTCTCTCTCTCTCTCTCTCTCTCTCTCTCTCTCTCTCTCTCTCTCTCTCTCTCTCTCTCTCTCTCTCTCTCTCTCTCTCTCTCTCTCTCTCTCTCTCTCTCTCTCTCTCTCTCTCTCTCTCTCTCTCTCTCTCTCTCTCTCTCTATCTCTCTCTCCATGTCTTTAATCACAGGTCTGGAAAAAGGCATCTGTCGTGCTGCTCCCTCCTACAGAGCAGAACAAACGCTATATTCATCTGCTCCTGAAACTCCCCGAGCAACTTCAGGACAGACGGAGCACAATCATATCATCAATGCAGCTGGACGCAGACACGCACGCCGTCTGATCGGATCCACTGTCAGTTCTTATAATGTGGAAGACCTGCGGTGTCCTGCTCGCCTGGGCTCTGCTCATTCTGCATGTGCGAGCTCAGACTCCGAACAGGTAAGTTTCTTCAGTCATGATGCAGGCGCACTGAAAGCTCATGTATGATCACACAGCGAGGCGCAGCGGATCTCACAAATATATGCGAAAACAAACAGCGTCGTGGTTTTAGAATAATTCATAATGACCATTTGAGGCATTACTGTAATGAATGCGGCATCGATGCAGGTGTTTATTTTTCTTTCTCTTGTCTAGACAGAGCTTCACGTGTGGTGGGAATATCACAGGAGAGTCGGGTGTTATTGGTAGTCAGGGTTATCCGGGCGTCTATCCGCCGAATACCAAATGTGTGTGGAGAATTACAGTAAGTATGAAGAGACTCAAACTGATTTATCATGTATTCAGGTAAATGAAATGCGACTGTAAATGACGTTTTGGCTCTAATAGATAAAACCATATTGACATTTTCTGAAAGAAAATCAGCAGTGTTGGGGGTAACACAAGTAACGCGAGTTACGTAATAATGTTACTTTTTTCAAGTAACTAGTAAAGTAACTCATTACTTTTTAATTTACAAGAAAATATCTGAGTTACTTTTTCAAAAAAGTTACGCCAGTTACTTTTTTCCCATTTATTGACTGACAGTGCGCTGTGTGAACATGTTACTGTAGTTCTGGACTAAATGTGAATGTGCATTAATTCATCTCACTCGCAAAAGATTTAGTATTCATCAAAATGAATTAAAACAGTGAAATGCAAACTCAGAATATGACGCAAACCTGCAATAATTAAATATGTTAAACAACACACATGTATCTAATCCCATTTTATTAACCAATGTTTTGCTGACCTTTGATGATCCAGTTCAATCATACTAATAAGCAAAAATGACTTTAGATAAACTAACAATTGTGCTTCATAGTTTTTTATTGCTGAAGAGTGTTGAATCTTCTTCTCCTGCGTTCCACTGTACAGACGTGAATTTACTTTTCCTTCAGCCTGAGGTTTATTCATTACACTTTCTGGTGTGAAAGGGCTTTTACATTTGCTATAATTACAACTTCTTGTATTAAAAACAATCAAGCCCTGCTCATATTTAAAAAGTAACGCAAAAGTAACGTAACACATTACTTTCCATAAAAAGTAGCTAAGTAACGTAATTAGTTACTTTTTAGGGAGTAACGCAATACTGTAATGCATTACTTTTAAAAGTAACTTTCCCCAACACTGAAAATCAGTGCCTGGTAAAGAATAGTGTTAAAGTTATTAGTGACTAAAGTACTGCAGCAAAAATAAAACATGATGTGGTGTTGCCATGTTAAGTTAAATAGATTTCAAGAAAAAAAAACACCAATCAGAAGTCAGTATATAGCAGAATTAACCAATCATCATGTAAATGTAGTGACATAATCGCTGTAGGTTCTTTTACGCCTTAGAATATGCATATTTTTTTCTACATAAAAAATAAATAGGCCTACATTAAAAAATGTAAATAAAAAAAAGAAAATCCCTCATATGAATTTATATGTTTTTTAATCCACAATCCATGCACTGTTGCCATTTTGCTATTTTTACACTGTTGCTGTGGGTTGTTTTGTAGTCCACAGGTTTGAGCGAAATGCTATTTTGATGGAAGGGAAAACTGCGGAAAAACTATGATTGGGCTAGTTTTGATTAGCAATAGACCTTTTTCACATTTCCGTTTTTTTTTTAGCAGCGGAAGTCGTCATAGTTGGGTTAACGTCGAGAGCAGTGAATGGGAGAGTACCACTTTGCATTCCCGTTTACTCAAATCGCAAAAGAAAAACTCAGCAATAGTGTTTTCACAACCTTCAATCAAAGAAAAAAAAATGACAGAGACTGATAACGGCAGTCAGAAGAGAGAAAGATGTCAAATTTACCATCTCTCCCATAGACGCTGCATTAGCGTTAATTATTATTATTTTTTTGGTTATTGTTGTTGTAATTTGATACAAATGTGATATAATACAAAGTATAGTGTTATAAATGTACATACATTAAAAAAAATCAAAAATATATATATATAAAAAAAGAGTATTTACGATGCTGATGAGCGTTGAAACGCGTCATCGTCTTGTGAAAAGGGTCCATTTGGGCTGGTTTTGTTTCACAGACCTGGCAACCCTGAATCCATCTGCAGTACACTTTCAGAGGAAAAAGGTACAAAAGCTGTCACTACGGCTGTACCCTACTGATATGTTGGTACTTACAGTATATGTACACTTTAGGTACTACCTTTAAGGTACCAATATACCCCGTTAGGGGTAAATAAGGTACAGAGTTGTACTTCTTTAAAATGTACCGCCTCAGTGGCAGATTTCTTAAAGTGATATATGTCCAGGAATGTATCCACACAACACCTGCATTCATAAATAATGTACTTTATGTACAGAACTTCTTCATTGAGTACAGTACATACTGTGAAAGTTTGTCAGACACAGTGTGCACTGCACATTATATTACTAAGTAAAAAGCTTGTATTTTAGACAGACAGATAACGGGCTGATTTATCAGTTATCAAAGTTTGAATGTGTCTGAATGTTGTGTTTTAATGTGAAATAAGTAAAGTAAAATGTATTAGGAATTTGAATACTGCTCTGATTTGCATGGATTGTAATGATGATTCAATAGAAAGTCATGGCAAGAGTCAGTAAGAGTGTGGTTGTGATCTGTTTTTGGTTTGGCTGCTGGTCACATTACATCCTTGTGGCAACTCCAGACTCATTCTAACGTTTTAATGCATTGCCATCATTGCATATAAGAGACTCAGTTGGTGACCTGTCTGACTAAGAGGGTTTTTCCACTTTATTTTAAGAATCTTAATTATGCTGCATAATGTTTTCCATGTTGCTGCAGTAAAATGCATACTATAATTTATTGGAAAAGGAAGTATTTTTTTCCATTAATTTTCTCTTTTCTAAACTATGAACCAAACCAAGCAGCTCAGATATGAATCACAACATTACAAACTTAGTCATTTAAAAAAAAAAAAAAAAGCGTATTTGATTTTTTTTTTAATAACACTAGACATAAAATTTCTGTAGACAGACACTGCAAAGGTCATAATAGGATGTCAAACACTATAGTGTCATTTTTAAAAACATAATCCAAAATGTAAAAGTTTTGCAATGCTGCAATCCTGCAGATTTAAAATGTATGTACTTTTAATTCAGCTAGTTGGTCACGCCGTGACATATCTTCTATTAGTCACACTTCTTCATTTCCTGTTTCCTGTCTGCGAATGACGTAATCAAATCAGAACTGTCAGTACAATATAAATGGATGACTATAAAGTCTGCCAGATGTTTGTGAGCACAAGTGCATTCTGATCCAGTTGGGTCTCTGTGACATCTGTTTCTTGCAGGTTCCAGAGGGCAAAGTGGTCGTCCTCTCATTTCGTTTTCTCGACTTAGAGAGTGACAACCTGTGCCGCTACGATTATGTGGATGTTTATAGTGGCCATGCCAAGGGACAGCGTCTCGGCCGCTTCTGTGGGACATTAAGGCCAGGAGCCCTTGTTTCTACAAACAACAAGATGCTTGTACAAATGGTCTCTGATGCCAATACAGCTGGCAGCGGCTTCCTGGCTGTGTACTCTGCTGCCAACCCAAATGAACGAGGTAAGAACATCATAAAAATGGACCATAAAATTGGCAGATAATAAGACCGCCTTGCTCTGTTCAACTCGGCAGAGCCAAAGGAGTTTAGTAGATGTTTTAATGTGTTTAAGATGTTTAAAGTTCAATGGATAAAACCATCATACCACCTTTCCCTTACTTGCATCCAAAATAATCCATGTTTCCATCCATAAATTCAGGTATTATTAGGCAAGGATTGTGTTTAAGAGGGCAAAGGTCGACTTTAATGAGCATTTAAGAGCTATCTGACAGCTCATAAAGAAGACAGAGGTCAAGAAAATGCAGGGGGAAGTGAAATGAATCTTTGAGACAAACTGTTCCCGTTTAGTAAATCACTGAAAGATCTTGTCGATTCACACAAAAGGAAGAAGAGCCTGGTTTTAATTTCACTAGATAAACATAAAGGGATTTTCTCTGCAGGGTCTGACAGTTGATTTAGACTACTCTGTAGAAGCTGGAAGCTGGAGATCATTGCAGTGTATTTTGTGGCATGATGTGGAATTTCTCACAGATGGTTTTCCAGTGATTCAGTGATTGGTCAGACCCCCAGAGGCCGTGTTGCTCACCGAGTAACTCTATAAGCGACGAGACGTCTGCTTGGCCAGAGCAGGACAGATGGAATTTTAATGATTTAGATTGTGTCTCTGTTTTTTGTCCATCAGTAGTTGACAGACAGCTGTTGTGTGCCGGTAACAATGGAAGCTTGCAGTCATCACATGATGATCGCAGATGTTATCAGGTTTTGGTTTTGTGGAAAAGCTGAGCCATTATGTGTGAATCTAACGAAAGAAAAAAAGTTACATTTTCGCATTTCACCTTAAATTAATAACAATAATAATAATAATTATTATTATAAATTGAATTTTTATGTTATTAAATTATATAATTAAATTAAATGATATAATTATTTCATATAATATATAACTGTATTATATAATTAAATTAATAATTAAATACATTTAAATTTTCTTTGAAAGCCACTATTTTCAGAACCACTAATATTTTCAACATTGTTTTCACATTAATTTCATGACAATTAAAGGACAGTTTGCTGATTTTTAACCAGCTTTGTATTGTTACAATGTCAGTACTTGGTAGTATGTGTAAAAGGACAATGTGTATTCTTTCTCTGTGTTACCTGCATCCAGATATCCCTGTTTATTTGTCAGAAAAAAAAATACATATATAATTTGGCGTCTGCCAATTTTGGCAGACTTTTGACAGCTCCAGGGCTTTTGTTAAATTTACAGATGGAACTTCTGCAATATTTCCTCATTTAATTCATTATATTCATTCATTCTCATTAGACTCTCGTAGACCTAATTACCATAATTTGGTGATTTGTACTGTATTAAAATTTAATTGTGTTATAAATGTGCATACATTTAATATATATATATATAAAAAATTAATTTTACGATGTATTTACGATGACCGTTGAAACACGTCATCACAGTCTTGTGAAAAGGGTCCATTTGGGCTGGTTTTGTTTCACAGACCTGGCAACCCTGAATCCATCTGCAGTACACTTTCAGAGGAGAAAGGTACAAAAGCTGTCACTACGGCTGTACCCTACTGATATGTATGATTTTGGTACTTGTATATGCTATATGCTTTCCAAAGCACTTCCCCATCTGTCATTGGTTGGACAAATAGATGGTCCGGTCCCAAACACACACCATCGGCCGACCCAGTGTTGCTGTTTCAGTCTAGTTTGAATTCTCAAATGAACTTAAAACATAAACCCACATATTGCTTACTTTATAGTTGAATTAGCACAATAAACTTGAATAGAGCAAAATATTTTAAGATCTAAAAAGTTTTTCACTTTCATACTCAAAATATTATTTAATTTTTTTTGCGTGAAATATGACTGGACACATTCTTGACAAGTTTAGTAACCAAACGGTCCAAACGGCCTGTTTCAAAGTTTTATAGTGCACTTTCATCATATTATCTGGTGCAAAATCAATGCACAAAGCTTTTGGCGGGATTCAGTTCTAGAAGCAGCAGGTCTGGATAAAAGGTCTCGGATGTGAAGAAGGATCAAGTCTGGAACTGCACATGATATTCCTTCTTACTGCACGTTTAAAACAAGTCTGTAAACTCTCTCATAATGACAAGACTGTTGGGAAGGACATTTTAAAGCCGGCCGAATATGATGCTGTGCAATTATCTCATGCATTCCTTTTAATTAGGGGTGAGCGACCTCACGCTGGATGCTCAGTCTATGTTTAGAGTTCTTTTTGTGGAATTTAAAAGAGGAAACATTTCGTAAACTCCTGTCTGGATGGATGTTTACAGGGGATCAGTACTGTGGTGGGAGATTAATGAAGCCGTCAGGAACCTTCAAGACCCCCAACTGGCCAGAGAAAGACTATCCTGCTGGAGTCACATGTTCTTGGCATATAGTAGCACCGAAGAACCAGGTGGACTCATTTATTCATTTGCATATTGCAGTTTCAATAAAATTTTTAGTGCATTGTTTATCTTTAACTTGAATACAGGAATAATACCTCAAAATCTGTTTGTTTGTCTACAGATTATAGAGGTGAAATTTGAGAAATTTGACGTGGAGAGGGACAACTACTGCCGTTATGATTATGTAGCAATTTTTAATGGTGGAGAAATCAATGATGCTAAAAGAATTGGGAAATACTGTGGTGACAGCCCACCCGCGTATGTATCATATCATTCGTATTAAATCAGTCCTTTGCTCTATTTTCAAAATATCAACATGTAGCTGTTAGCAGTACTTCTTTATTTGCGTTTTACATTTACATGTCTCTGCTTTAGACCCGTGTTCTCAGAGGAGAATCAGCTCTTCATTCAGTTCCTCTCAGATCTCAGTTTAACAGCAGATGGCTTTATTGGTCATTACAAATTTAGACCCAAGAAGTTTCCCTCCACAACCGTTCCAACAACCACGACAGCATCACCCACCACCACCAGACCGATACGTGAGTACACCCACAAAACCTGCTGCTGAGGGCTATTCTCTCTAATCACACTGTATGTAGTTGGTGACCTTAATGTTAGTCTACATTGCAGGGGTTGCCTTAGGGTTAAAAGTCAATGACTACTCATTAAACATCCCTATTGAAACATCAAATTCAGCATCCCCAACTTGAATGCTATTTTTTTCCCATTTGAATTGTTATAAATTCTGTTTTAATGGTTAAATCAAATTTTAGTAATTGAAAAGTGTGTCTAATTAATTAAAAATAATGAAACGTACATGATTTAACACCAATTTATTAAAAGTTGAACAAACATATTTTTTTTTATAAATTAGATGTTTTGATTCTAACACATAAAATTTGTATTATTTCTAAAATATATTTATTTTTAAAGTGTAATGTTTTTTTCCCCAAATTCTAAATCATTTTCTGTTTTGTTTTTTTCTGTCATTTTTCCATTTTAATGGTTTATTTAAAGGTTAAATGTAATAATGAAAATGCATGTCTAATTATTTGAATTCATAAAACTTTAACAATTACATTTTTATATTTTTTATTACTAGTTTTCATTCATTCATTTTATTTTATTTTAATTTATTTCCAATAATTAGGCCCTGTGAAATGTTTTATCATCAAATCACCAATCATCATGTGACAGACTGGAGTAATGATGCTGAAAATAAGAATAAATTACGATTTGAAGTATATTGAAATAGAAAACTAATAATAGTTCACAATATTGCTGTTTTACTCTATTTTTGATAATACAAATGCAGCCTTGTACTTCCTTCAGAAACATTTAAAAATCCTACCAACCCAAACTTTTGTAAACTAAATATATTTCTAGAAATTACCAACTGGACATAATCTAAAATGATATTTAAAAGGTGTTAAATGGAGCTGGAAGTAGAAAACTGCTACAGTATAGCTGGATTTAATTAGCCAAATGATTTAATGAGCCAAAATATTTATCAAATTATTAGTTTGCTGTCCATGCATGGTAACCTAAGCAGACAAGCCTTTGGCATATATACTGCTATTATTAAGTGAAATTTAATTGGTCCATATTATTTGGTCCATTGAGTTATTTAAATGATTTATTTTAATAAATACATATGTAAATGACAGAGAGGAATTTCAGACAATTTTACATCCATTTCTTCTTTGATATCAGCTTTATTCAAAGTCTGAAGCTTGTACCTAACCCTCACTTCCTCGCTTTTTGCACGCACATACTAAAAGATAAGCTCTGCTGGCTCAGAGTCAGTAAGCTATAGTAAAACAACTTTTTGAAGTCTTTTTTTTGTTATCTATACTCTTCTCTCCAGCTTTGAAGTACTCTGCAGCGCTGTGTCAACAGAAATGCAAACGGAAGGGAACCCCTGAGAGCCACTACTGTTCCAGCAACTTTGGTAAGAGAAGCCCTCTGCAGTTGATACTAACTTTTTTTGCTGACACATGAAGACCCACACACACAGCTGCAAAGTGAGGTGGGATCTTGTGGGTGGGGGGAGCAACAGAGTAAGTGGAAACAAGTACCGATTGTTCACATTTTGTCTATAATCTAAGTGCATGTTTTTTTCAGCATCCTATCTTTGGCCTGCTGGTTTGTGTCAGTGTGTTTCAAAAGATTCCTTGAGTGTTTTTGCCATCAGCACAGTGGCTTTGTGTGTAGGATACAGTGCTCTTGTGTAAATAGACTGCAGTGGACTGTGGGTAAACTGTTGGTAAATGGGAGTGTTGATTCAGTCAAGCTCTTTGGCCGCAGTCGCTGCCCCTGGAACAGGTCTGCAATGTTCATGTCCAGGAGCGAGCAGATATTTCATTCTGATTTCTGCTGTTTACTTGGATTTGCATATGGGGAAATCATGTGGTCGGTGGAGAGCAGAGTCACGTTGAGAAACAAGAACTGAATGTGAACGATGGTGGAAAATTACATGCACATTAAGTCAAATTTGTATAATCACACACTTTATCTACCATCCAACCTTGCAGAAATGGATAAACACAAGTTTAGGATGTCAGGATGAAAATACATGTTCAAATAATAGACATAAGCCATATTTAACATTTCTCAAAATTTACCAGTTTGATTCTGCTGCTTCTACTTCTTGGTCTATCGGAAGGAGTTTAGTATGGAAGTCCACTGAACAAAAAATAAAGTAATTGTGACATTTTATCTCACAATTCTGACTTCTGACTATTCTGATATAAACTTGCAATTGCACGTTATAAAGTCATAATTGCATGATAGAAACTTACAGTTCTGATAAATAAAGTCAGAATTGCGAGATATAAACTCGCAATGGTAAGAAAAAAAGGCAAAAGTAGGAGGAAAAAAATAGATATAAAAAAGTCAAAATTGCGAGTTTATATCACGCAGTTATGTGGAAAAAAGTCAGAATTGCAAGATGTAAACTCACAATTGCGAGAGAAAAGTCAGATGTGCAAGTTTATATCATGCAATTCTGAGAAAAAAATAGAATTGCTAGAAAAAAAGTTCCGAGATAAAATGTCACAATTACCTTGCTTTATTTTTTATTCAGTGTTTTTTTTTTTATTTATTTAAAAGGGTTTCCATAGTTTAGTTTATTTGAAGTAAAAAGTACTGAAATTAAGAAAAGACCCCTAATGAAGACAAAAATGTTGTCAGCCCAAATTTTGGTATCAATCTAAGTAATTAAAAGTAGTCTCTTTTTTTTGGACCCATTAGTGTTCACTGGAACGGTCATCACCGCTGTAACGCGAGGAGGTAGCATGTATGCCACCATCTCCATAATCAATGTCTACAAGGAAGGTAACCTTGCTATCCAGCAGGCTGGCAAAACCATGAGCACAAAGATTGTCATCCTTTGCAAGAAGTGCCCCTACGTCAGACGAGGTAAGTGCCTTCTTCAGCTTTGGTAAATGGTAACACTAACATGCTGTTTGTCAGTGTGTAAAAACAAGGAATTATTTCAGTTTATTTTCCACTTCATTTCTGAGAACAGCATCTGTAGCATGATGTCAGTTACCACAGACTGGAATAACTTACAACAGGTTTTCTGTTAACTCAACTGTGAGCTATGTTTGAGTGTAAGATTAAAAAAGAGTAAACCAAACATTCCACAAATGTTTGCTAAACAAAACGAATGCCTCGTTGTATTTTGGTAATGAAAAAACATACAAACTCTTCCCAGTTCAAGCAGTGAGTTGCTCTTAAATGTGCATTCAGTAGTATGGTGTCAATTTAACTCTTTCTCCACCATTGACTGAATTTTGCGTCATTTATGGGACAATGCTTCCCTGGCAGTGACAGAATTTTCTGGCTTTCCGTGTTTTCACTGTTATATGGTAGGGGCGCTATTACACATAATCTAAAAGAGTACACAATCTCTGAATCAAAACAGGCGAAGAAGCAGAAACAATTGAGTATGTAAGCAGATGCATATGTAAAATAACACACTCGCCAAATGTTAAACAGCATATACTGCCTTACCTTACTGAATAAAATGTCGACTCAGGAAGTGGTTTAGGACTGTGCAAGCTTTGGAGGTGTTGATGGAAGCAATCTACTCCATCTATGTTGTGATCATCATTCTGAATCCAATCCAATCATTTGTCAAAAAAGGTTGTTTTTTTATGAAACTTGTCCACATTCAAGTGTTGATAAATAAGAATGCAAGAAGCTAAAATAAAATGGCTTTTTATAGTTAATATAGTTATAGTTTTTTATTTTTTATGAAACTGGCCCACATTCAAGTGTTGATATAAAAAAAGAATGCAAGAAGCTAGAATAAAATGGCTTTTTGTTTAAAAGCAGAGGCTCTGTTCAAATATTCATACAACAGATATTCTGTGGGCCATGAAAATGTTGTGAAAATTATCAAAAATGCTGGTGGCTGGCAACTTAAAAAAATGGTGGAATAAGAGTTAAAATGTTTTACATAATAAGAAATAAATGGTATTTTGGTAAACAGTGGCGCTCCATAAATTTGTTCCACATACAAATAATAGCTGTAAGTTTGAAACAATATGAGTATAAGTAAATAATGGCAAAATGTTCATTTTTCAGGGTCAACTGTTCCATTAAATTTGGTCCATCAAGTTAGTGGTGCATTAGTCAGCCCATTAAATAGTGCTTGTTAACATTGAAGTTAGCAGCCAAGTTCACTGTCAAAATGTTTTTATGACAAAATCTCACTGTCATATGTTTATACGGTATATAAACATATGGAGTGGATAGCGTGAGTGAGGCCCCAGAGAAAAGCTGATCCAAAGCCCTTCCTGAATGTCTCTGCCGTTTCGTCACTGCATTCAGGTTTTTTCTGTGTGGTGTCGCTAGGTTTGAACTACATCTTCATGGGCCAGGCAGATGAGGAGGGCCGTGGAATGATCGCCCCCCATCATTTCATCATGGCTTTCAAGGCCAAGAACCAGAGGGCCTTCAACATGCTGAAGAACAAACGCTGCTGAGCTCTTACAGACAATCTTTGGTCTCAAAATCCACACATGGGTGTGTGATGTCTTCATATTTGCCCTGCATGTCCCAACTTCCTTCATCGCCCACTCCAAAGGAGCCCAAGGACTGTTGAAGCAAATGGCACACGCCTGGTTGGGCTCTCTTGGTTCCTACTTCTCTTCTTACTGTTGTGATGAGCATCAAAATGGCAGCAAGAGCAAAAGTAGTAAGACATGACAGGTGAAGAAAGCTAAAATGTAAAGATCAAGATGATGGTGTTTTGAATGGCACAGTTTACAAGATATTTCTAGATTTTTGATCAAATAGCAAGGTTAGAGGAGCTTTGTTGATGATGTCTAAAAGGCAATAAACTAGTAGCACACCTTTGAAATCATGCTGGATATGTTACATTTTGTCTATAAAATATTTTCATAGAAAAGGATAACTAGTGGTAAATGTTAAGTTATAAATTATTTGTTTAATGAAAGAAAAAATAAAGTTCATTATCAGATAAGTCTTGGATATTGTCTTCATGATTTATTTGGCATTTGTTTAATTGTATATTTGTACATTTATTGAATTTTTTCCAGAATCAGATTTCAACTGATTTGAAAATGAAGATTTAAAGGAAGCTTTCAAAGTTCAAAATATTCAAGTAGTTCACATGGTCATGTCAGAACATCTGTTTCTAAAATTGCCTAGGGCTCAGAGTGCTTGACTATGAAGGGCACTATTCAAACATTTAACTCCTTAATAAACTCTTAAAAGGGACATATTCTACAATTATTTTCAGGTTTATTTTTAAGAGTTTCTTTTCAGCATCAAAATACCAAAAAAAAAAAAAAATCATAGTAGATATTCTCAGACGTCTTCAACCCCACTGGGCTCAGGTGGGTCTGTCCGTTGGAGTTTAGGTCCGACCCTAATCAAACACACCTGAACCAGTCAATCAAAAAGTCTTCATGATCACTTGACATGAACAGAATTACAAGCAGGTTAGAAATAAACGTTGCAGGACAGTTGGTTTTTAGGAGCAGGGTTGAAGTCTGTTGCTTTACAATACATTAAATGTGAATTAGTCTTAAAATACATATTCAAATATTGCAAGTTACTAAGAACGTATGCAAGTTCAATATAAAACATTTCTTCATAATAAATGTTATTTATTTGAAAAGAATGACACTTTTAGAAAACAAGTAGGATGCAAGAATATTACATAAGTTATGATTCGGCAGGCTTTTGTGTAGAATAAACAGAGCTTAATACTATTCCAGTAGAGTCCCAGGACTTTTTCGTCTTCCAAAGAAAAAGAAGAAGAGCGTTGTTGAGCATGCTGGGTCGCTTTAACTAAATGCACATGGCTTAGCTTCTGGGGTAAAACATGGCATATTTGGAGGTGCGGAAGCCCAAAAGGTCCCTCATTTCATTGCGGAACTTGGAGAGGTCTTGCCGCAGATCATTGAGGTTCTCTACCGTGGCCTGGTCCATGCTCTGCATCTTCTGCCTTGTGGAGGTCAGGTAACGGTGAACAAGACAGCACATAATCTTCTGATAGTTCTCATCTCTTTTCTGCTTCAGGTTCCTCCATTCCTGGAAGCAAAGAGTTAGAGGATCACTGGCAAGCTGACTGTAAGGCATAATATGTCTAGAGCTCGCCTCTCTTCCACTAACATGGTGCCAATTCTAGGTTAACCCTTTTCCAGCAAAAGGGTGCACACTGTCATACCAGACCCAGTTCTCGGCCAATGCTCAGGCAAACCTTTTGCAAAGTGGTGTAATTTTTTCCACCGAATTGACAAATGAACTGTAACATAGGATGTTACGTTGTTACGTGTTAATTATGCTACTACACAAATAGCCCAAAGATAAACTCAGCGCCAGAAATGACCAATCCTGCTCCTTGAGGGGCAACTTCCTGCAGAGTTTAGCTCCATCTGCCTAGAAGTTTTGAGCACTCCTAAAGATCTTGACTACCTGGTTCAGTTTTATTTCAATTACGTTTAAAGTTAAAGCCTTCCAGGTGCAGGATTGGCATCCCTGGTGTATGTAGTTATGGTGTTGTTCATAGTTGTTGTTGTTATGAATCTTGTGTACTGACAGTTCTCATAAACCAGGGGTGTCCAATCCTCTTCCTGGAAGGCCACTGTTCTGCAGAGTTCAGCTCAAACCCCAATAAAACACACCTGAACCAGCTAATCAAGGTCTAACTAGGCATACTAGAAACTTCTGGCAAGTGTGCCAAGGCAAGTTGTTGTGAAACTCTGCAGAACAGTGGCCCTCTAAGACTGAGTGTGGACACCCCTGTCCAAACCCCTACCGAGTTTAGCTCCAACACACCTACTTGTAGGTTTCTAGTAATCTTGAAGATCTTGATTAGATGGTTCAGCTGCGTTTATTTGTAATTGGAGCTAAACTCTGCAGGAAAGTGGCCCTCCAGGAACAGGATTGAACAACCCTGTGATAAATTTTGAGCTCTCTGTTGTTCCTGCTTTTGAGAGATTGAAACTGAAGCAGATTTACTGTCTTTAAAAAAGCAGATTTACTGTCTTTATTTTGCGTATGGGCAGGTGGACATATGGACACCCTTGGTTGTCCACATCAGGGTTGGAGCTAAACTCTGCAGCGCATTGGCCCTCCAGGGCAGAGATGTCTTTAGGAGCAGGAGCTTTTACTTGATTGTCGATAGGTCAATTATCCATATACCAGTAAATGCAAACTATGGATAGACAGTACAGTAGGCAGATTTTCCAAGATATAAGTTCACATATGTCTTACACACCTTGAGGCTATTCTGTCTCTTGACCTTGCCTGTGGAGGTGTGGGAACAGATCCATTTGCTCAAGCTGATGACCAAGTAACACACGGTCTTGGGAGAGGGTAGGATGTTGAAAGGTGGAGGCAGTGTGCACTTATCATCGAAGTAGCTGAGCCACAGCTTGGCCCGGGCAAACTTCCACTCCTTATCTTCGTGGTTCTGCAAGCAGATAAAATCATCAAGGTACAATAATGCCTTCACTACCTGTTGCTACCTGCCTGATCCATGTTTCCACATGTACAAGTAACTACATGTATATGTACTCATTCACATCTTCCTGATAAAAAGAGTAATATGCCTGAAGATTGCTATCTGTTAGTATTCCCATTTATCACAATTGTGAGTGATTAGTCACATGGCACGTGATGGCTCAGGCGATTTTTTCCAGAACTGAGTGTCCATAAGCACTGATGGCAGGTTCCAGGTCACCTATTTCCAGTGTTATATGTGCCAGCTGATCAAAGGTTGTTGAGATGAACAGGAATGCTAATGGATAGACCTCCTTCAAACAACCGATTAGACCACATTAAAATATCTGCTGCCCCCATCAGGTTTGGAGAACCCATAGTGTTTATGTGATGTTAATACTGGTGAATGAATATGTGAAACTTCATTTTATTAAATCTACTTGTCAGAAACACAATTATGGTATCATCATGTATCATGTTGAGAAAGCATCAAATCATCTCAAGGGTCACTTACAGCAATCTGTCTGAAGCTCTTATGCAGCATGGCCACCAGGAGTTTGGTGAGAACGATGACCACAACAATGTTGTAGGTACCAACGATAAGAGCACCAACAAATGACCGCAGCTCCTCTGTGTAGCTAATCCTTGTAACAAACAGAGCCACATGTGCCAGGGAAAAAATGTACCAGAAGAGGGCATAACATGTCCCCATAAACCTGGAGAAAGTTAAAGATACATGATTATGGTAAAAGATTTCATTAAAACAGACCTCTTTTTTTCATGGTCAACATGGTACCTTGCATCTTTAGAACAATGATTTATGGCCTTGTCCCAAATCGCACCCTAAACCAATGTGGTATTCCTATGAGTCTACACTTTCGTG
Source organism: Schizothorax lantsangensis (assembly GCA_027422415.1). Lineage (NCBI taxonomy): Eukaryota > Metazoa > Chordata > Actinopteri > Cypriniformes > Cyprinidae > Schizothorax > Schizothorax lantsangensis. Next base: position 6,553,019 of record CM049863.1, on the reverse strand, counting down.
ACGTAATGCTGCTTTGACTGTCATGTAGAAGTCAAAAGGGAGCATAGAGCTGCAAAGGCCACTCATGAGTATTCATGAGCACCCTTCTGAAAGCTAATATGATGAATGGGAAACCATACGGTCTTGTGGACTTGGCTACCGTGTACACCTGTCCGTCATTACAAGTCTGCAAGACCGCAAGTGCACATGAAGTGTGCCAGTTGGGACAGGGCTTGTGTCACAGAAAGCTAAAAACTGTTTTGTCTGTCAAATACATTTCAAATGGGTCATATCATGAGGAAGAACTCAGAACTCAACTTCCTTCCTAGTCCAAGAAGAGCATTTATTAAAACTAAGATGCAAAAACTCATTTTGAAAGAAAAAAAATGCATGATTTAACTTTAACTATTAAATTCTCTGATTAGTGTAAATGAGATGAAATACAAAGTACGTGTGAAAGGTGTCGTTGCTCTGCTCTTGACAGAAGATGCCCCCACAGTCCTTGGTTATATTTTTGGAGCTGGAGAGGTCCTTGTCTTTTCCATACAGTTGTGTCAGGCCAATGGTGAAAGAGATGAGTACAAGCAGGAATAAGCCAAGAAACTTCCCAAACTCTTGTAGCATCTGGCCCATGGAGATCTGCAATGACAAATACGCCACATCACTTCCACATAAAAGCCTGAGCAGTCCTAGTCTCAGCCTCAGACGTCACGCTCCATGGACCGTTGGCTGAACGTCTGATGCATACAGCACACAAAAGTGGAAACACTTCAGGAGGTTCGAAGTCATCATCGGATTGGTTGAATTATACAGGATTTCCGGGAGACGTGTGTGTCGCGTTCTTTAACGTTCCACCTGGAAACAAAGATGCCGTGACGCCAAACCCCCTCACAAAAGAAGAAAGCCGTCGTGTTTACAACTGTGACAGCAAACACTTATCAGGATCAAATAAATGCTGGATTTTCAAAAGTATGTGAAATATTTAAAGTTCGCGGCATAGAATCTTTAAAATACGTCTGAGAGTTTTACACACCGGTCTGTTATTGTGGCGACATTTCCACGCACCAAAACGTGACGCTGAAAGAAACGAATTGTGATTGGTTGTTTGACATGTTGGTCAAACGGCCTCATGGGCAGGCCTTGGCCAATAAAAGCTGCCATGGATTCAAGACCTTCAGCCGTCAGTCTGAAAGTCTGGCTAAGCGAGACTAGAGCAGTCCAGACTGACTTACATATAGAGATACCGTAGGGATCTATAGAAAGATTCCTATAACAAAAAATATTCCAAGTTAAATACAACTTAAGATCCACTGTAATCATGCTATGTTCTGTTGATTACCAAAGAAAAACATTTTGATGCATTGCTGTTTGGAGAAAAGAAGAAGAAAAAAAAGCTGGCAGCACTAAAATTAAATTTTAATGGTTTCATTAGTTTTCATGAAGTGTTGGCTCTTATTGGAGTCCATATAAAAACACACAGTAAATATAAAATGACCAATGAATGAATGACAAACATGAAGATAAATCTAAAACAAACAAAAACAATGTAGTATACTTAAATCCAAGTAAATATGACTATTGCATGCCTTAAGAAAAAAATATAGCACATGAGACATATGGACCAATTTTACAATATGATAATTATTTTTTTTTAGCTTGTTTGTTTTGGTCCTTTTTGGAGAGGATCATGGAAATGGTTTCAAACATATTTTTAATTTAAGTAAATATGGCAATGTTCTGAAACAAGTTTATTTTAAGTGGTGGATGTAATTTTAGCTAATTCCATATATAAGATAACAACTAGTGACTGATAAACACAGCTCAGGTAAATATTGGTTTGGCCCATTAGGGGGTAATGGCAGGGGACCATTTCCTGGTAGCTACAGTACACACATACAGTAGACTAGCTTTTTTAAGGTGTGTGCCTCTATCTGCTTTCTAGATTCCACTAGCCTTTCCAGTGTGGGTTGAGGTAAGGGACAAGATGAATTCTATGTGTCAAGTCTGACTGGTGAACCATAATGTTCTGTAGTGTGTGTTTGCTCTGAAACATAGCCAGGATTTGGGGGAATTTTTTAAACAACTCCCATTAAACAAATTCATTTTCTTGTCACTCTCAAAGCCCTGGTAGGCATTTTCCACATCTAATATTTTTCAACCTTTTTTGAACTATGGTATTTGCAGTAGCCATTTGAAACTTATGTCTCTGATATGAACACCCAAATCCAACACCTAAGTGATTCCGCTTGGCTGAAAGAACTTTTCTGAGTATTCTATTTGAAGCCTGATTAGAAATCTCATAATGTGTTATAAAACAGTTCATTTCAGTCCACTAATCTGACTACTTCAAGAGTGCTGATATTTTGTATGACAGCACTAGAATGTTTCATTGTTTATAAATGTTCATGATTCTGATTATGTACGTGTAATATTTATTAATAAAAATATGTAAACTAATGTTGATGTTGAACAGCATTATTTGAAATGTTTTTTTTTTGTAACAATGATATGATCTATTTTTATCAGTTTAACGCATCCTTGCTATTATTAATATTAGTAGTATTAATAAAAAAAAAAAAGATCTTACGGATCCCAAACATTTAAATGGTAACATATAGTATGTGATCAACTGCAATAGAAAGTATCAGCACAGAAAATGGGAAAAAAACAGATTCTATCTGGCCCTGCTAATGACTCTTTTATGTCCAAGCAAGCAAGGGTTTGGCAAGACACCAGCCCATCAGATATTGCACAGCAGACATGTAAATGATCAGGGCTTCTCACCCTGACAAACTCTCACTAATTCAGACAGTTACTGTAGCTATACAAACACCACATTACTCCTTAAATTTAAAGTTTAAGCAGTCAGTTTGACATCTCAACTCTTGCCCTCACAAAGAAAGAAGTATGTCCTCAGACGTTTATCCAGAGGTGAGTCAGTGTTTTCCACTTATCTTTACTTGGGGAGATTTACTGGACACTGTTAGCCAAACAATGAAGCAGGAGGGAGTAAATGTCTGCTTTCCCAGTCTGCTGTGTGAAAACTTGACTGTGTTCTTTGTCATTCTTGTATCTGTACATCATATGTTTGTGTGTTAGAGGGAGTGACAGAAAGCATTTAGAAATGTGGATAGGTTCATGCATTTACAGAAAAACAATAATACAAGGCACTTCCCTCTAAATACCTTGAGTTGGGTGTGTGTTCATGCGTCAATCCATTACAGCTGAGAGTGTATGTTTGTTCATATGCATCATTCCAACCACACTCCTTGAGCAACTTACTTTTCCATACAGCAGAGCCAGACACTGATGTGCACTAAGAACACGTGCTGGAGAGCAGAGAGCCACTCTCCATAAGCTCAGGACTGACATGGTGTTACTCATGACGAATACCGGAGTCCTCAGAGAAGAGCACTGCTGTATTATGCAACCTCTCTGAAACTACTGCAGAAAGACAGCTGCTAAAGACAGAGAGCTGCCGAAGTCAGTTATACAGGGAGAATCTCATGAAGACTGAAAAAGTGTAGCATTAGCATGGCCAAAGTCATGGCTTTGACAGCTTATCTTTCATCGTTCTTCAAGATACAATAAAATGTTACTTTAACAAGTGTGTGATATGTGCTATGTAAGATAATTATCATAGGCCAATCCAAGACGTGTTACAGGTTGCCCACCACAGTGGCTGGAGGCAAAATTTCCAGCTCACTCTTAATAATTTGTGATCTTTGTTGGCATCTATGAAGAAACTTTAACATCCATAGAACCTTTCCATTGGTTTGTCTTTACAGTGGAAAAAGGTTCTTTAGATCATTCAATCTGATCACTGAATGGTTCTTTGGAGAACCCATCACTGCCAAAAAAAAACAAAAAAACATTGGAATCTTTATTTTTAAGAGTTTAATAAGAAAAGTAAGTACCTGCATTTGGCAGGGAGTGGATGTTACTTCATGAGATTCACCCCCACACTATAAATTGGACATTTCCAGCAATAAATCCCAATAAATGAGAAATGAAACCCCATGGCACAGATCCAAGAACAGAGAATTGGAAAAGAAAAACAACTTAGAGAATTGAAAACAGACATTTGCAGCAATGAGATACACAGGAAAAATGAGAGAACTCTCTGGCGTTCTGTGTTATCGGTGCGACCGCTGGGCATTACGTAACAGAAGAAAAAGCTTCAGTGGTTAAACACTGCATTGGTTGTGGCAGTGAATGGATAAGAAGTACAGACAGAGGAAGTTGTGATTACCTGTAAAGGCCCCAAGATGGAGCTGGTGGTGTACATGAAGAACAGACGGAGATAGCTCAGAACATTGGCAAATGCAAAAAGGCCATCAGCAACCAAGAGGGGATGGAATGCATCCCAGTACTTCCTCTCTATTAATGGCTCTTCCTCAACGTTCTTAAACTGAAACAGAGGGCAAAGGAAATGCTAAATGATGTAATTTCTACAAAATAACTATATATAACAACATACAACATATATATATATATATATATATATATCACAGAGTTTATATGTAAACTCACTGTGATATAAAAATATGGCTCCTTCAAAAATGAAAATCCTGTAATTTTCACATCCTTGTGTTGTTTCAAACCCTTAATAATTTTCTTCTTCAATGGAACAAAAAGGAGAAGTTGAAGAGAATAGTACTTATTTTGTGTACCATGGAAGAATGTCAGTCATAGTTTGGAATGACAAAATTTTTCATTCTTGAGTAAACTACTCCTTTAATAACTTGGTAAAGTGCTCAGAATGAAATGTTCTGGACAGGGTTTATACCTTGCTGTGAGCCACCACTTTTAGGGCAAAAGTGGCCAAATAAAGCGAGTTCATGACAAAACTCAGCTGGTTCCGTGACTCTTCCAAGAAATCCTCCAATCCCTCATACCACAGACGCTTCACATCAGACCACACCATGCCTGCAGAGAGAGGAATTTGCCATCAGTGCAAAGAATCGTTCAAGCAGCAAATCAGAAATACCTTACTGCTGGGGGTTTTCAATCACCTGTCAGGGGCAATGTAACTCAAAAAACCATGCCTGGCAGAAATATGTATGGAAGCTATTTAAAATAATTGTAAGTAGGAAAAAAAAAAAAAAATTCAAAGCTACAGGTAAGTCTGCACTAAGTCTAAACAGTATTTACAGTAGATGCTATTTACTAAGTGCAAATAGTGGCAGATACCATTTGCACTTCAACGTGTTGTAGTACATAACAAAACAGCATGCAGTAATAACATATTTAATGTACTGTATATTATTAGATGTTGCCTTATTGGAACCTTACTTATCCCTATCTCTAAAGCCCGCACCTAACCCTAACAATATTCAACCTACTGATCAGTAAAGATGTCCTCGATGGCCCAGGAATCGAGGTATGGTTTTGAGCATGGTAATAATATGACTGTCACAATCAATATATCAGCCATAAATAGACAGATAGATAGATGGATATATATATATATACATATACTTTATTAATCCCAGAGAGAAATTCAAGAAAATTACAAACAAATCAAGGACAATTATAGGTCTCTTAACCCTCTTACTTAAAGCTCATTTTTAATTTTTTTAAAATATCAACCTCAAATTTAGAACACAACTTGTTTAGATACATGGCTTTTGTTTTCTTGCAGTTTTAGTGTGAAACATGTTTTAGAAAAAAATATTTCATATAAATTGCTAAAATTGTATTTTTGTGAATTTTAATACACTTAAACTGCACTTTTAAGTTTCACTTTTTAAACTTTTTTCACTTCAGCAATTATTTGCCATGTGTCTTCTTTAACAAGAGTAATAAATGGATCATAACTATTTCATAAATATAATTTAGTACAACAAAATCCCCTAAAAATACTAAATAATAATAATAAAAAACATTATCAAACTAAAATATAGTCCAATCATAATAAATTAATAAATTAATTTTAAAAATAATAATAATTTTTGACAGCCACGCGAAAAAGTCCAGAGGTTTAATTACCCGGCCATTAGGCACTCGAATATCGTCAAATTGTCGATTGTCGATGATTGTTGAATATTCTCTTAATTTTTATTTAAAATAAATGTCTCCAAGCTGATATGCAATAGGAAAAGGGTGAATAATAGGATTGGAAAAAGGCTTTATCCACTCTCATTTCTACTGTCAATATCAGAGAGCAAAACTGCTTTACATTATTTACATTTGACAGTAAAAAAAGAACTATGTTATTGTATTGTAAAATATCTTGTTTATTGTTGAGCAGAAGAAAGAAGTTCATACAGGTTTGGAACGGCATTTGCAATGGAGAGAATTAAGAGATAATTTTCATTTTTGAATGGGGCTCAATGGGAATAAAAATACAATGAAATAGCTGTCATTTATAAAATATATAATTCATTGTATTATCAAAATAAATATTTTGTTGAACTTCCAGCTATAGTAACTGTATTGTGATATGAATAATGTACTGTAATTTACAAACTGACACCTTCCAATGCATTTGCGTGTTTACTCGCTTCAGAGACAGTCACACCCATGATTCTGGAGGAAGATTACATGATAAGGCAGCTGTGACAAAGAAACAATCAGTGTGCATACTGCACAACAAAATAAACAGAACTAGTTTCGAAGACAGGTTAATGAACATGATTTCTGTTGACATTTTAATGTATGAATGTACCCTGGAGGGCATAACCGCATTGAGCTCTGATGTGCTAATTATAATTTCCATGACAAAAGCTCTATTGACATTCTATTCACGTCATTTATGAGGTGGCTAGTATATTCTGGGTGTGTTACTAAAAGCAGTAAACAACACCATATTAAGATGAAAAGGAACGTGATGGGATCAGAACATATTGGACTTTAATGAAATATTATTTTAAATGTTATGAACTGTGATGTATATTCCTAAATCTGCAGTGTAAAATAATCCTCTTCCTCCCTCTAGTGGTCTTCATGCAGTCTTAATTTTCTTCAAACTTGATCATATGATATTCTTAAATCCACAGGCATTTATTGAGGCCATAAATCATAATATGCTTTTTTTATTCATGATGGTTAAGTCTTTGTAGAAGGAAATTTGACAAAAACTAAAACAAGTGCCATTAGCAAAAAAATTACCCAGTGGTATCATGCTAATGCGCTCTAGGGAGATGCTAACCGCTAGCTGTGTTTATTACTTCCGCATCAAGGAACATTATCTATGTAATTTATCAGTCAAACTAGTGGTGTTGTAGAATTATGAAGAACAGATGGATGAACTGAATGTTTATACTGCAAAGAAGTCCAAGGCTGGTGGGTCCATTGTAATTATTATAACATTTCTGTCTAACATTCACATGAATTTACTGTAAACGAACTTCTGCTTGACAGTCTATGCAGCATTACATCAACAAAGTGTGGACGCGGGAGGACTGCAAGGCTTTAGGCATGAATTTATGGCACTTTTTTATCTTTTGCTTCCGGTTGATAGCAATCACAGCACAAAATTCTTGTTTGGTTCTTATTGTCAGATAGAAAATGCATGCCAAGAAAATAATACATGACATGCAATTCATCCTCACCAATGATCCAGAGAATTAGAAGGTAGTCTATCAACTCCAAAGGGGGACCCATGGTGTTCTTCTTATCCTCGTTGTAGACCCGTGAGTAGAGGTTTAGAAGGAGCAGAAAGGTGAAGTAGGAGGCACTATGGATGATGAACTTGACAAAAGGTGTGTGGATGACCTGGCCCACTCGAGAACGGGGTCCCAGAAGGTAACAAATGGACAGCAGAGGCCACATCAGAGCCACGCTCAAAACAGACAGGATCTTCAAGCATGAGTGCTTGCGGCGGTAGCTCGCCATCTCGCCAAACCACACCGTGTTCAGGAACTGCTGACAGTTGGACTGGGCAACAAACTACAGATTGGAATACGAGAAAATTATTTAGAAAAAAGAAATGTACCTGGTGCTTTCTTATAAAATAAAGGTTAATATATTAACAATATTTGGTCATTGGTTAAATGGATAGTTCACCCAAAAATGAAATTTCTATCTCAATTTGTTCCAAACCTGTATTAGTTTCTGTCTTCTGTTGAGCACAAAAGGAGATATTTTGAAGAATGTTTGCAACCAAACAGTTTACAGTAGCCATTGACTTACGTAGTATATTTTTTTATACTATTGAAGTCAGTAGCAACGGTCAACTGTTTGGTTACCAACATTCTTCAGTATATCGTCTCTTTTGTGCTCAACCAACATTATTCAAAAGATGAATGAGGCTCATACAGTTTTGCAACTACTTGACGGTTATTAAATGATGACAGAATTTTCATTTATGGGTAAACTATCTTTTTAAGGTTGTTAACCAGGGGCACATTTCCCAAAAGCATCATTGGTAGGTTTTGCTTTTAGCAATATAGTTCCACGATTTGCTGTTTCCCAAAACCATTCGCAAATAGCATTGCAAAGTTGTGTGGATGGAAATGTAGCTCTCCAAGTACTGTAAAGTTTAATGTTAGCATGACATGTCGACTTATATAGATCTTGCTCTTGAGCAAAATAAGCAAGCTAATGTGCATGCTAACATCTTTCATTCCATATACTCTATACAAACTTAATTCTATGTCTTACAGTTTGTCAAGAAAATTAAAGCGCAGGACGTTCATGTAGGAACCTCAATGTAAGAGTGAACCTGTGATGGAATTAAACATCTGTAAAACCACAGCGAACAAAAACAGCAAAACAGTCCACAGATTCAGTGTTTGTTATTTACAGCAATAATGACATTAGTTCAGTTTCAAAGCGATCAATTAGCAGAAGCTACACCACCTTTGTGATGTCAATTAACATTGGTTCTCTATTGTTGAACCAACATGGTTCGAACAATTGTGATGCAAAGTTACTACTGTTTTGGGAAACAGACGTGACAAACAAGTTCATTTTTCCAACGATGCATCGTACTATGGTAGTTAAGCAGCGAGTTACGTCATTGTATGGAAAACGCGCCCAAGGCTGGTGAGGATACAAGCACAGTTTTGTTAAAAATCCTCATTAACCTCTTTTTGGTTGTATTTTATGGCCAGTTTGAGGCGACTGAGGTTCATGCGGTCCTCTAGTAGGCCTCTCTTGTTTATGTGGTCCTCACTGGACGTGTGGTTCAGTATGACCTCCAGCTCGCGAGAGTTGCGGGCCTGAGCCAGCAGGTCCTTGGCGAACATCTTGCATTGCTTGGCAAGTTCTTCATAATCATTCCTGTAATATAATGACAATTAAATCCAGAATGAGCAGTAGAAGGAGAAACCTTTCTTTCTTCTAGATCTGTCATGGACTTGGGTGACACAACGATGTTTTGATGTCAATCAAATAAGACTACAGAAATTGTTTGGATTGTGATTGTTTTAAAGGGAACATGGGATAGTGTCAACATCTACAGGTCCCTAGATGTGCTTGTTGGCAATTTTATTGCTATTCGAAACAGAAATACAAATGTTTTGTTCTACCAGAAGAAAATTAGGCTGAACCACCCACTGTTCTTTTTGACAAACACAAGGTTTGTACTGTAATATATTTCTCATCCAAATGAAAGTCTCTGAGTTGACTGACCAATTAATGTATGCCAAAAATTGCTGTAGACAAAACTTCTAGCCACACCTGCTAATGGTGCATGAATTAAAAATTAAATAAATCTTTTTTTTTTTAATTTTACTTACCAAGAAACTCTTTGCTTTCTTTAAGTTTCACTTAAAATCAAATCCCTGAACTGTTTATTCCTTATTTGTGACACATCAGCACCATATGAAATGAATCACTCTCTTTCTTTCAAGCAAACCTGAAGACACATAGTCAATTTGTTTCAATTTAGCTGTTGATTTGGAATTTAAAAGGCATTTTTTACTCAGTATGATCAGGTCTGACCAATGGGCAAACATCCTCACTCTTTTGACAACATTAGTTCTCATTAAATTAACTGCTACCAAAATGCATGCATGTAAAATTGTGAAACCAATTTGCTCTTTCCATTTAGCAGCGATCCCTATGAGACCTCTTTTCCTAATCACTCTTCCATTACCGAAACTCCACTTCCACCAGGCTCAGCTCTTTCAGATCAGTGCTGAGCTCGAATGCTCTCAGAATGGGGTCTTCTTCTGTAAGCATGATCAAGGATGGGCTAGCAAGGCACCGATAGATATCTAGACGGAACCTGCAAGAGACACAGATGGAGGATGAAATAGAACACTCAAAGTAATGCAGTCAAACTCAACTCCACATTATAAATACACTTTAGGATTGCTGTTTGTGCTTTTCAAATTCATTTATTGGTGATTCAATAGGGACTATTCGAAATCTCAAGATATCTAATATATACGTTAACACATTTCTCACATGTTCTTAAAGAAGTCATCGGATGCAAAATTCACTTTTACATGTTGTTTGAACATGCTGTGTTTGGCAGTGTGTGTACACAACCACCCTATAATGATAAAAATCCACCCAGTGTTTTTTTTTTAAATTCCAGATAAACAATATCCCCTTTTTCAAATCGTTTTCAGATTCTTGGCTGTGTGATGTCACATGGACCTAGGCCCCTCCCACAATTGTCGATTGACACGGCCATCTTACCTTAGACCTGCCCTGAGTGAGCTGTCATCAGTCCGCCATTGTTTTGACGCCGGAGCGGTTGCAGACAATAATGTCTCCTAAGCGAATGAAGTGTTTTGTTGTTGGATGTAATAATGAACATAGCAGTCGTCATTTACTCCCGACATCTGATCTACTGAAGACGCAGTGGAGTACATTTGTTTTTGAAGGGAATGCGTCCCCCGATCTGCCTAAATATGTCTATGTTTGTGCGAATCATTTGTGATTCAGCTTCACCTGTTTTTTTATGAATTTTGCAATTCGCCTTTCCAAATAAAGTGCTAGTTAGCAAGTTTGACAATGAATGTGGCAGTCTGTCAGAGAACTGCTTGTCATCCCAAGGAGGGGGAGGGGCGGGGATAGCAGAGCTCATTAGCATTTAAAGGGAAATGCACTGAAACGGCTTGCTGTGAACAGAGCTGTTTTTGACAGGGTTAAAAGGGTGTTGTTTTACACTACCATTGAGAAATTTTAACCAAAGCATGTTATAGACTTTCCATTAAGACCCTAAAGTATCATATCAACTAGTGGAAAATGGGCATACGATGACCCCTTTAAATAAAGATCTGACTATGGCCTTGATAAGCCTTCAATTGTATTCTTGTTTTTTTTTTTCTCCTTTGAACTAATAAATGTGACCATGGACCACAAAACCAGTCATAGGGGTCAATTTTCTGAAATTGAGATTTATACATCATCTGAAAACTGAATAAATAAGCTTTCCATTGATGTATGGTTTGTTAGGATAGGACAATATTTGGTCGAGACTCGAGATACAACTATTTGAAAATCTGGAATATGAGGGTGCAAAAAATTTGAGAAAATCGCCTTTAAAGTTGTCCAAATGAAGTTCTTAGCAATGCATATTACTAATCAAAAATTAAGTTTTGATATATTTACAGTAGGAAATTTACAAAATATCTTCAAGGAACATGATCTTTACTTAATGTCCTAATGATTTTTGGCATAAAAGAAAAATCAATAATTTTGACCCATACAATTTATTTTTGGCTATTGCTACAAATATACCCCAGCGACTTATGACTGGTTTTGTGGTCCAGGGTCACAAATCTGAATTGTTCCTTAAAATAAATTTTTCAATAACACTGCCTCGTTGTATAAAATGGCTTTTGATATTTTTAGACTATTCATTCACTTCATGGTTTGGTTAGATAAAAAGGATTGCCTTGAATGACGAAGACTGTCCTTCTTGTTCTTGGCATTACAGAGGGTGCACTCGCACCCCACAGCATGGGGTCGGGGCAGAGAGATGTCTTGCTTTAATAGCATGGTCAAAATCTCATAATTGTTCCGGTGGGCAGCAAGAATGACTGGAGCAACATCCATGGTGGTGGAATACTCAGGGTTTTGAATGCGCTGCATCAATTTCTAAAAAAGGTATACAAGGATCTGATTATGCAAGTTTTTAGGACAATTAATTAGTAAGGATTTTAAATAATTCATATTTATTAATATATTTATTGATAGTAAAACCCTAATATTTAGTTAAACAAATATAAAAAAATAAAAAATAAATAAAAGGAAAATAATCACAAAAGACACTAACCGCAATAGAAGGCTTGGAGGAACGCCTGGGCCGATGGTTTAGCAGGATGTCAACTGCTCCTACCACTTCTGAATCAATAGCCACTAATAATGCATCTGTGGCCTGCATGCACACACACACACACACACACACATCCATCTCAAATCAACAGATTGGTTTTATCTAGCATGTTATGTATGATCTGAGGACATGGGTGTGTTCTCACCTGACAGCCATGATCCAAGAGCAACTGCAATATGTCTAGATTCTCATTTTCGATTGAAATGGTGACAGCATCTCTCCCAAGTACATCTACACAGTTAATGTTTAATTCACCATGTCGTTTCTCCTCCAGAAGTTTCTTCACCATGTAGTAGTCTCCTTAAAATGTAGTTAGGTAACAATAAATTAGTTCAATGGTTTATACAATGACATCAACATATGTTATCAGAAACAGAGGACAGCAGTTTGTGATGGAAAGTAATGTAGCCCTTAAAGGAGAGATATCCTTCCCTGAGCCATTTAAGGATTTCTTTATATGGTAAAAGAATAGCAACTGACTCTTGTCTGCACAATGTAACCAGAGGAAATTCAATAGTTTTCCAAGCTGTTTCTGGAATGCTTGGAAATAAACTATGCACTTCTGTTAAACACAACACTAAACACTGAAGATGTCCGAACCATCAGTCAAGCTCTCAAAATCTACTTATCTCAAAAACATATCACTATTACCTAGTACTTTGTCATGTAAAATAAATAAAGGAAATTATTATAGTCAGCTATTTTACTTTTAATTCCAAAGCTACTAATGCAAACTCTTAAACTGTTAAAAATAAAACTGTTAAACTCTATTATTTCATTCTCACATCATCACTGTTTCATTACTGTTCTAAGCAATCCAAGCAATTTCGAAACATTCTAGTGGCTTTCAATTAAGTGGCTCTCAATAAATATACAAACTGAATTAAAGTTTATGTTTAAGTGTATATTTAAGTTTTGACATTGTTCCCCTAGTTGTTCTACATGGGACCAATTTCTTAAAAGTCATCATATAAATATTCTATACTGTTTCTAAATTAATATTAGGTCACACAAAAACTAGGTTACATGAAATATTTGTAATATTTAACACACACACCAAATGTTATGTTGTTTTAAGTTAAAAAAAAAATCTTCTTAAAAATGTCTTAATTTGTGTCTATATAGTATAATTACTGACAATATGATGATCCATCCAAACAGCGAGAGCTCCACATAAATGTAAAATATCAAATGTAACTCTACCTATATACAGTAGGATATACCATTTTATCAGAACAAAATATTTAGTGTTAGAGCATAATTGTTTTTTACAATAATATAAATTCATGTTATTCAAACCCCAAAACAAACGACATTGCAAAATCAAGCAACTAAAATCTATAACCGTCTTATTATTATTATTATTATTATTACTACTACTGTATTATACTATATATTTAAGGAACACGTCCTTTAGAGTGGTAAATGAACTTACCCTTATCGCAGGCCAGCAGAAAGAGCTTCTCGTCCAGAGTGGTCTCCTCCTTCACCTCTCTGACGTCTTTTAACGCCAGATATTTATCCGGAGAAGACGAGTCCGTGCCCTGATATAGAGCAGCCATTATAACGGAGAGAGAGTACGGCAAAGCACTGATGTGCATCCCACTGAGCAGAGCCTTACACCTTTATACACATGAAACCACCGAAATCACCGAAATTAAAACAAGAGCTCTGGTCAGTCTTGATGTAAACAATGCTACGCGCTCTGATAAGGCCCTCACTGTTAATGAAAGATTGACTGTCAGAGCTCTTTATATAACACCCGCGTCTCCTTTTATGTGTATGGTACGACAGAAAAAAAAAAAACATCCATCAGCATGTATAGGGATCATCTAAAGGTTTTCATAATCAAATCTTCCCCAAACGATAGTAAACACAAGAAGAGGCTGGATCATCGCGATGTTCTGTTGCGCTGGTGCTGATGATGCTGTAAATGCGCATGCGCGCTCTGTCACTGCCTTTGGAGCATCGATAAGCCAGTTACATAAGGGATGAATGTCCGCAAGAACCTTTTGGCATTAGCAAAGCTAAAGTGCACTATTTCGTATTGCATATTTAACAAGCTAACATCAGAGATAGGCAGTATTTTAATTAAATGTATTTGAAATACGTATTTAATTACTAAATACAAAATAAAGTAGTTCATTTTACTCTCAGATACAATATCTAATAAAACAAAAAACACAACACTATTTATAGGCCTACAATTATTTATTTAACACACCATGCTTCTTATTTACACTTCCTTGCATTTGTACATAACACACCTGTTCACACAAATACCATATATTGTTTATTTTGTATACTGTTCTTTCAAAAAATTGTTATATATTATTATTTCCTATTTACTTATTCTATTTTTATTATCTGTGTAATTGTCTTGTCATTGTCATTCTGTTTGTGCTGTGGAAGCCTCTGTCACCATAAAACATTCCTTGTATGAGTAAACCTGGCAATAAAGCTCTTTCTTCACCTGTGTTAATAGTACTGCCAACTATAGCCTATCATACACTGTTAGAAATCACTGTAGATTTAGCAGCACAGTACTGTAAAAACCTACAATACCACATTTATATTGCATTCTGGGTAATTTTGACTTGGCGGGAATATTTTACAGTAATTTTAGTGTTGCTGTAACCTTGCTGTAGTCTGACTGTATTACGCCAGGCAATAATACAGGACTGCTGTAAATAGCGCGCCACCTGACGTCACATCACAGACAACACAGCTGCTGCTGACCGGAGAGAGAGGCAGAACGGAGGATTTATTCAAGTTTGGTAAGTTAATTTGATTATCATGTATTTATTATATAGTGTACATGGTTTTTAGTGTGGAATGAAACCACAAGTTTAGCCAGGAAGGTTATAATCTCCTCCCTCAAAGCTGTAGATAAATGTCAGCTTGAGTTTAAAAAAAGGGATATATATTAAGATAAAACAATTGTCTATCTCGCTAGGGATACCTTTTATAATGTTGTCCGATTCGAGCCTGTCAGTGAAAAACACGAGCACTTTTTAATACATACATTTATGGTGCGAAAAAAATTTGCAGTCCGCTTCACGGTCGCGGTTAATACTGGACATAGTCGCTTACTTGAACATGGTTGAGAAATACAGTTTCACTTGCGATGTAAATGGGTAGTTTGGGGTCAGAAATATTGGTAACCAATTGTAAGTCGCTTTGGATAAAAGCGTCTGCCAAATGACTAAATGTAAATGTAACGTTACAGGTTATTAACTAAGTTAACATTATTTAGGCAGGAGACCAGTTCTGTAGCATGGGGATTGATAAAAATGATTATGATAATAAAAATATGATTAGTCTTTAGGGTTGCAAAATTCCGGGAATTTTCAAGACTGGAAACTTTCCATGGGAATTAACGGGAATATATGGGAATTAATGGGAATATATGGGAATGAACGGGAATTAATGGGAATGAACTGGAAATTTGCAAAATTGCATGAACTGGGAACTGTTAAAACAACCAGATTTAATGCAATTTTAGTTTAATTTCTACCCTACACATTGCTCAATCACATGCACACAGCACACTGTTTACTGCAGGGCTATTTTTTTTTGTTATCAACAGTTTTTTATTTTATTTTTTTCACACATAACACAACATAACATCCAAAATATAACAAAACAACACAACAGACACATACTCAACATCTCAAGGTCCAATCAAAAGGGAGGGGGAGAGGGAAGGACAATAAAAACACAAAAGTCACTCCTTTATACAATCACGTATATCCATCAAAAAACACTGCCAAGCATCAATGGTCGAGGGCCTGTCCCCACCAACTCGTGCCGTTGTACATTCACACGTCACTATTTGCAGGAGGCTACGGATCCAATATGTTTTTCTGCACATGTGTGGTGTAAACCATACTGCAGGGCTATTGAGGCCACACCTCCTACATGCACTGTGCTTTCCTCCATAACATGCACAGATCATTTCTTAAATCCTGCACACAAAATATCAAAATGTCCATCTTGGTAAGTATTCATGTATTCATGTAACTTCCTTGTGCTGTGTCTAATATACTGTGCAACTAAATTAGGCTATACCATTGTAAAAACAAATACACTGACTGAACAAACATTTAGGTGAGATAATAATAAAACAAAAGTCTAAAAATGACCCTCCCCCACACACGATCCCCTCTAGTCACCTAAGAGGGGGATTCCCCTCCATTTTCTCTGAAGCTGCATTTGAGCCCAAAGACCACATCTAAATATATTTGATCTATGGGATTCAAGTTTAACTAGTAAATACCAAAAAGTGTTTATACAGTAGCTAGACAATTTATGAGGTATTTGCTAGCTAGCTCATGCTGTGATGCTCTTTCTGCAAGGCAGTTTTCTGTTATCATACAGAAGTACAGTACTGGTCAAAAGTTTGGACACATAAAAAATCATTTACTTTCCGTGGCATTTTAAAATGGATGTTTTTTTACGAATTAATTCGTTTTAATGTTTGTACTATCATTATGTTGAGGTATTATTGTTTGCGTTTATTTTGTAAAGCACTTTGGGCAACTTAGTTGTATTTATACAGTGCTATATAAATAAATAAAAGAAAGATAGAAATAACTATTTTTAATGTTTTTAAACATTGCATATCTTTTGCTCATCAAGCCTTCATTTATTTGATAAAAATACAGAAAAAAATATATTGTGCAATATTGCTTGTATTATAATTTAAAATAATGCTTTTCTTTTGTAATATACTATAAAATATAATGTAATTCTGTGATGCAAAGCTGAATTTTGAACATCATTACTCCAGTCTTCAGTGTCACATGATTCTTCAGAAATCATTCTAATATACTTATTTATCATCAATTTTGGAAACAGTTGTGCTGCTTAATATTTTTTTGTTATTACCTGTGATTCTTTTTTCAGGATTCTTTTCATAAAGCATGGTTTTTCATTCTGGGGCATCAGTGAATGTTTGAACCTTCTGTAATAGTTGCATATGAGTCCCTCAGTTGTCCTCAGTGTGAAAAGATGGATCTCAAAATTATACAGTCATTGTTGGAATAGGTTCAAATACACAAAAATGCTGGAAAACCAAAGAATTTGTGGGACCTGAATGATTTGTCTGAAGAACAGCAGCAGTTTAACTATTCAGGACAAACAAGGGACTCATGAACAACTATCACTAAACTAAAAAACACAGTATTAAGAATCAAGTGTATGTAAACTTTTGAACAGGTCATTTTTATAAATTCAACTATTATTTTCTCTTGTGGACTCTTATTCAGGTCAGTACTAAACAAAGTACTGTTTAGCCACCACCCACATGCCCTGCATTTAGGGGTGAAGGTTATGAGACACTTGTTGTTGTTTTTGCTAGTTTTAAGATAGTTTATTTTTTAGATAGATTTAAGATAAATCAAGTTCTCTCTTAGGACACCGATTCCCAGTCCAGCCCTCAAGATGCATGTGTTTGTTTCATTTTACTTGCACACTTAAAATGCTTTCATGGCTGTAAATTGTTGATTCACTGTACTAAAATGTTTTGAAATGTTTTAATAAAAATACTTTTGTTTTGGGTTAGTCTTTTGACTTGTCTTTTGATTTGTAATGTTATTCTGAATTATAGTAGTATCACAATTTTACTAACTATATGTATGTATTATTCCAACTACACAATACACAATTCTAATTACATAATAGCAAATTACAGTGGAAACAAAATTACAAAGTACTGTAAAATTGCAGTAGAATACTGTTTTGTAGTTATACAGTACATTGTTCTACATACTGTAAAGTTGCATTACAGTACATTGCTGTAAAACAAAATACAGTAACTTGCTGGCAACTGTGCTGCCAGTAACTTACTTTAAAAATACAGGAAAATGTTTAACAGTGTAGTTTTTGGCTAGATGCAAGTTAATCATATGACATTATGTTGGATCCGGGTTAGTTCGTCCCATAAAACCCCCCCAAAAAAAACAAACAATAAAAAACCGGTTCTTAGTTACTCATCCTCATGTCATTCCACTCCTGTGAGACCTTTGTTTTATTGTGCAAACATAACACTCGTGTTGCTTAATAAAACTGAGGTCAAACCACTGGAGTCACATGGAGTACTTTAACAATGTCTTTCCTACCGTTCTAGGCTTTAAATGCTTACGTTGCATTGCTATCTATGGAGGGAAAGCTCTCGGATTAAATCGAAAATATCTTCAGTTGTGTTCTGAAGAGGAATGGTCTTACGGGTGTGAAACGACACAAGGGTGAGTAATTAATGACAGAATTTCCATTTTTGGGTGAAATATAATTAGTCCATGGTACCATTTTGCAACTGGAAAAAAAATTAAAGAAGCTGTTTTTGTGCTCAGTGCAAATTGGCTAAGTATATATTAAAATATATAATATCAGATATTGCTCACTGAATTTTATTACAGGACAGAAGAAAAAGCTGCTCTAGAACTTTACTTGCTAGCTGACAAGACATGTTAGCTTGCTTGCCAAAAGTTAGCTACTTGTTTCTATAGACAAACAAAACATTTTCAAGTATTAAATTAAAATAAACATTATTGCCAATGTGTGAATAGCATGTAACAAAACTTAAAAAATGAAAGCCTGTAGACCAGGGGCCTGTACCATGATGGTAGATGAACAAATTCAGAGTTATAGGATAAGTTTTGAGTTGACAAACCCAAACCACTCCAATCTGGCTTTGTTGGTACCATGAAGCTGATCATTAACTTTCTCTGTCAACTCAGGCTTGATCCTGAGTTAATGAAGCGCGTGAACATGAATGTGTGACATCAGCGGCGAACAGCCAATCACAACACAGAGCAAGTGTGATTCACTTCTCGTGAGAGAGCCAGCGAGATTCAAAACTCTTTTGTTAAAGGTTGAGAGATTAAAGAATGAGGAATTTAAACACATTTCCACTGAAGTACTTGTCCATGAAAGAGGACAAATAAAGGAAATGATCTTGCTCTATCAGTGCAGTCACAAGTGAAACTAGTGTATCTGTATATATTAATATTCCTTTAAAATAAACGTTTTATAATAATTGTTAAACTAAAAGTGCTTGTGTGTAATAGAGTAATAATAATATAAATCATATTATAATTACAAACCCGATTCCAAAAAAGTTGGGACACTGTACAAATTGTGAATAAAAAAGGAATGCAATAATTTACAAATCTCATAAACTTATATTTTATTCACAATAGAATATAGATAACATATCAAATGTTGAAAGTGAGACATTTTGAAATGTCATGCCAAATATTGGCTCATTTTGGATTTCATGAGAGCTACACATTCCAAAAAAGTTGGGACAGGTAGCAATAAGAGGCCGGAAAAGTTAAATGTACATATAAGGAACCGCTGGAGGACCAATTTGTAACTTATTAGGTCAATTGGCAACATGATTGGGTATAAAAAGAGCCTCTCAGAGTGACAGTGTCTCTCAGAAGTCAAGATGGGAAGAGGATCACCAATTCCCCCAATGCTGCGGCGAAAAATAGTGGAGCAATATCAGACATGAGTTTCTCAGAGAAAAATTGCAAAGAGTTTGAAGTTATCATCATCTACAGTGCATAATATCATCCAAAGATTAAGAGAATCTGGAACAATCTCTGTGCGTAAGGGTCAAGGCCGGAAAACCATACTGGATGCCCGTGATCTTCGGGCCCTTAGACGGCACTGCATCACATACAGGAATGCTACTGTAATGGAAATCACAACATGGGCTCAGGAATACTTCCAGAAAACATTGTCGGTGAACACAATCCACCGTGCCATTCGCCGTTGCCGGCTAAAACTCTATAGGTCAAAAAAGAAGCCATATCTAAACATGATCCAGAAGCGCAGGCGTTTTCTCTGGGCCAAGGCTCATTTAAAATGGACTGTGGCAAAGTGGAAAACTGTTCTGTGGTCAGACGAATCAAAATTTGAAGTTCTTTTTGGAAAACTGGGACGCCATGTCATCCGGACTAAAGAGGACAAGGACAACCCAAGTTGTTATCAGCGCTCAGTTCAGAAGCCTGCATCTCTGATGGTATGGGGTTGCATGAGTGCGTGTGGCATGGGCAGCTTACACATCTGGAAAGGCACCATCAATGCTGAAAGGTATATCCAAGTTCTAGAACAACATATGCTCCCATCCAGACGTCGTCTCTTTCAGGGAAGACCTTGCATTTTCCAACATGACAATGCCAGACCACATACTGCATCAATTACAACATCATGGCTGCGTAGAAGAAGGATCCGGGTACTGAAATGGCCAGCCTGTAGTCCAGATCTTTCACCCATAGAAAACATTTGGCGCATCATAAAGAGGAAGATGCGACAAAGAAGACCTAAGACAGTTGAGCAACTAGAAGCCTGTATTAGACAAGAATGGGACAACATTCCTATTCCTAAACTTGAGCAACTTGTCTCCTCAGTCCCCAGACGTTTGCAGACTGTTATAAAAAGAAGAGGGGATGCCACACAGTGGTAAACATGGCCTTGTCCCAACTTTTTTGAGATGTGTTGATGCCATGAAATTTAAAATCAACTTATTTTTCCCTTAAAATGATACATTTTCTCAGTTTAAACATTTGATATGTCATCTATGTTGTATTCTGAATAAAATATTGAAATTTGAAACTTCCACATCATTGCATTCTGTTTTTATTCACAATTTGTACAGTGTCCCAACTTTTTTGGAATCGGGTTTGTATATGAATCATATGTAAATTGTAATCATCATTAAAGCCAGAATTTGTTGTATATATATATATATTGTTTTAAGGTACTTCATAGTGAGCTTTAATTTGTAGGAAGAGAAACTGGGGGAGTGACTTTTTTTGTGTCAGACATGTGTCACTTTGCTCACATCTGATTGGTCCAATTTCAGTTTGAGATCTCTAACTCAGAACATAACCTGCCCCGGAGCAGGTTAGCTGTGCAGTGTAAGTTACTATGGCAATGAACGCAGCTAAAAGCCAAGCCACATTCATGGTACCTAAAATCCTGGATCAGTGCAAATTAAACTGAAACTTACCTGGCTAGCCAGCTAAACTGGCTTCATAGTACAGGCCCCAGGGGTGTCCAAACTCGGTCCTGGAGGGCCGGTGTCCTGCAGAGTTTAGCTCTAACCCTGATTAAACACACCTGAAGCAGCTAATCAAGCTCTTACTAGGCACTCTAGAAAGTTCCAGGCAGGTGATTTGAGGCAAGTTGGAGCTAAACAATGGACAGAATTTGGAGACCCCTGCTGTAGACAAATAATCATGTGAATGATATAGGTTGGTTTTGCTGGGAAAATCCAAGGGAAACTGTCATTACAAATTACTTCTATTTTAATTAAATACATTTCTCACACCAGTATTTTGTATTTTTAATTTAATACATTTGATGAGCAAGTATTTGTAATCTGTAACTAGGTGAAATAAACATCAATGATGCTTTGCCACAAGCAGGAACTGCAAGAGCAACTACAGATGCAATATTCTTGGTAGCCATTTGCAGCGTGGTCAGACCACTGGTATTGTTGGAAATCCCTCTGCATCTTCATCAGGTACCTCAGGGTCAATGTTCCCTCTAGAACTTTTCTCTATTGGGCGGACATTTCGGTCACCTAGGCAAAAACATTCTTTATACCAGACCTGTACAGCGCACACACAAAAAAGTGTGAAACTTTTAACTTTAATGTGCTATTTATATTTGATTTGACCCTTGACGTAACTAAATGATGTACATTTTAGGTTACCCGATAAAACATTTTTTACAGTATAATACACTGCAGTTCAAAAGTTTGGGATTAGTAAAGTTTTTTTTAAAGACGTTTCTTATGCTCATCAACACTGTATCTATTTGAAATATTATTGCAATTTAAAATAAAAGTTTTCTATTTTAATATACTTTAAAATATAATTTATTCCTGTGAAGCAAATCTGACTTTTCAGCATCATTACTCCAGTCTTCAGTGTCACATGACCCTTCAGAAATCATTCTAATATGCTGATTTATAATCAATGTAGGAAACAGTTTTGCTGCTTAATATTTTTTGGGAGCTGTGATAATTTTTCAGGATTCTTTGTTAAATAAAAAGTTCAAAAGAACAGTGCATATTCAAAATAGAAATTGTGTGCTTCAATATACACTACTATTTAAAAGTTTGGGGTCAGTACATTTTTCTTTTTTAAGAAACTAATACTTTTATTCAGCAAGGATGTGTTAAATGGATAAAAGGTGATAGTAAAGACATATTGTTAGAAAATGTTTTTATTTTGAATAAATGCTGTTCTTTTTAATTTTGTATTCATCAAAGAATCAAAGAAAAAGTATCACAGGTTCCAAAAACAATTAAGCAGCACAACGGTTTCAACACTGATAATAAAGCAGCATATTAGAATGATTTCTGAAGGATCATGTGACACTGAAGTTTGGAGTAAGGATACTGAAAATTCAGCTTTGCTTCACAGGAATAAATTGTATTTTAAAGGAATAATAGTGTTATTATTATTATTTTTATTAAAACAGGAAACCAATATTAGAAATTGCAATAATATTTCAAAATTTTATTGTTTTTTTTCTGTATTTTGATCAAATAAATACAGCCTTGATGAGCATAAGAGAGTCCATTAAAAAAAAAGGTCAATTATTTATTAGGTTTATGATATAGTCAAGTCAAGTCACCTTTATTTATATAGCGCTTTTAACAATACAGATTGTGTCAAAGCACTTAACAGTATCAAGTTGGAGGATGGAGTGTCAGTAATGTATAATAATAAGATTAAACACTCAATTTTCAGTTAAGGGCATTTCATTATTGAATTCGGAGATGTCATTGTCTAGCTAAGTTTAGTTTAAATAGTATCTGTGAAATCAAATTTACGATAATCGCTAGAAATTAAGTGTCCCCAACTGAGCAAGCCAGAGGCGACAGCGGCAAGGAGCCAAAACTCCCTCTGTGACAGAATGGAGAAAAAAAACCTCGGGAGAAACCAGGCTCAGTAGGGGGGCCAGTTCTCCTCTGGCCAGGATATTATTGTTTATTCATTGTTTACTTATTGTTTTAATTAAATTTTTAAATGTATAAATGTATTATATTTCTATTTTTATATTGTTGCAATTTCTAACAATAATAGTATTATGTAGTTAGGTATTTTATTATTAAATTTTTAATTATTTGTTTTATTTTTAGTTTTATTGTAATTTAGTCGAGGTCTTCACTGGGGATATGTCTCTGGGGCTCATCGCTGACGATCAGGGCCGCAGACATCATCTCCCGGCGCCGATCCACCATCTGATCCGGACACGGACTGAGAAACAGAATAAGAAAGAAACAACTATTAGCATAGATGCCAATCTTCTTACGATGTAACGAGTACATCGTGTGTTATGGGAAGTGTTCCCGGTTCCGGTTGATCTAATTAATGCAGCCTAACAATCCTTTAACGGATTTGAATAATAGAAGTGTAGTAGTGTGTTAGGTGTATGTCAGGTTAAAGAGATGGGTCTTTAATCTAGATTTAAACTGACAGAGTGTGTCTGCCTCCCGAACAGTGTTTGGTAGATTGTTCCAGAGTTTTGGTGCTAAAAAGGAAAACGATCTGCCGCCCGCAGTTGATTTTGATATTCTAGGTATTATCAAACGGCCAGAGTTTTGAGAACGCAGCGGCCGTGGATGACTATAATGCGATAAGAGCTCACTCAAGTACTGAGGAGCTAAACCATTCAGGGCTTTATAAGTCATTAACAAGATTTTAAAATCTATACGATGTTTAATAGGGAGCCAGTGCAGTGTTGACAGAACCGGGCTAATGTGGTCATACTTCCTGGTTCTAGTAAGAACTCTAGCTGCTGCATTTTGGACTAACTGTAGTTTGTTTATTAAACGTGCAGAGCAACCACCCAGTAAAGCATTACAATAATCTAACCTTGAGGTCATAAACGCATGAATTAATATTTCTGCATTTGCCGTTGAGAGCATAGGTCGCAGTTTGGATATGTTTTTGAGATGGAAGAACGCAGTTTTACAGATGCTAGAAACATGGCTTTCAAAAGAAAGATTGCTATCAAACAGCACACCTAGGTTCCTGACTGATGAAGAAGAAGAATTGACAGAGCAGCCGTCAAGTGTTAGATAGTGTTCCAAGTTATTACATGTGGGTTTTTTAGGTCCGATAATTAACACCTCTGTTTTTTCAGAATTTAGCAGTAGGAAATTACTCGTCATCCAGTTTTTTATATCGACTATGCATTCCGTTAGTTTCTCAGTTTGGTGTGTTTCACCGGGCCGTGAAGAAATATAGAGCTGAGTATCATCAGTATAACAGTGAAAGCTAACACCATGTCTCCTGATAATATCTCCCAAGGGTAACATGTAAAGCGTGAAAAGTAACGGCCCTAGTACTGAGCCTTGACGTACTCCATACTGCACTTGTGATCGATATGATACCTCGTCATTCACTGCTACGAACTGATGGCGGTCAGATAAGTACGATTTGAACCATGCTAAGGCACTTCCACTAATGCCAACAAAGTTTTCTAGTCTATTCAAAAGAATGTTGTGATCGATAGTGTCGAACGCAGCGCTAAGATCCAGTAGAACTAATAGAGAGATACAACCACGATCAGATGATAGAAGCAGATCATTAGTAACTCTAATGAGAGCAGTCTCAGTACTATGATATGGTCTAAATCCTGACTGGAAATCCTCACAGATATCATTTTTCTCTAAGAAGGAATATAATTGTGAGGATACTACCTTTTCTAGTATCTTTGACAGAAAAGGAAGATTTGAGATCGGTCTGTAATTAACTAGATCTTTGGGGTCAAGTTGTGGTTTTTTAATGAGAGGCTTAATAACAGCCAATTTGAAGGTTTT
This sequence comes from Schizothorax lantsangensis, assembly GCA_027422415.1. Lineage (NCBI taxonomy): Eukaryota > Metazoa > Chordata > Actinopteri > Cypriniformes > Cyprinidae > Schizothorax > Schizothorax lantsangensis. The sequence continues at coordinate 6,527,946 of CM049863.1, read as the reverse complement.
GGGGACATATCCTAATGACAATGATTAATTAATAATAGCCAAAAGAGGATCTATGACTTCTGGAAGCAGCTCTTTTATTAGTTTAGATGGAATAGGGTCTAACATACATGTTGTTGGTTTAGATGATTTAACAAGTTTATACAATTCTTCCTCTCCTATAGTAGAGAATGAGTGGAATTGTTCCTCAGGGGATCTATAGTGCACTATTTGATGCGATACTGTAGCTGATGGCTGCATGGTTACAATTTTATCTCTGATAGTATCGATCTTGGAATTAAAGTAGTTCATAAAATCATTACTGCTGTGCTCTTGGGAAATGCCAACACCTGTTGATGCTTTATTTTTCGTTAATTTAGTGACTGTATTGAATAAATACCGGGGGTTATGTTTGTTTTCTTCTAGAAGAGACGAAAAGTAATCAGATCTAGCAGTTTTTAATGCTTTTCTGTAGGATAGGATACTTTCCCGCCAAGCTAAACGAAATACCTCTAGTTTTGTTTTCCTCCAGCTGCGCTCCATTTTCCGGGCTGCTCTCTTCAGAGTGCGAGTGTGCTCATTATACCACGGTGTTGGACTCTTTTCCTTAATCTTCCTTAAGCGTAAAGGAGCAACTGTATCTAAAGTGCTAGAAAAGAGAGAGTCCATAGTCTCTGTTACATCATCAAGCTGTTCTGAGCTGTTGGATATGCTGAGGAATTGAGATAAATCAGGAAGATTACTTACAAAGCAATCTTTTGTGCTAGAAGTGATGGTTCTACCATACTTGTAACAAGGAATAGAATTGACAGTTTTAGCTATATGGAGTTTACACAAGTCTAGATAATGATCTGATATATCATCGCTTTGCTGCAGAATTTCAACACCACTAACATCAATTCCATGTGACAGTATTAAATCTAGAGTATGATTTCGACAATGAGTAGGTCCTGAAACGTGTTGTCTAACCCCAATAGAGTTCAGAATGTCTATGAATGCTGATCCTAATGCATCTTTTTCATTATCGACATGGATATTAAAATCGCCAACAATTAAGACTTTATCTGCAGCCAGTACTAACTCAGATAGAAAATCAGCAAATTCTTTAATAAAGTCTGTATGGTGCCCTGGTGGCCTGTATACATTAGCCAATACAAACATCACAGGGGATTTATCACTAACACGTGTTTCTCTAGATAATGTTATACGCAGCACCATAACTTCAAATGAGTTATACTTAAAGCCTGCCCTCTGAGAAATACTGAGAATATTGCTATAAATTGTAGCAACCCTTTGCCTTTTGGACGTGGCTCATTTTTATAGCTGTAATCTTGGGGGGTAGACTCATTTAAAGTAATGTATTCATCTGGTTTTAGCCATGTTTCTGTCAAACAGAGCAAATCTAGGTTATGATCATTAATCAAATCATTTACAAAAAGTGATTTATAATATAGGCCTAGGCCTAACATAACATAATATCAAAACAAACTGAAGCATTCAAGCTGAGATCTGTAAGCTAAATATTTTTTTTTAACTTGAACGTGAATTCTAATATAGCTATCTAAATGTCCCTATGAAGTGTAGTTTGCACAATACACCTGTGTGTGACTAATTGTGAGTTTTGTTACCGTTCATACATTTTTTTAATGTAACTTTACAATCAATAATGATGTCCTTTAGCACAGTATTCTGAATGATGATAATAATGGGGTGCTACTGATAGCCTAACAGATACTAGCAGTTTAATACTCAACTAGCATATTTACAGATGAAACTGACCTGCACTAGAAGCCCTGAACAGGTCAGTGATGTTGCTACATTTCACTGCTTCTTCTGGCCGCTTTCTCTCTTTCATCGAGTCCCGCGCATCAGTTCTGTTCGGAACCGTTTGATGGTAGCGCAGAACAGACATGAGCTGATTCGTATAGCGCAGTGCTGCCAGTCAAGAAGACTTACCGATTTATGATTTAGGCTATTATTGATTTATTATCGAATGACAAAATAGGAAATGATCACTTTGGTACATTGAGAAGGCATAAATATAAAATATTAATGATAATAATAACAAAAAAACAAACAAACAAAACAAAACAAAAAAACATGGCAAAGGGCCAAATCAGCTGCCAGGCCACTGGGAATTCTCCTGGTGCTCCCGTTGGCCAGTCCGGGCCTGCCCTTCACCTGCAGAAGGATTCCACTTACGAACTCTCATCGACCACAACCACCTTGAGCTAGACTCGGCTGCTTCTGCTATCTCCCCGGCAGCTTTCCTCAGTCTTTTAGGTTCCAGACCAATCTTCTGTAAGAAATAGTGCACAGATGTAGCTGGGAAGCCGTGGCAGCCGACTTCAATAGGAAACGAAGCTGCATTCCATCTTTTAATAGAAACATTGTCGATCAGGTCTTGATACTTAGCCTTCTTTAACTCATGAGAGATGGCTAGCCTGCAGGGCACAGTCAACTCGACTACTAAGATAGTTTTTGTGCTCCTAGACAACAGAACCATATCTGGTCGAAATGCAGTCACCACCACCTCTTCTGGGAAGACAAGCTTCTTCTTAAGGTCAACTTGCATCTTCCAGTTGGACGCTTGATACAAAATATAGGGTGGAGTGCTATCAGTTCTACTTGATTTGGGACACTTTTCTCCTTGCTTTAAAGAACTGGCTCCTCTGGGTGGTGGTGTCTTATATTCATTGACTTCCATTCATCAACCCTCTGTAAGTCTGTCCATTTGGCAATTTCAACAAGGAACTTATCATGTCTTCATCTGTAGCATCCTTCTCCCAGAGCCTTGGGGCATCCTGTCAAGATGTGGTTCAGGGTACACAAGGCTGCTCCACACTGATGGCATGATGGATCCTTGTCTTTGCCCTAGATCTTCAAGTTGTTTGGGGTTGGTAATAGGGCATACCTGGCCAATAAAGCTCATTCTGATTCTGATTCTGATTATCACAGCTGTCAAGCAAGGATCTCGGTCTCCTACATGGCTGTGGCTTTAGATAACTTAGAATATAGTGATGGAGTTTTTATTTAGCTCTTATGGTGCCTTTTTTGACCTTAACCACTTTCTTTCTCATTTTGTGCTCAGGAGAAGAAAGTAATAATAAATAAATGTAAATGTAATAATAAAAGTAAATAATGAAAGATTTTTTTCTTTTGGCAAAATTATTTCAAATTCCAAACAGAACTATGAAGCCACAATATTTATACAAATAACATTCCATATGTTTAGGATATATGTTTAGGATAATAACATGTCCACACATGATTTATTTAAAGTGGTAGTTCACTCAAAAATTAAAATTATCTCATCATTTAGGGTAAAAAGTACTTTGTATAGAAACACTATACACCTGTCATGACTGTTCTCACAAATTCATGTTTTTACAGTTTACATGAAGATGATAGTGGTATTGTTTTCAAAAAAATAAAAATTTAAACCAGTTTTCAAATATTTGCAATGTCAGGCCCCCGAAATGCCATTGTCATGTAAATTAATAGCCAAAATGCATGCAAAGTATTTTTTTTTTTTTTTTTTACTGAGTTGTGTAAATGCCCCTTAACTCACTCTTATGCCATTCCAAATCTTTATTTCCTCTGCTGAACACTAATGAATATATTTTGAAGAAAGTTGGTAACCATGAGAGAAACAGAACTGTGTAGTGCTTCACTGAGCTTAAATTCATCTTCTGCAATTCAATTTCCAAATTCATTATGCAACAGTGCACACTGTTCTCAAGAAACTTACAAAAAATTCCCATGCTTACTGTATGTGGATTTCTGGTGGTTCCAAGTTACACAAAATCAACAATGTAGTTGAAAAAATCATTTTGACATGATGTACTTTTCTCAACCCAGTGGTTACAGACTTAATGATGATGGTTCACGCTTCAGTGCAGTATCAACAGATAACAATGATGTCTGCCACTGTATGTGCGTAATATGTTAGGAGTTGAAAAACCAGCTAGGTGAAGATTGTGAGGACAACCACCTCATAGAGCATAATGTACATTACCTGTATTTTGAATTGTGTTGTATTTTAGAGTTAAATGAAATGTCTGGAAAATTATGGATAATGTCCTGGCCCAAAAATGCATTTTCCTTTTCCTTTTTTTCTTTTTTCTTTTTTTTTTTCATTTTAAGGAACGATAAAGAAACATGAAAAAATAAAGTGTAGAAATGCTTGATAGCATTCAATGTAAACAGAAATTAGAAGAAATATGGATCAATATACTGGATATATTGCATAGTCTTAGGGTTAAAGAATATGTTGTTTATAAATATGTTGTTTATAAATTGTTCAAGGAGGGGAAAGCACTTATCTTTCTCTTATATGTGTATCTAAATGTCATTGCACTGTTTCTTACACTTGATTGCTTGTAAATATTGTTTGTATTTTCAAATTACAAATTACTTCTATTTTAATTAAATACATTTCTCACACCAGTATTTTGTATTTTTAATTTAATACATTTGATGAGCAAGTATTTGTAATCTGTAACTAGGTGAAATAAACATCAATGATGCTTTGCCACAAGCAAGAACTGCAAGAGCAACTACAGATGCAATATTCTTGGTAGCCATTGGCAGCGTGGTCAGACCACTGGTATTGTTGGAAATCCTTCTGCATCTTCAGCAGGTACCTCAGGGTCAATGTTCCCTCTAGAACTTTTCTCTATTGGGTGGACATTTCGGTCACCTAGGCAAAAACATTCTTTATACCAGACCTGTACAGCGCACACACAAAAAAGTGTGAAACCTTTAACTTTAATGTGCTATTTATATTTGATTTGACCCTTGACGTAACTAAATGATGTACATTTTAGGTTACCTGAGAAAACGTTTTTTACAGTATAATACACTGCAGTTCAAAAGTTTGGGATTAGTAAAGTTTTATAAAGACGTTTCTTATGCTCATCAACGCTGTATCTATTTGAAATATTATTGCAATTTAAAATAAAAGTTTTCTATTTTAATATACTTTAAAATATAATTTATTCCTGTGAAGCAAAGCTGACTTTTCAGCATCATTACTCCAGTCTTCAGTGTCACATGACCCTTCAGAAATCATTCTAATATGCTGATTTATAATCAATGTAGGAAACAGTTTTGCTGCTTAATATTTTTTGGGAGCTGTGATTATTTTTCAGGATTCTTTGTTAAATAAAAAGTTCAAAAGAACAGTGCTTATTCAAAATAGAAATTGTGTGTATCAATATACACTACTATTTAAAAGTTTGGGGTCAGTACATTTTTATTTTTTAAGAAATTAATACTTTTATTCAGCAAGGATGTGTTAAATGGATAAAAGGTAATACTAAAGACATATTGTTAGAATTTTTTTTTATTTTGAATAAATGCTGTTCTTTTTAATTTTGTATTCATCAAAGAATCAAAGAAAAAGTATCACAGGTTCCAAAAACAATTAAGCAGCACAACGGTTTCAACACTGATAATAAAGCAGCATATTAGAATGATTTCTGAAGGATCATGTGACACTGAAGTTTGGAGTAAGGATACTGAAAATTCAGCTTTGCTTCACAGGAATAAATTGTATTTTAAAGGAATAATAGTGTTATTATTATTATTTTTATTAAAACAGGAAACCAATATTAGAAATTGCAATAATATTTCAAAATTTTATTGTTTTTTTTCTGTATTTTGATCAAATAAATACAGCCTTGATGAGCATAAGAGAGTCCATTAAAAAAAAGGTCAATTATTTATTAGGTTTATGATATAGGCCTAGGCCTAACATAACATAATATCAAAACAAACTGAAGCATTCAAGCTGAGATCTGTAAGCTAAATATTTTTTTTTTAACTTGAACGTGAATTCTAATATAGCTATCTAAATGTCCCTATGAAGTGTAGTTTGCACAATACACCTGTGTGTGACTAATTGTGAGTTTTGTTACCGTTCATACATTTTTTTAATGTAACTTTACAATCGATAATGATGTCCTTTAGCACAGTATTCTGAATGATGATAATAATGGGGTGCTACTGATAGCCTAACAGATACTAGCAGTTTAATACTCAACTAGCATATTTACAGATGAAACTGACCTGCACTAGAAGCCCTGAACAGGTCAGTGATGTTGCTACATTTCACTGCTTCTTCTGGCCGCTTTCTCTCTTTCATTGAGTCCCGCGCATCAGTTCTGTTCGGAACCGTTTGACGGTAGCGCAGAACAGACATGAGCTGATTCGTATAGCGTAGTGCTGCCAGTCAAGAAGACTTACCGATTTATGATTTAGGCTATTATTGATTTATTATCGAATGACAAAATAGGAAATGATCACTTTGGTACATTGAGAAGGCATACATATAAAATATTAATGATAATAATAACAAAAAACAAACAAACAAAACAAAACAAAAAAACAGGGCAAAGGGCCAAATCAGCCGCCAGGCCACTGGGAATTCTCCCGGTGCTCCCGTTCGCCAGTCCGGGCCTGCCCTTCACCTGCAGAAGGATTCCACTTACGAACTCTCATCGACCACAACCACCTTGAGCTAGACTCGGCTGCTTCTGCTATCTCCCCGGCAGCTTTCCTCAGTCTTTTAGGTTCCAGACCAATGTTCTGTAAGAAATAGTGCACAGATGTAGCTGGGAAGCCGTAGCAGCCGACTTCGATAGGAAACAAAGCTGCATTCCATCTTTTAATAGAAACATTGTCGATCAGGTCTTGATACTTAGCCTTCTTTAACTCGTGAGAGATGGCTAGCCTGCAGGGCACAGTCAACTCGACTACTAAGATAGTGTTTTGTGCTCCTAGACAACAGAACCATATCTGGTCGAAATGCAGTCACCACCACCTCTTCTGGGAAGACAAGCTTCTTCTTAAGGTCAACTTGCATCTTCCAGTTGGACGCTTGATACAAAATTTAGGGTGGAGTGCTATCAGTTCTACTTGATTCGGGACACTTTTCTCCTTGCTTTAAAGAACTGGCTCCTCTGGGTGGTGTTGTCTTATATTCATTGACTTCCATTCATCAACCCTCTGTAAGTCTGTCCATTTGGCAATTTCAACAAGGAACTTATCATGTCTTCATCTGTAGCATCCTTCTCCCAGAGCCTTGGGGCATCCTGTCAAGATGTGGTTCAGGGTACACAAGGCTGCTCCACACTGATGGCAGGATGGATCCTTGACTTTGCCCTAGATCTTCAAGTTGTTTGGGGTTGGTAATAGGGCATACCTGGCCAATAAAGCTCATTTTGATTCTGATTCTGATTATCACAGCTGTCAAGCAAGGATTTCGGTCTCCTACATGGCTGTGGCTTTAGATAACTTAGAATATAGTGATGGAGTTTTTATGTAGCTCTTATGGTGCCTTTTTGGACCTTAACCACTTTCTTTCTCATTTTGTGCTCAGGAGAAGAAAGTAATAATAAATAAATGTAAATGTAATAATAAAAGTAAATAATGAAAGATTTTTTACTTTTGGCAAAATTATTTCAAATTCCAAACAGAACTATGAAGCCACAATATTTATACAAATAACATTCCATATGTTTAGGATATATGTTTAGGATAATAACATGTTCACACATGATTTATTTAAAGTGATAATTCACTCAAAAATAAAAATTATCTGGGAGGATCACGTGACCCCTCGACGGTGATGCAGGCTTAGTCTTTCGCTCCGCTCACTTTGCCACATATTTTACGATCCTGTCAGTAAAATTTGAACCACTCTGCATTGGACCCATCATGAGTGCTAAGGCAGACAAAGGAGATCGGAAAAGAGAGATTGAGCAATCGCCAATGAAGAAAAAATTCAGAGATTCAGCCATCTCCAGTGAAGACCTCGACAATGCTATTGCTAACCGCATTGAACTAGCATTTAAAGAACACCAAAGCACTTTGAAATCGGTTGTGAATTCGGCAGTGAGAGATGCGATGGACTCTGTGCTGATTCCAGCATTAACTGCGTGAGGACATACAAGCGACCAATAAGTCTGTTAAAGAGCTAAGAGAGGAGTTTGAGGCCATAGCTACCGAGACTAAGCAGACACGTGACCGCGTTGATTCTGTTCAGGCAGCGGCGTGTGAAGATAAGAGAACAGTCACGGACTTAAAGGATCAGCTGGAGCGACTCACCGAGAAGATGACAGATATGGAGGACAGGTGTAGGAGGAACAACGTGAGGCTGGTAGGGCTCCCAGAGGGGATGGAGGGTAATGACGCAGCTGGTTTCCTCAGAGCTAATCTTTCCAAGTGGATTCCTTCCTTGAGGGGCCGTGACATTGAGATTGATCGGGCGCATCGCGTGTATGATGGAGGGAGGGGCTCCGATCGGCCGCGCACTCTCATCTTCCGTGTACTGAGATGGCATGACAGATCAGATATCCTGAAGGGTGCTCGGCAGGCTTATCCGGTGAAGTGCGCACATAACAATGTCACACTGCTATTTTTTCCTGACTTTATTCCGGCTACAGCGATCAGGAGAAAGGCATTTGGTCCGGTTTTGAAGAAGATGACAGCGCTTGGTCTCCAGCCCTTCCTCATCTATCCGGCGGTAATTAAGCTACGGCACAAAGGGGAACAGAGAAGCTACGATTCCCCTCAGAAAGCGGAGGATTTTATCAGCTCCATGTCTCAGCAGAAGTCGTATGCCGCGGCTCTGCGGGGAGGGGACGGGGGAGCAGCGGCCGCTGTTTGCCGGGATGGACTTGGTCCTAGCTGCCCAGGAGGGGATGATGGCAGGATGAGCATGGACGCTTGCTAAACCTATTTTTTGCGTTTTCTTCTCTCCTCTCTCCCACTGGGATATTGTCCTTATTTATCCGGTACAACGATCTCTTTGCTGGTAAGACTGACACTCCATTTTTCTTTTTTGGAGGGGACTAATGGAGAGTAGGTTTAATTAATAAAAACATTTTTTTGGCTGTGTGAGCCTTTCGGGAGACATGTCTTGCGTTGGAGTGGATCGGTCACGACCTATCACTGTTTTTTGTTGCTCAGTCAGACCTATGTTCTCGGTAATGTGCGGTTTGAGTTGTTCCTTGTTTATGGTTGTCGGTTGTTCATATTTTTATGTTGTTTTTGTTTTTTACAGCAGACATTTATACTTTTATCTATTTTACCTTATTTCTAAAGGGATTTTTCATCTAGGAGGTTTGGTATCTAAAATGCACATCAGTGTTTACGTGTTATTTACAGAATGGAAGTGCTTCTGTTTTTTTTTTTTTTGCATTTATTGAGTACAATCTTGGGATTATGAATATTCAATGCATACTCTAAATATTTTATCACTTAATGTGAATGGTTTAAATTCTGCTGTTAAACGAACCCGTGTGTTAGAATATTTACACCGTAAATCTATTTCCTGTGCCTTAATACAAGAGACACATTTAAAACAATCTGACGTGGCACGTTTCCAGAATAAGTATTACAAATTAGAAGCTTTTTCTAGCGCTCAAAATAAAACTAAGGGGGTGCTTATACTTGTTAACCGGAAGTTAAATTTAACGATTGAACACCTTGGTAGTGATGAGAAGGGTAGATTTGTTTTTATCCGATGCAAAATATATAATAATAGGTTAGCATTGGTCTCTATTTATGGTCCGAATGAGACAGACAGTGCATTCCTTACACAGATTTCCAAAACTTTACTTGAGGAGATTGATTGCCCTCTAGTGGTGGGTGGTGATTTTAATGCTGTCATAAATCCTGCTTTAGATAAATCTCAATCTGATACAACAGCCAATCCATCCTCTAAATTATTGAATAAATTTATCACTGAGCTTAAGTTAATCGATCTATGGAGAATTCAGAATACTAAAGCTAAGGACTTCAATTTTTTTTTCTAATAGACACAAGACTTTCTCTAGGATAGACTACATATTTCTCAGCCCATCTTTAATTTCATCTAATTCCTCCATCTCTATATTACCAATTTATTATCTGATCATTCTGCTGTGTTGTGCAGTGTTCCTCTTTCCGATGTTAAAGCCAAGTCCCCTAGATGGCGCTTTAACATATCATTATTAAGTAATCAGACTTTCATTACCTCTCTAAAAGAATATATTAAGGAATTTCTTGAAATTAATATGCCCTCTGATGTGGATCCTCAAATACTGTGGGAAACGACTAAGTGTGCTATACGAGGTTTCTGTATATCTTTCTCTTCTACTCTTGCCAAAGCGAAAACTCACCAGTTTACACAATTAGAAAATAAAATCCAATCATTACAAAACCTACAAAAACAACATTTTACTGAGCAACAGGCTACACAGCTGTCCTCTTTAATAGAAGAATATGATTTACTTTCACACTCAAAGGCAGAATTTATTTTACATAGGACTAGACAAAAATATTATTTTGAATCTGGGAGAGCTAGTCATTTATTGGCCCTTAGGTTGAAAGAATGCGAGTCTAAGGCATATATTAGCGCAATAAAATCATCAGATGATCAGGTCACCACGAACCCTGTGGCAATTAATGACATATTTAAAGGTTTTTTACACAAATCTGTATAAAGCCGAAACAGATTTTGATGAACCAATTTGTAAGCAGTATTTAGATAAATTGGAACTGCCTCGGATCTCACAGATGGATAAAGAATCTTTGGAGGCCCCATTAAGTTTGGAGGAACTTCACGTCTCTCTCTAAAAAGCCTTCAAAAGGACAAATCGCCGGGTCTAGATGGTCTCCCCCCTGAATTATATTTAGAAATTTGGGATTTGGTAGGGATACTTATGCTTAACTCATTTAATTTTGCAATTGAACATGGGGTATTTCATAGAGATCAAAAAACATCACTGATTTCATTACTTCTTAAAAAAGGGAAAGATCCATTAGATTGTTCCAGCTACAGACCGATTTTGCTTATCCCATGTGATGTTAAAATCTATGCTAAAGTTTTTGCTTCTCGTATGGAGAAGGTAATTCACAGTCTGATTAAGGAGGATCAAACTGGTTTCATCAAGGGGTGCAAGGCATCTGACAATATGCGTCAACTCCTTCATATTCTTGACTTTGCGGACTCCCACCCAACCCCTTGTGCGGTCTTTTCACTTGATGCAGAAAAAGCCTTTGACAGGCTAGAGTGGAATTATATGTGGGCAGTTCTGCAATGTTTCGGCTTCGGTGAACACTTCATTTCTATGATTAAGACATTATACCACTCACCTGCAGCATCAGTCATGTAATATTATTTTCCCCTCATTCCCTTTACAGCGGGGAACGAGGCAGGGGTGTCCACTTTCCCCCTTATTGTTTTGTCTATCTCTTGAACCCTTAGCACAAGCCATCAGGAAATCTAGTATCGATTAAGATTCATGACCATAATCATAGTATTTCATTATACGCTGATGATATTATTCTATATTTAGACCACTTTGATGTTTCAGTCTCTAGTGTAATTAAGGAATTTGATAATTTTAGTAGCCTATCAGGATATAAAATAAATTGGAGCAAATCTGCTTTAATGCCAATTAACAATGTTAAGGTTAATTTTTCTATTCCCTCATTTATCCCTATTAAGGAATCTTTCATCTATTTGGGCATTACCATATATAAAAACATTCATAAGATTGCCAGAGACAATTTTAATAACATTTTAGTTAAGGTCAAAAATGACATTCAAAGATGGAAGAATCTTAAAGTCTCTCTCCAAGGAAGAATCTTCACTGTTAAGATGAATTTGTTACCTCGATTTAATTTTTTTTCTCTATGCTACCACTTTCTCCCCCTCCAGGTTACTTTAAGGAGATCAACTCCATCATTTCTAAGTTTATCTGGAATGATAAATGTCCCAGAATTAAACTTACCACATTACAACATTCTAATAGCGCAGGAGGACTGGCTGTACCAAATTTTGAATTATATTATTGGTCGTTCCAGCTTAAGGCTCTTCATAACTGGGTTGATCCTCAATCTACAGTTTCATGGAGGGTGATTGAAGCTGACAAGGTTAAACCAAATAGCCTTCAAGATATTTTATTTACTGGCACAGGAAAAAAAGGGGATAATTATAAATTTGGTCCGGTTGTGGCTAACTCTATTAAAATCTGGAAAACGGTTGAATGTCGGATAGGTGGACCCTTCAAGTTCTGTAACAGTACACCTTTGTGGCACAATTTTAATTTTGTATGTGGAAATCGTCCATTTGTCCAACCCTCTTGGTCTACTTTGGGTGTAAACACGTGCGGTGATATATATGATAACCAGGGCCTCTGTTCATTTCAGACATTAAGAACCAAATTTTGTCTACCAGCATCTGCATATTTTGTCTTTCTTCAATTACGTTCTGCTCTCAAAGCGTATGGCGTTCCTTGGTCTTCTTCCATTTCCTCTCATCCTATGCGGGACTGGATTGCACCATCTGCTGGTAGCCATCTGTTTCCTTAATATATAATAAAATTATTGATTGTATTACAAAAGCTCTTTCTATTAAAACTATTTGGAATAGGGAATTATCTGACCTTAATTTATATGTCGACTGGGAGAGAGTGTGGTCTAATCTCAGCCTAACATCTAAAAATCTGGCTCATCGTCTTATTCACTTCAAAGTCATTCATAGAGCATACATAACTCCTTACAAAAGATTTAAAATGAAACTGCAGTCAAATTTGAACTGCCATATATGTAACACTACATCATTGGGCACTTTTCTGCATATGTTTTGGGAATGTCCTGTCGTCATCAGTCTATGGACACATGTAAACCTGGTTTTGTCATCATTACTGAGAATTGATTGGTCTGTTAACCCAAGTTTGTGTCTTCTTAATGATGATTCTGGTCTCTGTATTAGTTCAATGCAAAAGAGAATGTTGTTTGCTGGTCTTACAGCTGTGAAGAAGACAATAATCCAGAACTGGTTTACACCACACATGTAGAAAAACATATTGGATCCGTAGCCTCCTGCAAATAGTGACATGTGAATGTACAACGGCGTGAGTTGGTGGGGCCAGGCCTTCAACCATTGATGCTTGGCAGTGTTTTTTGTTGAATATACGTGATTATATAAATGAGTAACTTTTGTGTTCTTGTTGTCCTTCCCTCTCCCCCTCCCTTTTGACCTTGATATGTTGAGTATGTGTCTGTTGTTTTGTTTTGTTGTATTTTGGATATTATGTTGTGTTGTGTGTGAAAAAAAAAAAAAAATTGTTGATAACAAAAAAAAAAAAAAAATTATCTCATCATTTAGGGTAAAAAGTACTTTGTATAGAAACACTATACACCTGTCATGACTGTTCTCACAAATTCACGTTTTTACAGTTTACATGAAGATGATAGTGGTATTGTTTTCAAAAAAATAAAAAAATAAAAATTTAAACCAGTTTTCAAATATTTGCAATGTCAGGCCCCCGAAATGCCATTGTCATGTAAATTAATAGCCAAAATGCATGCAAAGTTTTTTTTTTTTTTACTGAGTTGTGTAAATGCCCCTTAACTCACCCTTATGCCATTCCAAATCTTTATTTCCTCTGCTGAACACTAATGAATATATTTTGAAGAAAGTTGGTAACCATGAGAGAAACAGAACTGTATGAGGCGCCATGTAGGATTTAAATCAAACTTCGCTTATCAATACATACATAAAACACGTGCATATACACCTATAAATTACTCACATATACATGTATACTATTGGATGTTCAAAATATATATATGAAAAACACATGCACACTAATATGAAATCCATACCAATACACCTTATGTTAGTAATGAATGCATATACACTTGTGAATAACTTGCATATACATATAAACTTGACGCATGCATACACCTATAAACACTCGCTTATACATATAAACTCGATCCATGCATATACACCCACAACACCACACGCACATACATATAAACTCGCTGCATGCAGACACACCTATACATACTCGCATATACATATAAACTTGATCCATGCATACACACCTATAAACACTCGCACACACAAATAAACTCGCTGCATGCAGACACACCTATACAGGTGCTGGTCATATAATTAGAATATCATCAAAAAGTTGATTTATTTCACTAATTCCATTCAAAAAGTGAAACTTGTATAATGTATACATTTATTCCACACAGACTGATATATTTCAAGTGTTTATTTCTTTTAATTTTGATGATTATAACTGACAACTAATGAAAACCCCAAATTCAGTATCTCAGAAAATTAGAATATTACTTAAGACCAATGCAAAGAAAGGATTTTTAGAAATCTTGGCCAACTGAAAAGTATGAACATGAAAAGTATGAGCATGTACAGCACTCAATACTTAGTTGGGGCTCCTTTTGCCTGAATTACTGCAGCAATGCGGCGTGGCATGGAGTCGATCAGTCTGTGGCACTGCTCAGGTGTTATGAGAGCCCAGGTTGCTCTGATAGTGGCCTTCAGCTCTTCTGCATTGTTGGGTCTGGCATATCGCATCTTCCTCTTCACAATACCCCATAGATTTTCTATGGGGTTAAGGTCAGGCGAGTTTGCTGGCCAATTAAGAACAGGGATATCATGGTCCTTAAACCAGGTACTGGTAGCTTTGGCACTGTGTGCAGGTGCCAAGTCCTGTTGGAAAATGAAATCTGCATCTCCATAAAGTTGGTCAGCAGCAGGAAGCATGAAGTGCTCTAAAACTTCCTGGTATACGGCTGTGTTGACCTTGGACCTCAGAAAACACAGTGGACCAACACCAGCAGATGACATGGCACCCCAAACCATCACTGACTGTGGAAACTTTACACTGGACCTCAAGCAACGTGGATTCTGTGCCTCTCCTCTCTTCCTCCAGACTCTGGGACCCTGATTTCCAAAGGAAATGCAAAATTTACTTTCATCAGAGAACATAACTTTGGACCACTCAGCAGCAGTCCAGTCCTTTTTGTCTTTAGCCCAGGCGAGACGCTTCTGACACTGTCTGTTGTTCAAGAGTGGCTTGACATGGACCCTGAAACCCATGTCTTGCATACGTCTGTGCGTAGTGGTTCTTGAAGCACTGACTCCAGCTGCAGTCCACTCTTTGTGAATCTCCCCCACATTTTTGAATGGGTTTTGTTTCACAATCCTCTCCAGGGTGCGGTTATCCCTATTGCTTGTACACTTTTTTCTACCACATCTTTTCCTTCCCTTCGCCTCTCAATTAATGTGCTTGGACACAGAGCTCTGTGAACAGCCAGCCTCTTTTGCAATGACCTTTTGTGTCTTGCCCTCCATGTGCAAGGTGTTAATGGTCGTCTTTTGGACAACTGCCAAGTCAGCAGTCTTCCCCATGATTGTGTAGCCTACAGAACTAGACTGAGAGACCATTTAAAGGCCTTTGCAGGTGTTTTGAGTTAATTAGCTGATTAGAGTGTGGCACCAGGTGTCTTCAATATTGAACCTTTTCACAATATTCTAATTTTCTGAGATACTGAATTTGGGGTTTTCATTAGTTGTCAGTTATAATCATCAAAATTAAAAGAAATAAACACTTGAAATATATCAGTCTGTGTGGAATGAATGTATACATTATACAAGTTTCACTTTTTGAATGGAATTAGTGAAATAAATCAACTTTTTGATGATATTCTAATTATATGACCAGCACCTGTACATACTCGCATATACATATAAACTTGATCCATGCATACACACCTATACATACTCGCATATACATATAAACTCGATGCGCGCATACACACCCACAAAACACTCGCGCAAAAATACAAAATTAAATTCACAAACGTATACAATTCTGATAAGAAAGACGCATGCTTTAGTTGTGTATATGTGTATATGCAAGTGATTTCATATGTGGATGTGCGTGAACTTTTCAGTGCAAACGGAAGGCATTTCAGTGTAAAAGGAAGCAGCGGCACTTCCGGCGGGACATTTGAAAATGCTTAACGTGGCTTAATGCATTAAAACAGTGTTTTTAAAAGACCAAACTCAATAAACACATTATTAATAAAGCATATAATGTATAGACAAGCGTTTCCTCCCATAAGGAATATGCTTAACCTGGCTTAATGCGTCAGTTTATGGGCGTCGGAACCAAAATAAATGTGGGTGGGTGCTATTTTCTGTAGTCTGGTGCCTTTTAATCAACGGAGTGTCCATTTACACAAAGTGCAAATAGGCCGCCTTGTTAGTAGGGGTTATTTACCTCTACCCACTAACGTCACAAGATTAGCCTACAAAACACGGCTATTTATATGCATTTCCAATGATGCAGGTGGGAAAGCGTGTAGTACAGTGTTTTTGACGCGAGAGACCCGAGTTCGCGTCCACCTTTTGCCGAAATCGTTCTTCTCCCTTTTCACATCACTTATTACATCGGAAAGGCATTTGTTTTCAATAAAAATAAAAATGAAGTAAATAATCGAAAAGTTTAAATAAAGTATCGGTAGGTGTATGTGAGCAGCAGGGATGCTCAGATGCTGTGTCTCAGTAGTGCAGCAGGAGTAACTAGTGAAAACACAGAATGGAGTTTCATTTATATAGACTCGGAATGAGCCGAGTGGAATAGATTTCAGGAAGCTGCAGTGTGGAATTCAAGGCTATAGCTAAATTAAGTTTTATTTATTAGGGCATTCGTCATGTCATGTGGAATGGGTTTGACTGACGGTGCTCTGAAAAGTGCACAGACATATTCACTGAATTAGAGACGATCAAAGTGGGTGGGTCCTGTCCCACCCACATACAATGGTTCCGACGCCCATATACACATTATTAATAAAATCAAACTATGTACAGTATGGCATGGTTTATTAATAACGTGTTTATTGTGTTTGGTATTTTAAAAACACAGTTTTAATGCATTAATCCACGTTAAGCGTTTTAAAATCCTGGCATCTGGAGATTTTCCTAGTGGGCAAACTGACTGAATATATTTGAATATATTTTGCCAATATTTCTCTTACTGTACGTACAGTACACAATAATTTTACATGAAAAATTTGACTTACAGTAATTTTTTATTTAAATAATTGTGTACTGTACATCTATGAAGGGATGTATTGGCAACAAACTCACTGTAAATCACTATACAAGCTTTACAGTTTGACAATGTGTTATTTTAAAAGTAATTTTAATTTAAAATACATCAAACGTTTTTTTCCCAGTCGGTGGAATTGTCAGACGGTCCCTTAACCATCAAGCACAATAGCGCTTCAAAACTTTCTCCAGTTTAAATTTACTGCTACAATTCACGTTTTTAAATATATTTTTTCATGTCGTTGTCCATGTTTTTTCAAAACATTTTTTTTTTTTCAAAACCGCTAAACTCAGTAAACACATTATTAATAAATCTAATATACTGTACATATTTTATTAATAATGTGTTTACTGAGTTTGGCATTTTAAAAACACTGTCGTAACGCATTAAGCCAGGTTAAGCATATTCCTTATGGGAGGAAAACGCTTTACGCGTAATTAAACACGTTACGTTCTTATGCTGGACTCATCTGCTTGTCTATACATCATATGCTTTATTAATAATGTGTTTATTGAGTTTGGTCTTTTAAAAACACTGTTTTAATGCATTAAGCCACGTTAAGCATTTTCAAATGTCCCGCCGGAAGTGCCGCTGCTTCCTTTTACACTGAAATGCCTTCTGTTTGCACTGAAAAGTTCACGCACATCCACATATGAAATCACTTGCATATACATATATACACAACTAAAGCATGCGTCTTTCTTATCAGAATTGTATACGTTTGTGAATTTAATTTTGTATTTTTGCGCGAGTGTTTTGTGGGTGTGTATGCGCGCATCGAGTTTATATGTATATGCGAGTATGTATAGGTGTGTATGCATGGATCAAGTTTATATGTATATGCGAGTATGTATAGGTGTGTCTGCATGCAGCGAGTTTATTTGTGTGTGCGAGTGTTTATAGGTGTGTATGCATGGATCAAGTTTATATGTATATGCGAGTATGTATAGGTGTGTCTGCATGCAGCGAGTTTATATGTATGTGCGTGTGGTGTTGTAGGTGTATATGCATGGATCGAGTTTATATGTATAAGCGAGTGTTTATAGGTGTATGCATGCGTCAAGTTTATATGTAAGTTATTCACAAGTGTATATGCATTCATTACTAACATAAGGTGTATTGGTATGGATTTCATATTAGTGTGCACGTGTTTTTCATATATATATTTTGAACATCCAATAGTATACATGTATATGTGAGTAATTTATAGGTGTATATGCACGTGTTTTATGTATGTATTGATAAGCGAAGTTTGATTTAAATCCTACATGGCGCCTCATAGAACTGTGTAGTGCTTCACTGAGCTTAAATTCATCTTCTGCAATTCAATTTCCAAATTCATTATGCAACAGTGCACACTGTTCTCAAGACACTTACAAAAAATTCCCATGCTTACTGTATGTGGATATCTGGTGGTTCCAAGTTACACAAAATCAACAATGTAGTTGAAAAAATCATTTTGACATGATGTACTTTTCTCAACCCAGTGGTTACAGACTTAATGATGATGGTTCACGCTTCAGTGCAGTATCAACAGATAACAATGATGTCTGCCACTGTATGTGCGTAATATGTTAGGAGTTGAAAAACCAGCTAGGTGAAGATTGTGAGGACAACCACCTCATAGAGCATAATGTACATAACCTGTATTTTGAATTGTGTTGTATTTTAGAGTTAAATGAAATGTCTGGAAAATTATGGATAATGTCCTGGCCCAAAAATGCATTTTCCTTGACCTGTTATGTCATAATTATTGGCATTTTACGAAATGACAGAGATATTAGTGATATTATTTTTCAGTTAGTATCCAGTCCAGATGGTGAAGCAGGACTTAGAGACAACCTCTACAGCTCTGAATGTCAGCGGAGACCATGTCAACTAGATGTGCCCCAGAGACAGATCCCCAGTGAAGACCACGTCACCTAGATGGCCATTGGGACAAGACCACAAGAACCAGATGACTCCTCTGCACAATCTGACTTAGCTCAAGCCTGGAATTAAACTGCTGGTTTCATCTGGCCAGAGGAGAACTGACCCCCCCGACTTAGCCTAGTTTCTTTCAAGGTTTTTTCCATAACATGCAGTTTGAACCATCAACCTTTCAGTTACCAGACCAAAAGCCAACTTGTATAAAAAAAAAAACATTAAAAAAACATACATTGCATACAAACTGTCAACATTCCAGATCTGCATCTCTTCAGACTGTTTGCCACCACCCACATGCCCTGCATTTAGGGGTGAAGGTTATGAGACACTTGTTGTTGTTTTTGCTAGTTTTTATTTTTTAGATAGATTTAAGATAAATCAAGTTCTCTCTTAGGACACAGATTCCCAGTCCAGCCCTCAAGATGCATGTGTTTGTTTCATTTATATTCTTGCACACTTAAAATGCTTTCATGGCTGTAAATTGTTGATTCACTGTACTAAAATGTTTTGAAATGTTTTAATAAAAATACTTTTGTATTGGGTTAGTCTTTTGTCTTGTCTTTTGATTTGTAATGTTATTCTGAATTATAGTAGTATCACAATTTTACTAACTATATGTATGTTTTATTCCAACTACACAATACACAATTATAATTACATAATAGCAAATTACAGTAGAAACAAAACAACTGTTTTGTAGTTATACAGTACATTGTTCTACATACTGTAAAGTTGCATTACAGTACATTGCTGTAAAACAAAATACAGTAACTTGCTGGCAACTGTGCTGCCAGTAACTTACTGTAAAAATACAGGAAAATGTTTAACAGTGTAGTTTTTGGCTAGATGCAAGTTAATCATATGACATTTGTTGGATCCGGGTTAGTTCGTCCCATAAAAAAATAAATAAAAAAAAAAACCGGTTCTTAGTTACTCATCCTCATGTCATTACACTCCAATAAGACCTTTGTTCATGTTTGGAACATAAATTAAGATATGTTTGATGAAATCCGAGAGCTTTCTGTCCCTCAGTCAGTCATGCAAACACGTTCAAGGTCCAGAACGGTAGGAAAGACATCATTAAGTAATTCATGTCATTAAGTATATCATTAAGTAATCCAATTTTATTAAGTGACGTGAGTGCTTTTTTTTGCACAAAAAACATAATTTACCACTTTATTTCCGAAAATATTATCCTAACACGTGATGTGGTACTCTAGTTAACAAATGCGTTTTAACGCTCTCGTGAACACACAATGCAGATCAATATTTTCATAAATAAAGTTGTAAATCATGTTTTATTGTGCAAACATAACACTCGTGTTGCTTAATAAAACTGAGGTCAAACCACTGGAGTCACATGGAGTACTTTTACAATGTCTTTCCTACCGTTCTAGGCTTTAAATGCTTACGTTGCATTGCTATCTATGGAGGGAAAGCTCTCGGATTAAATCGAAGATATCTTCAGTTGTGTTCGGAAGAGGAATGGTCTTACGGGTGTGAAACGACACAAGGGTGAGTAATTAATGACAGAATTTCCATTTTTGGGTGAAATATAATTAGTCCATGGTTCCATTTTGCAACTGGAATTTTTTTTTAAAGAAGCTGTTTTTGTGCTCAGTGCAAATTGGCTAAGAATATATTAAAATATATAATATCAGATATTGCTCACTGAATTTTGTTACAGGACAGAAGAAAAGGCTGCTCTAGAACTTTACTTGCTAGCTGACAAGACATGTTAGCTTGCTTGCTAAAAGTTAGCTACTTGTTTCTATAGACAAACAAAACATTTTCAAGTATTAAATTAAAATAAACATTATTGCCAATGTGTGAATAGCATGTAACAAAACTTAAAAAATGAAAGCCTGTAGACCAGGGGCCTGTACCATGATGGTAGATGAACAAATTCAGAGTTATAGGATAAGTTTTGAGTTGACAAAACCAAACCACTCCAATCTGGCTTTGTTGGTACCATGAAGCTGATCATCAACTTTCTCTGTCAACTCAGGCTTGATCCTGAGTTAATGAAGCGCGTGCACATGAATGTGTGACATCAGCGGCGAACAGCCAATCACAACACAGAGCAAGTGTGATTCACTTCTCGTGAGAGAGCCAGCGAGATTCAAAACTCTTTTGTTAAAGGTTGAGAGATTAAAGAATGAGGAATTTAAACATTTCCACTGAAGTAGTTGTCCATGAAAGAGGACAAATAAAGGAAATGATCTTGCTCTATCAGTGCAGTCACAAGTGAAACTAGTGTATCTGTATATATTAATATTCCTTTAAAATAAACGTTTTATAATAATTGTTAAACTAAAAGTGCTTGTGTGTAATAGAGTAATAATAATATAAATCATATTATAATTATATAAATCATATGTAAATTGTAATTATCATTAAAGCCAGACAATTTTGTTGTATATATATATATTTTTTTCTTAAGGTACTTCATAGTGAGCTTTAATTTGTAGGAAGAGAGACTGGGGGAGTGACTTTTTTTGTGTCAGACATGTGTCACTTTGCTCACATCTGATTGATCCAATTTCAGTTTGAGATCTCTAACTCAGAACATAACCTGCCCCGGAGCAGGTTAGCTGTGCAGTGTAAGTTACTATGGCAATGAACGCAGCTAACAGCCAAGCCACATTCATGGTACCTAAAATCCTAGATCAGTGCAAATTAAACTGAAACTTACCTGGCTAGCCAGCTAAACTGGCTTCATAGTACAGGCCCCAGGGGTGTCCAAACTCGGTCCTGGAGGGCCGGTGTCCTGCAGAGTTTAGCTCTAACCCTGATTAAACACACCTGAAGCAGCTAATCAAGCTCTTACTAGGCACTCTAGAAAGTTCCAGGCAGGTGATTTGAGGCAAGTTGGAGCTAAACTCTGGACAGAATTTGGAGACCCCTGCTGTAGACAAATAATCATGTGAATGATATAGGTTGGTTTTGCTGGGAAAATCCAAGGGAAACTGTCATTACAGTGTAATTTTAATGAACCAAGAGCATGAGCAAGAAGTTACTGACCACAGCTCACTTAACGGCCACTGGTGTCGCTAATAATAAGGGTTTCTGTATTCTACATAGAGCCCTTCAACAGCTAAATATCAACATTTTCAGGAGTTAATCTTTACTGTTGACAGTTAAATAGCTTGAGCCATTCTCTTGAGTAGGACTAGAAGGTATGACAATAAAGTTTTGCAGGACTGCTTAATTTTTGACATGCTTATAAAGAAACAATAAAGGAACGATAAAGAAACATGAAAAAATAAAGTGTAGAAATGCTTGATAGTATTCAATGTAAACAGAAATTAGAAGAAATATGGATCAATATACTGGATATACGTATTGCATAGTCTTAGGGTTAAAGAATATGTTGTTTATAAATATGTTGTTTATAAATTGTTCAAGGAGGGGAAAGCACTTATCTTTCTCTTATATGTGTATCTAAATGTCATTGCACTGTTTCTTACACTTGATTGCTTGTAAATATTGTTTGTATTTTCAAATTACAAATTACTTCTATTTTAATTAAATACATTTCTCACACCAGTATTTTGTATTTTTAATTTAATGCATTTGATGAGCATGTATTTTTAATTTGTAACTAGGTGAAATAAACATCAATGATGCTTTGCCACAAGCAGGAACTGCAAGAGCAACTACAGATGCGATATTCTTGGTAGCTATTGGCAGCGTGGTCAGACCACTGGTATTGTTGGAAATCCTTCTGCATCTTCAGCAGGTACCTCAGGGTCAATGTTCCCTCTAGAACTTTTCTCTATTGGGTGGACATTTCGGTCACCTAGGCAAAAACATTCTTTATACCAGACCTGTACAGCGCACACACAAAAAAGTGTGAAACCTTTAACTTTAATGTGCTATTTATATTTGATTTGACCCTTGACGTAACTAAATGATGTACATTTTAGGTTACCTGAGAAAACATTTTTTACAGTATAATACACTGCAGTTCAAAAGTTTGGGATTAGTAAAGTTTTTTAAAGACGTTTCTTATGCTCATCAACGCTGTATCTATTTGAAATATTATTGCAATTTAAAATAAAAGTTTTCTATTTTAATATACTTTAAAATATAATTTATTCCTGTGAAGCAAAGCTGACTTTTCAGCATCATTACTCCAGTCTTCAGTGTCACATGACCCTTCAGAAATCATTCTAATATGCTGATTTATAATCAATGTAGGAAACAGTTTTGCTGCTTAATATTTTTTGGGAGCTGTGATCATTTTTCAGGATTCTTTGTTAAATAAAAAGTTCAAAAGAACAGTGCTTATTCAAAAAAGAAATTGTGTGTTTCAATATACACTACTATTTAAAAGTTTGGGGTCAGTACATTTTTCTTTTTTAAGAAATTAATACTTTTATTCAGCAAGGATGTGTTAAATGTATAAAAGGTAATAGTAAAGACATATTGTTAGAAAATGTTTTTATTTTGAATAAATGCTGTTCTTTTTAACTTTGTATTCATCAAAGAATCAAAGAAAAAGTATCACAGGTTCCAAAAACAATTAAGCAGCACAACGGTTTCAACACTGATAATAAAGCAGCATATTAGAATTATTTCTGAAGGATCATGTGACACTGAAGACTGGAGTAAGGATACTGAAAATTCAGCTTTGCTTCACAGGAATAAATTGTATTTTAAAGGAATAATAGTGTTATTATTATTATTTTTATTAAAACAGGAAACCAATATTAGAAATTGCAATAATATTTCACAATATTATTGTTTTTTTTCCTGTATTTTGATCAAATAAATACAGCCTTGATGAGCATAAGAGAGTCCATTAAAAAAACAAGGTCAATTATTTATTAGGTTTATGATATAGGCCTAGGTCTAACATAACATACTATGAAAACAAACTGAAGCATTCAAGCTGAGATCTGTAAGCTAAATATTTTTTTTTTTTAACTTGAACGTGAATTCTAATATAGCTATCTAAATGTCCCTATGAAGTGTAGTTTGCACAATACACCTGTGTGTGACTAATTGTGAGTTTTGTTACCGTTCATACATTTTTTTAATGTAACTTTACAATCGATAATGATGTCCTTTAGCACAGTATTCTGAATGATGATAATAATGGGGTGCTACTGATAGCCTAAAAGATACTAGCAGTTTAATACTCAACTAGCATATTTACAGATGAAACTGGCCTGCACTAGAAGCACTGAACAGGTCAGTGATGTTGCTACATTTCACTGCTTCTTCTGGCCGCTTTCTCTCTTTCATTGAGTCCCGCGCATCAGTTCTGTTCGGAACCGTTTGACGGTAGCGCAGAACAGACATGAGCTGATTCGTATAGCGCAGTGCTGCCAGTCAAGAAGACTAACCGATTTATGATTTAGGAAAATGATCACTTTGGTACATTGAGAAGGCATAAATATAAAATATTAATGATAATAATAACAAAAAAACAAACAAACAAAACAAAACAAACAAACAGGGCAAAGGGCCAAATCAGCCGCCAGGCCACTGGGAATTCTCCCGGTGCTCCCGTTGGCCAGTCCGGGCCTGCCCTTCACCTGTAGAAGGATTCCACTTACGAACTCTCATCGACCACAACCACCTTGAGCTAGACTCGGCTGCTTCTGCTATCTCCCCGGCAGCTTTCCTCAGTCTTTTAGGTTCCAGACCAATCTTCTGTAATAAATAGTGCACAGATGTAGCTGGGAAGCCGTGGCAGCCGACTTCGATAGGAAACAAAGCTGCATTCCATCTTTTAATAGAAACATTGTCGATCAGGTCTTGATACTTAGCCTTCTTTAACTCATGAGAGATGGCTAGCCTGCAGGGCACAGTCAACTCGACTACTAAGATAGTTTTTGTGCTCCTAGACAACAGAACCATATCTGGTCGAAATGCAGTCACCACCACCTCTTCTGGGAAGACAAGCTTCTTCTTAAGGTCATCTTGCATCTTCCAGTTGGACGCTTGATACAAAATATAGAGTGGAGTGCTATCAGTTCTACTTGATTTGGGACACTTTTCTCCTTGCTTTAAAGAACTGGCTCCTCTGGGTGGTGGTGTCTTATAGTCATTGACTTCCATTCATCAACCCTCTGTAAGTCTGTCCATTTGGCAATTTCAACAAGGAACTTATCATGTCTTCATCTGTAGCATCCTTCTCCCAGAGCCTTGGGGCATCCTGTCAAGATGTGGTTCAGGGTACACAAGGCTGCTCCACACTGATGGCAGGATGGATCCTTGTCTTTGCCCTAGATCTTCAAGTTGTTTGGGGTTGGTAATAGGGCATACCTGGCCAAGGATTTCGGTCTCCTACATGGCTGTGGCTTTAGATAACTTAGAATATAGTGATGGAGTTTTTATTTAGCTCTTATGGTGCCTTTTTGGACCTTAACCACTTTCTTTCTCATTTTGTGCTCAGGAGAAGAAAGTAATAATAAATAAATGTAAATGTAATAATAAAAGTAAATAATGAAAGATTTTTTTCTTTTGGCAAAATTATTTCAAATTCCAAACAGAACTATGAAGCCACAATATTTATACAAATAACATTCCATATGTTTAGGATAATAACATGTCCACACATGATTTATTTAAAGTGGTAGTTCACTCAAAAATTAAAATTATCTCATCATTTAGGGTAAAAAGTACTTTGTATAGAAACACTATACACCTGTCATGACTGTTCTCACAAATTCATGTTTTTACAGTTTACATGAAGATGATAGTGGTATTGTTTTCAAAAAAAAAAAAAAAAAAAAAAAATTAAACCAGTTTTCAAATATTTGCAATGTTAGGCCCCCGAAATGCCATTGTCATGTAAATTAATAGCCAAAATGCATGCAAAGTTTTTTTGTTTTTTTTACTGAGTTGTGTAAATGCCCCTTAACTCACCCTTATGCCATTCCAAATCTTTATTTCCTCTGCTGAACACTAATGAATATATTTTTGAAGAAAGTTGGTAACCATGAGAGAAACAGAACTGTGTAGTGCTTCACTGAGCTTAAATTCATCTTCTGCAATTCAATTTCCAAATTCACTGTGCACACTGTTCTCAAGAAACTTACAAAAAATTCCCATGCTTACTGTATGTGGATTTCTGGTGGTTCCAAGTTACACAAAATCAACAATGTAGTTGAAAAAATCATTTTGACATGATGTACTTTTCTCAACCCAGTGGTTACAGATTAATGATGATGGTTCACGCTTCAGTGCAGTATCAACAGATAACAATGATGTCTGCCACTGTATGTGCGTAATAGGTTAGGAGTTGAAAAACCAGCTAGGTGAAGATTGTGAGGACAACCACCTCATAGAGCATAATGTACATTACCTGTATTTTGAATTGTGTTGTATTTTAGAGTTAAATGAAATATCTGGAAAATTATGGATAATGTCCTGGCCCGAAAATGCATTTTCCTTTTCCTTTTTTTTTTTTTTTTTTTTAACAAATAGGGTGACCACCTGTTATGTCATAATAATTGGCATTTTACGAAATGACAGAGATATTAGTGATATTATTTTTCAGCTGGTATCCAGTCCAGATGGTGAAGCAGGACTTAGAGACAACCTCTACAGCTCTGAATGTCAGCGGAGACCATGTCAACTAGATGTGCCCCAGAGACAGATCCCCAGTGAAGACCACGTCACCTAGATGGCCATTGGGACAAGACCACAAGAACCAGATGACTCCTCTGCACAATCTGACTTAGCTCAAGCCTGGAATTAAACTGCTGGTTTCATCTGGCCAGAGAAGAACTGACCCCCCGACTGAGCCTAGTTTCTTTCGAGTTTTTTTTTTCCATAACATGCAGTTTGAACCATCAACCTTTCAGTTACCAGACCAAAAGCCAACTTGTATATAAAAAAAACATTAAAAAAACATACATTGCATACAAACTGTCAACATTCCAGATCTGCATCTCTTCACTGTGCCTAAAGCATAACCCTCACTATAAGAACTTGTGCTCACCAGGGTTGCTTCCTCTCTTCTCTTCTCCCTGTACATCAACAACTGCACTACAAAACACCCCTCTGTCAAGCTCCTTAAAGTCCTCATGAACACAAAATTGACTTTATTTACTTAGCGCACATTGCTAGTCTTGAGGTGAACAATTAATCAGTGCAAGTTAATGAACTGAAAAAAAAAAGAAAATAAAAAAAAGATGTTCAGATCTCTGGAGCTGTATGAAGGACTTTCACTATCAGCACTGATGCCCCTCTTTTGGTTTGGTTCAGCAACCAAATTAGACATCAGAGGATTACAACGGACAGTCAAGACTGCTGAGAGGAATATTAGAGCCCCCCCCTGCCTAACCTCCAAGAACTTTACACCTCCAGAGTGAAGAAAAAGGCTGGTAAAATCACTCTGGACCCCACACACCAAGCCCACTTCCTCTTTGAACTGTTGTCTTCTTGCCGGCGCTAGAGAGCACTGAGCACTAAAACAGCCAAAACAGCTTTTCCCCCAGGCCATATTCATTGCATTACATTTACATTTAGTCATTTTGCAGACGCTTTTATCCAAAGTGACTTACAACTGGCGAATACATAAAGCGATTCATCTTAAAGAGGCAAACAGACAGAGGAAGTGCTCGTAATACCAAGTCTCAGGCATTGTTGTTGAAGTTTAGGAAGAAGTCAAGTAGTGTCG
The DNA here is from genome assembly GCA_027422415.1 of Schizothorax lantsangensis. Taxonomy (NCBI): domain Eukaryota; kingdom Metazoa; phylum Chordata; class Actinopteri; order Cypriniformes; family Cyprinidae; genus Schizothorax; species Schizothorax lantsangensis. The sequence goes on along the minus strand of CM049863.1, from coordinate 6,500,472 downwards.
AAAGAGATGAGCTTTCAGTTGTTGTTTGAAGATTGACAGGGATCCAGCATTCCGGATAGGGGTGGGAAGATCATTCCACCAGCCAGGAATGGTGAACGAGAATGTTCTGGAAAGTGATTTTGAGCTTTTCTGTGATGTACCACGAGATGTCGCTCACTAGCAGATCTCAGACTTCTGGAGGGGATCTAGATTCATAATAGTGAGTGGAAGTAGGCGGGTGCTGAGCCTGTGGTTGTTCTATATGCAAGCATCAATGTTTTGAACTGGTAGCCAGTGCAAGGAGATAAAGAGAGGTGTAACATGGGCTCTTTTGGGCTCGTTGAAGACCAGTCGTGCCGCTGCATTCTGAATCATTTGTAGAGGTTTGTTTGTGCTCGATGGAAGTCCAGCCAGAAGAGCATTGCAGTAGTCCAGCCTAGAAATGACAAGGGCCTGGACAAGAAGTTGTGCAGCATGCTCTGTCAGAAAGGGCCTGATCTTTCTGATGTTGTGTAATGCAAACTTGCAAGCTCGAGCAGTCTTTGCAATGTGGTCTTTGAAGGTCATCTGGTCATCAAAGATTAAACCAAGATTTCTGACCGAAGTTGATGGGGTAATTGTAGAGGAACCTAGCTGGATGGTGAAATCATGCTGTAGAGCTGGAGTGGCAGGGAAGACAAAAAGCTCAGTCTTTGCCAGGTTGAGATGTAGGTGATGTTCTTTATATCCACGCCGAGATGTCCGCCAGACAGCCTGAGATGCATGCAGCTACCGTTGGAACATCCGGTTGAAAAGAGAGATAGAGCTGTGTGTCATCAACGTAGCAATGGTAGGAGAAACCATGTGCCTGTATGATGGGACCCAATAATGTAGTGTATGTGGAGAATAGGAGGGGTCCAAGAACTGAACCCTGAGGCACCCCAGTGACCATTTGATGTGCTTTGGATACCTCCCCTCCCCAGGCCACCCTGAAAGACCTACCAGTGAGATAGGATTCAAACCAGCAAAGTGGAATCCCAGTGATGCCCAGTGATGAGAGGGTGGACAGGAGGATCTGATGATTGACAGTGTCAAAAGCGGCAGATAGATCCAGCAGAATGAGGACTGATAATTTGGAATCGGCTTTTGCAATTTGCAGGGTTTCAGTGACTGAGAGTAGCACAGTCTCAGTTGAATGGCCACTCCTGAAACCAGACTGTTTAGCGTCCAGTTTGTTGTTCTGTAAAAGAAACAATGATACCTGGTTGAAGACAACTTCAAGTGTTTTCGCTATGAATGGAAGGAGAGAGACAGGTCTGTAGTTTTCTATAAGAGAAGAGTTTAATGTAGGTTTTTTGAGCAGTGTAGTTACCCGAGCCTGCTTGAATGCAGTGGGGAAAATGCCTGTGAGGAGGGATGTGTTGATGATGTGTGGTAAGTGCTGGTAAGAGTATGGGAGAGATTACTTGGGGAGGGTGTGAGGGGATTGGGTCTAGAGGACATGTTGTAGGATGGCTGGAGAGGAGAAGTTTGGATACTTCCACCTCAGTGAGGGGACAGAAGGAGAATGGGAGTTTTAGCAGTGGATGTGGTTGGTTGGAGGTCATGTGTGTGTGGAGGTGAGAACTGACTACTGATTGTTCAAGTTTTGTCTGTGAAGAAAGTGGCAAAGTCATCAGCTGTTATAGAAGTGGTGGGAGGTGGTGGAGGGGGACAGAGGGGAGAATTAAATGTTCTGAAGAGATTACCCGTGTCTGGAGCGCTGTTGATCTTGTTGTGGAAATATGAGGATTTGGCAGTGTGGACTTCAGCAGAGAAAGATGAAAGCAAAGACTGATACCTACTCAGGTCTGACCGATTGTTTGATTTGCGGCATTTTCTCTCTGCCACTCTGAGTCTGGTCCAATGCTCACGAAGAACATTGGATAACCAGGGGTTAGAAGGGGCAGCCCATGCTGGCCTGGAGGAGAGAGGAAAAATGTCGTCTAGACAAGAGGTTAAAGTAGAGCATACAATGTCAGTAGCTGCATTCACATCCAGAGATGAGAAATGGGTAGGTAAGGGAAGAGAGAGGATACTACAGAGGAAAGATGGGAGGGAGAAAGGGAGCGTAGGTTTCGTCTAAAAGTAACCGGTAAAGGGGTTGTGGCAGACGGGTAGCAAAATGTAATTTAAATGTAATGAAGAAATGGTCAGAGATATGAAGCTGTTGCACCAAAATGTTATCTGCAGTACAATGGTGTGTGTAAATTAAATCAAGTTGGTTGCCTGATTTGTGCGTGCTTGTAGTTGTAAGGCGTTTGAGATCAAACGAAGCAAGGAGTGAATGGAAGTCTGTAGCATAAGGCTTGTCTAGATGAATGTTGAAGTCGCCAAAGACTAAGAGTGGAGTGCATCCACCACGAAAGAGGACAGCAGCCCGTCCAGCTCCTCTAGGAAGGTGCCTAGAATCTGCCCAGGGGGGCGGTAAATTACCACAATCTGGAGTTTTATAGGAGCTGTTACAGTAATCGCATGAGATTCAAATGAGTTGTAATTGCATAAGGGAGAGTGGGTTGAGTATTTCCAATTGTTTGAAATGAGCAGACCAGTGCCCCCACCCCGGCCAAATTGACATGGGGTGTGAGAGAAAGAGAAATTGTTAGAGAGAGCAGCCGGAGTTGCGTCGTGAGAGTGATGCGAGACACTATCCAAAAGCGCAACTTCTGCTAATAAAAGTTTCATTTCTTCGGTTACTATAAGCGAGTTTGTCTTTATTGTTGCTGTGTTTTCATTACAAAAATACAAATGAACCACAAACAATGAACCACAAACTAAGCATTTGTCTTATTAAAAAGAGGGAAAATACCTTATTTATTTGGGTTACAACGCAAGTAGACTATATCCGTCTTATTAATTTTGTTAATAAATGTTAGATGTTTAATATAGGCCTATACGAATTTGCTATTGTACTATTTTATGGCTGATGTGTTTTAATTAATAGGCTAATAATGAACCACAAACTACGATCGTTTTAAAGAAAGGGGAGATCCAAAGACCGTTTATTTATTTGTGTTACAATGCGGGTAAAACATATTTCCCTTATTCATATTGTTAATAAAAGTTCAGAGTTTAATATAAGTGAATTTGTCATTGTACTGTTTTATTGTATAGCCTTTTATTATTATTATTATTAATAATAATAATAATAATAATAATAATGAGCCAAACTAAGCATTCGTTTGAAGTAAGGGGAAAATCCAAAAACCTTTTATTTATTTGTTACAACGCAGGTATGTCTTATTCGTTCTGTTAATAAAAGTTTTTCGTTTAATATAAGCTACTGTGTCATTGTAGTATTGCTGATGTTGTGTGTGGGATTTTTTTTTCATTAAGAGTAGCCTAATACTGAATCAACCTTAAGCATTAATTTTGTTCCAAGAATAGGAAAGATCTAACGTTAAAGATCAAAATAAGCGCTGCAGATGCGAGAATGCGAGATTGGTTGCTGCTGAGGTAAATAGACACTCTCTGTCTTTCTCTGCTTTATCTTTGCAATGGCTGTAGAAATGAGTATGGGTAATGGGTAATTCTTGATTTGGGTACGGTGCAGGTAATACCGGTGGTAATATGATCAAAAAGTCATGGCAACAAACGACTTCCTAAGTCAGTTTAAGTTGAAACGACTTTCACAATCAGTTTGATTCAACTTAATTAATGATTTACTGTAGCTTATTGACATTGTAGGCTTATGCTTCTTTTTTCTATTAATTTTAATGAATATACAAATTAATAAAATGAGTTTTATTAATTTTCTGTTACAAAATCTTCATTTGTTTATTTTTAACACCGCACCCCCAGCCCCCCCCATTTTTTTGGGCTACACACCAGGGGGTGCTGCAGCACCCTCAGCACCCCTACTTCCCGTGGTAATGCCCACAGAGAAAGAAAGAGGTGCAGTAGAGGATGTAGAGATAGGGCGCAGGTTAGCAGGATTACGTTGCCGTCTGCGTGTGATGTTAGAGCGTGGTTGAGAGAAAACCGGAATGGTTTGGAAACACATGATAGAGGTGGAAAGAAAGAGGATAGGAAAGGAGAGTGAGTGAGGGAAGATAAAAATGATAATTAAGTGTGTTGCTCAGTTAAAGTCGCACAGAAAAAGTCGTCGGTCTTTGAGGCAGGGGCGAGGCCAGACATTTTGAAGTGGGTGGGCCTTCATAAAATAGGGTGGGCAAAACGAAAAGTACTGTATGAAAGCTGCACGCCAAATTATGGAAAATAAATAAATAAAAAACAACGCAGCACAAACAATAAACAACAACAACAACCCAACCTATTTTCTATTAAGTATAATGACATAAGCATTAGATTTTTTTTTATATAACTACATTGAGAAAATGAACTTACGTTTACATGTCCTCCTACAATATTAGTCTGATACGACGGGGCTTCTGGTTAAACACAGAGATGATCTCGTCATAATCAAGTGTCTCTGTCAGTTCACGTTCAAAAGAAAGCAGAGACAAATTGCTTAGGTGAACAGTAAGCATCGAGGACCGTAGACATGTTTTTATGCGGTTTGTTGTGGAGAACAATTTTTCGACACTGCATGATGTCATCGGGAGAGTAATACAGTAAGTGCTCGTATCATTTTGTTGACGTTTGGAAAGATGTCCTCAGGACTGTTATCCAGCACTTCCATGAGTGATGGGAGGCCCTGTCCAGCATCTGCCTTCCGTTTTAGCTGCTGCATGAACACTGTGAGCTCGGCATCACCAATGTCTATGTTATAGTGTTTACTTGCAACTGTTAGTGAGTCTCTGTCTCCGAAAGTATTTGAACCGGGTAAACAGGCAACAGCAGCACTCATGAAGCCATAGGTGTCGTCATGGAAACGATTGTTCAACTCCCTGATTTGGCGATCCAACACCTCATTGCACAGATGCCTCAGGTCTTCATCACTTTTAATGCTGCCACTTTTCCCAAGAGAGCTTGTGATTATGGAGGCAGACAATTTAGCAGGAAGTTTCCTTTCTCGGGAGGCAGCGACGTCCATTTTGTGTACATCATGTTTTTCCATCAGGTCATGCGTTAATTTAAGCACTTTCTCAAAATCGTGATTTGTGTTGTCTCTGAACACTTTTAAATTTGATTTCAGTCCCTCAATCAAATGAATGCAGTCTGTGACAGATACGGCTGGTGACTGTAGTCCTTTTGTTGCAAAATCGCTCATTTCAAAAAATTTTCCAAACGTTACTAGAAGAAACAAGAACTTTTTTGTTTGCATTTGCTGCAAAAGAGAGTCAGCTTCTAATTTAGTTAGACCACTGCTGGTTTCAGAATACCCAGCAAATGTTTCTAAGATCGCATCAAGTAGTGTCAGGATCTTGGTGACCGAGCCCGACTTGGAGCCCCACCTTGTGTCCACTGACCGCTCCAACTCCAAGCACTGCCACGCTGGATTCAACTCCTTTTGAATGTCCATAAATCGTGCATGACGACTACTTCCAGTCATGAAGCCATGAACAGAATTCAGTGTTTCAAAGAATGTATTGACGTGTCTAGATACTTTTGCAACGCTGCTTAAAACGAGATTAAGGCGGTGAGAACAACAGTGTACATACACCGCATGATGAAAAGTATGTTTAAGGATAGTCTGCACTCCTCCTTTTGCACCTGACATCACAGAGGCACCGTCAAAACAAAATCCCACACATAACTCAGGGTCCAGGTCAAGTGGCGCTAACACCTGAAGTATTTTCTCTGAAATCGCATCAGCCGTCATGTGGCATGTATCCAAAAATCCAGTGGCCCTTTCTTTTACAAGTCCTCCATGCATGTATCGAATGCAAACTGCAACAAGTTCTCTCTTCGAGAGATCTTTACATTCATCTGCCATAATGGCATAATACGTGCCTGGTGTCTGTAACTCGCTTCTTATCTTGCGCAGCAGTAAAGAAGCGGCCGCTTCAAGTAAATCATTCTGAATATCGGAGCTCATCATCGTCGCATTTTTAGGCAGCTGGTCAAGGCGCGTTTGAATTTCCGTATCATAGTTTGAAAGCAAACGGAACAATTCCAAAAAATTACCCCTGTTTAATGCTTCCTCGCCTTCTCTGTGACCACGCAACGGAATATCTTGCTTGGCACAAAAAAGTACAACATCAAGCACAACTTTAATATGTTCTCGATTTCGTTCCACAAAAGATGCATTTACTTTGTCTCTCATTAGTTGATCAAACACTGTACCTCTGCCATGGGGCTGGTGACTTTGTCTGTAAGCGGCTAGTTTCGTTTGTGAGTGCAGGTGTCCTTTGCTATCCTGATGCTTCTTACATGCTTGACTTAGATGTTTCCAATCTTTAAATCCATCCTGTGTAAATGTTGCTTCACTTAGCTCAGGGAAGTGCCTGCAGGATTTACAGAAAACTGCATCGCTGGCTGTGCTGTATTCCAACCAGCTGAATCTCTCATACCATCGCGAAGAAAAACATTGTGGATTTCCTAATATTGTAATAACTGGAAATCGTTGCAATTTTGGCTGCATGGGTGGCTCGTCCAGATCAGACAGGTCTGGTGGTGGAGTTCCAGAATCATTTGACATTGACGCTTTTGGTTCATTAGCAGACGCCCCGTGTTTAATTGATGGCGACGGTGGCCTAGGCTCATTAGCAGGAGACTGAGGTTCATCTGCAGCCACAGGTGGTCCGGTGTTATTAGAGTTGGTTTCTTGCTGCAGTACAATTATATCCAATTTAGGCTTTTTAAAGTACTGACTAATTGATATTTGCTTCGCCATTTTAAAATTGAACTCAAACGCGCGATTACTACTATTACGTCTTTACGTCGTAAAGCGGGCGGACGTAACTGAAACTGACGAATCATATTTAACTTTTATTTTTGACAAACGTATTTGATGAATTGCATTTAATAATTCTTTATATATACATTTATAAAGTTTTAATGTGATAAGACAGTTATTATTATTATTGATAATTAAATTATTTGGAAAATGACTGATTTCTGATTGGGTGGGCCACAATTCAAAGTGGGTGGGCCCAGGCCCACCCAGGCCCACCCGTAGCTTCGCCACTGCTTTGAGGCTGAACATGAGGGCTGAATGCTTCCCCAGACACTTCTGTGTCAGCGCGCGGACATCCAATAAATACACGGTGCGCTGCCGTCTGTCTCTTCTGCTGACTAATCACCTTCTCCCGAGGTCTAACAGTGACCGAGCAGTTTAAATAGTTTTTACACAGTTGCTGTGGCCGCCTTTTTAATTAGCACAGCCAATAGCAGTGCAAATAGCTCAAGACGAAACTAACACTTCACACTTATGCGCACGAAAGGAGCAGTGCAAATGAGACAGGCTCCTTCTTAGCCGAGGGGCAATTATTGTAATTACCAGTAAGTGCAATCAAAAAATATAAACCTCAACGAAAATACAGAATACAAATAGGTAGGAAAATAAGTATTCCTTCTTAGCAGCAAGTAAATAATTTAAACAACAGATCTACGAACAAGTATTACAACACTTACGCGCTGCCGTCCATCTCTTCTGCTGACTAATCGCCTTCTCCACATAAACTCATCAAAACTTTCATCTGTAAATAGCACATTCACAATTATGTCTATTAGTATGTTTTCTCTATATTTTTTGCCACATAGTTATTATTATTATTTTAATTTATTTTCTATTCTCTTTATTATTTCATTTTATTATATGTATGTCAAATTATATGTATGCACTATGTCTGTACTTTCTCTTTGCACTGGAAGCTCCTGTCACCAAGACAAATTCCTTGTGTAGGGCTTTTCACACTTGAAATTGTTAACCGTGGGTCATCCTAAACCCCGGATAAATGGAACCCTGGGTTATCTGTAATCACATTTCACACTGCTCATACTATACCTGGGGTTAACCATTAATCCTGGGTATACATTAACAGACGGTTCACACTGTACATTCCTAAACCCCAGGTTAACGTTCTTATTTGCATATTTGCAGTGTCACCATTACTGATTGAACGAACAGCAGGCAACCTGTTTACAAGGCTTTTTCCATGTCTTGCCAGTTTTTGAAGACTGCGTCGGTCTTTAGCTGTTTTAAGCCTCATGAGATGCACAAAGGCAAAAAAACAAAGACAAAAGTACAAAAGTAAGAAAACAAGGAGCAAAGTATGTGAATATTTCTTTCAATTTCTTTTAAGTGAATAATACCGTCTCCTCATCACTCCAGTTCACACGGTTTCCGTCTTTTGACATTTCTTACTTTTCTCTCACCGGGTGCTGCTTACACGAGTGCGCGTTTCCTGTTACTGAGGTGACATGAGCCTCCCTGCTCAATTTCTGATTGTCTGTCTGTTGCCAAGCGTTCAGCAGCAACAAGCAAACACTGCTCCATTTCACACTGAACAAACTTAGCACCACAATGTGGGGTTAACACCGCAAATGCAGTGCTAACCCTGCTCCAGAGCTTTCTTCTTTACCCGGGGTTAAATCAGAAACAGAAACAGAATCAGAATTAGCTTTATTGCCAGGTGTGTTTACATATACGAGGAATTTGTTTTGGTGACAGAAGACAAGATAAGACACAGATAATAAAAAATAATATACAAATATAGAAAAAATACACCAATTGCAAAATAGCAGAAACACAATATACAAAATATACAATTTAGTATGTACAGGTGCAAATTTGAAATGTAATAAGTATGTGTGTTAAATAAATAAATGTATGATAGTGTTGTGTGTTTCATGTTTATTGTTAAGTGTTCAAGTGTTCATGAGATGGATTGCCTGAGGGAAGAAACTGTTCCTGTGTCTGGTCGTTCTGGTGCTCAGTGCTCTGTAGCGTCGACCAGACGGCAACAGTTCAGAGAGGGAGTGTGGTGGATGTGAGGGGTCCAGAGTGATTTTGCCAGCCCTTTTTCTCACTCTGGATAAGTACAGTTCTTGGAGACTGGGGAGGGTTGTACCAATGATTCGCTCAGCCGTCCGGACTACCCTCTGTAGTCTTCTGTGCTCAGATTTGGTCGCTGAGCTGAACCAGACAGTTATGGAAGTGCAGATGACGGATTCAATGATGGCAGAGTAGAACTGTTTCAGCAGCTCCTGTGGCAGGTTGAACTTTCTCAGCTGGCGAAGGAAGTACAACCTCTGCTGGGCCTTTTTAACAATAGAGTCTATGTGAATGTCCCACTTCAGGTCCTGAGAGATGGTGCTGCCTAGGAATCTGAATGACTCCACTGTTGTTACAGTGCTGTCCATGATGGTGAGTGGGGGGAGTGCAGGGGGGTTTCTCCTGAAGTCCACAATCATCTCCACTGTTTTGAGCGTGTTCAGCTCCAGGTTGTTAAGACTGCACCAGACAGACTGCTCTTTAACCAGCTAAAAAGTGGTGTTTAGAACGACGAAAACCCGGGGTTAAGCGCAGTGTTAAAAGCCCTTGTGTGTAAATACACTTGACAATAAAGCCCTTTCTGATTCTGATTTCATCTAGTCAGAGTATATCAAATATTGTTGAATTATTATTATTTTTATTATTGTTTTAAATTTTAGGTTGTTTTCATTTGTCACGTGGCTCCTAGCAACAAGGCAGTTTGATGTGACTGGAACCATAGATATGTATAGGTAGATGCATTCGACCACTCAAGTCAAGTCAATGTGTCTGCCATCTTGGAGCAGTCAGTGTGTCCTCACTCACAATACAAATCAATACGTTTTAGAAGATGCCACCACATTGCACACCCTCTGGTTTTAAAAAAAATAATTTAAATTCCCGATGAAATTAGATAAACTTTCACAGGTTAGAATGTGTTGGTCTCTGTTTTTAATATGAAATTAACTCAATGCAGGTTTTTAAACTATAGTAACTTTTTATTGTTAGCTAACGGCTTTGTCTTGTTGTATTGTGTTAGTTTAGCAAACTCATCTGCTTACTGTAAGTCTATTGCAGATACAGATATACATACATGTGTGTAACTATGGTTGTAGACACAAGGGCAACTTGCTCTCGATTGTTCACGAACCATATGACCATTCAAATATGGCAGATGGCTAACATATAGCGGCCCATAGAAACAGCAGCTAATAGGTTATATCAGGGGCGTCATGCACTCATTATTTTTGAGGGGGCACGAGTTGGGGGGGGGGGGGGGTCGTCATGTGACACACAGCAGCCACAACAGCACTTATGTTTTATTTATTTTTCCTTTTTATTCAAAACATTCCCAAACACATTAACTATATCATGAAATATCTTGATTCTCACCTTTATAGATTATGTTGATAATGGGCGATAGTCAAAGTAATAACCTTATAATGTAATCTATTAACTATGCATAAAAACCTGTCTGTTTATGGGTGTCATGCCATAACATATTTTTAATACTACTGACTTTATATTTAATGTGAAATTAACATTGAAAGTTAATGTGAATAAAAACACTGCAAATCACTTTCACTGTAGCTACAGAAATAGAGCAAAGAACATTTACTTTATCAAAGAAAATATTCACTGACAGTCTACTTCAAGCACTCTCAAAAACTCCCATTAAAATCACTGAAGCTGTTTACACTCTGAAATTAATATCTTACAGATTCGTACACACATTTTCACTTTGCTGTTTCTGATGAGAAAATTAGCCTGAAAGAGGTATTCAGTCAGCGAGCGAGTGAAGAAAACACCGGCATTTTAGCGATGACTCATCTGAACACCTCTGATTGGTCATTGCATTCATAAGCTCAACAGAATCATGTGTGATTGGTTATAATGCGCAGTGCTGTACGAATCTGTCTCTGGCTTAGCGCCAGCCAGCGAACGCAGATTTGAATTAAGCAGCTGATGATGACGACGCACTGAACATTCTAATAATGCCGAAAAATATAGAAAATATTAATCCGCTATTTTTTGTCTTTTGGAAACTGCATTCAAAATCCACTTGGCTCAAAAATCTGAGGGGGCACTTTGAATGGGCATGAGGCCTCTGGGTTATATACTTATACATATCTATGATCTGAATTACTTTAGTCTGGTAGTGTATGATCCTTAGTCGTTTAGTCTATGATGGCCAGTTTTTCCTCTGTTCAGATTTTAAAAGTTGCGTGGTGTATTCCAGCCTTAAGAAAAAACACTATTGCCATTGACAACCACATTTACTTACAGGTATGAGTCTCAAAATGTCCTGTTCACACAGAAGCTTACCGTAGCATCTCCAATAGTGTCTGTATGAATGTGCAACGGGAGTCAAGCCGTGTTCCTTACCAGTAACCATAAGTGAGAGTGACCAAAATAATATCCAATATGGCGAAGAGATGGTGAAGACTGAAAAGTCTTTTCACTTTTTTACATGACAACAATCCGATCGAGCTGCGAGTTCATCCTTCAAATCTTCATTACACTTACCCACAGCAGCTTTTTTGTGAGTTCGTTATAGACCACGTTCACACAGCAGCATAATACGGTTGTCAGTCCTGTATTTGAGTCCTTAAAGGTGTCATTGGATGCCCATTTTCCACAAGATGATATGATTTTTTAGCGTCTTAATGAAAAGTCTATAACATACTTTGGTTAAAATGTCTCAATGGTAGTGTAAAAAAAATATATTTTTTTACCTTGTTCAAATCAGCTTTTTTCACAGGAACCCATTTTGTTGCATTTCCCTTTAAATGCTAATACGATCTGCACACCCCGCCTCTCTCTTCTGTGGGGTGACGAGCCGTCCTGTTTACTTTAGCCGCATTTAGCTGCATTTAGCCACAAATCTTGTTAACTAGCACATTATTAGGAAAGGCGATTTGCAAAGATTCATAAAAAACCCTTATACTATCATCTGTAGGTGAAGCTGGATCACGGATGATTTGCGCGAACATAGATGCATTTAGGTAGATTTAGGCATTCCCTTCAAAAACTAAAGTAGCTTTAATCCTCTGCGTCTTCAGCGGCTCAGATTTCAGGAGTAAATGACGACTGCTATGTTCATTATTACATCCAACAACAAAACACCTCAATTGCTTAGGAGCCATTCTTGTCTACGCCCCTGCCATCTAAACAATGGCGGTCAGACTGTTCACAGCTCACTCAGGGCGGGTCAAAGGTAAGACGGCCGTGTCAATCAACTATCGTGGGAGCGGCCTTGGTCTGTGTGATGTCACACAGCCAAGAAGCTGAGAATGGCTTGATTTTTTATCATTATAGGGTGGTTGTGTACACACACTGCCAACACACATTTATGTTCAAACAACATGTAAAAGTGAGTTATGCATCCGATGACCCCTTTAATGTGATTACATTCACACACAGTACAATCATTTATGGGAGTGACAACCACATTCAATAACCAAGCTCACATTTTCAGCACTCACAACCACATTCTCAGAAAACCTGAGCTGTGTGAACAGAATTGGATTTGGACAACTTGTTGTCTGTCATGTGCGAGAAAGCTGCTCTGCACTGCACAAACACAGAGCAGTATAGACAACAATATACAATATAACAATACAATATAACATTATACAGTAAACACATGTATATTGTGAAGTTTGGGTAACTTACAGCAACGGAAATATGAGCTGTGTGTCATCTGAAGGATTTAGATCCAGCCACTCTTGACTCAAATGCCCTGCTCTCCATCCAAATAATATCTACTGTCAGTTAATGACGATCTGAAGAATGTGTAGCTTGATTAGACTAGGCTCGATGGTCGTGTCAAAAAGTTTTAAGACTTTTCAGTTTTATGTAGCTACTTCGCCATCTTGGATATTACTTCTGTCACTGTCACTATGATTACTGGTAAAGAATACAGGCTTGACTCTCACTTCACGTTCATTCAGAAATATTCATGACGCTATTGTAAGCTGCTGTGTGAACAGGACATTTTGAGCAGTGGCGCCGCTACAGTTTCTGGGCCCCCTGAACAGCATGTTGATTCAGGCCCCCCTCAGTTGAAATCACGTTCAGTGGTTCAGGGGCCCTTGGAATCGTTCTAACCTTCCCCACCCTTATGGCGCCCCTGATTTTGAGACTCACAAAATAAGTAAACGCGGTTGTCAATCCCAAAAGCTGAAAGTGAACGTAACCATGGAATGCATTTGTTACTTCCGTAAATAAGCATATTGTGTGTGAATGTAACCGTATTAAGGACTCAAATACAGGACTGACAACCGTATTCTGCTGCTGTGTGAATGTTGCCTCTGATACGTTTGAGAATGTCATAGTTGTTCAATTTTGTACACACTGCATATAATTTTTGTAAATGAGGTTGTCACTAGCATTTTTCAGGAGTCAATTCGGCAGTATAATGTGTTTGTCACGCCCGTAAATTACTGAACTGTGTGTGCATAGAACAGGATTAAGCAATAAAAAGTGAATTGACAACCAAATTGAGCTGCAGTGTGTGCTTGGCCTATTCATCATTTAACTACATGCTATTCTTATGGGAATTGTATAATCTGACATCAGAAGCCTTGCACATTCAAGTTCAAATAAAAAATGGCTGCATCTTTAACAATTAAATATTTTCTAACAACAACAACAACGTTTTAATAAAAACAGTAATACAATCTGATTGGATAAGCCTTGTTTGAAGCATTGTAATAAAATCCTCACTGCTGCACGTCATCTGAGTTGCACCAAGGTAACTTAGCAACCATAAATATCCTAACCTGTTGCAATCTGATATTTGACAATATTAACAATTTGAATACACTTCAATGCTACATCAACAAATTCATGACTATTACAAAGTACAAACCACACAATTAAAATAATTAAAAGTGGCATCAGTTGAGTCAATTTTTTGTTGTTGTTTAAAAACAGTTTAACACAATCAATGATTAAAAAAGATAAATGTAAAAGTGAAATTGGGCAAAAATGATTACATTTGTTTCAGTAGTCTGATGTTGCTTCCTTTGGGTTCTCTGAAATATGAATAAGAAAGAACAATGTCACCTAAAAGAAAGTCAATTCTGCGGTCTACAACTACATACAGGAATGTTGAACACCATATGATTTACTTTTTCAAACTGCACAACACAGCATTATTATTATGATTTCGGTATAATTTATTTAATTGATTTCTCTAAAATGATTAATTTTCTTATTGCTATTTTTTGGGATTCCTTTTAGCAGTAAGTTACTCACATCACATTTAGTACTGATTTAGGGAAATTAATGATTATGAATGATTACCTTACAGAGCCATACCATTTAAAGGAAACACTAACCAGGTGCTCCATCAAATCCAGATTATTGGTGTAATAGTGGCATTCCAGCTAAGTAAGTGGAATTCAGATTGTTTTGTCCCCTGGTTTTTGGGTTGATCTTTTAGATGTTTGCCCTAGTCTTTGGAAGTCACTGGCTTTATCTTCTGGAACAGGTCTTTTTATGCTCCTTTTATGTTCCCTGGGATATTTCAATTAAATTTCGCATTAAACAAGACATTACTTTGATTATGGTATTGAGGTTAAAGGGGTGGTTGACTTCTTTTTTTCTAGGCTTGATTGTGTTTATGGGGTGCAGTCTAATGTGTTAATGCTTCGTTTAAAAAAAAAATATTTCCATATAATTTACCTTAATTCTACACCGCTCTGTCCCTTCTCTTATGAACGCTCTGTTGATTTCCTGGTTTTATGAAGCCCCTCCCTCAGAAATACGCAATGGGCTCAGATCGGTTAGCTGGCCCAGTGTGTTATGATTCGCTAAACCACCTAGTGTGCATGAAGAAACGTCACGCCCCTCACCTCAGTGGTGCTCCGGTGTTATATTGTAAACAATGTCAATATTGCTTATAAATGGGGCCGGCTTGACGTCCTTCTTATATGTTAAAGGAAAAGACAAAGCCAAGACATCTAACAAAATGATTATTTTATTCTTGACTGAGCCTAAAAAGGGGACTCAAAGACAAAGACAAACACCCACTTTTCTTCAATGGGTACAGGAAGTAAAATAGTAAGCAATCATATGAAAAAGGATTCTTCACACAATTAATCTCAAATCAAAAACTCCAAGTCACAAGCCCCATTCAACTTAAACCGGTGCAAACCAGGTTACAAAACTTATAAAGGGTGTACAAAACAACGGCAGTGGCCTGTTTGTACCTAATAAAACAAATAGAATACAGAATATGAGCAATCAGCACATTTCACCACATGAATGCAGCACCCACTTTATACACAGTTCACATTTTTATCTTATTTTGAGCATATTAATCAGTAAATAGACTGAAGGTAACAGTACACACTTTACACATGGTACAATACTTTTCATGCCATATACAGAAACACACTTTGGGAGAATAAAA
Source organism: Schizothorax lantsangensis (assembly GCA_027422415.1). Lineage (NCBI taxonomy): Eukaryota > Metazoa > Chordata > Actinopteri > Cypriniformes > Cyprinidae > Schizothorax > Schizothorax lantsangensis. Next base: position 6,485,233 of record CM049863.1, on the reverse strand, counting down.
TGAACAAAACTCACTCTTATTAAGCCTCTGAAGCACACAGAAAAAGCTCACGTGGTAATTGGCTCTTGTGTGATCTCACGTATTGTTTCTCTCCCCTCTAACACAGTATAAAGGACAAGAGTTACTGCATGTTCAGTTAATATATGAAATAAACAGAGTTATTTAACATTTTAACTACTCTTACAACATATTTTAGATTAACTCACGCTCGATCTCCGTCAACGTGATCTGAATTCCCCTCCCCCACGGGAGATCTCTCACGTGCAGGAACACAATGCTTGTATGCAGTCGCGTAGCTATGGGTCACCCACTTTTATCTATGGCCCACCCAGTGAGAAGTTGGTAATTTTCCAAATGGATGTAATTTATTAAACGATACTAATAAACATCTTATTTCACTGTAATTTTATATATGTATTAAAAAATATTAAACGCTTGCTTTCATGGTCAATTACAGGTCGTTTCTTAAGTTTTCCCTCTTCCTATAGGTGCATCACGCTTGTCAAAATGATGATGATTCGTCCGTTTCTGTTAGTCCCACCCACAACGTTATGTTTACGCGTAAGGATATCATAGTAAAATGCGCGCGTTTGTGGAGTTAAATTTGAAAATAGTGAGTTGAGCAATCATAAATCAGATCAATTCTTTAAAAAGTAAAAGTCTTAGCAATAAATCCGGACCGTCTACAAATGAAACCGGACAGACCACCTGCGGGTGCTGGATTTATCGATCGGAAACTTCTGAACCAAGCGTGTTTGAAACATCATATTAGCATAGGTACAGTGTTTGATCCGCTAAAAAGATGCGTCCTATGTGAAAAAAAAACATAAACTTTGTGCTGGATCCTGGTCGCCAAAACAAACTGCATAATTTGCAGCTGCGCACATTTCTGCGGTCCTCGATGTGCGTGAACTGACAGAGACGTTTGATTATGATTCATCAGTGAAGCCCCGTTGTTTCACACTGAGGTAATGCTTTTTAATACACTTCCTTTAGTTAACGTTAGTTAATGCATTAACTAACATTAGCAATACATTTGTTACCGTGTTGTTTATTCATCTTTGTTAACCAGCTCATGCAAATGTTAACAGATACAACTTTGAATTTTAATAATGTCCTAAATTTTGAAATTAACATTAATATAACAAATTACTAATGTTAATGCATGCTTTAGAAGTACTGTGTAATGAACCTTGGTGCTGTATTTTGTGTTGGCAATTTGACATGCAGTTTTCATATGCTACACTCTTGGCCCACCCAGTTTTATGTAGGCCCACCCACTTAAACATTTCTGGCTACGCTAGTGCTTGTATGATCAGCAAATTAAACCATCCACTCAATAATATCACACTACTGTAATCACCACACACTCACAAGTTGATATAAAGCTGGAAATTTCCTCTCTTTAACAGTTTTATCAACTATTTCTTTCTCTGTGTAACTCCCGTTTCTAACTGTGCTCTCTTTCAGTCTGACGTGCACGAACTCTAGCGCATGCACAAACTCTTAAAGGGGACAGCGCACATAACTTAGTTAAAGCAACAAAGGTGAATTACTGGGGTAACTTAATCAAGTATAAGGTGAATCTTGCCCCGGTTACATAAATTTGAAACCAATTGAGACGCAGAGAATATTAGTGAAGAGGATCGCGCAGAACCTGTGCAAGCATAGCTCTTACAGGATGTTTCAGAATGGTATGTTTCTTTGTTTGTTTTTGTCTCATATGTTTAGATATGCTGTTATTTGTAAATGCTACTGCTTCTATTAGCTTCTAATACAAGGTTTTATCCTGATCAAAGCTTTTATACAGCAGAATACATGATTGTGTTGTAGCATTTTTTTTAACAGTAAGAAGTGTTTGCCAGCAAGTATGCCAGCAACAGCGTGCACGTCCATGTTTAACTCTTCTCGTAGTTATGTGAAAAATATCTGTCTGTCCAGGGGCGTCATGCACTCATTATTTTTGAGGGGGCACGAGTTGGGGGGGGTCGTCATGTGACACACAGCAGCCACAACAGTACTTATGTTTTAATTTAATTTTTTTCCTTTTTATTAGAAACATTCCCAAACGCATTATCTATATCATGAAATATCTTGATTCTCACCTTTATAGATTATGTTAGTTGATCTATTGGGCGATACAGCATCATGTGTGATTGGTTATAATGCGCAGTGCTGTAAAAACGCGTCTGTCTCTGGCTCAGAGCCAGCCAGCAAACGCAGATTTGAATTATGCAGCTGATGATATGACGCACTGAACGATCTAATCACGCCTGTGATTGTATTAAATATAGAAAATATTAATCGGCTATTTTTGTCTTTTGGAAGCTGCGTTCACAATCCACTTGGCTCAAAAATCTGAAGGGGCACGTGCCCCCTCACTTTGAATGGGCATGACGCCTCTGTGTCTGTCTATACACAAAGTGTTGGAACACAGTTCATTGATGGAGCTGAGCTGATGATCTGAATCAGGTGAGTGAAAGATGCAGAGCAGAGCATGTTGAAAGCAGGGGGACACCAGGAACAGGATTAAGAACCGCTGCTTTAGAACATTGAATTTGAAACTTTTGAATCCATTAGAATCGTTAGAAGACAGAATCGCAATTCATATATGAATAGATTTTTTCATGCACCCCTAGTTTTGATGGCATGGCAACAACTCTTCCTCCTCTCTAAAGCAGCGCAACATGGCCTCGCCCCCTTTGTTGCATGTTCCTGAAGGCGGAGTTTATGTAAATTTCAGGGTTTGTGATGTCACTAACCCGGGAAGTAGCTTGTTGTAGTCCCTATCAGCCGTATTTGTAGGCATTAAACTGCCATAATTTTAAAAGACAATATGTCCATTTGCATTGAACTTTCAGTGTCGTAACTTGCAGATATTGTTTATGCTCAAACAGCAACATTACACACTAACTAAAGTTAAAAAGTAAAATCACAATCAACCACCCCTTTAATGCATGTCACTTACGCCTGTCCAAATAGAATGTGTCATAGGACATGAACCACTTAAAATCCTAGTCATGTCAGTATTTTGAGGTTATGCTAGTTTTTAGCTGTTGTACTTGCTTGGTAAAGTGAACACAATATCAGCAGTAATAAAAACTGCAATCTGCTTCATACAAATGTTTGTCCTGCAGTACCGAAAACGTTTTGTGGTATGCTAACAAACTATATATAATATTGTAACTTTGATGAGTTTAAACTGTATTTTCTGTACAAATTTCACAAATGAATGGAGACAGACAAAACTTTATTTACAAATATGTTCAAATAATTTAGGTTTACGCTTCTCTAATGCAATTCAATTTAAATAATTCAAGATCTTACATTATGCATTATACATACAAACAAGTGTGTTAGCAGTTCATTCAAGTCTATTTATGTACATTGTCTCATTGTATGTACATTGCAGATGATGACAAAGCAAAATAAATATTATTTTGGGCTGTGTGATTGTAAATGATGAATCATGCAGGACAAACATATGACAGAAACATTTTGACCTCATTAGCAATGATAACAGGTCCTGGGTGAACATTTTCACGTAGATAGTGACAGGAAGTCATCTGCCAGACATCTAAGTAGATTACTCCATCAATATCTCTGAACATCTCTCGCATCACTGTGTTCAGCTGCATCGCATACCAGTCACTTTGAAAAATATTCTGTAAGAACACAAATCAAAATCAGAATTCCTTGCACACACAAGGACATTTTCCAGTAAATGATGCTTCCAGTGCTTCCAAGCTTCCATACAATAAAATATGAAAATGTATAAAGGCATAGTGTGGTTGAGACAGAATAAACATATTTACAGATGTAAAGATCAGTAACAAATGATACTGTCAGACCTGGAATAAGCAAAGTTTGCTTGGACAAATTACACAAACTCTGTTGTTTGTATTCATTGCTACTGTGGCTAGTGGGCATCACACTGATCAGCCACAACATTAAAACCACTGACAGTGAAGTGAATAACATTGATTATATTGGTACAATGGTACCTGTCAAAGGGTGGGATATATTGAGCAGCAAGTGAACAGCCAGTTCTCAAATTTCATTTGTTGGAAATAAGAAAAATGGGCAAGCGAAAAGATCTGAGTGACCGGTGGCCAAATACTAACAACTAGACGACTGAGTCAGAGCATCAGTATGCAAGGATCAGTACCTATCAAAAGTGGTTCAAGGAAGGACAACCAGTGAACTGATATCAAGGTCATGGGCACTCAAGGCTCATTGATGCACATGGGGAGTGAAGGCTACCCCGTCTGGTTCGGTCACACAGAAGAGCTACTGTAGCTCAAATTTCTCAAAGACTTTATGCTGATCATGATCGAAAGGTGTCCACAGTGCATCAGAGCAGTGTTAATTTTGTCAGGCATTTTTGATTTAGTCTTAGTCTTTATCTTGAGACGAAAATGCTTAATAGTCTTAGTCACATTTTAGTCATTTGAGTCTTTCATAGTTTTAGTCAACGAAACGTCATTGCATTTTTGTCAACTTTTAGTCATTACTTTTAGTCAAACTGCAGTTACCCACATTTATTTTGGTAGCTATTTTATAGTCTTCAAACAAAAATAGTCATCAATTATTTTCTCTTTATACCAAATCAATTAAGCTTATAAGAAATTTGAATCAAGGATTGAATTTGGGAAAAACTGGAATAATTTTTTTTTTTTGGTAGAGATACAAATTAAACTAATTTTTCAGATACAGTGGGTTTACTTAACAAGTATACATTTATTTAACATCTTTTGTTGGTTAACATTAATGACACAGAAAGGTATTTAATTAGGAATTCTGTCCATTTAAGACGTATGCATGTAATACTAGGGCTGTGCAATTAATCGAATTCGATTCTCACGCGCATCTCGTCAGTAAAGCCGGTTCCGTGATTGGCACTAAATCGCCATCACCTGTTTTCAAATTGAGCGGCAGTTAATACACAGAGCTGTAGTTCACTGACAAGTTAGGCAATTTCTCTATATTTCAATGAAATATATTTCATTGTTTCTCAAACAGACCTATTGTTTTGCTTCAGAAGTCTTATAATATAGCACTTGAGTCATGTGGGCTACTTTATGCTTTTATGATCCCTTTTTGCCCTGTTTTGCAGCTTGACATGCTGTAGTTCCCTTCCACTTTCATTGTAAATAAAAAAGAGCTTAGAAATTATGCTAAAATGAAAGCTACGTATTTGGAATGACATGAGGATGAGTAAATGACAGCATTTTCATATATACTTTGAGCAAAAGTGTTTCTAGACTTTCAATATACATGCAAAGACAGTAGCACCATATTTTCTTGTTTACCATAAATATTATCAGAAGAAAACAACACAGAAAATTATTTGAAAACAAAGTAGGATTGGAAGTGATCAAGTGTACCTTTAGTCCTGCAGTGTTTCCAGACTTGATGATGACAGTAGTCTCTGGTGCACGACTCAGCAGCGCTACAACAGACTGACGGATTTTGGCCACTTCATGAATGTAAAATGTTATTGGGTGAAACACAAGGTGGGCAAAGATCGTGAAGACAACAACTACATGAGGACCACCAGCTATTTCATCAATATCATTGGCGATATAATGCAGGTTCATAATGAGCATTTTAGTAAATCGCAAAGGAACACCATGTGGCTTCCAGTGAACAATGATATTATTTTTCAACTCCACAGCCATCAGGGGTCCACCTGTACGAGGAGTGTGGAGGTCCATTCTTTTTAAGCCTAATAAAGATAAGCAAAACTTACATTAGACTAATTTCTTCATTAATTTTTTAAATAGCAGCCCCAAAAAGTATATAGGCAAATCAGGAATGGTTCACCCAAAAATCAGCTATTTACTCAACTTCATGTCATTTCAAATGAAAGTCTTTGTGCATATGTAAATGTCAGTGGAGTCCAATGTTGTTGAAAAAATATATAAATTATAAATATCATCTTTTGTGATCAAAAGAAGGTTTGTAACAACTTGAGGGTGAGAAAGTAATGACAGAATTTGAATTTATATGCATTATACACATATTTTTTTGTTATGACAGGCTGTCATAACAAATGTTATGACTTTGTTATGACATTCTATCCTCGCTTCCGGCTTCGCTACTGTTCGGACGCTCTTGCTTACTGCTCTGCGCTTTGCTCCCTGTTTATGTACTTTTCTCAGATTTGTCTAAGACTTGGATCACGTGACCCTTCGACGGCGATGCAAGCTTAGTCTTTCGCTCTGCTCACTTTGCCACATATCGTGTTGATCTTCTCCTGGATTAATTTAACTCAAAAGTTAAGAATGTTATTGATGATATTGCTCCGGTAAAGGTCAGCAAGAAGACTGGCAGACAAAAATCATCTTGGAGAAAATCAACAGCAGTTCAGAGTATGAAAAGACAATGCAGAAAAGCTGAGCGGATGTGGCGGAAGACGAAACTCGAAATTCACTATAGCATCTATAAAGACAGCCTTCATGCTTTCAATGTGGAACTAGCCATAGCTAGACAGACCTTCTTCTCAAACCTTATAAACAGTAACTTAAACAACACTTGCACTCTTTTTGCTACTGTGGAGAGACTGACAAACCCCCCCAAGTCAGATTCCCAGTGAAATGCTCTCCGACAGCAAATGCAATGAGTTTGCTTTTCTTCTTTTCTGAGAAGATCAATAATAACAGAAAGGAGATTGACACATCATTAAGTTATGCAGAGGTCACACAGATTCAATTTCAAAAAGAAGTGACTATGTCTGTTTTTGAAGCAATTGATAGCAAAATTTTGGAAGAAATAGTACAGCACCTTAAATCATCAACCTGCTATCTTGAAACACTTCCCACATCTTTTTTCAAACGTGTGCTTAACTGTTTAGAAGCAGATCTCTTAGAACGCCTCACTTCTTTCTGGGACTTTTCCAAACTCCCTGAAAACTGCAGTTGTTAAGCACCTTCTGAAAAAGCACAATCTTGATAACACCATGTTGAGCAACTATAGACCAATATCAAATCTTCCTTTCATAGGTAAGATTATTGAAAAGGTAGTTTTTAATCAGCTGAACAACTACTTAAATTCAAATGGATACCTGGACAATTTTCAATCTGGTTTCCGAGCGCATCACAGCACAGAGACAGCACTCATTAAGATAATAAATGATATTCGCTTTAATTCTGATTCTGGCAAAATATCAGTGCTGGTACTACTAGATCTTAGTGCTGCGTTTGACACTGTCGATCATAACATACTTCTAGAGAGACTGGAAAACTGGGTCGGGCTTTCTGGGATGGTACTCAAATGGTTCAGGTCATACTTAGAACTGAGAGGTTATTATGTGAGTATAGGAGAGCATAAGTCTAAGTGGACGTCTATGACATGCAGAGTCCCACAAGGCTCAATTCTTGCACCGCTCTTGTTTAGACTGTATATACTCCCACTAAGTCAAATAATGAGAAAGAACCAAATTGCCTATCACAGCTATGCTGATGATACCCAGATTTACCTAGCCTTATCTCCAAATGACTATAGCCCCATTGACTCCCTCTGCCAATGCATTGATGAAATTAACGGTTGGTTGTGCCAAAACTTTCTTCAGTTAAACAAGGAGAAAACTGAAGTCATTGCATTTGGAAACAAAGATGAATTTCTCAAGGTGAATGCATACCTTGACTCTAGGGGTCAACTAAAAATCAAGTCAAAAATCTTGGGGTGATTCTGGAGACAGACCTTAGTTTTAGTAGTCATGTCAAAGCAGTACCTAAATCAGCATACTATCATCTCAAAAACATTGCAAGAATTAGATGTTTTGTTTCCAGTCAAGACTTGAAGAAACTTGTTCATGCCATTATCACCAGCAGGGTGGATTATTGTAATGGTCTCCTCACCGGCCTTCCAAAGAAGACCATTAGACAGCTGCAGCAAATCCAGAACGCTGCTGCCAGGATTCTGACTAGAACCAGAAAATCTGAGCATATCACACCAGTCCTCAGGTCCTTACACTGGCTTCCAGTTACATTTAGGATTGATTTTAAAGTTATTTTACTCGTTTATAAATCACTCAATGGCCTAGGACCTAAATACATTGCAGATATGCTCACTGAATATAAACCTAACAGACCACTCATATCATTAGGATCGAGTCAGTTAGAAATACCAAGGGTTCACACAAAACAAGGGGAGTCCGCTTTTAGCTATTATGCCGCCCACAGTTGGAACCAGCTTCCAGAAGAGATCAGATGTGCTAAAACATTAGCCATATTTAAATCCAGACTCAAAACTCATCTGTTTAGCTGAGCATTTGTTGAATGAGCACTGCGCTACGTCCGAATTAACTTCACTGTATTTTATGTATAATCATTTTCTATTCTTAACTGTTTTAAATTAATTTTAAATACATTTTTATATCATTTTAAAAGTTTAAACAGAAGGTTAAAGTAAGTGCTGTGATGGTAAAGAGAATGTGGGCAAAGAAAGACAAGTGTGTTGGTTAATCAGTGGAAATTAGGACCTCTGAGTTCTATTTGTTTGGTTTATGATGGTCAAAGTAAGTAGGGGGTGAAGTAGTGGAATAGTTAGGTGTTTTAGACGTTTTTTTTTTCAGTTAGTGCGGAAGAGTTTGAATTTTTGTTTTTAAATTCTTTGTTTTTATTGTTGTGATTATTATTTTTATTATTTTTTAATTCTTGTTTTTATTGCTGTGATTATTATTATTTTTAATGACTATTTCACTTCCTTTTATGTAAAGTACTTTGAATTACCACTGTGTATGAAATGTGCTATATAAATAAACTTGCTTTGGCTTGCCTTGCGGTATTTTTCAAGTTTAAAACATACACCTTTGTGATGTTTTGCTTGGAAAAAAAATGCCACAGTTTGATATTTTCATCTAATACCAAGACATTAATATATTTTGATTAAGTGTCCATATATTTTGTGGGGCCTCTGTATGTCAATTCCTTATTTAATTTATATTATACATTCATGCTTTTAAATCTTAAATAAATAAAAAAAATAGTCATATCATTGAATAACTTGCCTGGCACATTTCTTTCTAAATACTCAAACCACTGCCTTGTGGTGGAGTCTCCGAAGAGGTAGACAATCTTGTTTTTAAGACAATTTCCCATTTGGGCAGAATTAAACTGTTGAGTATTGCATACAAAAGACTTCCAAACATCTTTCAAATAGAACCCAGCAGGAACTGGTGTTGTCAATCCAGATCTGCATCTCTCCGTTGTGCCTAAAACAAATAAACATTTACCTAAAAAGACTGTCAACACTATGCAAATTCTTCATTCGCTTGTAATGTTACATTACACTAATTGGGCATGTCAGACTTCTGATATGTGATCTGTTTATATTTTGACCATTTTCTATTTTGAAAAAAAATAAATAAAGAGAAAGCAGAAGACAGTGTATTAAACAAAATTTGAATTTGGCTAGATTTTGGTTTATAGTGTATAAACTGGTTTATGTCTTGAATATTTCATTGGCTGAAATACTGCCAATGTGCGCATGATAATATTTAACATTAAGATGAATAAGAATAAGATGACAGAGGCATTTTAGAGTCACCCACTTCAGCAAATAAAATATTCAAGCAGGAGCCCCACATGACATGCAGGAAAAAAAGTAAATTGTGCACAAGATTTGCTTATTTGTTTCATCGGTTTACTAAATTGTTTGAATGATTTACTAATTCGTTCCCTCATTTTAAATGAATCATGCACATGAAATAATAATTTGTGCCCTTGTTTTTAACACATTTAAACACAAAGTGTCTCTGTTCATAACATAACACATAACATAACATAACAGCGGCAATAAGTTTATGAGAATGCGGACAGGAAGTAGAACAAATTATTATTTCGTGCGATCAAATTTTTTTAAATGAGGGAACAAAAGAGTAAATTGTAAGGAAGATTTAATAAACTGATGGAACAAATTAGTAAATCGTGCACACAATTAACTATTTTTTCCCCCTGCATGTCACGTGCGGGGCTCCGTAGTATTTAATTGTGTTAAATAACAATTTAGAAAAAAAAGATTTTTTTTTTCTTATCCCTTTCCAAACAGGAAAAGAAATGGTAAAAATGTTAATACGTTCTCCATATGTTAACATACCATTGCCTGTAGTGTTGGGAAGGACATTTATGTTTATTTTGTCTCCAGTAATAGCAACATTTGTTAATTTCCTGTGAAGAAATGGTAATAATACATTTTTTACAAATATTTTTAGTTTTGCATTTTTTTCTGTAATTAATTTTAAATACTTTTTAAACTTACTTCGTAAAAAGTTGATTCTCAAAAGCATTTAAAGGGCTTTCCACACCTCCCCTGGAGTGATGAACCAGTTTGTCACAGGAAAGTTTCTTTGGTCTCTCACACTGCCACACCGTCCCTGTTTTTATATCCTTATACTCACAGCAGCAGTTGCCTTTCCTCCAACTTCCTTCTGCACCCCACTTAAGATTACATTCTACTACTTCACTGATCCTTTTTTTATCGGGTCCTGATCCTTCAAAGTAGCCATTATAGTGGCTGCGTGGGAATGAAGACTCCCTGTATTTTTTAAGAATCTGCACAACCTCACTGGAGTGCTCAAGACGTACAAAAACTTGTGCCTGACCTTCCCAGGGAAGAAGAAGAACTACAGAGTAAGTCCCATTACGATGATCCACAACCTCCCCGTACACACTTGCCTTCAAGAAGAATAAAAAAGGTTAACTGTAATGCAGAAATCTTGTGTCTTTTTGGTAAAGCAAGCTTATAAACATATAAAATACTCATTAAACAATATAAAACGAACACACCTTTAACTTTGAATTGAAAAGTTTTGCTTTGAAAAAATCCCCTCCATATCTTTTCAGGTTCTTGTTGTGGTCTCTGGCTGTGATAATAACGGATATGTTTTCTCCCACTTTGTAACTCTTTTTGGGTTCCACAATAGAGAATGTTGAGTGGACTGGACTTGTGCTCAGAGTCAGCTGAGTGATTAGTTGATCTGGACCAGGCCAGTCGAGAGCCTTCTGTAGTCTATCCCACTCCTCATTGCTGATTCCCATGTCAAGCGTGGATATTTTGTAAGAATTGTTACTACTATTTCGAGGAGCTGGTTTAGGTCTTGGGGGCAGTACTTGTGTCATTTGGAACCCCATATTCAGTCCCCACAGAGCCTGAGAGAGGACCAGGATAACAATTACACCAAGTTCTATTTTTTTTTCAATATGCAAATGTTTAAAGCTCAGTGTATATTGTAACAAAATTCCACCTATTTCAACTTAAAAACTTAAGTTAATTTGCTGCCTTAAATTATTATTAATAATTAACTTGGTTGTAAAAGTAATTTAAACTTAAATTACATGTAGGGCTGCACGATTAATCGAACGTGATTAATTTGCGATTGTCATGCACAGTTTGTCAGTAAAGCGGCTCTGTAATCAGCAGTAAATCACCATCACCTGCTTTCAGGTGGAGCAGCATTTACTACACAGAGCCGTAGTTCACTGAAAAGCTACGCAAAATCGCATTCATAATCGCAAATTATATAATCGTATGATTATGAAATCGAAGACATCGTTCGCGATAAAGACAGCTAGTTTGCGTATCTTCTCAGTGAACTACGGCTCTATGTAGTAAATGCTGCTCCATCTGAGAGCATGTGAAAATACCACATTTAATAACATGTTTTTACTCCAAACTCACTTCATAACGTCAGTTGACTGTTTGAAATAAATCCTTCTGTGAGATGATGTGACTTCTTACACAGAATAAGGCACGCAACATATTTCATAGTATTCTAAGCAGTAAAGGCAATGTCGATTAGCATTTCATTATAGATATACTTTATTATGATGAAAATTATAATAATAAGAACTCAGATAAACCATATATTGTCGTAGTCGTGTGTTTATTAGTCATGTTGAATCAATGAAAGCAGTTAAATATTCTGTTTATTCAGCTGCAGCAATAGGTTGTTTGCACATGACGTCATCGCTGTGGCGCGAAATGCAGCTGGAGGGCAGTAAGTGATTTTTCTCCATAGGAATCAGTAGCAGAAATTCAAGATGCCTGTGTTTTGCGTTGTTTTTGAATGCTCAAATCGGTCAAACTGAGAAAACACAAGGAGATTTTATCGTGTACGAAAATGTGTTGTTCATAAGGGGGGAAAGTCTAGAAATCGACTGAAAAACGCAGGAAAAAGTGGCTTGTAAACATGCGTCTGCGGTCGGGAGGAGCTGATCGGATAATGCTTGTGTGTGCAAATGGTTAATATAAGTTATAATATTAATATATTAAGATATTAATACAGATATAAATAGATAATCCAGGGCTGCCACCTCTCAAGCATTCAGTCGGAATTCACTCAATGCTAAACACCACACACAGACACGATGTAAATAATTTAATTAATTAATTAATAAGTTACAAGATATTATAAATAAGATATTATTTGCAGTTCAGAGAGCTTCATTGATTATAACGGAACATTATGAGATTGCAATAAATTGAAGTGAGTGACATCTTTTTAGCGATTATATAGAAGCGCTATTTACTCGCTGTCTAGGCTGTAAACAATTCAGATTTTAATAAAAGTTTTGCTGCTAGGACCAACATACACAAACCCTGTATGCATCAATGTGTCAGGAGTGACTGAAAAAGAGAACGGATGAGAGAGGATAGTCCGTAATGTACTGGTTTAGGCGCTATAACAAGAGAAAGGTATAAACAGAAAAACACAATGTTACGTGATCCTTATGTTATAAAGAGGAGCAATTTTTTGAACTAAATTGAAATACTTGCCTGCTATTGAAGCGGTGGATATAGGCTAAGCAACTTACCCTGACTGCAAACAAGCTATTTCGAAAGTGAATCCCGTATTTATATGAGGGATGTGGGATATATGTCAACTCCTGAAACTTTGCTGCATACATGGTTTGTGGCCGTGGGTCCTGTTAGCAGCACGAAAACAACTTTTATTTAAATTCTGATTTGATTATAGCCTAGAAAACGAGCAAATAGCGCTTCCATGTAAGTTAATCACTAATGCTGTTTATCGCAATCTCACGGTTCCTTTATAATCAATGAAGCTCTCTGAACTGCAAATAATATCTTATTTACATCATGTCACACGTAGACATGATGTAAATAAGATCTTATTTACATCATGTCTACGTGTGACATGATGTAAATAATATCTTATTTACATCATGTCACACGTAGACATGATGTAAATAAGATATTATTTACATCATGTCTACGTGTGACGTTTAGCATTGAGTGAATTCGGACTGGGTCACCTTGTATCTATTTATATGTCTTTATTATTAATATATTATTATATCTTATATTAACCATTTGCGTACACAAGCATTATCCGATCGGCTTTATACAAATTCACTCTCTGACAGTAGGTAGAGGGTGGAGAGGGTGAGCAGCTTCAAGTACCTCGGTGTAAACATCTCAGAGGACCTGACTTGGACTACACGCATTCAAACACAGGCTAATAAAGCCAGACGAAGACTGTACCATCTGCGACAGCTGAGGAAATTCAGGGTCTCACCAGCAATCCTGAAAACTTTCTATTCAGGGACCATAGAAAGTGTATTGACTCGGTGTATTTCAGTGTGGCATGGAAACAGCTCCAGTCAAGACTGCAAAGCCCTGCAGAGAGTTGTGCGCTTAGCTGAGCGCATCTCAGGGTCTGCTGTCCCCTCTCTGCAGGACATCTACCTCAAATGCTGCAAAAGCAGAGCTGTCAAAATCATCAAGGACTCAAACCACCCTAGTAACTGTCTTTTCACTCTGCTGCCATCTGGTAAGCGCTTCCGTTGCCTGATGGCAAAAACTGAGAGACTCAGGAGGAGTTTCTTCCCCCAGGCCATCAGGCTCCTAAACTCAAACTCAGCCTCTTAACATCATCATGACTCCACTTAATAATCACTCACAATCAGTAAGATATTCATTATTCTCTACCTCATACTGACAGTGTAATTTGCACACAGCACTTTCTGTGTTTTGGTATTTTATTTTTATGCTATTGCCATTGCTGCTACATGACAACCATGTACAACCTGTTTGCACATTCCTCTCTTGTACATTGCTGCTTATCTTAATATTTACGTCTACAGTATACTGTCATGCACATTTTTATATTTTATATTTTGTTCTTTATATCTTATTCTTTACTTATTTCATTTTATGTATATTTCCTCTGTGTAAATAATTTAATTAATTAATTAATTAATTTTAATTAATAAGTTACAAGATATTATAAATAAGATATTATTTGGGGGAAGAAACTCCTCCTGAGTCTCTCAGTTGTTGCCATCAGGCAACGGAAGCGCTTACCAGATGGCAGCAGAGTGAAAAGACAGTTACTAGGGTGTTTGTATTCTATAGCATTTGCACTGTGCATGGAGCGGACCTGACTCACATTTCACTGCTGGTTATATACTCTCTATATAATCGTGTATGTGACAAATAAAAATCTTGAATCTCTTGAATCTCCAAGTGGATCCCTTCCCTGAAAGGCCGTGACATCTAGATTGACCGGGCCCATCGCGTGTATGACGGAAGGAAAAACTCTGATCGGCCGCGTACTCTCATCTTCCGTGTACTAAGATGGCATGACAGATCGGAGATCCTGAAAGGTGCTCGGCAGGCTTATCCAGTGAAATGCTCGCAGGACAATGTCACACTACTATTTTTTCCCGACTTTAGTCCAGCCACAACCACCAGGAGAAAGAGCTTTAATCCGGTTTTGAAGATGACAGCGCTTGGTCTCCAGCCCTTCCTCACTTATCCGGCGGTAATTAAACTACGGCACAAGGGTGAGCAGAGAAGTTTCGACTCTCCTCAGAAAGCGGAGGATTTTATCAGCTCCCTGTCACAGAAGAAGACATATGCTGCGGCTCTACAAGGCAACGGGAAAACGGCCGGGATGGCGGCGATTCCAACTGCCCGGGAGAAGATGGTGGCAGAGTGGACATGGACAATTGCCAAATCTCTTTTTTTTTCTTCTTCTTTCTTCTCTCCTCCTGGGATGTTGTTCCTATTTATCCGACACAACTGTCTCTTTACTGGTAAGACTAACACCCTTTTTTTTTTTTTTTTTCGGAGGGGACTAATGGAGAGTAGGTTTTATTACAATAATTTTTTGGCTATGTGAGCCTTTTGGGAGACATGTCTTGCGTTGAAGTGGACTGGACACGTATCATCACCATTTTTTGTTGCTCAATCAGACCTACGCTCTCGGTAATGTGCGGTCTGAGTTGTTTCCTGTTTATAGTTGTTCCTTGTTCCTGTTTATGTGTTGCTTTTATTTTTTACAACAGACATTCATACTTTTATTTACTTTACATTATTTCTAATGGTGTCTAGAATGCACAACAGCGTTTACATGTTATTTACAGAATGGGAGTGCTTTTGCTTTTCTTCATTTACTGAATACAATTTTGGGATTATGAATATTCAATGCATACTCTAAATATTTTATCACTGAATGTGAATGGTTTACATTCTGATGTTAAACAAACCCATGTGTTAGAATATTTACACCGTAAATCTATTTCCTGTGCCCTGATACAAGAGACACATCTAAAACAATCTGACGTGGCACGTTTCCAGAATAAGTATTATAAATCGGCAGCCTTCTCCTGCGCTCTTAATAAAACTAAGGGGGTGCTTATCCTTGTTAACAGGAAGTTAAATTTAACAATTGAACACCTCAGAAGTGATGAGGAGGGTAGATTTGTTTTTATCCATTGCAAAATACATAATAATAGGTTAGCATTGGTCTCTATTTACGGTCCGAATGAGACAGACAGTGCATTCTTTACAAATGTTTCCAATACATTACTTGAGCAGATTGATTGCCCTCTAGTGGTGGGTGGTGATTTTAATGCTGTCGTAAATCCTGCATTTGATAAATCTCAATCTGATACAACAGCCAATCCATCTTCTAAATTACTGAATAAATTTATCACTGAGCTCAACTTAATCGATCTTTGGAGAATTCAGAATGCTAAATCTAAGGACTTCACTTTTTTTTCTAATAGACATAAGACTTTCTCTAGGATAGACAATATTTCTAAGCCCATCTTTAATTTCGTCTAATTCCTCCATCTCTATATTACCAATTTTACTATTTGATCATTATTCTGTGTTATGCAATATTCATCTTTCCGATGTTAAAGCCAAATCCCCTAGATGGCGCTTTAACATATCATTACTAAGTAATCAGACTTTCATTACTTCTCTAAAAGAATATATAAAGGAATTTCTTGAAATTAATATGCCCTCTGATGTGGATCCTCAAATACTGTGGGAAACGACTAAGTGTGCTATACGAGGTTTCTGTATATCTTTCTCTTCTACTCTTGCCAAAGCGAAAATTCATCAGTTTACACAATTAGAAAATAAAATCCAATCATTACAAAACCTACAAAAAACAAATTTTACTGAGCAACAGGCTACACAGCTGTCCTCTTTAAAAGAAGAATATGATTTACTTTCACACTCAAAGGCGGAACTTATTTTACATAGGACTAGGCAAAAATATTATTTCGAATCAGAGAGACCTAGTCATTTATTGGCCCTTAGGCTGAAAGAATGCGAGTCTAAGGCATATATTAGCGCAATAAAATCATCGGATGATCAGGTCACCACGAACCCTGTGACAATTAATGACATATTTAAAGGTTTTTACACAAATCTGTATAAAGCCGAAACAGATTTTGATGAACCAATTTGTAAGCAGTATTTAGATAAATTGGAACTGCCTCGGATCTCACAGATGGATAAAGAATTTTTGGAGGCCCCATTAAGTATGGAGGAGCTCCACTTATCTCTAAAAAGCCTTCAAAAGGGCAAATCGCTGGGTCTAGATGGTCTCCCCCCTGAATTATATTTAGAAATTTGGGATTTGGTAGGGACACTTATGCTTAATTCATTTAATTTTGCAATTGAACATGGGATATTTCATAGAGATCAAAAAACATCATTGATATCATTACTTCTTAAAAAAGGGAAAGATCCATTAGATTGTTCCAGCTACAGACCGATTTCGCTTATCCCATGTGATCTAAAAATCTATGCTAAAGTTTTTGCTTCTCGTATGGAGAAGGTAATTCATAGTCTGATCAAGGAGGACCAAACTGGTTTCATCAAGGGGCGCAATGCATCTGACAATATGCATCGATTCTTTCATATTCTTGACTTTGCAGATTCTCATCCAAGCCCTTGTGCAGGTTTTTCACTTGATGCAGAAAAAGCCTTTGACAGGTTAGAGTGGAATTATATGTGGGCAGTACTGCAAAGTTTCGGCTTCGGTGAACATTTCATTTCTATGATTAAGACATTATACCACTCACCTGCAGCATCAGTCGTGACTGGTAATATTATTTCCCCCCCCCCCCGTTCCCTTTACAGCGGGGAACGGGGCAGGGATGTCCGCTTTCCCCCCTATTGTTTTGTCTATCTCTTGAACAATTAGAACAAGCCATCAGGAAATCTGAAGTATCGATTAAGATTCATGATCATAATCATAGTATTTAATTGTACGCTGATGATATTATTCTATATTTAGACCACTTATATATTTTAGTCTCTAGTATAATTAAGGAATTTGATCATTTTAGTAGCTTATCAGGATATAAAATAAATTGGAGCAAATCTGCTTTAATGCCAATTAACAATGTTAAAGTTAATTCTTCTATTCCCTCATTTATCCCTATTAAGGAATATTTCATCAATTTGGGCATTGCCATATATAAAAACATCCATAAGATTGCCAGAGACAATTTTAATAATATTCTAGTTAAGGTAAAGAATGACATTCAAAGATGGAAGAATCTTAAAGTCTCTCTTCAAGAAAGAATCTCCACTGTTAAGATGAATTTGTTACCTCGATTTAACTTTCTTTTCTCCATGCTACCACTTTCTCCCCCTCCAGGTTACTTTAAGGAGATCAACTCCATAATTTCTCATTTTATCTGGAATGATAAATGCCCCAGAATCAAACTTACCACATTACAACATCCTAATCGTGCAGGAGGACTGGCTGTACCAAATTTTGAACTGTATTATTGGTCGTTCCAGCTTAAGGCTCTTCATAATTGGGTTGATCCTCGATCTAAAGTTTCATGGAGAGTGATTGAAGCTGACAAGGTTAAACCAAATAGACTTCAAGATATTTTATTTACTGGCACAGGAAAAAAGGTGATAATTATAAATTTGGTCCGGTTGTGGCTAATTCTATTAAAATCTGAAAAATGGTTGAACGTCGGATAGGAGGACCCTTCAAATTTTGTAACAGTACACCTTTATGGCACAATCTTAATTTTGTATGCGGAAATCGTCCATTTGTCCAACCCTCTTGGTCTTCTTTAGGGGTAAACACGTGCGGTGATATATATGATAACCAGGGCCTCTGTTCATTTCAGACATTAAGAACCAAATTTTGTTTACCAGCATCCGCATATTTTGTCTTTCTTCAATTACGTTCTGCTCTCAAAGTGTATGGAGTTCCATGGGCATCTCCCATTTCCTCTCATCCTATGCGGGATTGGATTGCACCATCTGCTGGTCGGCCATCTGTTTCTTTGATATATAATACGATTATTGATTGCATTACAAAACCTCTTTCTATTAAATCTATTTGGAATAGGGAATTATCTGACCTTAAATTATCTGTCGACTGGGAGAGGGTGTGGTCTAACCTCAGCTTAACATCTAAAAACTTGGCTCATCGTCTTATTCACTTCAAAGTCATTCATAGAGCATACATAACTCCTTACAAAAGATTAAAAATGAAACCACAACCAAATTTTAACTGCCATATATGTAACACTGCATCATTAGGTACTTTTCTTCATATGTTTTGGGAGTGTCCTATCGTCATTAATCTATGGACACATGTAAACCTGGTTTTATCCTCCTTACTACAAATTGATTGGTTTGCTAACCCAAGTTTGTGTCTTCTTAATGATGATTCTTGTCTCTGTATAAGCTTAATACAAAAGAGAATGTTGTTTGCTGGTTTTACGGCTGCGAAGAAGACAATAATACAGAACTGGTTTATGCCGCACATGTGTGGGAAAACATATTGGATCCATAGCCTCCTGCAAATAGTGACTTGTGAATGTACAACAGTGCGAGTTAATGGGGCCAAGCCTTCTGCTATTGATGCTTGGCAGTGTTTTTTCTTTAACATACGTGATTATATAAAGGACTGACTTGTTTTTTATTTTTTTCTCTCTCTCCCTTGTGATTGGACTTTTGGAATATTGAGGATATGTCTGTTGTTTTGTTTTGTTTTGTTTTGTTATGTTTGTTTTGAATGGATGTTGTGTTGTGATGTTGTGTGTGAAAATAAATAAAAAATGTTGATAACAAAAAAAAAAAAAAAAAAAATCACATCTCTGCGAGCTACGAAGTGATCATTCAGATGTTTTTTTACAGTTTCATAGTCACTCGCTTCGTGGGCGCTTAAATGCAGCGAAGTTAATGTCTTCAGCCTCCTCACCCATCGTGTAGATTAGGAATTCACTTGATTTTCATCCGCCTGCTTCTCCAAGCCTGACGCGATCCGAAACGCTTTATCCATTTCGGCCAGTCATCCGCTTTGAATGATATTTTTTCCGGCGGAGAAACTTGGAACTGAGACATGATCGTGTCGTGGTCCCGTCTTCCTGAACGAAACCTCAAGTCAGAGCAAAAAAAAACGTGTTCACTAACGTGTCTTCACCAGAGGTGGGTAGTAACGAGTTACATTTACTTCGTTACATTTACTTGAGTACATTTTTTGGGTAACTAATACTTTGAGGATATTTAAAGATGGGTACTTTTACTCTTACTCAAGTACATTTTTAGTGAAAAACCTGTACTTTTACTTCGTTACTTTGGGCGACGCTCCTCTCTTTATTTTATCTTAATGCAATACAAGTTAAAAATGTTTCAATTTATTCCAAACACGCAGTCTACTTTTCTCTGGGCAATGAGCGATGCCCATTCGCGAATGATTCATTCTTTTGAGTCAATTCTGTTCAAAGGCTTGATCAAACCAGTTGGCAAACCAGTGAATTGGTTTGCGAATCAGTTTGAATGATTTGTTCAGTTCCCTGCCGCACGCGCTGAGTCATCTGAAGCGGTTCTCACTCAGAGTTGTAACAAAGTTTAAGAACATCAAGCGTTGAGCGCAGCGGCGCGTGACCTCTTCCAGGAGGAATGCATTTGCCTAGACACAATTAATATTGATATTTTCACAATATTTATGCTTGCAGAAATAAAGGCTACATTTGTTTACATTTTGCAGAACAGACGGAAGAAGATCCGTCAATGTGCATTTGTTTCGTTATGTTCAGATGTTCGGTAGCAGTCGTGAGGAGTTTTCACTCTTCTTCTGGATTTTGTACAATTTGTATCTTAATTTCTTCTTATTTATTTTGGTAGATATTTGTTCAACAAAAAATATATTGAAATTAAGATACAAATTGTACAAAACAAAATTTGTTCCAAAACAAGGGATTCCACAAAAGAAAAGAATATGAAGTGTGTTAATATAGAATATGAAAGCCCGCTGCCATGCTTCTGCGGCCAACCAAGACAAAAGGCCAAAACATCAAGTCAAAAATTATGTCTGACCCACTTCCAATCTTCCGGCGTCATGCCGTTATTACCACCCCTTTATGACATTTACAATTTCCTTTCTTAATTAACAAATTGAACCAAAAAACACAAACAAATAATATGTAAACAAATAATTTAAAATAAAAACACTTTCTTAAATGGCTACAACATGCATAATAAATAATAGTTTAGCATTCAGATAAGTTACATCGCAAATATGGAAATATTATGGAATATTTGGATTTGTGCCGAATGAGAGAGGTAGGATACACAAGCACAAATCTCCATTTCGCAAACAGTTGAGTGTGCAAGCCTTTAATGTATACTCCCTTGTCAGTCTATGTGAGAGACGCATTCAGAATCAGCACATGGTCACTGTCTGGGGGCTTTGTTTTCAAGTGCGCAACTCACGGCATTCGCTGTTCTTCTGCTGGCGGTTATCAAACAGTGTTGCATTGCTGCGGGCGCCCCCTTCTGGATTGGGGGTGAATTTCCTGTATTCGTTGTAAGGCCTCATGCATTAACCAGTGTTAATTTTGGCAGGCATTTTTGATTTAGTCTTAGTCTTTATCTTGAGACAAAAATGCTTAATAGTCTTAGTCACATTTTAGTCATTTGAGTCTTTCATAGTTTTAGTCTAGTTTTAGTCGACGAAAATTCATTGCATTTTTTGTCAACTTTTAGTCAAACTGCAGTTACCAACATTTATTTCGGTAGCTATTTTATATGTAGTATTCAAACAAAAATAGTCATTAATTCTTCTCTCTTCAGACCAAATCAATTAAGTATATTAGAAATTTGGATCAAGGATTGAATTTGGAAAAACTGGAATTAATTTTAATTTTTTGGTAGAATTACAAATTACCAAATCATATATATATATATATGATATACACTACCAGTCAAAAGTTTTTGAACAGTAAGATTTTTAAATATTGTTTTAAAGAAGTCTCTTCTGCTCACCAAGTCTGCATTTATTTGATCCAAAATACAGCAAAAGCAGTAATATTGTGAAATATTTTTACTATTTAAAATAACTGTTTTCTATTTGAATATATTTTAAAATGCAATTTGTTTCTGTGATTTCAAAGCTGAATTTTCAGCATCATTACTCCAGTCTTCAGTGTCACACGATCGTTCAGAAATCATTCAAAAATTCTGATTTGCTGCTATAAATGCAGGCTTGGTGAGCAGAAGAGAATTCTTTAAAAAACATTCAAAATCTTACGGTTCAAAAACTTTTGACTGGTTGTGTAGATATGTATCATTGCATTTAGTTGTTTTGGATAAGAATAAAACGTCAGGTCCGACAATATTGTGTCTTTTCAAATTTAAATCTAGATTAATTCGCATTGGCCCATGGAAACCTCTACGAACATACTTGACTTGACCAAAAAATCGCGGGGGGACGAATTTACGTTTTATTAAAAAGTGTTTGCATATTCCACACTCGTGGCGCGTGCACACATTAGAATAGGTTAGATGCCTGCGTCCGTTGCGAGTCCCTATCAAGCACTTTACCGATTCAACTACTCTCCTCTCCTCCTCCTGCCTGGCTCTTTGTCCCGCATCGCTCACCGCAGAGCAAGCCTGTTCTTGATAATATTAATAATAATATGATTGTTTAGCGAAGGAATTTATTAACCTCTTAAATGCTTTTGATTTAACTCTTCAGGTCAATGTACCCACCCATCAGCAGGGGCATACACTTGATTTAGTGTTAACATATGGTTTCTCTCTGTGTGACCTAGAGGTCTGTGAAAATGGTTTCTCTGATCATAAGTCTGTTTTGTTTACGTTTCCATCGTTGGTTAATGTATCTAAGCCATCTTCTTCTGCTCGTCGGTCTCGGCTTATTACCCCAACTACCAAAGAAGCCTTTTCCTTAGCTTTTGGTGAAGTGTCTCGACATATGGATGATTTTAACTGTGATCTGAGTGCTGAAGAGCTTCTTTTCAGTTTTAATTCCACCTGTGCACACGTCTTGGACTTAGTGGCACCTTTAAAAACACTTCATCATAAACCAAGATCTGAGCCATGGTTAGATGACACTATTCGCTCTCTTAGGCAAATCTGTAGAAGATTTGAGCGAAAATGGAAAAAGGATAGACTCCAGGTCTCAATGCAAATGCTAAGAGACTCCTTATCTCAATATCAGAAAGCTGTAAAAACAGCGAAATCAAGGTATTTTACTGAAATTATAAATAAGAACTGCCATAAGCCAAAAATTCTTTTTAACATTATTAATGCCACTATCAATCCTTCCATTTGCTCTTTTACAGAAGTGTCCTCACGATCATGTGATGATTTTCTCAAGTTTTTTGTAAATAGGATAAATGAGTTAAGAATGGGGATAAATCCTGTTCTGTCAGACCCTTCGACTCCTCTTAGTTGCACTGCTGTGTTAAGTCATTTTACTCCAATTACTGAAAACTATTTTATAGATTTAGTGGATCATCTTAAACCATCTGGCTCTTCAACTGATGCAATTCCTCCATTTTTTCTTAAACAAATTCTGGACGTGGTGGGCCCATGTCTTTTGAGTCTAATAAATCGCTGCTTAGAAACTGGTACTATTCCAGATCTGCTAAAACATGCAATTGTTCGTCCTCTGCTTAAAAAACAGGGCATGGATCCCACCGTTC
This sequence comes from Schizothorax lantsangensis, assembly GCA_027422415.1. NCBI lineage: Eukaryota > Metazoa > Chordata > Actinopteri > Cypriniformes > Cyprinidae > Schizothorax > Schizothorax lantsangensis. Next base: position 6,461,981 of record CM049863.1, on the reverse strand, counting down.
TAGCAAACTTTAGGCCCATTTCTAATTTGTCGTTCATTACAAAAATTCTAGAGAAAACTGTTCTTGACCAATTACAGACTTTTCTAGCTGACAATTTGATCTTTGAGGTTTTTCAATCTGGTTTTAGAAAATATCACTCCACTGAGACTGCATTGTTGAAGGTTTTTAATGATATACTATTAACGTGCGACTCAGGCAACTACGCTGTTCTTGTGCTTCTAGATCTTACTGCCGCATTTGATACTGTTGATCATGCTGTCCTTATTAATCGATTGGAACGTTGTGCAGGTATTGCAGGTAGTGCATTGGAGTGGTTTAAATCTTATCTTACCAATAGAACTTTTTCGGTTAAGATGGGAGATCTTACTTCTAGTAATACTGTATTAACCTGTGGGGTTCCCCAAGGATCCATTTTGGCTCCCATTCTTTTTTTCTGTATATATGCTTCCACTTGGTTCCATTTTTAGAAAGTATGGGCTGTCGTTCCACTGTTATGCCGACGATACTCAAGTTTATCTGCCTATAAAACGAAACTCGGATGGATTAGATGCTCTCTGGGCATGTTTGGCAGATGTAAAGGCATGGTTGTCGCTAAACTTTCTGAATTTTAATGAGGAAAAAACTGAAATTATTGTTTTTAAACCCTCAGATTCCATGACTGCTTCCGAACCAAATCTTGGTGGGTTATCCTCATGTGTTAAGCATTATGTGAAAAATTTGGGTGTGGTATTTGATGAACATTTGAAGTTTGATAGGCAGATAAATTCTGTGGTCAAATCATCTTTTTTTCAGTTGCGGCTCCTGTCTAAAGCTAAGTCTTTTCTTTCTTTTAAAAATCTTGAGAAAGTGATTCATGCTTTTATTACTTCTAAATTAGATTACTGTAACTCACTCTATGCTGGGATTAGTCAAACAGCTCTATCCCGATTACAACTGGTTCAAAATGCGGCAGCTAGACTTTTGACTGGGAGTCATAAACGGGATCATATTACTCCGGTTTTACAGTCTTTACATTGGCTGCCTGTGCGTTACAGAGTAGATTTTAAAATTTGACTTATTGTCTACAAGTCACTAAATGGTATGGCTCCTTCATATATCTCTGACTTATTGATTGAGCACAATGTAACCAGATCCCTTCGGTCCTCTAACCAGAGACTCTTGTTTATTCCCAAGACGAGGCAGAAGTGCAGGGGTGATCGCGCTTTTGCTACAACTGCGCCAAGACTCTGGAATGATTTGCCCATGTTTATTAGAATGGCTTCATCTGTGGCTATTTTTAAGTCTAAATTAAAAACCTATCTGTTCGATAAGGCTTTTAATTCTGATTGAAGCACTATGTTTCTATATTTTTTGTTGCATGTTATGATGTTTTTGTTGCATGTTAAAATGTATTACTGTTTTATTTTATTTTTTTGTGTTATTGCTGTTTTTAGTTATTCTATTGTAAAGCACATTGGTCAACTCTGGTTGTAGTAAATAGTGCTATATAAATAAAATTGCCATTGCCATTGCCATTGATAAAGCTGATGTGAAAACGTGGGAAAAGTCGACGAGGAAGAAGTTGGGGTGAAGCGATCTTTAAAATACTTCATCACTCCGTCTATAGCGCATTGTGATTGGGTGGTTTACGCTGTCAATACAAGAGACAAACCAACGGCAAACCACTGGCTGCTCGCTGTCCCTGCGTGATGGTCCTTGGCAACATTTTTAAAAATTCTGTCAGCCCCTTTAGTGCGTCGGCCCACCGGGAAAATGCCCGGTATGCCCGATTACCAATCCAGCCCTCCTGATAAATCAAGTCCATGTTGACAATGGGCCTCATTCATGAAACACGAGCAGAACAAATTTGTGTAAATCATTCGTTTTGTGTTCTGACGTAAATATTTTCGGATTCATGAAAATGTTCGTATTTTCAAAATGTTATTAGTACGAAAGAAATGTACAACTGCTCCCTCCCAGCTGTAAATGTTCTATGTTCCTTTTGGCAAACTGATGACACTGATTTTTGATGCACCGCCATTATAAGGGGCAGTCGTGGCCTAATGGAAAGAGCGTTGGACTTGTAACCCAAGGTTGTGGATTCGAATCTCGGGTCCGGCAGGAATTGGCGGTGGGGGAGTGAATGTCCAGCGCTCTCTCCACCTTCAATACCACGACTGAGGTGAGACCCTTGAGCAAGGCACTGAACCTTGTGGGCATTGGCTGCCCACTACTCCGTGTGTGTGTGTGCACTTGGATGGGTTAAATGCAGAGCACAAATTCCGAGTATGGGCCGCCACACCTCACTTCAAAAAAATAATGTTTGCTCTGTTTTTTATTTTTTTTTATTTTATTTTTTTGCCATCTATGCCAGAGAATTTTGAATGCAGGTGCTGAGGCGGTGCTAGATCAATGACAGGGGGAGCTGGGCAATTAATAGTAAATATGACCAAAACAGGTTGCTATTATTCTTATTTTTTAAATGAATAATAAAATCGCTATATAGGCGCATTTCAAATGTGTATGAGGAATGTGGGAGTATTATCGTGCTTCGCCTACTGTATGACATGGGGGCGCGCATGCAATTTTTTATTTTTTCCTGCGAAAAGAGCTTATACTCCCGCCATTTCTGGATGTGCTTTCTGTCGTCTCATGCAGTCTCCGTGAATGGAGCGTGTCACAACAATGAACCAGCTCACAGACATAAGAAATAAGAAAGCAGAAAGCTTGAAAACCAATTAAAATAAAAAAACAAATCTTCTCTGATTATGTAGTCTGTATAGGTGCATTTCGCTACTAAAGGCACGTCCACTGTGGAGATGGCGAGTCTGAGAAAGCACTAGTTTATTAATTAATAATTAAAATGTCTTCTTTTTCCCCTATGCATTCATAATCATTACTTTAGCCAGTGCTTTGCGGCAAGCTTTATGCGTGAGTTTGAGCACGGAATAATATGCCTAAATGCCTATATTAAAGGATGGTTTAGTAGGTTATTATACTAATCAATTTAATATAAACGTGCGGCTAGTTGACTAGAAAAATCTTTAGTCAGGGTCAGGCCTTGGCACAAGAAACCGATCCATTTTTAAAATAAAATGCTGACATTAAGTGCGACTGCAAATCGCGTTGTATTGCACTGCAGTATTTATGCATGTGTAATGAGTCAAAAGTTTTTATTTTATTTTATTTATTATGGGTTTTCTTGGGGGCGCTGGAGCACCTGCTAGCCCCTCCCTAGCGCCGCCCATGCTCAGGCTCTAGCCCGGCCCGTTACCAGCCAGAGTCCAACCCGAGCCCATCTTTTTTCCCCCTTCTCACAAATCAGATTATACCTGTACTGTTTCAGCTATTAAAATAGTTCAGTTTTGTATGTAATGGCAAAGTGATTATATTTCGTTTCAGTTTTTTATTAAGTTAATTTAGAAAAACGTTTGGAGCATTTTTTTGCTCGTTAAATAATTTTTTTTTCTTTCTTAAAGTAACGACCAAGCGGACAGCGGCAGACCGGCAGGCTGATCATAGCCATGTTTGATCAATTTAGCCTTCTCAAATCATCACGACTTGCCTAAAATAAAATCTAGGCCTATAGATATACTAAAACAGTTCAAGCATATAACAATGTTTAAACTTAAACCTAGATAAATGTGCGCTGCATCCAGTAGTTTGTGCGGAGAGTGGAAGCTAAAGCGCAGGACATGGAGACACCAGCGCAATCAATTGCATTTTTTCAATGGAAACAACTTACGCAGTAATTTTTGCTCATAAAAGTAAGAGTAATACATCATTCGGAACTGTAAATGGTCTATTTTTATTTGTGTGCACTCACAATATCAACAAAACTTTTTATAAAATATATAAAATAATTTTATAAAATAAAGAAAACAATGATGCGCCTTCTCGTCTTGAACAGGAGCACTTCACAAAAATGAACCGAAAGTCAACGAATACATGCCTCACAGACATGATAAATATATCTATAGAAAGCTTTAAATTACTACTTAACGAAATAAATCAAATCGAAAACAAAAACTCTTTCATTATAATCCGTAAAGATGCACTTCTCTCTAAAGGCGCGTCTAATGAGGAGATGGCGTCAGGATCATCATCTTCATCTTTGCAACACTGACTCAGAAAACACTAGTTTATTAGTAAATAATTCAAATATCTCCTTACTATTCCCCCAGACACATTCATGGTAATTACTTTTGCTGGTGCTTTATGGAAAGCTTTATTGCGTGTATTTGAATGCAGAACTCTTCAGCTGCGCTGACGGCTCTCTGCTGCTGCGGGACACTAAACACCGTCGAGCCGCTCTTGACAATCGCGACACGGTCTCGTGTTGTTTCCACCAGCGCGGCAATTTTTTTCATCACTAATTGATGGATGTCTAAAATATAAAAATAAGGAGAAACCTAAAACAGGCCCGAGGCCCGGCCCTAGAGGCGTAAAAAAGTCTGGGCCCGTCGGGGCCGGTGTAGCAGTCGATTCCGTTCCCCTCTGGAATTCCTGTTCCCCCTTGACGAAGCGTGTCTGCTTAGCGGGTTGCCAGGTCTGCTTAATAAACCCGACCAAATTGTTCATCAAACATTGGCCCAAAGTAGCCCAATTCCGCGGAAAATAGACTGTGGATTTGGCAACACTGCAGCATGAAAATACACCAAAACACAACTGGATGTACGGAAAGCGAAAGGGGACAAAAGTGTTGGCGCAACTTTCAAATGTCTTGCTACAATGCAGCATAATAAAATTATTCTCACGATCCCGTTAATGTTCTGTGGTTTTTATTATTCTTGCAATTGTTCCTTTGTTTTTGTCTAATGTCTGAGTTTATGCAGTTGAATTTTGCATATACAATTTAGCCTAAACTGTCGGTGCAAACATCTAAACTTGATGCCTCATATCTATATATAATACATTATAATATTTAATCTATCAGTCCTCTAAATGATAATTTAATGGCATATTTTGAATTTGAACACTTAACAAAATTGTCACAAGAAGGTCTCAATACAAGATGCAAGGGTAAATAGGCTACACAGCTATTATAGTAACTAGACACATAGCCTAATTTAATAGGACACTAATGAAATCAATTAAAGAAGTTAATCAAGAGCTATAAATTGGGGATATGACCATGCCACACTGTCACTTGAATTTCTATTCTTGCTGGCATTTTCTTACAATCCAAACAATGGATCCAAAAATGTATGAGGAAATTTTCAATTATAAAACTCAAGGAATTTACCCATTTGACATTAAAAAAGAGCAAAAATATGTCATTCGCAGACGTTCTAACAACTTCCAAGTTGATGGTAAGCAAACTACTCTAAGTGATATCCATATACTGACAGTGAGATATAGATCTATACCAAGACTTGATACAAAGTTAATACTTGTCAATAAACTATACTAAATTGACTTTACAACAATTACAATGTTAAAAATTACCTGTTCTTTAATATAATTTTAAATGGGCCTATTTCTTGCATTGGGCCTTCAGAACATCTTTAATAGTTGTTTAATTATTATTATAGATGTTGCTAACAATAATGCTGTTTTAATAGATGGCAAACTTTACCACATTTCCTTAAAAAACAATGTGGAGTTGAGAAGAAAAGTGGTTGTTGGGCAAAAAGAGGCCAACCAAATCTTTTTAGAATTACATGCCAGCCCCTATGGAGCACACTGCGGAACAGAAAGGACAAAGCTTGCCATTTCAGCCCGATTTTACTGGCCTGGAATGGGGGTGGACATTGATAAATGGGTAAATATAAAATTATTCCTTTCAACTTTTCCATGGGATACAAATGGATTATGTTTTCGAATTGCATTTCTCATGTGCTTCTTTCTGAATATCAGGTTTTGCAGTGTGCCCAGTGCCAGTTTAGTAGGCCGTCCATCAAACAGGAGCCCAAGTACATCCCAATATGTGTATGTAAGCTTGTTCACAGGCATTCAAAGAGAATGTGTCACAGAATATGGTCACAGAATTTAAATGTATTTGTTGTGCTCTTTTAACTTTAAGGTGGACAAGCCACTGGAACTGCTAGGTATGGACCTAGTGGGTAAAGTCACCAGGACCAACAAAGGCAACGAGTACATTTGTGTCCTGGTTGACTATTACACAAAATGGACAGAGGCCTATGCGATTCCCAATAAATCTGCTGCAGTTGTCTCTCGCTGCATCATCAATTTATTTTACAGGTTTGGAGCACCAAAGAGGATACTCACTGACCAAGGCACTGAGTTTGTGAACCAGGTTTGTAGCTTGCTGAATGAACCAAATTTTGTATGCATGGTAAAATTGTGTACATAAAATATGCATTGAACCTTAAATGTTTTGTGCAAATCAGAATCCTACAAACCTTATGCATGTTTTTCAAACAGATCAATAGAGAACTCTGTGCCTTCCTCAGTGTGGAAAGAAGCCTCTGTGCCCCATATCATCCACAAACTAACGGGCTCGTGGAAAAACTAAATGGAACCATTCAGAGGTGAACCTTTATTAACAGGTGGCTTTGTGGGAATACTATATTCAAGGTAATATTGGTTGGCTTTCCAATTGGTTATACTGATAACTTTCCACTCCTCTTGGTTCTGACTCTAGAGCCATGTGTAAACTCGTGGATGCACGACCTGAAAAATGGGATGAGTACCTAGATGCAGTAATGTTTGGTCTAAGAACCAAGACTCAGCTGACAACTAGGTTCTCCCCATTTTTCTTAATGTTTGGCATGGAGGCACGATATCCTTGTGAGGTGCCTGAGACGTTTGAGGTATGAAATAATGTACATTCTTCAATAAAAATGAATGTTTCAATTACAAATTGATTACATAATTTCAATGTTCTATATTTCCCAAAAGGTCAACAGCACAGTGGAGTCCGTGATAGCAGAGGACACTGTGTCAGGGGCCATTTCTCTCAAGGAGAAAATGGACCACATAGTAAAAGAGAACATGAAAAAAAAAAACAGGAGCGGAGACAGAGGGTGGCAAATCAGGCACCGTTCTCTGTAGGCCAAAAGGTCCTACGGAAAAACATAAGGACCCAGCAGAGGAAGGGGGGCAAGCTTGAGCGCAGCTGGTTGGGACCATATGAAATTATACATCTAAAAGACAAGAGCGCAGATCTGAGGGATGAGAAGGGTTTCATATACCCCAAAATCAGTACAGACCACCTTAAATCCTTTAAAGAAAACACACCCTGGTTACCCCACAGACTTATTCTACATGAACCCCAACTTAAAAGACCACATCAAGAAACTGGACAACACCCTTCACCTACACCTGTAGACCTCACCATCACTAAAGAAAAGCAGCCCCCACCATCACCTCCATCCTCACCAACGGCACCAAAGCTTCCTCCCCATGTCTCCCCCAAATCATCCTCTTCCCTGTCTCCACTGGATTTATCAATGCCACTTTCCTCTCCTGTGTCCCACACTACTACAGTGGCAACAGTTATACAAGCTGACACCAAGGATGCAGTACATAGCTGTAAGTGCTGATGAAAAATCACATGTTGTAATCGATCAATGTTTGTCTGAATTATAATATATCAGGTGGTGTGTGCTTTGTTTTTCTGTAGGTATCAAAAGTGCCTGGGCTGGAAATGACAGTCATGTACTGCTGTCCAAAGTGGGACCCTATAAGTTATTTTACCAAGATATTTTACAGATCGGCCCTGGGAAGGAGTTGGAGAGTGAGGTATATGTTTTATTGATGTGTATTTTTTTTTTTTTTTGGTGTGTCAGATAAGGCTTTCATGTAATGTATTAATAATTTGAATTAAGGTTTCATTTTCCAATGTTTGCCAAGGTAATAAATGCATATCTGAGACTGAAAGTGAAGCAGCACAACTTGACTTCACCAGAGAAAGCATTCCATATGGACACATTTGCTATGACAGCCATGTGGAATGGAAAATATCGGGGACTCAAGGTCTGTTGTATTAATGCTTTTATTTATTAATGTTTATATTCATTTTTTTCTGGCCATGTGTAAAAAAATTATAAAAGGCCTTGGATGCTTTGTTTAGCAATGTGTAGATAATACATTTGATTTCTTTTTATTTTCAGGTGGATCCAGCAAACTATGAGGTCATAGTGGGCATTGTAAATGAGTGTCACCATTGGTTTTTAGTTGTAAGTGTTTGTGATGGAGAACAGTTTCTTTTGAGCTGTCCCTTATCCCCTTAAAATGTTTATTTTTGCACTAATATTCCCTTATTGTGATGTCTGGGAATTTTGCATGTTACCTAGGCTTTATACCCATCCAAAAAAAAAAAACATTCTGCTTGACCCACTTGGAGAGTCTGACATCAAGAAGAAAAGGTGTTTGGAAACAACAAGGTATTTAATTCGCCAATCCGATGTAGTGTTTTTGGGAAGTTGTGTATGATTGAAAGAAGGGAAAAATCTGTTTGTAGAGCAATGATGAGAATAAAGGGAATTCCAGTTTCACACTGGGTGTGTGAAAGTCCGTCTCATCCACGTCAGATGGATGCTACGTCATGTGGTGTGTTTGCTTTGAAGGTGTGTGACATGGCACATATGAAATGTTCATTGAAATAGGAGGATGTTTTTAATAATTTTTTTTTCTTTAAACTTTTTTTCAGTTTGCAGAACATATTCTGCAAAATACCAACATTGACTTCTCCAATGCACCACAAGACGTAGCACAACTCAGACTGGAGATTGCATCAACACTGCTTGACCAATCTGGTATTTTTTTTTTTTTAACCATTAATGTTATTGACATGCCTTTTGATGTGCATCACTTTTATTAGTGTTTTGAAAATTTGACCTAAAAAAATCATACCCTCTCCATTGTACTGTACCTCCTAGATGACCTAAGTGACCTGTGTCACTTTTGTGGGGAAGCAGAAACATTTGATGATTCGGATGCAGATGATCTCTGGGTAACCTTTTATTTTTATTTACTTATTTATTAAATTGGTGTGGAATATTAATGAATAAACTAGCACAATTGCTGACAATGTTGCTAACATTTTTTTTTTATTATTATTTTTACAGATTTCCTGTGATGACTGTGGGCGATGGTTCCATATGGGTTGTGTTAATAATCCATCCACAGAAAAAGAACACAAATGCTTTTCTTGCAATAAATCAAACTGAATTTTAAAGCCATTGTTTTTGTAGTCTTTTTCTTTTTTTTGTAAATCGTTACACCTTCTGCAAAATTTGTCTCTGTTTATTTCACTCAAAATTAAGTGACATTTAAAAACAGACAGACATTGTGTTTCAAATAGGCTTGTGCTAGACACTTCTGCATAATAACCAAAGCCTCAAAGATTACGCTTAAATCGGTTGTAAGTTGGGGAAAAACCTTGCTTCTTAAATCCATTTCCAAGTTTCGGAGAAAACACGATACTTTTTGAACTACTTTGCTTCCCGTACATCCAGTTGTGCTTCATGAGTACGTTCGTTCTGATAGTACGTATGGTAACTAGGCAACTACGCAAGACATGTAGTATGATTGCGTAAAGGGGAACAGACATTCCGAGGGGAACATAATCGACTGTTACACCGGGCTGAAATGCAGGGCTCTAGCTTTCCCCTCGGTAGAAATCACGTTTCCCCCTCGGGGGGCCCTCCCCATCGTCGGGCCCTTAGAATCGTCCTAACTTTCCCCCCCCTTACGGCACCCCTGTGCGTAGCTGTAAGGGCTTTTCACACTGAATGCGAAAATTCGGCGCGAATGTTCGCCGCGATGAGCTTTTAATCGAAACACTAGATCCCTATGCAGCTATTCCCACCGGGCGCGATTATTCGCGGCGCGAAAAACCAGTGTAAACAAACACAGAAGAAGAGTATTCTGAGAGAGAAGAGAGTGGATGCCGAGTTCTTGTTATCTTTGGTTTCTGATAACTTATTTATTCTCACATGTTCTTAATATAATTTCTATTAATTCTCCACAGAATTATGTGATCTGGAGTGTCCGTTTTCTCCCACGTGTGCAAATGTTATGAGCCAGAGTGCATTAACTCTCTAATGTTAGATCTTCCATATTAAACAAATCGAGTGAAACATTTTTGTACACATGAACAGGGCCGTGCAGAGACCTTTGGAGGGGCAGGTGCTCAAAGTATAAAAGGGGCACATGGAACACGGCTTTTAATAGGGCTGTGATTCTTGCTGATATGTGTATCGAAATAGATGCTTCTGTATTGATACAGCAGCAAATGCCATGGCGCAGGTTTTTTTTTTTTTTGCACCTCTTAATTACTCTGGAATGATATTATTATTATTATTATTATTATTGTTTTTGTTGTTGTTATTGTGTTTACAGGGTATAGTGGTTTTGCTGTTGTAAACACTACTGTTGCTGTTGTAGAAAAAAATATTCCTGTCTTATTTAAAATAGAATTCTATTCTAATCCTGTTCTGAATTTATTCATTTTTTGAATGATAATGATTATAAAAACAGGATTGAATAGTATAATTCGGAGGAAAATCAGTATAAGCCCAGTGTTTTGATAATTATTTTTAAGGCACTCTACATTTTTTAAATAAATACTGTAATAATAGTTCAAAGTATGAATAGTTTTTAGTCAGATAACATAAAAAAGACAAGACACCTCGACGCGCTTTAAACTTTTCCCAATTAAACAGCAAGAACGAGAACAAGCACCTTTGTTTTTATTGCTGTGCGTAGAACTACCTTAGCTGCATTTTTTATTTAATATTAATTTTAATAAAATGTCCACTCGTCCCCCACACTTTATTCAAGCTCGAGCAGGTGTTTTCACATAGAGGTTTCTAGATTTAAATCTAGATTTAAATTAAAAGAGACATGACCTGACGTTTTATTCGTATCCAAAATGAGGAGATATGAATATCAGGAGAGCTGATCACTCTCCTGCAGTGCATGTTTAATTCATACTCGAAGCCAGAGGGCGCTCTCGCGCAGAAACTTTTGACGTGCATATGGACAAACTCACAAGGCTATCGCTGTAGCTGAGCTGAAAAGCAGAAACGTTTTTACTGATGAAACGTGAAGACAATAAAAGATTGCGAAAATATATGGTTTATGTGTGTTTTTCAAGTTATCTTCAGGTAATAAATAAATAAACTATATGAAAAATGCAGTACTGATTAACATATCATTTAGTATAGAAACTATAAAATATATTTCCTGAATTATTCTGTGATAAAAATGGGAAAAGGGTGTTCTTAGTAGCCATTATAAACCAATCATAAAATTGTCATTAAGAAAACATTTAACAAAAATATTGTAGCCCCTTGCTACAGTGCTTCCACAGGCTACACACAGCTGTGCATGATCTCTTCACGCCGTTCTCGTCAAATAATAATAATTCAATAATATAACATAAGTTTACAAGCTCACTGCTCCACTGAGAACTCCACTTACCGGCAGCCGCGGACGTTATTGAAGGCATCCTAAAGGCATGTCTGAACGTGAGGGATCTTCCCGGATGAGATCGTCAGGTGAAAGGTCATCATGTGGATAATTTAATTTACGGCTAAACTATTATTAATTAATTTTACTAATAGTTAGATTGGGCAGGCCTTCACAAAAGGGCGTTTAATTGCGGAAAAAAAAAAATTGCCTTGACAAAAGGGCACTTTTGGCATCAAGGGGAAAAGGGGCAGGTGCTCAAGCACACACCGCCCGCCCCCTCTGCACGTGCCTGCACATGAAATATGAAAGCAAATAGACATGGTGGATTTTTCAACTACAAAGTGGATTTTAGCAGGGTGGGTAATAGTAATTGCATGAGATTCAAATGAACTGTTGCCTGTAAGAGATGGTAGAAGATCAAATTTCCATTCATTTGAAATAAGGAGACCCGTACCTCCACCCCTCCCAATCGTGCGAGGGGTGTGGGAAAAAGTGAAATTAGTGGAGAGGGCTGCAGGAGTGTCAGTGTCCTCAGGTTTGATCCAAGTCTCAGTTAGGGCCATGAGGTTGAGACCGGAATGAATAGCATTAGAAGGAATCAAATCTGCTTTGTTTACAGCAGACTGGCAGTTCCAGAGACCAAATGGAATAGAGAGTAAAGTAGTAGAGGACAGAGGGACCGGCCGTAGATTATTAGGATTGGCCTGCCTCCAACGTACAGTGCGTGCTCTCCGAGTGTTAGTAGTAATAGTGGAGATTTGAAAGCACATAGTGAGTACAATAGACTAAACAAGTAGATGAGAACAAGTTAGACAAAAAGTAAAGAAAGGGGAGAAAGCAATACTCAAGTGCCTTGTCGGTGTCCTTGCTCGGTGGAGTCGTGCAAGGTAGAGTCGATCGTCTTTACACTCGTCGGTTTTCACACGAGGGCTGCCGCGACCGCTGCCGCTGTGTACAAACCAGTTTTATACTTGCCTAATTACTCGTTCCTCAAGTCAGCTGACCACGCCTTCCTACTTAGCGAACCGAAACTGGGAATTCCCGCGATATGCCCGAGAACAAACGCGACTTGAGAGCGCGTTTACCACGGTAAAACACAGTATGCAAAACAATGTTTCCTAGCAACGACAACCGCGCTGAAATCTAATGAGAAAACAAGACAAAACACTTACAAACTGCTGTTCTCTTCTGCTGTTCGACTGCTTCTTCTAACAAGTGCCTCTGAATCAGGTAAATAGATGCTATTTTCACTCAGTGTAAATAGCATCTAATTGCTATTTACACTAAATGCAAATAGCATATTTCTTTTAGCGATAGATGCTATTTACACTAAGTGCAAATTAGCGATGGATGCTATTTACACCAAGTGAAAATAGCAGTATTTTTGAACGATATGCTATTTACACTGTGCAAATAGCTATAGATTCTATTTACACTGTTAAAATAGCAAGATTTTCTGCTATTTATACTATTTATTGCAATAGTGGCAATTATCTGCACCTCAGTATTGTCGTACATTATAAAACAGTACGCAATAATAACGTATTGAGTGCAAATTATAGTTTTAATTCAAATTATTAAATGCATGCCACCTTATTGTGACAATAAAGCCCTCCTTACACCTACCCTAACCCTACCCGATACTCTTATTTTCAACTTTTTTATTATTTCCTTAATTTTTATTTAAAATAAATGCTTTTCTGATGTGATATGATATTTGAAAAGGGAGAAAAAAAGTTCGGCAAAAGGCGGGCTCGAACCCGGGTTGATCGCGTCAAAAAGCATGTGCTTTACCACCTGCGCCACTGAAACTGATATTTAGTAAGCGCCGTTTTTTAGTGTTGACTAACTGAATCACACGTTGGTGGGCGGAGTTAGTATAAATTGCCTTTGCCAACAAGACGGGCTATTTGCACTTAGTGTAAATAGACACTCCGTTATTTTTTCCACTAGCCTATGTTCGGGCCACAAGAGATTATGGGAGTAAATTAAATCATTTAGCTATATAGGCTACCATTATCAGCATATGAAGTAGATTCGTCTCTCGTCGTCTCTGAAAGAATATGCCCAGTTAATGCAGCGTCAGATGCCAAAAGCACCATCAGTTTTTACTTTAACTTTCTAGTGAATCGACTGAGATTAAGAGGTTCACGCATAACTCTTGCGCAAAGTTTGCATGTTGCTTGTGTGATATCCACTGGCTCGCCTCGCCTTCCTGGTTTAAAACAAATATTTAAAATATTGTGACGTATAACCAGCCCCTCAACCCACCGCTCCACCGCTCCACCGCTCCACCGCTGAGTTCACGGTTGGGGGCCGCCGATTTGCGCACTGGACTACTTCAGTTAGTTAGCCTAGTGCCCGCTCACTTTTGCCCAGGCCCGCCCAAAAATAAAATTCTGGCTACGCCACTGATATGCTCATGTGCGTGGTGCTCAAGAAACTGTTCATAGTTGAAAATGGCTGTGCTGCTGTGGAGGTGTAGCTATTTATCAAAACTTTATGATGAAGAGAAAGACTGAAAGAGACAAAATAGAAATTCGAAAAAAATAAAAATAAAATAGAAATCTGAACTAATTGAAATTATTTGAAATAAATTTAATAAATGTCATTAGCATAGCAAATGTATAACAATGAGTAAACATGAACAAGACACACATCCCTCCTAAAATGTAAAGCTAAAAATCACAGTATAAATATGAGTTTAAGAGTTTCAGAAAGGAAGAGCAGAAGACAAGGATCCATCACAAAAATAAAGATCTTCTGTAAAAATGTCCATATGGATATATAGGATTTTAAAAAGTCTCTTTATACTTTGACAACAGCTATTTGTGAGGTAGAATAAGATGTGTCCCGTATTGACATCTCAACATCGCCAAGGCTATAGCCTAACACGGAAAATAACAAACAGATGTATGCTTAAAAACTTTGTAAATCAGTTTGTTTTTGCACTTACAGTCGAATACGTCACTGTCTTATAACTTATTTGTAGCAGGAGCGCCCAGATAGAATCTTGCGGGAGCGCGACTGGAAAACGGATCCTGTGCAAATCTTTAGTTCAAGCCAGGCGATTCTACACCCTTTCTCTTTTATTTGAGCTGCAGTAAGCAGCTATTATTAGTCATAAAAACAAAGCAGTTACATTGTTTAAACCAAATATTAGCCAACATTAGTCAGAGACAAACCCATCATGATGGGGCAGGACTAGGGCAGCGTTTTGTTACAGCTGTCACGAGTTTTCATAAATGCGGAAATTATTGAATATCCTTTTGTATCCTTTCATTCTTTACCTTGATGCAAACTATATATGAGGCGTTGTCTTTAAACCCGTCTGCATACGACCAGCAGGTAATTACAGATATTTTGCGTGGGTTTTTCGATTAAGCTATGAGATCATGCACTCATAAATATAAGTAGCCTATGTGTATATATATATATTATATATAAATTACATTTAAATAACATATTGAGGTATTGAATAAGAATTTGAAATTGAATGATAGGAAGGGGAATTTACTCAATTGCAATTCAAAGAAATCCAGCAAATTTAGCCTATATTTAAACCTTGATGAGAGCAAGTTAGTTTGTTTGTTTGTTTTTCCGCAGTTGATCTGATGTCTAACGAATTGAACTAAGTTTAATATTGTCAAAACAAGTCCACCACAATGCATTGAGACAACTTAATAAAATATTAAACATAAAAATGTATTGATTCCTGCTAAAACCTTATTTTATTATTTAAAACCACACTTGTAACAGTTTAGCCCTATTCAAATTCTTAATTTTCTTTGCTAAATTCAGATACATACATTCAGATTTATGGATTGGACTGGAATTTACAATACATTCTAATTTCAATCTAACTAAATGCCACACAGCCCTGTTGTTTTGCAAGGGAGACCTTCTTCCAGAAGAAACCTTCTTATTTTTTTAATGATTATTTTAAAATCCGCATTTAAGTATAGCCTATATCAGTATATATCAACTTACCAGACATGATGATGTACAAAGAAAACATGCCAGCAGTAATGCATATTGTCTTAACCTGCCGACTGATAATACATAACAATTAGTAACTTCCAAAACCTTCAAAACATGAAACCATTTTGACGAATATGACAAATAGTGATTACCTGGTGGATCTGATCTCTTCACGGATGGTATGACCATGGCTAAGTCTGCTGTTCTCCTAGAAGAATTTCACATCAGCTTGTGAAGTACATGTTCTCCTGACCTCAAACTAGTGTTCTGTTAAACTGGTCACACTGCTCTGAAATTGGATGACGTGACATTTATGTGGCACAACACAGCTGTCCTTAGTAATACTCTTTTGTTGATCCAGTTTTCCTTTGTTTAAGGTGATGGACATTAGATGCTAACTGTCTTGCAGATAGTTAACTCTTGCTATCGGAACTACAGAATTCAGCGGTTCTT
Organism: Schizothorax lantsangensis; assembly: GCA_027422415.1. Classification (NCBI taxonomy): domain Eukaryota; kingdom Metazoa; phylum Chordata; class Actinopteri; order Cypriniformes; family Cyprinidae; genus Schizothorax; species Schizothorax lantsangensis. The sequence continues at coordinate 6,446,183 of CM049863.1, read as the reverse complement.
TTTTTCCCTGTTTATCCAAAAAGAATAAGTACACAAGTTTTTAGAACACAAGAGTTTCTCTGAGAGGGCAGACACGGTGGCACTGTGGTGGAAAATATACCACAAGTAACACTGATAAAAATGCAGTGCAAAAAAAAAATAATAATCTTGAAAGAGGGTACCAACGAAGGGCTATTTGAATAACATTAAAGGAACCTAGCCCACCCCGGAAATATGGAAAATATTAACCAGATTGCAGGTGAGAACCAACCATAATAGTCAAATGGGTTTGTTCCAGTAGAGGCAGACCTGTCATGTGTGTGTGTGTGTGTGTGTGTGTGTGTGTGTGTGTGTGTGTGTGTGTGTGTGTGTGTGTGTGTGTGTGTTTATTATTATTAATTTGAGAAGAAAAAAATATTTGATGGTTGGTTTAAATATCACGTTGAATGTGTAAAAAACATCTGACATGATTTATCTTGCATTAATTTTATACATCAGCGTGTAGATTTTATATATGGAATTTTAACAGGGGCGTGTAGATTTTTATATATGGAGTGTCTATTTACACTAATTCTGACTTTTTTTTCTCAGAATTCAAATACTCGCATACTTTTTTTTAGAATTCTGAGATATAAACTCGCAATGACTTTTTTTCTCAGAATTCTGAGATATAAACTCGCAATTCTGACTTTTTTTCTCAGAATTCTGAGATATAAACTCGCAATTCTGACTTTTTTTCTCAGAATTCTGACATATAAACTCAATTCGACTTTTTTTCTCAGAATTCTGACATATAATAAACTCGCAAAAATTGCGATATAAATTCTGACTTTTTTTTCTCATTCTGAATTCTGACATATAAACTCGCAATTCTGACTTTTTTTCTCAGAATTCTGAGATATAAACTCGCAATTCTGACTTTTTTTCTCAGAATTCTGAGATATACACTCGCGATTCTGACTTTTTTTTCTCAGAATTCTGACATATAAACTCGCAATTCTGACTTTTTTTCTCAGAATTCTGACATATAAACTCGCAATTCTGACTTTTTTTCTCAGAATTCTGAGATATAAACTCGCAATTCTGACTTTTTTTCTCAGAATTCTGAGATATAAACTCGCAATTCTGACTTTTTTTCTCAGAATTCTGAGATATAAACTCGCAATTCTGAGATATAAACTCGCAATTGCGACTTTTTATCTCGCAACTCTGACTTTTTTTCTCGCACCATAGGAAACCACTCTCCGTGTAAGGCTTTGCAGTGCTTTGTTCAGTTTGCTATATATGAACTATATATTGAACTAGATGAAAGTTGCGTCCGAATATGATTTTTGAACAAACATAAAAATGACTCATTATTCTCAATTTCTGTGTTTTGCGCTCGCGGTTGGACAGTACCATTACCGCCGGGCAGGGTGCGGGACGCGCACTGATTTCAGACACAACATTCTTCATTTCTTTATAGTTCTGAGTTTGAGGCAGCTTCTATCGCGTTATTTTAATAACAGCTGTCAAGTAAAGAGCGTATTATTGTAACACGAGAGTGGATATGGTGGATTTCCTTCACTCTGGCATAAGGCGCACTTTCATCTCTATGTTATTGCTATAGAATTATCTTCTCTCCTGTATTTGATGTTGTAAGATATCGACCAAGTAAGACATCCCCGATGAAAATTGTAAATAAATTAAGGATTTTTTTTTATATTATTTAATCAATAATATATGAAGAGTTCAGATGCAAAAGCCTCTAAATGCCATGTGAAATTTTCTTCTAAAATTAGCATTTTTCGCTTATGTTCAGTTATTTCACTTTAATGACAATGAAAAGATCCTGAGAAAAATGCTAATTTTAGAAGAAAATTTCAGATGGCACTTGGAGGCTTTTGCATCTGAACTATTCATATGTAGGCCTATATATATATATATATACTTCTGTGATTAAATTATCATTGCTATAGACAATAATAATGTAAGTTGGCTGTAAACTAGGTAGTGTAAAATCTAAGAAGCATATTCAGGAAAACGTTTATGAAAATGTACAAACAGGAAGCCTATAGCCTATTCCAGATAAATGCCATCTAATTCGGGGTGCAAAATTCAGTTCCTTGAGGACCACAGCCCTGCAGAGTTTAGTTCCAACCCTGCTCAAAACACTGTTGTTTAAAAAAAATATTCTGATTTATAGCTGAACCGTGTATTTGGGTTGATGCTAAACTTTGCAGTATAAAACGAGTTAGGCTACTATTATAGTATTATAGGATTATTATGGCTAGATGAAATAAAGCATGACGTACAGAGTAGGCCTAGTGATGTTCTGGTTTGGCATAATCAGTAACAACATCTAATCGTAAGTCACTCAGAAAAGTTCTGGTGAATGAAGTATTATGCTCTTGAAGGACAGTCGGATTCTGCTGTACCATCACATAAAGGGATTTCTGGAAATAAAGCTGCCGATGAGCTATCAATAATAGTGTTACAATAATACGTTTTTGACTTGACAGCTGTTATTAAAATAACGCGCTAGAAGCTGCCTCAAACTCAGAACTATAAAGAAATGAAGAATGTTGTGTCTGAAAGCTGTGCGCGTCCCGCACCCTGCCCGGCGGTAATGGTACTGTCCAACCGCGAGCGCAAAACACAGAAATTGAGAATAATGAGTCATTTTTATGTTTGTTCAAAAATCATATTCGGACGCAACTTTCATCTAGTTCAATATATAGTTCATCTATAGCAAACTGAACAAAGCACTGCAAAGCCTTACACGGAGAGTGGTTTCCTATGGTGCGAGAAAAAAAGTCAGAGTTGTGAGATATAAACTCGCAATTGCGAGAAAAAAAGTCAGAATTGCGAGTTTATATCTCAGAATTGCGAGTTTATATCTCAGAATTGCGAGTTTATATCTCAGAATTCTGAGAAAAAAAGTCAGAATTGCGAGTTTATATCTCAGAATTGCGAGTTTATATCTCAGAATTCTGAGAGTCAGAAAGTTTAAAGTCAGAATTGCGAGTTTATATCAGAATTGCGAGTTTATATCAGAATTGCGAGAATTCTGAGAAAAAAAGTCAGAATTGCGAGTTTATATAGAATTCTCAGAATTGCGAGTTTATATCTCAGAATTCTGAGAAAAAAAGTCAGAATTGCGAGTTTATATCTCAGAATTGCGAGTTTATATCTCAGAATTTTAGAAAGAATTCTCAGAATTGCGAGTTTATATCTCAGAATTCTGAGAAAGTCAAATTGCGAGTTTATATCTCAGAATTGCGAGTTTAATCTCAGAATTCGAGAAAAAAAAGAATTGCAGTTTATATCGCAATTGCGAGAGAGTTGTGAGATATAAACTCGCAATTGTGAGAAAAAAGTCAGAATTGCAAGATGCAGAATTGCGAGTTTATATCTCAGAATTGCGAGTTTATATCTCAGAATTGCGAGTTTATATCTCAGAATTCTGAGAAAAAAAGTCAGAATTGCGAGTTTATATCTCAGAATTGCGAGTTTATATCAGAATTGCGAGTTTATATCTCAGAATTCTGAGAAAAAAAGTCAGAATTGCGAGTTTATATCTCAGAATTGCGAGTTTATATCAGAATTCTGAGAAAAAAAGTCAGAATTGCGAGTTTATATCTCAGAATTGCGAGAAAAAAAGTCAGAATTGCGAGTTTATATCTCAGAATTGCGAGTTTATATCTCAGAATTCTGAGAAAAAAAGTCAGAATTGCGAGTTTATATCTCAGAATTGCGAGAAAAAAAGTCAGCAATTCAGAATTGAGTTTGCGAGTTTATATCTCAGAATTTCAGAATTGCGAGTTTATATCTCAGAATTCTGAGAAAAAAAGTCAGAATTGCGAGTTTATATCTCAGAATTGCGAGTTTATATCTCAGAATTCTGAGAAAAAAAGTCAGAATTGTGAGTTTATATCTCAGAATTGCGAGTTTATATCTCAGAATTCTGAGAAAAAAAGTCAGAATTGTGAGTTTATATCTCAGAATTGCGAGTTTATATCTCAGAATTCTGAGAAAAAAAGTCAGAATTGCGAGTTTATATCTCAGAATTGCGAGTTTATATCTCAGAATTCTGAGAAAAAAAGTCAGAATTGCGAGTTTATATCTCAGAATTGCGACTTTATATCTCAGAATTCTGAGAAAAAAAGTCAGAATTGCGAGTTTATATCTCAGAATTGCGAGTTTATATCTCAGAATTCTGAGAAAAAAAGTCAGAATTGCGAGTTTATATCTCAGAATTGCGACATTATATCTCAGAATTCTGAGAAAAAAAGTCAGAATTGCGAGTTTATATCTCGCAATTGCGAGAAAAAAAGTCAGAATTGTGAGATAAAAAGTCGCAATTACCTTATTTTATTTTTTTTTCAGTGGCGGAAACAGGCTTCCATAAAGTGCAAATAGCCCATCTTGTTCAAGTACACCCGGCTGCAGCCTGCAGATCGAGGCGGGGCTGCACCTGGGGCGGGGCTGCACGTGTCGCCCCGCCCACACTGCTTCTCATTGGTTAGTGGCAAAGTAATGACGTCGACGCCACGATGACGTCGACGCCGCGGTAAACAGGAAATGCGGTTGAAACAATACATGGTATTAATACTTAATTATATAAAACAAAACGGTGAACCCGTTAATTACTTATACCTGGTAAAAATATATAGTATTAAACAATACATTGTAAATTTGTAAATTTTTGGAAAACGTTTCATTATGTACATTTCCAAGCAAGAATCTAATTACTGCTTTTGACTTGTCACATTGCAATCGTAATGTCAACGAATATAGTTTATTTACAACTTAAATTTTAAGTTATTTCTATTCATGTGTTTTGGTCATTTACCACTTACAAGTTATTTATGGTAGTTTTTTATTTTAATTTCAGTATATGCTTTACTGTTACATGTATTATTAACATTTAAATAAAAGTTAAATATTCTCAGCAAGTGTCATGTCTTAAGATGTTATTAAAATGAATGGTAACACTTTACAATAAGGTTCATTAAACATTAATGTATTAACTAACATGAAATAACCATGAGCAATACAATTGTTATTGTATTTACTAATCTTCATTTACGTTAGTTATTGAAAATACAGTTGTTTATTGTTTGTTCATGTTAGTTAACAGAGCATTAACTAATGTTAGCAAGATTAATAATGTATTAGTAAATGTTGAGATTAACATTAACAAAGATTAATAAATGCTGTATAAGTGCAGTTCATTATTTGTTCATGTTAACTAATTAACCATATGGATTTACTTGATAATGAAAAGCTTATGGTAAAAATACCAGCATTGTGTGTATATGAATAACATGCCAAGACAATTATTTCCTTGTTATTTATTTAGGTATGAAAGTTTAATTCTGATAAAGAAAGGTGAAATTTGTACATCTGTATATAACATCTTTTTGTACATATAAATCTCTGGTTAAACATTAACATCCTTTACACACTTTCTTCAGAATCAGAATCAGAAAGAGCTTTTATTGCCAAGTATGCTTGCGCATACAAAGAATTTGTTTTAGTGTCATAAGCTTCCAGTTCACAGAGACAACATCGACACACAGACAATAAAAATAAGATGAGAATAAAAAAAAATACACAAATATAAATAAAATAATAATAATAATTGAAACACAAATGATTGTATATACAGCTGTGCAATAGATGATAGAATGGGATAGAATAAAAGGATATACAGGGATGTACAAGGATGGAGGTGGTAGCAAATAAATATAAGGTCATTGCACATTGTTATTGCATAATGGGGGGGGGGACATTTAACTGTTCATAAGTTGGATTGCCTGGGGGCAGAAACTGTTATAATAAATACAACAACAGCTGAGAGTATTAACATTCTGAACACTGTAAGCACATCTACAAAAGTAAGTATATTTCAGCCAAGGAGCTGCTTAAAAGGATAGTTCACCCAAAAAGGAAAATTTTGGTCTATGAATGTACCTGTATATACTTCCATAGTATTCCCCCCCCCCACCCAATACAATGGAAGTCAATGGGGACCACCAACTGTTTGGTTACCAGTCATTGTCTTCATCTTTTGTGTGAACTCAAAACACAAAAGACTGAGCCAGCATCTGCTGGACCGAGGAGGACTGAGGCAGCGTCTGCTGGACCAAGGAAGACTGAGGCTACGGCTGCTGGACCGAGGAGGAAGACTGAGGCAGCATCTGCTGGACTGAGGAGGACTGAGGCAGCATCTGCTGGACTGAGGAGGACTGAGGCTGCGGCTGCTGGACCGAGGAGGAAGACTGAGGCTGGGTTGGTGGTGAAGCATGGGTGGCGATGTGCTTAAGCAAATTTGGACCACATTTTAAAATGGTGAAATCTGAAAGGGCAAAAAAAAAAAAGTTTGTTGAAAATTGCTTAAATTTAACCTTCAGTTGTTTGCATTTTGCTCTGGACGGTGGACAGTCACAAGACAGAATTTTCATCAGCACCATCCATGTGCAAGCAACAAAGACCCATGGTCAATGTGCGGAATGCAAAAAATGAAGTTTACCTGTGCCTTAAAATTAAACATTCTACTACAAATTCACAAGCAATTAAATCAGAAGCATACACAGTGTATTGCTGGCTGGTTCGGCACCATATTAAACTTTAACTAAAGTGACATAAGCAAAAGACAGTTAAACTCACCATGATGTTGCACTGCCCACTGAAAGTGATTTTTGATGTGATAATACATCAGTTGTGGCATATTGGTGTAATTGCAGAATGGGCACTCACTAGTGCAGTTTTTTTTAAATACTGCTCACATTCCCCCTTGCTTAACACAGTTTTGTGCATTTTTGCAAGGGGAAATGGCTCTTAAAAGAGCCTTTGGGTTATAAAGTGAAGAACAACAAAAAAGAGGAGAGAGATGGAGGGGTGGGGATAACAATGACAAGGATCTGCAAAAAGAAGGAAATACAGAGAATCAGTATTAGCATAAAATGTTTTTTTTTTTTTTTTAACTCGTGCAGGGGTGTCCAAAGTCGGTCCTGGAGGGCCACTGTCCTGCAGAATTTAGCTCTAACTTGCCTCAACACACCTGCCTAGAAGTTTCTAGTATGCCTAATAAGATCTTGATTGGCTGGTTCAGGTGTGTTTAATTGGGGATGGAGCTGAACTCTGCAGGACAGTGGCCCTCCAGGAGCAGGATTGGGCACCTGCTCTAGTGCATATACTGTGTAGCAGCATAACAGTATGTAATATAAAAAACGAGCTCTACTTTCAAGGACTGTTAAACTTAATCATACTTTTTGTTGAATTATTATTATTAAATGTAGTTTACTGTTTATTTTAATACATGTATAATTAATAATAACAATAATATCTAAATATTTAACATTTAATCATTTTATTCACAGAAAAACAATATAAATGTGTATAGCTGTTGTTAATATGAACTTTTTATTACTTCTAGTTCAGTTTTGCCACTATTTATTTTTAAGGGGCTTATTTTGGGAACACTATATCCTAATCATAATCCCACCAAAATCACACACACTAACGTTTCTAATGCTGCCTTCAAGTGCTCTCGGAATTATCGTAAATACGAGTTTCCTTGGTAAACACTGCACATGAACGCCCTCCCATTTCGAAACTTTAATGCGATGAGCTCGTAATCACAACTTCAATAGTGAGAATTATTAAATTTCTGATAGAACGTGAAGGCGGCATTAGGCCTACGATGCTTTTGGGAAACGCAGACCTGGTTATTTTAAAAGCAGACCTCACACCTTGCGTGACATGATTGAGTGAGTAAAGTTATGTGATTTTATTTTGAAACTACTTCACATTTCCTTTTAACAACACAGTAAACGGCACTTAATTAGAATTAAAAATTGTAATTAAACAAATTAGACAAGAGACGTAGCTCACCTGTAGTCAGTCACCATGCAGCGAAGAACAGCTTAAATGAAAGCCCAATGACTTGACGCCACTAACCAATGAGAACAGTTGTAGGCGGGACGAGACGTGCAGCCCCGCCCCAGATACAGCCCCGCCTCGATCTACGTCATTACTTTGCCACTAACCAATGAGAAGCATTGTGGGCGGGGCGACACGTGCAGCCCCGCCCCAGGTGCAGCCCCGCCTCGATCTGCAGGCTGCAGCCGGGTGGCAAAGGCTATTCACAGTAACTCCGCCCACCAATGTGTGATTGAGTTAGTCAACACTAAAAAAGACTTAGTTCATGATCGGTGTCATTGGTGTAGATGGTAAGGTGCATGTATTTTGACGCGATCGATCCGAGTTCGAGGCTGCCTTTTGCCGAACTTTTTTTCTCCCCTTTCAAATCTCATATCGCATCAGAAAGGCATTTATTTTCAATAAAAAATTTACACTTGGTGTAAATAGAAAAGGATTCTATTTACACTATGTTAAAATAGCAGGATTTTCTGCCATTTATACTACTTATTGCAAATAGTGGCAATTATCTGCACTTCAGTATTGTAGTACATTATAAAACAGTATGCAATAATAACTTATTGAGTGTAAATTTTCATTTTAATTCACATTATTAAATGGATGCCACCTTATTGGGACAAAAAGCCCCCCCTACACCTACCCTAACCCTACCCAATACTTTATTTCCAACTTTTTGGTTATTTCCTTAATATTTATTGAAAATAAATGCTTTTCTGATGTGATTTGAAATTTGAAAAGGGAGAGAAAAAAAAAAGTTAGCCAAAAGGCGGATTCGAACCCTGGTCGATCGCGTCAAAATGAGACCAACAGACATTTTACCACCTGGGGCCTGTACTATGAAGCCGGTTTAGCTGGTTAGCCAGGTAAGTTTCAGTTTAGTTTGCATCAATCCTGGGTTTTAGGTACCAAGAAAGTGGCTTGGCTTTTAGCTGCGTTCATTTCTATAGTAACTTACACTGCACAGCTAACCTGCTCCGGGGCAGGTTATGTTCTGAGTTAGAGATCTCAAACTGAAATTGGACCAATCAGATGTGAGCAAAGTGACACGTCTGACACAAAAAAGTCACTCCCCCAGTCTCTCTTCCTACAAATGAAAGGTCACTATGAAGTACCTTTAAAAAAAAAATTCCAACAAAATTGTCTGGCTTTAATGATAATTAGAATTTGCATATGATTTATATAATTATAATATGATTTATATTATTATTACTCCATTACACACAAGCACTTTTAGTTTAACAATTAATATAAAGCATTTGTTTTAAATTAATATTAATATATACAGATCATATGTAATATAAATAAGTGGTAGAATCAATAGATAACACTTTAAAAATGGCTACATGTGACCTTACATGTTTGAGTCTCTATCACTATATATTATCAACTATATAAACAAACTTCACAAGTTTCACTTGTGACTGCACTGATAGAGCAAGATCATTTCCTTTATTTGTCCTCTTTCATGGACAAGTACTTCAGTGGAAATGTGTTTAAATTCCTCATATTCTTTAATCTCTTAACCTTTAACAAAATAGTTTTGAATCTCGCTGGCTCTCTCGCGAGAAGTGAGTCACACTTGCTCTGTGTTGTGATTGGCTGTTCGCCGCTGATGTCACACATTCATGTGCACGCGCTCCATTAACTCAGGATCAAGCCTGAGTTGACAGAGAAAGTTGATGATCAGCTTCATGGTACCAACAAAGCCAGATTGGAGTGGTTTGGTTTTGTCAACTCAAAACTTATCCTATAACTCTGAATTTGTTAATCTACCATCATGGTACAGGCCCCAGTTCCACTGGGGCTGACAACAGGTAACTGTCCTTTGTAATATTGACCAGCCAAATCACACTTGGTGGGTGGAGTTGGTGTAAATAGCTTCTGCCAACAAGGCGGGCTATTTGCACTTAGTGTAAAAAGACACTCCAAAAATAATGCAGAGTGTCTATTTACACTAAGTGCAAATAGCCCATCTTGTTGGCAAAGGCTATTTACACTAACTCCGCCCACTAATGTGTGATTGAGTTAGTCAACACAGACAAAAGACAATTGTTCAGTATCAGTTTCAGTGGTGTAGATGGTAAAGTGCATGCATTTTGACGAGGTCGACCTGAGTTCAATCCCACCTTTTGCCGAACTTTTTTTTCTCCCTTTTCAAATCTCATATCGCATCAGAAAGGCATTTATTTTCAATAAAAATGAAGGAAATAATCAAAAAGTTGAAAATAAAGTATCGGGTAGGGTTAGGGTAGGTGTAGGGAGGACTTTATTGTCCCAATAAGGTGGCATCCATTTAATAATTTGAATTAAAACTATAATTTACACTCAATACGTTATTATTGCGTATTGTTTTATAATGTACTGCAATACTGAGGTGAGATAATTGCTATTTATTTGCAATAAGTAGTATAAATAGCAGAAAATCTTGCTATTTTAACAGTGTAAATAGAATCCATTGCTATTTGCACTTAGTGTAAATAGCATCTATCGCTATTTACACTTAGTCAAGTCAAGTCAAGTCACCTTTATTTATATAGCGCTTTTACAACCTGGTCTCATAAAAATATGTACCTCTGTGCACTTTCTGTGCGACACCGTTTTACGTACCTTACTGCACGTTTCGCCGCAGTTTCAAAGAGAATTGTCCACTGAGTGGCGCTAAAACACAGGTTAAATACGTGAACCCTGGCACGTTTTTATTATGTTGATATAGGTACGTATTGCTGTGTTTTTATTATGTTGCTTCAGGTACGTACTGCGGCGGTTCAGAATTCAAATATCCGGGGTCTGTCCCTAAAAGTTAATGCTCTATCATGTTGGAAATATGCCCTACACCAAACCCAACCCTAAACCTACCCGATAGTGTTAACAAATGCATAACTGGTATAAAAACGTATTTGTTGATGCAACCGTGCCATTTCAACTTCCTTATATGCAGATTTGAACTGTTTTGTTGAACCGTAGTTACAGGGGATTCGAACCGGAGCTCCTCGCCTCTTAAGTATGTTTCCGTACTCCGTGAGCTACCGAACAAACCTACCATCTATGAAAACCCATAGATATGACGCTGGATATGTGCGATGCTAACATTCAAAAGCATCAGTTTTCAAATCTCCCAGCATATTAATATTGTTTTGAAGTCGTAACATGATATTCTTAAAATAATTGTGCGAAAAATACGCTTTATTAATCAAAACTCTGTAAATTTGTGTGAAAAGGAGTAAAAGGTGTCAGAGCTTTACTGCCTCTAGTGTTTGTTTCTTTTGGAAACTGAAACTGCAGTAATATGTAGTTATTGGTACGTATTTCGTGTCTCGCTAAAAAGTGCACCCAGGTACATAAATGCCATGAGACTAGGTTGCGCTTTTAACAATACAAATTGTGACAAAGCAACTGCACAATATCAAAATGGGAAAATAGTGTCAATAATGTAAAATGACAAGATTAAACACTCAATTTTCAGTTAAAGGCATTTCATTATTGAATTCAGTGATGGCATCGTCCAGCTCAGTTCAGTTCAAAAAGTTTCTGTTCAATCGACGATATTGCTGGAAATGAAGTGTCCCCAACTAAGCAAGCCAGAGGCGACAGCGGCAAGGAACCAAAACTCCATTGGTGACAGAACGGAGAAAAAAACCTTGGGAGAAACCAGGCTCAGTCGGGGGGCCATTTCTCCTCTGGCCAGACAACACAGCAGTTCAGTTCCAACTGCAGCAAAGTCAGATTGGAGGGCTCAACTGGTTCCCGAGGTCTTGTCCTGATGGCTGTCTAGGTGACGGGGTCCTCACTGGGGGTCTGTCTCTGGGGCTCATCTAGGTGTCCTGGTCTCCGCTGACGTTCAGGGCTGTAGAGGTCATCTCTAGGTGCTGATCCACCATCTGATCTGGTGAATGCAGTGACCTCGGAATAAGAAAGAAACAGACTAATATTAGCGTAGATGTCAATCTTTTTACGATGTAACAAGTACATCATGTGTTATGGGAAGTGTTCCTGGTTCCGGTTGATCTAATTAATGCAGCCTAACAATCCTTTAACGGATTTGAATAATAGAAGTGTATTAGTGTGTTATGTGTACGCCAGGTTAAAGAGATGGGCCTTTAGTCTAGATTTAAACTGACAGAGTGTGTCTGCCTCCCGAACAGTGTTTGGTAGATTGTTCCAGACTTTGGGCGCTAAATAGGAAAAAGATCTGCCGCCCGCAGTTGATTTTGATATTCTAGGTATTATCAAATGGCCAGAGTTTTGAGAACGCAGCGGACGTGAAGGACTATAATGCGATAAGAGCTCACTCAAGTACTGAGGAGCTAAACCATTCAGGGCTTTATAAGTAATTAACAAGATTTTAAAATCTATACGATGTTTAGTAGGGAGCCAGTGCAGTGTTGACAGAACCGGGCTAATGTGCTCATACTTCCTGGTTCTAGTAAGAACTCTAGCTGCTGCATTTTGAACCATCTGTAATTTGTTTATTAAGCGTGCAGAACAACCACCCAATAAAGCATTACAATAATCTAACCTTGAGATCATAAACGCATGAATTAATATTTCTGCATTTGACATTGAGAGCATAGGTCTCAGTTTAGATATATTTTTAAGATGAAAAAATGCAGTTTTACAAATGCTAGAAACGTGGCTGTCAAAGGAGAGATTACTATTAAATAGCACACCTAGGTTCCTGACTGATGACGAAGAATTTACAGAGCAGCCATCAAGTGTTAGACAGTGTTCTAGGTTATTACTTGTGGGGGTTTTAGGTCCGATAATTAACACCTCTGTTTTTTCAGAATTTAGCAGTAAGAAATTACTCGTCATCCAGTTTTTTATATCGACTATGCATTCCATAAGTTTCTCAGTTTGGTGTGTTTCACCAGGCCGTGAAGAAATATAGAGCTGAGTATCATCAGCATAACAGTGAAAGCTAACTCCGTGTTTCCTAATGATATTTCCCAAGGGTAACATATAAAGCGTGAAAAGTAACGGCCCTAGTACTGAGCCTTGAGGAACTCCATACTGCATTTGTGATCGATATGATACCTCTTCATTCACTGCTACGAATTGATGGCGGTCAGATAAGTACGATTTGAACCATGCTAATGCACTTCCACTAATGCCAACAAAGTTTTCTAGTCTATTCAAAAGAATGTTGTGATCGATAGTGTCGAACGCAGCGCTAAGATCCAGTAGAACTAATAGAGAGATACAACCACGATCAGATGATAAGAGCAGGTCATTTGTAACTCTAATGAGAGCAGTCTCAGTACTATGATACGGTCTAAATCCTGACTGGAAATCCTCACAGATATCATTTTTCTCTAAGAAGGTAACTTAGTGCAAATAGCCGCTGCCAAAATAATGTGTTGTGCAGTATATGCTAATTTTATATCCAAGTATGCTCTCTCTCTCTCTCTCTCTCTCTCTCACACACACACACACACACACACACACACACACACACAGAAGCTTCCAGTGCACAGACCAAAACAAAACAGATAATAATAATAATAATAATAAAGTGAATGAATAATGTGAATAAGAGATATGCTATGCTAAATTTAAGTATAGGTGAAGACGAGCATCAGATGAATTATGTTAAGCAAACATTCTAGAATGTTTTTTTTTATTTTTTATTCCTGATTCAAGCATAGACAAGGAAACAAGCATAGTACCAGAAGCTTTCACTATTTGTTTGTGATGCCCTGCCCCTCCTCTGCTTTTAAAGCTGTGGCAAGTGTTACCCATCTGAGGCGTGGACTTCTGTTTGAGGTATTTGCATGGTACAATATGCTGATTGGATTGGGGCTCGTTAAACTCCCTCCCTTTAAGGTTGTGACCTGAGTGTTTTGTTTTCACCTGTAAGGCCCCCAAAATGTGTATAAAACTACAATGTAAAGATCCATAGTTAGACTTTTGATGACTGCAGCGCCACACAGGAAGTTCTCAATAAAGAACTCTGCTGAAGATATCCAAGAGTCTCTTGGTCTTCGCTTCTGAGTTTCCAACAGTATGTTTTTATTGGAGTGTATATATTTTATTGCACAATAAAAATATGTGCAATAAAATGGCCAATAAAATTAATTGTTCATAAGGTAGATGGCCTGACAAAAGAAACTGTTATTTATTTATTTATTTTATTTTTTGTCTGGCTGCTCTGGTGCTAAGTGCTCTGCTGTGCTGACCAGAAGGCTACAGTTCAAAGAGAAAGTAAGCTGGATATAAGGGGTGGAGAGTAGGGCTGCATCAAATGATTATTTTTTATACTCAATTAATCTATTATTAGAATGGTTACTTAACTAATCGTTGATTATTTCACTAATTATTCTGAAGGCTTTGATTGATTATTCTGCTATTGCAGTTCATATTAGGTTATGCATATTATAACATGTAACCGTATAAGCTATCAGATACTTTCTTAACTACTGTTTCCATTCGAGTTGCCCCATTAAAGTGCCGGTACTCTCTTATATATATTTTTGAGATCCATCTTTTCACATTGAGGATAACTGATGGACTCAACAGTTGTGGATCATCCAGGTAATGGCAAAAAGGTAAAGTTCAAGTTTTTCCACACCACTGTAAATGTTCAGTGGGATGTTCAAAAAACAAATGAAAGATTACAACTGTTTGTGTGTTGTTAATTTAAGAGCTTAGCTTAAGTGTTTGTCTATACTTGTGACTTGTGCCACTGTAATATGAAAAGAATATTTGAAATCGTCAGTCTTGAGTTGTTGAAGTCTTCTAAAGGATCTTTAGGCCCTGTTTATATGCGTATTAAGATGCGTTTTAGTCAATCTGATGAAAAGTAGATTAAGCTAAATACAGGTGTGAATGGGGTGTAACATGTTTTGAGCTTGTCCACTTTTGACCACTTCCAGAGGCAACCCTCTACGGACACAATGAAGCTTGAGTCGCCACTGGATAGTAACATTTTTATTTTACTCACTGTTTTACATGAAATGCATGAACAATGCAACAGTGTAAAAAAACAAAAACAGAACATACTTTACATACTGCATATGTATTTAATCTACCATTTCTTAGCAAATGAATTTCTCTTGCCAGTTGACTTCAACCACCTCTCCACTGCTGATAATGGTCATACCGAAGCTCTAGGCCTTCTGTTGAAATGAGGATCGGGTCTGAAAGGCATGAGGATGTGACACTTCTGCGGACATCTGATTTTATTCTCTTTTGGGCACTGAAGGCTCTTTTGCAGTTGGCAGAACAAGATAAATCTGAACAAGATGAAGAAGGTTTTACATCTATCTCTGCAGGGTTGCTTCAGCAGCAGTGTCTGGTCCAGGTCCAGGTAAGACTTGACATGAAGATCATTAAACGCTCACCTTTCAAGTGTCTCCATTCCCTAGGGATTGCTTCAACTTGACATACAGATTAGGGGTGGAACAGTTCAATTTACTCACGGTTCAGTTTGTATCACGGTTTTAGAGTCATGGTTTCGGTACGGTTCGGTATGTGCTATGTTTAGGGAAAACTATACTGTCAAATAAAAATAAAGAAAATAAGCATAATCTATGGGGGGGGGGTATAGGTTGGTCTAACATTAGTTTTTAGGTACATAAATTGAATCAAGTAACCAGATGTAAAATAGCATTGCATATTTTATTGTATAAATCAAAGACTAATCTTTATTAAAGTTACAAAAGCTATTCAATCAAGAGCAGTGAGTGATTTCCTTGTTGTTGCTGTATGATTAATATTAAAGGGGTCATATGACGTTGTTAAAAATAACATTATTTTGTGTATTTGGTGTAATGCAATGTGTTTATGTGGTTTAAAGTAAAAAAAAACACATTATTTTCCACATACTGTACATTATTGTTGCTCCTCTATGCCCCGCCTTTCTGAAACGTGTCGATTTTCACAAAGCTCATCGTTCTGAGAAGCGAGGTGTGCTCTGATTGGACAGCTATTCAGTGCGTTGTGTTTGGCCGAATACCTCAAGCGTGTGACGGAAATGTTATGCCCCTCACCGTATATTGTGATGGCATTTCCCGGCGCGACAAGACCAAAACAATGAAACATTACAAACGAGGCATTTGTTGCATCCAGTGGGGACATAATTACTGGTTATAATGACTTATACTGTCTTTTTACGTTAACATTACCATGTCTGCATTTGTGATCGGAGAAACGACAAACAACAAGCACTACTCTACACTGCTCAAAACTCGCGTTTGAATAGTCAGTGGCAAATTCTTTAAATATGAAAACATACTTACAGGCTGTGAGTCATAAGCGCCAGACTGTCCTTGCAAAGTTGGAATTGCCCCACTTTATAGAAACAGCCTTTGTGCACAGCTGGCATTGTAGGCTACTCTCCTGCCAGGTTCAGGAAATAGACCTCTGTAAATTGCGCCGCACACACTCTAATATTTGGGTTGAACTGTTCTGGAACAGTGTTGTAAATACAACTTAACCACTGATTTCTAGTTGTGTCCTCTTTTGGAAGCCCAAACAAAGTAGTTTCGCTTTCACAACGAAACACAGCGTCTCCAGGACATGGCGCCGGCGGCAGCAACAATAATACTACAGCGAGAATAATAGTTCCACCCTCTTTCATTGCGTATAAATTTGGGCGGCATTACACAAATATTTCCACATCGTGACGTAGACATGTGGGGGCATGTTTGAATGAGCCGTTTTAGGAGGGCGTGGACGAGTCTTAACTTTTATAAAGAATATCTCTTTGGGTTTTAGACTTTAGTCTTTGCAACTTTAGGGATCTTATCTATGCACAAACAGCTTGTAACACTCCAAAGTAGGGCTGCACGATTATGACAAAAATCATAATTGTCGATTATTCCCTTGAGATTGTAATTGCGATTATTAATAACGATTATTTTGAACAGATTTATGCCATTGTTTGAAGCTGCATGCCATATTTTTATATAAAATATATATATATAAAAAGCCTGAAAACTCTTCCTGAACTTTTATTGCTTTTCTATAGCATTGAGCCTCAAATGTCAATTATACATTGGTTTGGTTTCTTCTTTAAACAAAAAAAGGTAAAATTATGCATGGTTTTATGCATCTATTAAAACTAAAAGAAAAAAAATGGTTTACTAAAGCTATATATTTCATTTACAATTAAACAGAACATTTTTCAGTACAATCTATATGATCAGGGCTCCAGACTAACATTGGAGAGCAGTGGCACCAGCACCTGATTTGGTAGCACTGAACATGTAATATTACAAGTTTTGTCTCTTAGAAATGCACATTAGAACAGGAGCTTGAGTTCAGAGTAGCAGGAGCTTGAGTTGGGATGCAGATGTACATTTGACAGCATTGTGAAAACTGTAACAGCCTCATCTTTTATATATAACCAAAAGTACAGCACCTCATTACCATGGTAAAAAAGTAGCCTAACTATATGGTTTCTATGATGTTTGCATTGAAAAACAGTAGCCTAAAGACATTCAATTACAAATCCACATCAACTGATAGAATAATTAACAAAATAATGTAATTATATTCCATTACTCCTTTAACATATTTAGTATATTAATAATATAATAATACTCAATATGAATATCCTACTTTTCTGCCACCTTATCATTGTTAACCTTAGTGTTACTACAGTAAAACTATGGTAAATGTGGGTGATTTGTGGATTGAAACGTCTTCTAACTGGATCGTTGTTGCACTGTTTCTGCATCAGTGTTGATGAGAATAACTGCTCCGATTTATTTGGCTTTAGTTTAAATGAAAGAGACGTGATTTGTACTGGAGAACTCTGCGCTGAACTCGAGTGCTTCTTACTGGATTTCACAGCGTTGTTTAGCGCGTGATCGCGGGTCACTGTAATAAACGCATACGCTCTAAGCTCGCGCTGCGCTGTTGTCTTTTGAGGCGAGCGGATATAAGATCTGTGTGGCGCGCAGTTCAAACGAGTTCCGCTATTTTGTTCCGCTTTTGACACGTTTGACGTTTAATATATCTATCATGCACAACAGAGTGACAAGGACTATCAGTTAGACAATGTCTTTTATCCAGTGTGTTTGAGTTTGTTAAACCCCGCGCTGCAAACACCTCTTAAGCACACAGAATAATGCAAGTGGGCATTTTTAATTATTTATTTTAGTAATCGCGGCTTTGAACGATTATGTAATCGTGGCATCAATAATCGTAATCGCGATTAGAAATTTGATTAATTGTGCAGCCCTACTCCAAAGAGAAAGGAAAACTTGAAATCGCATCATATGACCCCTTTAATAACCTAAACAAGGACTTTTGAGTCCTGTTCATTTGCATTAAATGGAGAAAAATGTTTTTATCTGAAATCATATTTTCTGTTCCGCTAAAAAGGACATCTACATCAGTGGCGCTGAACCTCGTTTCTGGATCCCACCCCACCAAACCAACACGGCACATCTTGCATGTCTCTTTTAATCAAACACAACTGATTCAGCCCATTAAGCAACCTGAAAAGGGTGTGGACTCTGGGAATGTGGTTGGGAACCACTGATATACATTATGGATGACCTGGGGGGCTTAGTAAATAAAGATGGAATTTTTATTTTTTGTGTGAACTGTACTTTTTAAAAATATTTTCAATTAAGTTTTTTCTTCTCACCAAGGCTACATCTATTTGATACTGTAAAAATGCTGGAAAAACAGTAATATTCTGAAATATTACAACTTGAAATAACACTTCTATTTAAATATATCAGGGATAGGCAACATCAGTCCTGGAGTAGCTCCAACCCTGAAACAAAACCTCACCTGCCTGTAGCCTTAGTGATCATGTAGACCTTGATTAGCTTGTTCAGATGTATTTGATTAGGTTGGAGCTGAACTTTGCAGGACATCGGCTCTCCAGGACCAATGTTGCCTATCCCTGGAATATATTAAATATAATTTATTCCTGTGATTCAAAGTTGAATTTTCAGCATCACTAATCCATTTGAGTGGCAGTATATGATTGTTTCTGCATTAATATGAATTATATGTTGAAAATTAACAGTCAATAAGTTTGCATATGTTTGTTCCAGGGAGTTCAATTTGAGTGGTTCCGTGTCATATTCCAACATAAGTGATGCTGCACTCGATGAAATGGTTGCTGACTTCATGGCTGGGGAATGACCAGCTTGGATCTGAGGCTGTGAGGGCACAGTTACTGGCAGATGGTGTTTGTGTCCAGAGAAACAGTGCAGAGGAGTTTAGTTCAAATTAACCCTAGGGCAGCTGCACTAAGGGCAATATCCCAAAGACCACAGAGAAGACTCTACAGTGTCGCTGGACCGAACACCCTGTGGCACCTTGATGGCAACCATAAATTGATGAGATAAAAAATATACACAGGTTACGCAGCAATAGTTTTTTTTTCTATTATTATTATTTTTTTTTTATAATACACGTTACGTAGCTTATAATTATTATAGATTTTTAGACGTACAGTTCAAATGTTTAAAACAATATGAATTTTAATTGTTTTTAATGATGTCTCTATGCCCTCCAAGGCTGCATTTATTTGATCAAAAATACTGTAAAAACATTAATATTGTGAAATAGTATTACAATTTGTTGAATTTTCAGCTTCATTACTCCAGTCTTTAGTGTCACGTGATCCATCAAAAATCATTCTAATATGCTGACTTGCATACTCAAGAAACTTTTTTTTTGTTTATTATCCATATTGAAAACAGTTGTGGTACTTAATATTTATGCTGATACCAATAATAATCGAGCAGCAAATCAGCATATTAGAATTATTTCTGACAGATCATGTGATGCTGAAGACTGGAGTAATGAAGCTGAAAATTCAACTTTGCATCACAGCAATAAATAACACCTTAAAATATTACAGTAGAAAGTTTTTTTAATTATTATAGTAAAATTCTACAATATTAATATATTTTGCTATATATAAGCATGAGACATTAAAACAAGTACTGTACAATTGTTTTGTTTGTCTGATGTCTCTCTCTCATTTTTTTGTTTGTTTATATGTTATGGTTTAGATGGAGAATTGTCATTCATGAGGGTATCAATAGCTGCAGCCATCTTATAGTCTTCCTCCATGCCTTCAACAACAACCGCAGCAGTATTGTAATGCATTGCTTCTTAAACGCCGTGGCCAGATCTGGAGTGCCTTCTAGGGTTAGGATGGATCATGGAGGAGAAAACAATGCTTTCTGTGTTATGAACATTTTCAGGGGATCGGGAAGAGGCAGTGCCATCAGAGGCAGGAGCACTCATAACCAATGAATTGAGAGGCTCTGGGGTGACATATGGCAGCAGGGACGGACTGGGAGCAAAGAACGGCCCTGGATTTTCTCCCAAATAGGCCCACCACAACTACAGTACAAACAGTCGCTATATCTCACAATATTACAGCAATCCTCAAAGTCAAAAGTCAAGTCTTGTCGCATTTATTGCAAATAACATCACAAAACCCATGGTGACCCTGCTGACAAAAACAATAGAAACCATCACATTCTAATGATTTCCATTACAAATTCCATTACAAACATTACAAACCATCAAATTTTAACCATTAAAACCATTAAATAATGGTTTCCTGTAGTGTGTTTTGGGACATATTACATTAGGAATTAGTTTTTTTTTGTACCATAGAGACCAACAGGCACCATTACAGTTTCCATTCAAACCAATACAATTTTCATTATAACCAGTAAAACCATTTCAAATTATGTGATGGTTTCTATTTTTTTCAGCATGGGATTGAAATAAATATATATTATTGTATGAACTAAAATACTTGAAATCTACATAAAAAGAGCAGAACGCAAAATGTATAATATGACAATGATAAACATAAACCTAGAATCTAGAAACCTGAAACAACAGAATTCTTCACTTTGAGTAAACGTTTCTTTGTGTGTGTGTCATGTTAATCAGACTAATCACCTTATAGGCGACTTCATTTATTCTATTTTCTAACTCAATATCTCTCAAATGTAACTCGTTGTAGAATCGCTGCTGTCTCTTTATGAATGAATGGAATATTCATGTCAGACAATGCGGAGTAATAAATAGCAGTGATCATTCGGATTAGGGGTGTCCTGCTACATGCTCTATAGTGAGAGAGGCGGACAAAGGTAACCTAACTGTTCACTTTTATTTATTTTAGCTTCTCCCAACCGCCTTTATCTAGGGTGACCATATTTTAGTTTTCCAAAAAGAGACAGTAGGGGGCGGGGTTTGTGGGCAGAGATAGGGTTTGTTTGCTTATTTTGTTTTTATAATAAATAAAAAGATAGAATAGAAAAGAATAGGGAAGTGATAGAGGGTCATTTTTAAATAAAAATAAAACAAGTCAATAGAAAAGAAAAAGAAGAGATAATGCTAGTGTTAGAAGGTCATCATTATTTATAATAAATAAAAAGAAAATAAGTAGGAAGAATAGAGAAAGAAAAGAGAATGCTAGTGGCTAGAAGCTCTTTTTTTTTATAATAAAAGTCACTAACAAGTAGCTAGTTAGAACTAGAATAGAGACTGCAAATGTTAGAGGGCCAAGTTTTTTTCATTTAAAAAGAAACAAGCTGATATTATATTTAGAATAGAGAGTGCTAGAGTTAGAGGGTCAAATGAAGATGAAAGAGATGTGTTTTCAGCCATTTCTTGACAATTTAGGACTCAGCTGCTTGGATTGAGTTGGGCAGGTCACAGGCTCATTCAAAGTGTTTAAATACACTGCATACTGAGTGATGCCCAAAATTTATACTAGAAGTTTAAAGGAGTGGACACGAAATCGCGGGAGCAAAACATCAAATAGCCAGATTATTACAGTGAGGATTAAGAAAACATCTGAATCCTGGTTGTGCCCAATTCCGACCCCTGCCAGATTATTACCCCCTAGTATTGGTAGGTTAAGGGTTAGGTGTGTTGTGTGTGTGTGTGTGTGGTGTGTGTGGGGGGGGGGGGGGGGGGGGGGGGTTTAGGATTAGGCAATCAGATAGCGATTTCAACAAGAGGGGTAATAATTTGGCAGGGGGTCAAAAATGGGCAAAACACCGGCGCCACCAGCCAGACCACGCCAAACAATCACGACAAACGAATACGAAATACCTGACATAAACGAGACAATGCATGTAGTATGTATGGTCGGGATGAATCTGGAACAGGGTGATGTATTGTGTGAAACTGTCCATGGGCTGTCAAAACGGCATGTGCACCCGCTCCTCTGGCAACCAAGCAGAGGGGAGGGGAAATCAGGGTAGTGTGTGTGTGTGTGTGTGTGTGTGTGTGTGTGTGTGTGTGTGTGTGTGTGTGGTGCGGTGCGTGCTGTACCCAGGGGGGATATCTACTTCATCACAGTGACACTGTACACATTATTGAAATAAATAAATAAAATCAAAAGATTAAATCTTCACCTTTGTGTGATGGTTTAATGTCTTCAAATCAACAGACATAGTAGATGGCATCCAGACGAATTCAGTGGAAGGAATACTAGAGTTCAAGGTTCAAGGTTCAAGGTTCTTGTTTATTTGTCACATACACAATCATACAGGGTATAATCAGTAGTGAAATGTAGGTCAGGACGGGTCCGCTCAATGGACAGTGCAAAAAAATAAAATAAAAGATGAAACATAACACAGGAGAGTATATATATATTTAGGTAGGAATAAGATAAAAAATAAGTAAAAAATAAAATAAAATAAGGAGTAAAATGTGCAATGAACTAAAATGTGCAATACAGTCTACTGTGGATTTAATAAATATTAATATAAACAGGGATGTGCAAGAGGAATGTGCAAACAGGTTGTACCGGGTTTGTACACATAGCAGCAATGCGGATGATGGAGAATGATGGGTGTTTTTTACAGTTTATTAAATTGAGTCCTGTAGATGTTATGAGACTGAGTTTAGGAGCCTGATGGCCTGAGGGTAGAAGCTCCTCCTCAGTCTCTCAGTTTTTGCCATCATGCTCCTGAAGCGCTTGCCAGATGGCAGCAGAGTGAAAAGACGGTTACCGGGGTGATTTGAGTCCTTGATTATTTTTGCAGCTCTGCTTTTGCAGCGTTTGAGGTAGATGTCCTGCAGAGAGGGGAGGGCAGACCCTGAGATGCGCTCAGCTAAGCGCACGACTCTCTGCAGAGCTTTGCATTCCTGATTTGTGGCGTTACTGTACCACACTGAGATGCACTGAGTCAATACACTTTCTATGGCCCCTGAATAGAAAGTTTTCAGGATTGCTGGTGAGACCCTGAAATTCCTCAGCTGTCGCAGATGGTACAGTCTTTGCCTGGCTTTCTTGACCTGTGTTTGAATGTGTGCAGTCCAAGTCAGGTCCTCTGAGATTTTTAAACCAAGGTACTTGAAGCTGCTCACCCTCTCCACAGGGGTCCCGCTGATCATAAGAGGAGTGTAGGGCCGCTGCTGTCTCTTCCTGAAGTCTACAATCAGCTCTTTAGTTTTGCTCACATTCAGAGAGAGACAGTTGTCCTGGCACCATGATGTAAGTCTCTCTACCTCACCCAAGTATGCGGTCTCATCATTGTTGGAAATGAGGCCCAGAACCACAGTATCATCAGCAAATTTAACAATAGTAGTGGAGCTGTGAGAGGACACACAGTCGTGTGTGTAGAGAGAGTAGAGCAGGGGACTCAGAACGCAGCCCTACGGGGCTCCTATGTTCAGGGTGATGGAGTTGGAGGTGAACTGGCCCATTTTCACCACTTGTGGTCTGCCGGTGAGGAAGTCTTGAATCCAGTCACAGAGTGTAGTGTTTAGGCCGAGGTCTGAGAGTTTGACAGCTAGCTTGGTGGGGACTATAGTATTGAAAGCTGAGCTATAGTCAATGAATAGCAGTCTGACATAGTTGCCATTTATGCTGTCAATATGTGTGAGGGAGGAGTGCAGTACCTGAGAGATGGCATCATCAGTAGACCTATTTGGGCGATAGGCAAACTGAAGATGGTCCAAGGTAGCAGGGATGGAGGAGCATATGTGTTTCTTTAAAAGTCTCTCAAAAACCTTCATGACTGTTGATGTGAGGGCAACTGCACGATAGTCAGTCAGGCAAGAGGGTTTACTGTTCTTAGGCACAGGGATGATGACAGATTTCTTAAATGAGGTGGGAATCACAGAGGTCGCAAGGGACTCATTAAAGATGGAAGTAAACAAACCAGCAAGCTGATCGGCGCATGACCTTAGAACGCGGCCAGTAATCCCATCAGGTCCGGCGGCTTTCCTGATGTTTACTCTCCTTAATTCTCTCCGAACCTCATCCTCCGACACGGTGATAACATGATCAACATCGCTGCTCTGTCTGCCGCTTCCTGACGCGGTGATCGGCAGAGTCGCGCCGCCGTTGCATTCGAAGCGGCCGTAGAAGGTGTTTAGCTCTTCGGCCAGCAATGGATCTGCTCTCACCTCGGCGGAGGGGTTATTTCCAGAGGAACAGATGGTCTTCAGTCCCTGCCACATGCGTCGAGAGTCATTGAGCTGAAAATGTGACTCAATTCTCTCTCTGTATCGGAGTTTAGCAGCTCTAACTGCCCGTCGGAGAGCATAACATGATGCTTTGTAATCTCTCATGTTTCCTGACAAAAGACCGGCGTTGTATGCGGCAGTGCGTTGGTTAACCGCAGCACGGATTGTTCTGTCCACCCACGGTTTCTGATTAGAGAATGTCCTTATTGTTACCGTTTCAGTGGCTTGGTTGGTTAGCATGTAAACAAAGCTTAATGCTACATCCGTGAACTCGCTGACGTCAGCTGAACTCGCCCGGAACATGTCCCAGTCGACGTCATCAAGAGACGCCTGTAGCATAGCTTCAGAGTGGGAGGACCAGCGCGTCACTTCCCTCTTCCCCGGGGATTCCTGAACGATCCTTTTTTTATATTCCGGTGTGAGGAAAATGGCCGCGTGGTCCGATTTACCAAAAGCCGGCAGGGAACGAGCTTTATAGGCATTCTTAAACTGAGTGTAGCAATGATCCAGTGTATTCGGTCCTCTAGTTGGACAGGATACATGCTGATGGAAGGTCGGCATGACCTTCCTGAGGTTGGCTTTGTTAAAGTCCCCTGCGATGATAGAGGCAGCGTCAGGGTGTTTGTTGATGTAGCAGCTTAGCTCCTCGTGGAGTTCGGACAAAGCCAAGCTCGTGTCTGCCTGAGTTGGAATGTAAACGGCAGTAGCGATGACCACGGAGAACTCGCGGGGTAAATAGAATGGGCGGAAGATAATGGAGAGATGTTCCAGATGAGGCGAGCAGGAACGCGACAGAATGGAGATATTCCTGGGGTCGCACCATTTCTTGTTAATCATGAAACACACTCCACCACCCTTGATTTTTCCGGCCTCGGCTGTTCTGTCCATCCGTAAAACAGAAAAGTTATCAGACGGTGTTACAGCGGTGTCCGGGACCGAGGGAGTGAGCCATGTTTCAGACAAACAAAGGATGTTACAGTCCCTAATGTCCCGTTGGAAACTTGTCCTGGCTCTAAGATCGTCCATCTTATTTTCCAAGGATTGGACATTTGCGAGCAGAATACTCGGAAGAGGAGGGCTGTGAGCCCTTTTCCTCAGTCTGTCACGAATTCCCGCGAGTCACCCGCTGTGTTTCTTTCGCCTCCTGGGATTATTCAGACGGCCTTTGTTAACCTCGGCGTTCCGAAGAATCTCCACTGGCCACGCTGGATCCGTGGATAAAGTGTCCTGAAGCAGGTTAGTGTAGCGGTGTCCAATGTCCAAAAGTGTTCTTTTGTCGTAAATAAATAGTGCAGACGTTATGCGTGTAAAAAGAGAAAGTAAAAATACGTAAAAAAGTATATAAAAGCACAGATTGAGCGGAGCCATCCTTTAACGTCGACTGAACAAAGCAGCGCCGGAAGCGGAAGCCCTTCCGGCCATGTGTGAAAATGGTATTTCTTGTAATCGTAATACATTTTGAATGCCAAATGCTACAAATCAGTTTTTGGTATTGCTTAAATTCAAGCTTAATTAAAGCTGTTCTGAGAAGTCTGCCATTTGCATTTGACACAAAAAGAAAAGCTCACTTGTTTGAAAATTACAATTTAGAGATACAATATTTATCCAGTTGACATTAAAATCATTTTATAAGGTTGGTATTCTGATCATTTTACACTTTGAATTAGCTGTTTAGATTTAGATGCAAATAATGGGACTGTCTATTTTTTTTTGTTATCAACATTTTTTTTATTTTTTCACACATAACACAACATAGCATCCAAAATATAACAAAACAAAACAACAGACACATACTCAACAACTCAAGGTCCAATCAAAAGGGAGGGAGAGAGGGAAGGACAATAAAAACAGAAAAGTCACTCCTTTATACAATGAATTATATATTAATACAATATATATTATTGTATATCAAACAAAAAACATTGCCAAGCATCAATGGTCGAAGGCCTGTCCCCACCGACTCGCGCCGTTGTACATTCACACGTCACTATTTGCAGGAGGCTACGGATCCAATATGTTTTTCCACACATGTGTGGTGTAAACCAGTTCTGTATTATTGTCTTCTTCGCAGCTGTAAAACCCGCAAACAACATTCTCTTTTGCATTGAACTTATACAGAGACCAGAATCATCGTTAAGAAGACACAAACTTGGGTTAACAGATCAATCAATTCGCAGTAATGATGACAAAACCAGGTTTACATGTGTCCATAGACCAGAGATGGAAACTCGAGTCTGCGACTTGGACTCGAGTCGCACTTAAGTCACATAAATAAAGACTTGGGACTTGACTTGGACTCGTGAACAGCTGACTCGAGACTTGACTTGGACTCGTGACTTATGAGACTCGTAAAAAACGCAAGTCATTTGGTATAGGAGTTTATATGAATGTATCTCTGAGGGAAACCGGCTGTCTTAAAAAAAGTTTAGATGGTATTTTCTTTTCATCTTGCCTCCGTATAATGCATATTAGTGTTCATAACCGCAGCTCTGCTTTGTTTACAGCGGAAACCAAGGAAACAATGTTTAATTGATGTTCAAGCGCCACCCGCTGGCAGAGAGTGGATCTGCATTAATTCAGCCTGTGCGGCTTTGTTTCGTACAGATGGTTTATGTAGAATAGTTTCACAAAACTAAAGTCAGACCATTTTGTTTTGCTTCAAATTTCGAAATTATACAATCCAATTTAGATTAAAAACTGCTCATGCTGGATGTACAGGTACATCTCAGAAAATTAGAATATGGTGAAAAAGTTCATTTTTTCTTGTAACATTTCAAAAAGTGAAACTTTCAAATATTTTAGATTCATTACATGTAAAGTAAAACACTTCAAAAGTTTTTTTGTTTTAATTTTGATGATTAGAGCTTACAGCTAATGAAAGTCAAAAATCAGTATCTCAAAATATTTACAATTGAGTTTCAATAAATAACCATTAATACAGTATAAATTCTGGGTATCTCTTGTTCTTTGAAACCACAATAATGGGGTGTACATGAGATGATTACATGAGATGTACCTGTATGCAGCCTCTTTGTTTGGATTGTGTTGTGTATATACAGTGGTTGCCTCTAATTTTAAATTGAAAAGGAGCACAGCCTTAGTTTGTTTATAGGAGATTTATTTCATTTGTGTAATTCATTTGATTAATTGGGGTTTGTTTTAAAATTTTGTTTTGTTGTTTGACATATTTCAATTTTACAAAGAAATGTGCTGCATTTTATCTGACAATTAATAAATGGACACCTTTTCATTTCTAATAAGTTTTTTTTGTTGTTGTTGAGAAAATCATATTGTGAAATCAGTATTTCAAAACTGATTTAGCCTCAATAACTAGCTGAAAGAACTGTTGCTAATAAATAGAACAAAGACTTGAGACGTGACTTGGACTTCACCTCAAAGACTTAAGACTTGACTTGGACTCCGCTTTAAAGACTTGAGACTTGACTTAGACTTGACCTCAAAGACTTGAGACTTGACTTGGACTTGGACCTCAGAGACTTGTGAACATGTCTGCCATAGACTGATGATGACATGACATTCCCAAAACATATGCAGAAAAGTGCCTGATGATGTAGTACTACATATATGGCAGTTCAAATTTGATTGTAGTTTCATTTTAAATCTTTTGTAAGGAGTTATGTATGCTCTATGAATGACTGTGAAGTGAATAAGACGATGAGCCAAATTTTTAGATGTTAAGCTGAGATTAGACCACACCCTCTCCCAGTCGACAGATAAATTAAGGTCAGATAATTCCCTATTCCAAATAGTTTTAATAGAAAGAGGTTTTGTAATGCAATCAATAATCTTATTATATATTAAGGAAACAGATGGCCGACCAGCAGATGATGCAATCCAGTCCCGCATCGGATGAGAGGAAATGGGAGAAGACCAAGGAACGGTCATACGCTTTGAGAGCAGAACGTAATTGAAGAAAAACAAAATATGCGGATACTGGTAGACAAAATTTGGTTCTTAATGTCTGAAATGAACATAGGCCCTGGTTATCATATATATCACCGCATGTGTTTACACCTAAAGAAGACCAATAGGGCTGGACAAATGGACGATTTCCGCATACTCAAATTGCATACTCAAATCTACTCACATTTCACTGCTGGTTATACAATCTCTGTATAGTCGTGTATGTGACAAATAAAAACTTGAAACTTGAAACATACAAAATTAAAATTGTGCCATAAAGGTGCACTGTTACAAAATTTGAAGGGTCCTCCTATCCGACGTTCAACCGTTTTCTAGATTTTAATAGAGTTGGCCACAACCGGACCAAATTTGTAATTATCCCCTTTTTTTCCCTGTGCCAGTAAATAAAATATCTTGGAGTCTATTTGGTTTAACCTTGTCAGCTTCAATCACCCTCCATGAAACTGTAGATTGAGGATCAACCCAATTATGAAGAGCCTTAAGCTGGAACGACCAATAATGCAGTTCAAAATTTGGTACAGCCAGTCCTCCTGCGCTATTAGGATGTTGTAATGTGGTAAGTTTAATTCTGGGGCATTTATCATTCCAGATACATTTAGAAATTATGGAGTTGATCTCCTTAAAGTAAGCTGGAGGGGGAGAAAGTGGTAGCATAGAGAAAAAAAAAAAATCGAGGTAACAAATTCATCTTAACAGTGGAGATTCTTCCTTGAAGAGAGACTTTAAGATTATTCCATCTTTGAATGTAATTTTTGACCTTAACTAAAATATTATTAAAATTGTCTCTGGCAATCTTATGAATGTTTTTATATATGGTAATGCCCAAATAGATTAAAGATTCCTCAATTGGGATAAATGAGGGAATAGAAGAATTAACTTTAACATTGTTAATTGGCATTAAAGCAGATTTGCTCCAATTTATTTTATATCCTGATAAGCTACTAAAATTATCAAATTCCTTAATTATACTAGAGACTGAAACATCAAAGTGGTCTAAATATAGAATAATATCATCAGCGTATAACGAAATACTATGATTATGATCATGAATCTTAATCGATACTTCAGATTTCCTGATGGCTTGTGCTAAGGGTTCAAGAGATAGACAAAACAATAAGGGGGAAAGCGGACACCCCTGCCTTGTTCCCCGTTGTAAAGGGAATGGGGGGAAAATAATATTACCAGTTATGACTGATGCTGCAGGTGTTAGGTGTTTCGTGTGTGTCTTGTGTTCCCGCCTCTTGTTTCCGTATATGGTTAGTTTCAGGTCTTTATTAGTTAATTCGGTTCCAGGTGTGTGTGATTTGTGTTAATTACCACGACGCCGCCATCCACGGCTAACCCTAGCCCACCGATCGCCGCTGACTCAATGCCCGCCGGCCTGCCTCTGACTCAATGCCCGCCGGCCTGCCTCTGACTCAATGCCGGCCTGCCTCTGACTCAATGCCCACCGGCCTGCCTCTGACTCAAGCCCGCCGGATTGCCGCTGACTCAAGCTCGCCGGATTGCCGCTGACTCAAGATCACCGGATTGCCGCTGACTCCAGCCCGCTGGTCGTCGTTGGCAGGGAAAGCCAACTCACTTCCTCAGTTCACGCCACCATCCGCGGTTCACCGACCCCGCCGTTCGCGGGAGATCACGCCGCCGTCCGTGGGGAAAGCCAACCCACCGTCGGCGGCTGCCTCTATGTGTCGCGGGGAAAGCCAACCCGCCGTCCGCGGTTCACTCGGCCCGCAGCCGGCTGAGGCTCCCTCCAGCCCGCCGGCCCCTGCCGTTGTGTGGTCAAGCCCACCGGCTGCTGCCGTTATTTGTCAAGCCAGCCGGTTATGGTCTCGCCAGCCGGCCGCTGCCGTATTGACAAGCCAGCCGGCCGTGGCCGTAATTGACCAGACAGTGACCTAGGTCTTTTTAAGTACTGTGTGTGTGTGTTTAGCCCCGGAGGGCTCCTGGTACCCCTAAGTTGCCCCATGGTAATTTTTTGGGGGGGGTACAAAGGTCCCGGCTGTTGTGGCCGGGCCGAGGGACGAGGCCACGGCCACCATGGACCGCCGGCCTTGGCCTCCGTCTATCTGTTCCACTCTGGAGGTCCCGTCCTGTGTATGTATCCGTGTCTGTCCTGAGGGGCCTCCAGAGTGCCCACCCCCCCTCCCAGGTGGAACTGTTACGGCTCGGGTCGAGCCTTCCGGGAGGGGGGAGTTATGTTAGGTGTTTCGTGTGTGTCTTGTGTTCCCGCCTCTTGTTTCCGTATATGGTTAGTTTCAGGTCTTTATTAGTTAATT
Organism: Schizothorax lantsangensis; assembly: GCA_027422415.1. Taxonomy (NCBI): domain Eukaryota; kingdom Metazoa; phylum Chordata; class Actinopteri; order Cypriniformes; family Cyprinidae; genus Schizothorax; species Schizothorax lantsangensis. The sequence goes on along the minus strand of CM049863.1, from coordinate 6,415,629 downwards.
CGGTTCCAGGTGTGTGTGATTTGTGTTAATTACCATGTGTATTTAAGTCCTGTCTTTTGTATTCCATTTCGTCTGGTCTACTCGTCATTCCCGGTGTTTCTACTTGTTATTCCCGGTGTGTCTACCTTGCCCTGTGTTACCCTGATGTCATCATTAAAGACTATTATTTTGAAGTACTTCCTCGTCTGCGTGTTCCTCGTCTCTCCCTGCTGTGTGCACCGTGACAGCAGGTGAGTGGTATAATGTCTTAATCATAGAAATTCATTGTTCACCGAAGCCGAAACATTGCAGAACTGCCCACATATAATTCCACTCTAGCCTGTCAAAGGCTTTTTCTGCATCAAGTGAAAAGACCGCACAAGGGGTTGGGTGTGAGTCCGCAAACTCAAGAATATGAAGGAGTCGACGCATATTGTCAGATGCATTGCGCCCCTTGATAAAACCAGTTTGGTCCTCCTTGATCAAACTATGAATTACCTTCTCCATACGAGAAGCAACAACTTTAGCATAGATTTTAAGATCACATGTGATAAGCGAAATCGGTCTGTAGCTGGAACAATCTAATGGATCTTTCCCTTTTTTAAGAAGTAATGAAATCAGTGAAGTTTTTTGATCTCTATGAAATACCCCATGTTCAATTGCAAAATTAAATGAGTTAAGCATAAGTATCCCTACCAAATCCCAAATTTCTAAATATAATTCAGGGGGAGACCATCTAGACTCGGCGATTTGCCCTTTTGAAGGCTTTTTAGAGAGACGTGGAGTTCCTCCAAACTTAATGGGGCCTCCAAAGATTCTTTATCTATCTGTGAGATCCGAGGCGGTTCCAATTTATCTAAATACTGCTTACAAATTGGTTCATCAAAATCTGTTTTGGCTTTATACAGATTTGTGTAAAAACCTTTAAATATGTCATTAATTGTCACAGGGTTCGTGGTGACCTGATCATCCAATGATTTTATTGCGCTAATATATGCCTTGGACTCGCATTCTTTCAACCTAAGGGCCAATAAATGACTAGGTCTCTCTGATTCGAAATAATATTTTTGCCTAGTCCTATGTAAAATAAATTCCACCTTTGAGTGTGAAAGTAAATCATATTCTTCTTTTAATGAGGACAGCTGTGTAGCCTGTTGCTCAGTGAAAAATTGTTTTTGTAGGTTTTGTAATGATTGGATTTTATTTTCTAATTGTGTAAACTGGTGAGTTTTCGCTTTGGCAAGAGTAGAAGAGAAAGATATACAGAAACCTCGTATAGCACACTTAGGCGTTTCCCACAGTATTTGAGGATCCACATCAGAGGGCATATTAATTTCAAGAAATTCCTTAATATATTCTTTTAGAGAGGTAATGAAAGTCTGATTACTTAATAATGATATGTTAAAGCGCCATCTAGGGGACTTGACTTTAACATTGGAAAGAGGAACACTGCACAACACAGCAGAATGATCAGATAATAAAATTGGTAATATAGAGATGGAGGAATTAGACGAAATTAAAGATGGGCTGAGAAATATGTAGTCTATCCTAGAGAAAGTCTTGTGTCTATTAGAAAAAAAGTGAAGTCCTTAGCTTTAGTATTCTGAATTCTCCAAAGCTCGATTAAATTAAGCTCAGTGATAAATTTATTCAGTAATTTAGAGGATGGATTGGCTGTTGTATCAGATTGAGATTTATCTAAAGCAGGATTTATGACAGCATTAAAATCACCACCCACCACTAGTGGGCAATCAATCTCCTCAAGTAGAGTTTTGGAAATCTGTGTAAGGAATGTCTGTCTCATTCGGACCGTAAATAGAGACCAATGCTAACCTATTTTATATATTTTGCATCGGATAAAAACAAATCTACCCTTCTCATCACTACCAAGGTGTTCAATCGTTAAATTTAACTTCCGGTTAACAAGGATAAGCTTGTTCAACCATAAGCTGCTAATTTATAATACTTATTCTGGAAACTTGCCACGTCAGATTGTTTTAAATGTGTCTCTTGAATTAGGCCACAGGAAATAGATTTACGGTGTAAATATTCTAATACACGGGTTCGTTTAACATCAGAATTTAAACCATTCACATTCAGTGATAAAATATTTAGAGTATGCATTGAATATTCATAATTCCAAGATTGTATTCAATAAATGAAAAAAAAGCAGAAGCACTTCCATTCCGTAAATAACATGTAAATGCTGATGTGCATTCTAGATACCAAACCTCCTAGATGAAAAATCCCTTTAGAAATTAGGTAAAATAAATAGAAGTATAAATGTCCGTTGTAAAAAATAAAAACAACACAAAAAAAACATGAACAACCGACAACCATAAACAAGAAACAACTCAGACCGCACATTACCGAGAACATAGGTCTGACTGAGCAACAAAAAATAGTGATGGTTCGTGACCGATCCGCTCCAACGCAAGACATGTCCCCCGAAAGGCTCACACAGCCAAAAAAATATTTTTTTTAATTAAACCTACTCTCCATTAGTCCCATCCAAAAAAGAAAAAAGGGGTGTTAGTCTTACCAGCAAAGAGATTGTTGTACCGGATAGATAGGGACAATATCCCAGTAGGAGAAAGGATAGAAGAAAAAGCCTGGGCAGCTAGAACCGGCCACATCCCGGCCATCAAGCCCCTCCCGCCGGGCCGGAGAGATAATGGTTGCTGTTTTCCCGTTGCCTTCCCATAGAGCCGCCGCATATGTCTTCTGCTGAGACAGGGAGCTGATAAAATCCTCTGCTTTCCGTGGAGAGTCGAAACTCATCTGCTCCCCTTTGTGTCGTAGTTTGATTACCGCCGGATAGATGAGGAAGGGCTGGAGACCAAACGCTGTCATCTTCTTCAAAACCGGATTAAATGCCTTCCTCCTGATTGTTGTAGCTGGACTAAAGTCGGGAAAAAATTTACTGACAGGTTGTTACCTTTTCCCTCCCTCTCTCTCTCCCTTTTGACTGGACCTTTAAAATATGGAGTATGTGTCTGTTGATTTGTTTGTTTTGAGTGGATGTTATGTTGTGATGTTGTGTGTGAAAAGAAATAAAAAATGAAACGAGTCGTTCTTGACTGACCCATCACTATTCCTCACTCATGCCCAGAGTGCGGCTCCTCTTAATAAGACATGAGCTCTCCTAAAAACATGTTTTTAGTGAATAAAAAAAAGTAAATATAGACAATATGTGACCCTGTACCACAAAACCAGTCTTAAGTCGGTGGGGTATATTTGTAGCAATAGCCAAAAATACACTGTATGGGTCAAAATGATAGATTTTTCTTTTATGTCAAAAATCATTAGGATATTAATTAAAGATCATGTTCCATGAAGATATTTAGTAAATTTCTTACCATAAATATATCAAAACTTCATTTTTGATTAGTAATATGCATTGCTAAGAACTTCATTTAGACAACTTTAAAGGCGATTTTCTCAATATTTAGATTTTTGCCAGGCTTCTCGATTTCTCTGTGTCTCCATGGATCATGCGTAAATAGAATTCTATATTTAACGATTTACACGTGCACTGTGAGCATCCTGATCGGTCCTGTCGCTGTGCCTCGTGCGTAAATGCGCAGAGCGTCTTTCTCATTCTATTTTACCCATCCTCAACCTGTCAGTCCTGTGTTCCCCATGTCACGTGTTTTCCCTCCTATGTCTATATTTGGTTAGTTCCTGTTGTCATTTGTAATTATCAGTTCCCAGCCCTGTGTCGTTAGTTAATTTGTCCCCAGCCCTGTGTTGTTTATTATCTAGTTTACTCCAGCCTTCTTAAGCCCTGTGTTTCCCTGCCTCTGTGTCGAGTCTGATCGTCTTCATGTGTCTCTGTGTCTCCTGCGTTTGTTAAGTTTGTTTATTAAAAGTTTGTTTTTTGAAAGAAGTTCCTCGCCTCCTCGTTTCCCTGCTCCCCAGAGTGGATTGTGACAGAAGACTCGACCGAAAGAAAAAAAGGGACTGTATGGAGTTCGCCGCCCGCCTCTTCGCCCTCATCCGGCAGGACCTCCCCTTCATGGAGTACGCTGGGGAATTCTGTGGGCTCGCTGCGGTGACGGAGGTGCAGGACGCGGCCCTCCTCCACCTGTTCCGGCTCGGGGCCTGTTACCATCGCCCCGTAGACCTCCCAGACACCACTGGACTTACCTGGAGAGAAGGGATCTTCCGGTGTCTGGGAAGCGTCCGGGCCCGAGCCAGAACCAGCCTGCCGTTGGAAAATATGGCAAGCCCTTTCAGCATTAATCCTCACAAGTGCTCTCCAGTGCCCGCTCCTCGACAGCGTCCTCCAGTGCCCGCTTCTCCAGGGCCAGTCCCTCCAGAGCCCCTGCTGGTCCCGTCCAGCTCTCCAGAGCCCCTGCTGGTCCCGTCCAGCTCTCCAGAGCCCCTGCTGGTTCCGTCCAGCTCTCCAGAGCGCCCCCGAGAGGCAGCTCCTCGCAAGTGCCCTCCAGTGCCTGCTCCTCGCAAGTGCCCCCCAGTGCGCACCCCAGAGCCCGCTCCTCGCCAGCGCACCCCAGAGCCCGCTCCTTGCCAGCGCACCCCAGAGCCCGCTCCTCGCCAGCGCCCTCTAGTGCCCGCGGCGGTCGAGCGCCCTCTAGTGCCCGTGCCTGCCGAGCGCCCTCAAGTGCCCGCGCCTACCGAGCGCCCTCAAGTGCCCGCGCCTGCCGAGCGCCCTCAAGTGCCCGCGCCTGCCGAGCGCCCCCAAGAGTCCGCGCTTCCCGAGCGCACCCAAGAGTCCATGCCTCCAGTTCACCCCCAAGTGTCCGATGGAGCCCCTATTGACCCCAAGGAAATTTTGGGGGGGGGGTAGTAGGGCTCCGGCCGAAGAGACCGAGGTGGGGGCTGGGGCCGCGGTCTCGGAGGCGGTCCCACCATGGCCTCCCGAGCTCCCTGCTCCGCCATGGCCTCCCGAGCTCCCTGCTCCGCCATGGCCTCCCGAGCTCCCTGACCCGCCATGGCCTCCCGAGTCCCCTGACCCGCCATGGCCTCCTGAGTCCCCTGACCCGCCATGGCCTCCCGACCTCCCCGCTCCGCCATGGCCACCCGAGTCCCCTGACCCGCCATGGCTCCCAGAACGGGCGCCGCCCTGGAGGCCTCCTGTCCTGTCCTGTCTCCATGTCCCTTAAGGCCTCCAGAGCGCCCACCCCCCCTCCCCGTTGGATGGTGTACGGTGCGGGACGCACCGTTTGGGAGGGGGGAGTACTGTCAGTCCTGTGTTCCCCATGTCACGTGTTTTCCCTCCTATGTCTATATTTGGTTAGTTCCTGTTCCTGTCATCATTTGTAATTATCAGTTCCCAGCCCTGTGTCGTTAGTTAATTTGTCCCCAGCCCTGTGTTGTTTATTATCTAGTTTACTCCAGCCTTCTTAAGCCCTGTGTTTCCCTGCCTCTGTGTCGAGTCTGATCGTCTTCATGTGTCTCTGTGTCTCCTGCGTTTGTTTATTAAAACTTTGTTTTTTGAAAGAAGTTCCTCGCCTCCTCGTTTCCCTGCTCCCCAGAGTGGATTGTGACACAACCCACCCCCACATGAAAAAATTCTATAGTAATTTATTGTAAATACTATAGTGTTTTTGAACCATACTATAGTAAAGTACTTGAATTAATTTGTTGTGGTATCTATAGTTGCTGTGGTAATTGTAATAATAACACTTTTATCCATTACTTTAATTTTGGTTTTAAAGTGAATCTTAAGATTTGATATCGATATAATCCATTGATATTAATCAAAACGTCCAACTTATACCTTATTTAACAATCGTCCAGCGAGTTGTTAAGTTTCAGTATATCTGAGAAATTCTGTTTATTTTCGTGGCCACGATATAATAATACAGAATTATTCAAGTAACTTTATGACAGTTATGAGCATAGGTAACGTAATCTGGGCAAAGTTTGATTTGAATATTACACAACAGAACACAGAACACTTCTCTATAAATCAAACAAGAGTTTATTTGCTATCTTACTAAAATACATGAACTAAGCTAAATAACACAAAACAAAATACATACACACAGGCAATGAATTGTTGCAATTGAGAATGATTAAAATATAGCACTGTTTTGCTATTTCCACACGATTTTACCTGTGCCGATCATCAAGAGGAGAACTCTATTATCTTTACTTTAGAGATAAATACGACCAGTTCCAGCGGAATAGAGGTTGTTTGATACTTGCTTTTAAGTTGAAATGACGCTGATCTGTCGTTTCATTTCCAGGCGGGTTGAAGGAATCCCGCGTGTCGTCGTCGCGTGACGTCACTCTGGGGATGCCCTTCGTTGGTTGTTTGGCTGCTCGGTGCTGTTTGACGCTCTTGAGTTCCTTTCGCGTAGCTTCAGACTTTCAAGGGTTTCTTCAGAGATTTGACTAAGTGTTGGTTCAATGTTCGAGACTCGGCCCAGGTGTTAAAGGCTAGGAGCTCTAAGTGTTCAAGCAGCACGCGATTTTCAAGCAGAGAGCAAGAGAGCGAGAGAGCGGGGGTCCGTTTTTTAGATGGACTGACGTCAGGGCGTCCACCAGCGCTCTTCCAATGAAATGGTTCCTGTGAGCGGAGCCCCGCCCACATGGATCAATCTTCCGTGCGTAAATTTATCTGCTTAGTTATTTTGTCACATGAAGAAAATATCCTGGCAGATTTCTATATGTGTTATAATCATACATTATGGTGCTAAGGTTAATTTTCATTCACACCAAATTATTGCATTTGTCCTGACCGTTAATATGAAACCAAATATCAGGTATTTGACATACATTCATAGCTTTCCTGCTAAAACAAACAAAAAGGGTTCAAATTAAAGATTAGAAATAACACATCATGCATATGATACTAAAAGGTCTAGTAGTTCTTGCACAGGAGAAAATTATACCTCAAAAGATTACAAAAATACCATAGATTCCAATAACACAGCAAGCTTATAAATGACATAAAATACACATTGATATATTTTGTCTCTTGAGAATATTGTTTTAATAGCCCAGTAGCTATTATTAATTGTCTTTTGGTATAAAGTTTATGAGAGTTTGGGTGTTCTTTGTTCAAGAAGAGAAATTGAGGGGTGTTTCAGTTTGGAATGTGAGAGAAACGGGAGGTCAGGAAAGTCACTTTGGGGTGTGCATCTGGTCTTTCTTAGCTCGGCCATCTGTCGTAAAAACGTCTTTTCTTGTTGATAAAAATCATTGAATTATGCGTTAACGATCAGGGGATCCATGACGTTTGTCGCTGGACCATAAGCAGATGTTTACCTCAAAGCTTCTCCTGGTTTTAGAGGTTTCCTTAAGATGATAACCCGATAGCATGGCAGGAAATCGGCCAGCCAGTTGGGTGAGGTGCTGTTCGTCTGTCAATATTATGACTTGCAGATAGTGAAGAAAATTTATTTAAGCCTAAGGAATTTGTGGTTGCACTTAGTGTGTGTGTGTCCTTCCTCTCCACAAAGGCATTACATAATGTAACAACTATACTAATATAAACAAATTACAAATTACTATAAACCCAATACTGTAGTAATTTTTCTACAACTATAGGGTATATTATACTACAATACACTACAGTTTACTGTAGTAAAAAATAAAGTATACCACAGTATATATTACAGTTTATCAGTTCACTTTAGTTAATACTAGGCTACATTATGCTGTAGCATTCATTAACAAAGTATTGTAAATACTTTAATATATACAGTATAAGACACTTTACTATAGTATGCTTCAAAAATACTATAGTATTTACTAAAAAATACAATAGTATTTTTTCATTATGACCAGACACAACCGATCCGCGGACATATACTTTGCACACTGCTTAGGCCTGTCTGTGTGGTTAGAAACCTGGACAAGAGGGAACATGAAACAATACATAGGCTACATATGCTGGATTTGGCACACATAGCTGAAGCATTCAGTTTCTCACAGTGACAGGTGTCGGAAGGAGGGAAACGTTAATGGAGAAACTAAATGGGCCTGTTTGCCCTTTTTAGTTGAGCTCAAAAGAAAATCTTTAAACAGAGAAATAAATAGGCTACAGAAGATACAACAGAGCCTACATTGTGTATAATGAAGGCTACTCTAAGATTAAATCTGAGCGTACGCACACTCTAAGATCAAATCTGAGCAGACCCACACTTTATAAATGAGGCCCCAGGTGAAAGACAGACTGACGGGCTGAGAAACATTTCTCAAAGATGATGATGAACAGTGTTAATCATTTTTGATGTGGGAGAAAATTGCCTAAGGAATAATTCCCAAGCAATTGCTTACAGTCCTAGTTATCATTGTCATCCTCATAGTCATCATTATCACCATCATCATTGTACACCAGTGTCTGAATTCTTGACATGGGGAGGGCCTGACACAAGAAGGGGCTGTCTGCAGGAACAATGTCTGGTACATGTGGGTGAAACATCACAGTGGCTTGATGTAGTTTTCTTTCCAGCTGTTGGAGACGTTGGATGAGAGCAGCTTTTGCACCAGGCAGCTCTGTGTCTTTGATGTCAGAGCACAGAAAGGCATGCAGCTGATGGAGATGTTCAGTTACTGTTCTCATTTCCTGGTAAAGCATGCGCTTTTCCTCAGCTGCCTGAGTCTTCATATGTAAGGCATCTATCCCTCGCCTTTTTAGACTCCTTGAAACATCATCTTCTTCGATCACAGGAAGAGGAAGACAAAAGACAACAAAGTGCTATGTCATTTTACCAAGTGGTTTCTAAAATGACTGTCAGGTAGTTGTGGTTAGTAAGCGGTTGTCAGATGGTTACTAGAGTGACTGCTGTGTGGTTACTAGGGTTAGATAACTATACTTACAGTGTCATCAAAGCAGAAGTAAACATGCCAAGAGGGATCGCATGCTTCCTGAAAATCAATTGTTGCAGGGAAGATGCTCATCTGCAGTGGCCACTGAATGCTGTTGTATTCTTTTATTGCCTGTCTCGGTCTCTTGTTGGAGCTGACTACCTGCTTGGACAGTCTAATGGCAATGCCCGGCCCATCTGAAGCAAAGTTAGGAAACACACATGCAGAGAAATTAATTTATCAGTTTGTATCACGGTCCTTTTAAAAGTTTGATCTTAATCTCTTATTGTATCTACTTATCCACAGTACTTTACCTGGATATTTTCTTTTCAGATGGAGGAGGACAGCTCTCTCCCTTGATTTAGTTCTAGCCTTGCAGATCAGTTGGCATCTGAGCTCACGGTCAACATCTTTAAGGGTAGACTGGAAGTCTAAATCAGATTCTTGCCATCTTCACCCAATGCAGTGTTTTTTCTCCATGTTCAGCAGAGGGTCCTCAATTCTATATGGTCAGCAAATAAATATTATTACATTTTATTTACACACTTGATCAGAGAACAGTAACAGACAGATTACTGCTTACTTACTCTGTTTCACCCTCCATGTATGACTCACGAGTCCCAGATCTATATATTACAAAAAGTGTAGCGCAAAAATTCAGAAGCTACCAAGCAGAAAGCATTACTGTGGTACACCTGACCAAACATTGTATATGTTATAAGGGAGGCCTTGGTGGTAAGTGATTACTTATTACACCACATTAAATTACTGCAGCATTATAGCAACTCTTCATTTATAACCACTGTGACAGTGTCCTTCAAAACTATGCTGTTACTGTAATCACACCTAGGCTTCCATGTTGAGGCACATCAGCAGGGCACTTAAACTGTAAAGACAGTTTAATTTACTTATGCTGACCAATTTGTGTGTGATCAGCTTCCCTCCAGAAAATATAAAATGTATAAACAGTGAACCACCAGCACAGAATTTTGACAGGTTATACAGCAGTGGACAAACCTAGGTCAGTTGATTCCCTCCGTCCATAATGCAAAAGGGCATCAGTCAGCAGGTCAAGGCAGTGAGATGGAGTCATCTCCTTTGTGACTCTGGCAAATCTTCGGAGGAGAGACCACAGCCTTTCCATTCCTTCCCCGTCTGTGAGCCCAAACTCATCAAGCCGTCTGGTGCTGTACTTGATCTGTGATTAAAGCAAAGTGGTAGAATATCACATACACAGACACTGAGCATGATCCTACTACAGTGGAAACTGCTTATAGTGATCAGGGTTACAGTGATAAACAACTTATATGGATTAAAAAGCTTGAGACAGAATCATTCCTATAGAAATGCTGTGTAAATAATTTGTTTATAGCAATCAAGTAGTCCACTAACAGTGTTCATATTGTGTGTGTTTGGTGTGTGTGTACATACGCTTTCTGTGCGCAGTTGTGCGTCATGTGATGTTTTCCTCTTCTCACACTGCTGTGGTCTAGTAAGTTATTTTGCCCTCCCGTTCCTGCTCTGCTGGCGTTTTGGGACTTTTATGGTGCATAATTATTGTCCCTGCTCTCTCACAGCAGCAGGTATGCCTACTGTATGTTACATGAGTGGAGTGTAATGCATTTACCCTGACCATTCAGAAAGGGCTTGGAGCAGGAGAGGGCCTTGGCACAGCTTATGTTATTTTATCCTTAAATCAGTAAAAATAGAGAAGATGTTAATTTTATTACTTTATATTCATGTAATAAATAAACAAAAAGAAAAAAAAATGGTTATAACAATCATCCACTTATAGTGATTAGTTTGACCCAGACAGATGTGAGAGAAGCTGTTTCCACTGTATTGTCCTAAACAGTGCATCTCTGAAACAAGTTTAGACAGACACCAGGTGGGAAAAATGTTAGATTAAAGATTACTTTTAGGCATTTCAACTTAATTTCAGCTGTGCAGTGAACAGACATGAAAATGGAGGCCAAACAGGGAGTGAATGATGTGCGACACAGGTCCTGATGTCTCTATAAAGTCAATGAATTACCTGGCAGGGCAATTTGTGTCCATAAACATGAAATGCCGGTACAGCCAAGGAGATGTTGTGTGGTATGCCCTCCCCTGATTTCTGATTGAACACAGTATGGCATAATTTTGAGTTAATGTGTCAAGGTCTTTTCTCAAAACAATAATTCAGTTTTAAGTACTTACTTGCAAAAGTACTTACATGCAAATGTGAGGCAACAACACAATCCGAGCAGCTGAATCCTTAGCCATCGTCAAGAAACGGCTAAACACATCTCTTCCATCTTTATTTGACCCTCTAACGCTAGCACTTTCTATTCTAATTCTATTTTATCTATCTGTCTTCTTTTTATTTTAAAAAACACACACTTGACCCTCTATCAATTGGATATTTATTCTGTAAATGCTAGCTTTTCTTGAAAAACTAACACTAGCTTTCTTTTTTCTATTCTATCTACTTGTTTCTTAAAAAAAAAAAAAACTTGCTATGTGTACTGCGTTAGGCTAACCAAGACTTGTCATAGCACTTGCATGTTGTTGTTCTTTTGTTGGTTTTGATTGCTTCTGTTGCCCTCATTTGTAAGTCGCTTTGGACAAAATCGTCTGCTAAATGACTAAATAAATAAATAAATAAACAACACAGGCAATGTCATAGACTACTCGCAGGTGTATGTTCTTATCCTCACATCTTCGAAGTAGCTCATCGATGACATACAGGGGATAGGCTAATCTATTTCAAGACAAAAATGTGAATGATGTCACACTTTATACTGAGGAAAAGTAAAAAAATATTTATACAAACAATCTCCAGCATAAATTCAATACCTAATACTCAATAACGGCACTCAAAATGGTCCAAACATTTTTCATGTTTTCTTATATTAGTGAAGATTATAGAATGGAGGTAAAGTTTAAATTTTGGAATATTTTGGAATCTCCCATATACATTCCATGAGGTTCATATTTGGTGAAAAAAAAGTATATATATATATATATATATATATATATATATATACTATATGTCACGTTTCACACACGAACAAGGAAGCCAGGAACGAGGAATTCACGATACTTGAGTATTTAATAAACAATAAGGTAAACATCAAGGGAGTACAGGAAGGGTAGACACTCACGTAGACATCAACAATAACCGACAAACTCAAACTCAAAGGACAGGAACTAATAAAGGGCAGATAACGAGGGCCGACAGGTGAACACAATGATTAATTAAAACAGAACAGGGAAAACTAGGTCACAAGGGAAACACAGACATGTTACAGTTCGCCCCCCTCCCGGAAGGTGCGCCCTCGCACCGCAGAAACATCCAAAGGGGAGGGGCGGGTGGGAACTTTGGAGACGGCTCAGGAGGAGGACGGACACCCGGGAGGGGGCCGGCAGACAGAGACCAGGGAGGCGTCGAAGGAGGGAGGAGCCAGGGAAGAGACAGGAGGGACCCGGAGCAGGAGGTACACAGCCGGAACCAGGCCACAGCCATGATGATGGCCCACGGTGGAGCCGATGGAGGGAGGAGCCATGGAGGAGAGATAGCCCCGGACTCCAGGGGGCCGACCAACGGCGGTGGAGCAGGTGGTGGAGGAGCCCGAGGTGGAGACTGAGAGCCAACGAGCCAGGGGGATGCCGAGGATCCGGGGGGCCAGGGTGGAGCCGAGGGCTCTGGCGACCGAGGCGGAGATCCGGAGATCCGCAGCGGAGCCGGAGCGACTGAGGACCAAGGTGGAGCTGGCGGGAGGAAGGAGCCCAACGGAGCTGGTGGGACGGAGCGACGAGGCGCAGCCAGAGGAGAGGAGTCCAGAGGCGATGGCGGGTCGACGCTCGACCAAGGCGGAGCCGGAGGGATGAGGGGGCCCGGTGGAGCTGGTGGATGGATGGGTGACGGTGGAGGCGAGGGAGCTAGGAGCCGAGGTGGAGCCACTGGGTCTACGGACCGAGGCGGAGTCCGGGCCTCAGAGGCTGGAGGCGGAGGTGAGGGAAACTCCAACCCCGGCGACGCTGGAGGATGGCAGTCCCATGGGGCTCGCATCGCATTGATGGAGGGCTGAGGGCGAGCAGAGGGGCTGCCAGACGACAGCGGTGGAGGAGGCAGGAGTGGGTGGGAGGGTGGGAATTTTCGAGGAGCGGGCACTGGAGGGCATTTTGGAGGAGCGGGCACTGGAGGGCACATTCGAGGAGCTGGCACTGGAGGGAACATTCGAGGAGCTGGCACTGGAGGGCACATTCGAGGAGCTGGCACTGGAGGGTGCTCTGGAGGCGCGGAGCTGGCTAGAACCAGCGGAGACGAAGGAGGGCTGGATGGGACCAGTGGAGATGAAGGAGAGAGAAGAGGGGGCAGTTCGATCTCCAGTTCAGTACTCCAGTCAATTAAATCCCCCTCCATGTCCAGCAGTCCCAGATGTACAATCAGCTCACCCTCAGCCGCGGTGCAGGAGGCGGAGCTCCACTCCGCGCTCACACCGTCCACGGCTGGCTCCCTCGTGGTGGGCACTGTCGCCGGCTCTCGCACCTGATCTGACGGGTTGGGCTCAACATCCGGGGCGATCCTCCGCTCAGGCGCTCGGCTTTGCGCTGGCAGATCGCGGCGGGAAATGGCTCTCCGTCATCGGTGGGCTCGGGCTGGTGCTCCGCACCGCAGGGAGATGGTGGGCTGGGCTCTGGGTCTGGAGTGGATCTGGCGAGATCATCCTCAGGGCAGACAGTGAGGGATGATCCGTTTCTCGCCAGAGTCCACTCCATGTAGGCGGCGAGGACCATCTTCGGACGACAACGCTCTGCACGTGGTGTTCAGGCTTGCATTGTAAAATGAGCAGAGCGTGCGGTCCGGGTAGCAGGTGGCATTAGGTAACATCATTAATGGTCCGGTATGGTCCTCGAGAGACTTGTCCCCCTGCTCCAGCAGGAGGAGAAGAAATTCGGGCCGGAAGAAAGGATCCATAGGGAATTAAACGGAAACTAAACACTGAATAAAAACGAAAAACAAAACGGAGGGTATACACCGAGGTTAACGTTATGTTTTCAACAATTTTTTATTTTCATTTTTTTCACAAACAACACAACATAATATCCAAAATAAAACAAAACAAAACAGCAGACACATACTCAACATCTCAAGGTTCAATCAAAAGGGAGGGAGAGAGGGAAGGAAAACAAGAACACAAAAATTACTCCTTTAAATAATCATGTATATTCAGTAAAAAACACTGCCAAGCCTCAATGGTTGAAGGCCTGGCCACACCGACTTGCGCCGTTGTACATTCACATGAGACAATTTGCAGGAGGCTACGGATCCAATATGCCTCTCTACACATGTGTGGTGTAAACCAGTTCTGAATTATTGTCTTCTTCACAGCTGTAAAACCAGCAAACAACATTCTCTTTTGCATTGAACTAATACAGAGACCAGAATCATCATTAAGAAGACATCAACTTGGGTTAACAGACCAATCAATTCTCAGTAATGATGACAACACCAGGTTTACATGTGTCCATAGACTGACGACGACAGGACATTCCCAAAACATATGCAGAAAAGTGCCCGATGATGTAGTGTTACATATATGGCAGTTCAAATTTGACTGCAGTTTCATTTTAAATCTTTTGTAAGGAGTTATGTATGCTCTATGAATGACTTTGAAGTGAATAAGACGATGAGCCAGATTTTTAGATGTTAAGCTGAGATTAGACCACACTCTCTCCCAGTCGACAGATAAATTAAGATCAGATAATTCCCTATTCCAAATAGTTTTAATAGAAAGAGGTTTTGTAATACAATCAATAATTTTATTATATATTAAGGAAACAGATGGCCGACCAGCAGATGGTGCAATCCAGTCCCGCATAGGATGAGAGGAAATGGAAGAAGACCAAGGAACGCCATACGCTTTGAGAGCAGAACGTAATTGAAGAAAAACAAAATATGCAGATGCTGGTAGACAAAATTTGGCTTTCAATGCCTGAAATGAACAGAGGCCCTGGTTATCATACATATCACTGCACGTGTTCACACCTAAAGAGGACCGAGAGGGTTGGACAAATGGACGATTTCCACATACAAAGTTAAAATTGTGCCATAAAGGTGTACTGTTACAGAATTTGAAGGGTCCACTTATCCGACGTTCAACCGTTTTCCAGATTTTAATACAGTTAGCCACAACCGGACCAAATTTATAATTATCCCCTTTTTTTCCTGTGCCAGTAAATAAAATATCTTGAAGTCTATTTGGTTTAACCTTGTCAGCTTCAATCACCCTCCATGAAGCTGTAGATTGAGGATCAACCCAATTATGAAGGGCCTTAAGCTGGAACGACCAATAATATAATTCAAAATTTGGTACAGCCAGTCCTCCTGCGCTATTAGGATGTTGTAATGTGGTAAGTTTAATTCTGGGACATTTATCATTCCAGATAAACTTAGAAATTATGGAGTTGATCTCCTTAAAGTAACCTGGAGGGGGAGAAAGTGGTAGCATAGAGAAAAAAAAATTAAATCGAGGTAACAAATTCATCTTAACAGTGGAGATTCTTCCTTGGAGAGAGACTTTAAGATTCTTCCATCTTTGAATGTCATTTTTGACCTTAACTAAAATGTTATTAAAATTGTCTCTGGCAATCTTGTGAATGTTTTTATATATGGTAATGCCCAAATAGATGAAAGATTCCTTAATAGGGATAAATGAGGGAATAGGAAAATTAACCTTAACATTGTTAATTGGCATTAAAGCAGATTTGCTCCAATTTATTTTATATCCTGATAGGCTACTAAAATTATCAAATTCCTTAATTACACTAGAGACTGAAACATCAAAGTGGTCTAAATATAGAATAATATCATCAGCGTATAATGAAATACAATGATTATGGTCATGAATCTTAATCGATACTTCAGATTTCCTGATGGCTTGTGCTAAGGGTTCGAGAGATAGACAAAACAATAAGGGGGAAAGTGGACACCCCTGCCTCGTTCCCCGCTGTAAAGGGAATGAGGGGGAAATAATATTACCAGTTATGACTGATGCTGCAGGTGAGTGGTATAATGTCTTAATCATAGAAACGAAGTGTTCACTGAAGCCGAAACATTGCAGAACTGCCCACATATAATTCCACTCTAGCCTGTCAAAGGCTTTTTCTGCATCAAGTGAAAAGACCGCACAAGGTGTTGGGTGGGAGTCCGCAAAGTCAAGAATATGAAGGAGTCGACGCATATTGTCAGATGCATTGCGCCCTTTGATGAAACCAGTTTGGTCCTCCTTGATCAGACTGTGAATTACCTTCTCCAAACGAGAAGCAAACACATTAGCATAGATTTTTAGATCACATGGGATAAGCGAAATCGGTCTGTAGCTGGAACAATCTAATGGATCTTTCCCTTTTTTAAGAAGTAATGAAATCAGTGATGTTTTTTGATCTCTATGAAATGCCCCATGTTCAATTGCAAAATTAAATGAGTTAAGCATAAGTATCCCTACCAAATCCCAAATTTCTAAATATAATTCAGGGGGGAGACCATCTAGACCCGGCGATTTGCCCTTTTGAAGGCTTTTTAGAGAGACGTGAAGTTCCTCCAAACTTAATGGGGCCTCCAAAGATTCTTTATCCATCTGTGAGATCCGAGGCAGTTCCAATTTATCTAAATACTGCTTACAAATTGGTTCATCAAAATCTGTTTCGGCTTTATACAGATTTGTGTAAAAACCTTTAAATATGTCATTAATTGCCACAGGGTTCGTGGTGACCTGATCATCCGATGATTTTATTGCGCTAATATATGCCTTAGACTCGCATTCTTTCAACCTGAGGGCCAATAAATGACTAGGTCTCTCTGATTCAAAATAATATTTTTGTCTAGTCCTATGTAAAATAAATTCTGCCTTTGAGTGTGAAAGTAAATCATATTCTTCTTTTAAAGAGGACAGCTGTGTAGCCTGTTGCTCAGTAAAATGTTGTTTTTGTAGGTTTTGTAATGATTGGATTTTATTTTCTAATTGTGTAAACTGGTGAGTTCTCGCTTTGGCAAGAGTAGAAGAGAAAGATATACAGAAACCTCGTATAGCACACTTAGTCGTTTCCCACAGTATTTGAGGATCCACATCAGAGGGCATATTAATTCCAAGAAAGTCCTTAATATATTCTTTTAGAGAGGTAATAAAAGTCTGATTACTTAATAATGATATGTTAAAGCGCCATCTAGGGGACTTGGCTTTGACATCGGAAAGAGGAACACTGCACAACATAGCAGAATGATCAGATAATAAAATTGGTAATATAGATATAGAGGAATTAGATGAAATTAAAGATGGGCTGAGAAATATGTAGTCTATCCTAGAGAAAGTCTTGTGTCTATTAGAAAAAAAAGTGAAGTCCTTAGCTTTAGTATTCTGAATTCTCCATAAATCGATTAAGTTGAGCTCAGTGATAAATTTATTTAATAATTTAGAGGATGGATTGGCTGTTGTATCAGATTGAGACTTATCTAAAGCAGGATTAATGACAGCATTAAAATCACCACCCACCACTAGAGGGCAATCAATCTCCTCAAGTAAAGTTTTGGAAATCTGTGTAAGGAATGCACTGTCTGTCTCATTCGGACCATAAATAGAGACCAATGCTAACCTATTATTATATATTTTGCATCGGATAAAAACAAATCTACCCTTCTCATCACTACCAAGGTGTTCAATTGTTAAATTTAACTTCCTGTTAACAAGGATAAGCACCCCCTTAGTTTTATTTTGAGCGCAGGAAAAAGCTATTAATTTGTAATACTTATTCTGGAAACGTGCCACGTCAGATTGTTTTAAATGTGTCTCTTGTATTAAGGCACAGGAGATAGATTTACGGTGTAAATATTCTAATACACGGGTTCTTTTAACAGCAGAATTTAAACCATTCACATTCAGTGATAAAATATTTAAAGTATGCATTGAATATTCATAATCCCAAGATTGTACACAATAAAAGCAAAAAACAAAACAAAAAAAAAAACAGAAGCACTTCCGTTCCGTAAATAACACGTAAACACTGATGTGCATTTTAGATACCAAACCTCCTATATGAAAAATCCCTTTAGAAATAATGTAAAATAGATAAAAGTATAAATGTCTGCTGTAAAAAAATAAAAACAACATAAAAATGTGAACAACCGACAACCATAAACAAAGAACAACTCAGACCGCACATTACCGAGAACATAGGTCTGACTGAGCATTTTTTTTTTATTAATTAAACCTACTCTCCATTAGTCCCCTCCAAAACAGAAAAATGGAGTGTCAGTCTTACCAGCAAAGAGATCGTTGTACCGGATAAATAAGGACAATATCCCAGTATAAGAGAAGAAAACGCAAACAATAGGTTTAGCAAGCATCCATGTTCATCCTGCTATCATCCCCTTCTGGGCAGCTAGGGCCAAGTCCATCCCGGCCGTCACGCCCCTCCCGTCGAACTGGAGAAACATCGGCCGCTGCTCCCCCGTCGTCCCCCCGCAGAGCAGCGGCATACGACTTCTGCTGAGACATGGAACTGATAAAATCCTCCGCTTTCTGAGGGGAATCGTAGCTTCTCTGTTCCCCTTTGTGCCGTAGCTTAATCACCGCTGGACAGATGAGGAAGGGCTGGAGACCAAGTGCTGTCATCTTCTTCAAAACCGGACCAAATGCCTTTCTCCTGATCGCTGTAGCCGGACTAAAGTCAGGAAAAAACAGCAGTGTGACATTGTTCTGTGCGCACTTCACCGGATACGCCTGCCGAGCACCTTTCAGGATATCTGATCTGTCATGCCATCTCAGTACACGGAAGATGAGAGTGCGCGGCCGATCGGAGCCCCTCCCTCCATCATACACGCGATGCGCCCGATCAATCTCGATGTCACGGCCCCTCAAGGAAGGAATCCACTTTGAAAGATTAGCTCGGAGGAAACCAGCTGCATCTAGACCCTCCATCCCTTCTGGGAGTCCCACCAGTCTAACATTGTTCCGTCTGCACCTGTCCTCCATATCTGTCATCTTCTCGGTGAGTCGCTCCAACTGATCCTTTAAGTCCGTGACTGTTCTCTTATCTTCCCGCGCCGCTGCCTGAACAGAATCAACGCGGTCACGTGTCTGCTTCGTCTTGGTAACTATGGCCTCAAACTCCTCTCTTAGCTCTTTAACAGACTTATTGGTCGCTAGTATGTCCTCACGCAGTTTGCGCAATGCTGGAATCAGCACAGAGTCCATCGCATCTCTTACTGCCGAGTTCACAACCGAATTCAAAGTGCTTTGGTGTTCTTTAAATGCTAGTTCAATGCGGCTAGCAATAGCACTGTCCAGGTCTTCACTGGAGATGGCTGAATCTCTGAATTTTTTCTTCATTGGCGATTGCTCAATCTCTCTTTTCCGATCTCCTTTGTCTGCCTTAGTACTCATGATGGGTCTAATGCAGAGTGGTTCAAATTTTACTGACAGGATCGTAAAATATGTGGCAAAGTGAGCGGAGTGAAAAACTAAGCCTGCATCACCGTCGAGGGGTCACTTGATCCCTCGAGGTTAACGTTATGGTCGGTTATTCTGTCACGTTTCACACACGAACAAGGAAGCCAGGAACGAGGGGACGAGGAATTCACGATACTTGAGTATTTAATAAACAATAAGGTAAACATCAAGGGAGTACAGGAAGGGTAGACACTCACGTAGACATCAACAATAACCGACAAACTCAAACTCAAAGGACAGGAACTAATAAAGGGCAGATAACGAGGGCCGACAGGTGAACACAATGATTAATTAAAACAGAACAGGGAAAACTAGGTCACAAGGGAAACACAGACATGTTACACTATATATATATATATATATACATACAGTATATATAAAAAATATCAAGAATACTTTTGCATGCAACTGTACAATCCTAGATGGTTCCATAAATGTTTACTTTTAGTTGTGATAATTAATGATGTAGTACAATCAAGGAAGAAGGTGTAATTTTCACGTCTATATGGACTCGTCAGTCTTCCATGAAAGTAGCTGAAATGGTCATTTCACAGACAGGACTTCAAACTGACCGCTGCAAACTGACTTACCTCTGCAAGTGTGGGGTTATTTTTCCAGCGCAGGGTGTTGCAAAAACCCTCAACAGAAACCTGACACTCCAGTGACAGACAAACAAAAAGCTCTAGCAGAGGGATGGAGAAGGATGTCTGGGGCTTGTCGGCTGTTGCTGGCCAGAGCCCATACCTTAGCAGAGTGCAGGTTTCTGGTTCACACGCACACATATTGACTGTGACGGTGCAGAGCCGTCCTGTCAAATAAAAAGAGGGAAATAAAATAAAAAAACATAACCAAGTACTACTATAGAGTCTACTATCAGCATAGACTAAATCACTTGAGTGTGTCACCTATAACGTAATGTTTGTTATTATTGAAATCAGCAAACAGGCACATAAAATAATTTTCAAAAATGTATCACAAATTTGATGAATTTGTTATGGGAAATCATTACTCCACATTTAATAGGATTGGATTCCTCAACCTGTTAAGAAAATTAAATACATTAAGATTTTTCAATGTAAAATGACAAACCTGTGCTGACAATGACCTTCATGTCCTTCGTGTACACAGCATGGGTGCCATGGCCTTCAGGTAAATATAGGAATAACCCCAGGGAGGATGGCTCATAGTAGTCATTCTGTAAGAAAGACTGATAGCTCTAACAAAGTTTTTAAAGCAACAAACTCGAGACACTAACAGTTGATACTACATAGTGCTTAAACAATTTGAAGAATCGAATGTATCTGTAGAAACTACTGTGAGTTTGCTGTCTGTATGTATGACCACATGCTATTGTTCTTACATTCCACTTATCAGGAAGGTGCAGTGAATTTCTGTGAGTCCTCCTCAGACAAGCCTCACAAAACAATGCAGTGGTGCTGCACTCAATGCACCTATAATCAGCATGTTCTAGGCAGACAACACACTGGGTAGTGATTGGTGCTGAACATTCAAACGACACCTTAAGCATGTCATCCTTGACTGCATCCCAGGCATGAAGCTCTCTCTTCTTTGCCTTACTGTACGCAGTCTCAGAACATGAACTACAGCTCGGTGCCACATCATCAGGTTCAGCATGTTGAGGTGTAATAGATGTGGAAGGGTCTGAAGGGTACAAAGGGTGGGTCTGTTTGGAGTTGGGCTGGGGAAGACCTTGATTAACGTAAGAAACATTTGCAGGCCCAGCGATACACCTCCTCACCACCTTAATCTTAACGCTCCTGAAGCGTGTGCTCTTAACTGCTTTTCCCATATCTGAAATAAAAATATTTGGCAATTATTAGATAAAGCAAAGTGCAAACCGCACTTCTTATCACAGCCTAAAAGACAGAAACCCATCAGTGAACATGGGATACAGATGAGGGATATCTATTTGGTGCCTCTATATAGATAGATATTTACCACAGTCTATTTATTTCTAATAGATTGCCAGTGTTCGTCTTTTGCATGAATGTAATTATAAGCTTCTAGCTAACAGTCACAGGTGACAGGTGTGCCAGTAGAGCAGCAGCCTGATTAAATTTAACGTTATAACGTTACCCTAAGGCTCCTCATGCATGACCAAATGCAGCCAAGCTTTGTTCAAACCCACAGAACTTTATTTTACATTCTAGTCAAGATTCCAAGGTTTCCAAAGGTACCAAACAGCCATAAAATACATCCTGGGTTTGAATATTTCACTCAACATGAGTATGATAACATTATAGCTTCAGTGAACATTATAGCTTCAGCGTTACTGAGCAGATAGAGAAAAAGCAATAAGCATAATTGTCTTACAGTTAGGAAAAAAGTCATTTTTATAGGCTAACTTTGCATTTAACTAGTAAACTAAATTAGCTTCAGACACGTAAAAATATGCTAATTACATGCTAACATGGTTATCTCATGTCAACACTCATGTCACGCCACTTTAAAACACATTTTCTGTGTTGTTTTCGCTTATTGACTAATTAATCACAGTCTAAATGCTCGGTTTAATCATTTAAATGCTCTTACCTGAAAATATCAACCGAGAAATACCGCAACATTGCCACGTTCCACTAGACTTCCGGTTACCGGCGAGCTGGATTCCTCTGGGATTGGATCTGGAGTCTTCTTCACAATAATATTTTTAATATTTCTTCACAATAAAAGTTCACAATGTATCTGTAATGACTGGTCTGAGACGTGTGGATCCAAGTGCAGCATATATTTATTAGACAGAGGCAGAATTAAACAGGCAATAGTCAGCAGGCAAAAACAGGAATATCAGAGGCAGGGCAGAGACGTAAACAGTTCCAGGCAGGAGTCGGGGTCACAAGCACAGGTTCAGAGTATCAGGGCAGTCCGGGGTCAAACACAGAAATCAGAATCAGAAGAATGGGGAAACGCTCAGAAATATCAGCCGGGGCAAAAACAAGACTTCGCAAAGAGTAGGAGAAAGTCCAGAGCTTATGTAGTGTGTGTGTGTGTGTGTGATTGGGTGATGGTGATTGTGAGATGGTAAACAGGTGCAAGCGTGATCAGTGTGAACAGCTGTGCTGGTGCAGTGGATGATGGGAAATGCAGTCTATGAGTGATCTGTAACTGTGTGGTGTGAAAGTCCATGTGATGGGTGAGTGACCTCTAGTGGTGAACAAACAGAAGTCCATGGTCAGGATTTGTGACATAAACCCCCCCCCCCCCCAAGGAGCGGCTTCCAGACGCTATTAAACAATCCTAGGAGGGCGGTGGAGCGGAGGCGGAACAGGGGGAGGGATGGAGGGCCAGGTCCATGTGGAAGCCAGGGCGGAGAGGATGGAACTGGAGCCCCCCAGGGCGGAGCAGACGGACCTGGAGCCCACCAGGGTAGAGCAGACAGACCCGGAGCCCACCAGGGCGGAATAGACGGGACCAGAGCCCCCCAGGGCGGAGCAGACGGACCTGGAGCCCACCAGGGCGGAACAGACGGGACCAGAGCCCACCAGGGCGGAGCAGATGGACCTGGAGCCCACCAGGGCGGAACAGGCGAGACAGAAGCCCTCCAGGGCGGAACAGACGGGACCAGAAGCCACCAGGGCGGAGCAGACGGATCCGGAGCCCACCAGGGCGGAACAGACGGGACCAGAGCCCACCAGGGCGGAGCAGACGGACCCGGAGCCCACCAGGGCGGAGCAGACGGGACCAGAGCCCCCCAGGGCGGAGCAGACGGGACCAGAGCCCACCAGGGCGGAACAGACGGGACCAGAGACCACCGCAGGGAAGCAGACTGGGCAGGTAGCCATGACAGAACCTGGAACCAGAGGAGAACAAGGACAAACAACACTGGGAGAACAGAGACAGACAACACAGGGAGAGCCTTCATGGTGTCAGGGGCCGTGGCAAGGCCTGACAGGAAATCCTCGGCGGTCGTCGTAGCCATGACAGGGCAGGACGGGGAATCACAGGCGGCCTCCATAGCCGTGACTGAGCAGGACAGGGAATCACAGGCGGTCTCCATAGCCGTGACTTGGCAGGACAGGGGATTGCAGATGGCTTCCATAGCCTTGACCGGACAGAGCGAGAGTTCATAGACGGCCTCCTTAGCCGTGACAGGACAGGGCGAGAGTTCACAGACGGCCTTCCTAGCCGTGACAGGACAGGGCGAGAGCTCACAGACGGCCTCCATAGCCGTGACAGGACAGGGTGAGAGCTCACAGACGGCCTCCATAGCCGTGACAGGACAGGGGGAGAGCTCACAGACGGCCTCCATAGCCGTGACAGGACAGGGTGAGAGTTCACAGACGGCCTTCCTAGCCGTGACAGGACAGGGCGAGAGCTCACAGACGGCCTCCATAGCCGTGACAGGACAGGGTGAGAGCTCACAGACGGCCTCCATAGCCGTGACAGGACAGGGTGAGAGTTCACAGGAGGCCTTCCTAGCCGTGACAGGACAGGGTGAGAGTTCACAGACGGCCTTCCTAGCCGTGACAGGACAGGGTGAGAGCTCACAGACGGCCTTCCTAGCCGTGACAGGACAGGGTGAGAGCTCACAGACGGCCTCCATAGCCGTGACAGGACAGGATTCAGAAGAGGATACCACTGACACCTCTGGAGGTTCTGCAGCTAACGCCGCCACCTCTGGAGGTTCTACGGTGGTAAAATCAGGAGGCAGGTGGAGTTCAGTGACAGTCTCTTTGAATGTAACATGACAGGCTGAGAGTACATTGCTGGGCGCCACCACCTTACAAGGGGCTGAGGCGAGCACCACCGCTTGGGGAGGTTCTGCAGCATGTGCCGCCACCTCTGGAGGAGCTGCAGCGGATGCCATCCCCTGGGGCAGTTCAGAGATGGTGTATGCGGCCCAAACGCAGCATAAAGCGATCCCCATCCTAGGAAGCGCTTCAGACAGGGGAATTAGTTCAGGAACAGGAGGGCATAAATGGATAGGTTTGGGGATACCAGCTGCGTGTGCAGACACCAGCGGTACATCCCTTACGCTGGACACCAGACAGGGAACTCGAAGGATTGACTTTGAATCTCTCGGTGTGACAGATTCTGGCAGTTCGGCTGAGACTTGAAAAGACTCTGGCAGTTCGGCTGTGCCGTGGCGAGGCTCGGACTGAAGAGCTTTGATGTTGGGTGATGCTGGCTGGAGAGCTGTGAGTTGGGTGAGCTCATGATGATCAACAGTGGCTTGGTGTGGCTCTGGCTGTTCAGCGGAGACGTGAAGAGACTCTGGTTGAAGAGCTGTGACGTGGTCTGACTCTGGCTGGTCAGCTGTGACGTGGTCTGACTCTGGCTGGTCAGCTGTGACGTGGTCTGACTCTGGCTGGTCAGCTGTGACGTGTTGTAGCTCTGGCTGATGAGCTGAGAAAGGGGTTGATTCATGACGATCAACTGTGGCTTGGCTTGACTCGTAACGATCAACTGTGGCTTGGCTTGACTCGTGACGATCAACTGTGGCTCGACTTGACCCTTTAACATCAGCTGGGACTTGACTTAGCTCCTTGACCTCAGCTGGGACTTGACTTGGCTCTTTAGCATCAGCTGGGACCTGACTTGGCTCTTTAACATCAGCTGGGACTTGACTTAGCTCCTTAACATCAGCTGGGATTTGACTTGGCTCTTTAGCATCAGCTGGGACTTGACTTAGCTCCTTGACATCAGCTGGGATTTGACTTGGCTCTTTAGCATCAGCTGGGACTTGACTTAGCTCCTTGACATCAGCTGGGACTTGACTTAGCTCCTTGACATCAGCTGGGACTTGACTTGGCTCTTTAACCTCAGCGGGGACTTGACTAGGCTCATGACTGGCAGCCCTGACATGACGGGGTGTTGTTGTGACCGCCATTGTGCGACCTGACTCCGCTGTCGCCACCATTTTGTGAGCGTGCTCTGGTGCGGCCGTCATCTCAGGAGTGAGTGCAGCGTCGCGTTCCTCTTCCACGACACCCACAGTAAAAGGAGAGTCACACAACATTAGTGCATAGTCCAAGAATTCGCTCAATTGGACATTAACTTGCCCTCCGGGTAACCGTGATTTAACTGGTTCATTGAGTCCAAACTGGAATAACTCTTTAAACAAAATTTCATCATATAGAGGAACTTGATATATTAACTCACAGAACTGCTGAACATAGTCCTCAATAGATCGATCTCCTTGCCGTAGTCCTAGTAGCTGGTCGACTGGATCTATGGTTAGGCGGGATTGGTGAAAGGCTGACATAGAGACTGGAACTGATACCTCGGTGACGAGAGAATACTGGGCTGCTGGATCCTGGTATGGCGAAGTCTTCTGTAATGACTGGTCTGAGACGTGTGGATCCAAGTGCAGCATATATTTATTAGACAGAGGCAGAATTAAACAGGCAATAGTCAGCAGGCAAAAACAGGAATATCAGAGGCAGGGCAGAGACGTAAACAGTTCCAGGCAGGAGTCGGGGTCACAAGCACAGGTTCAGAGTATCAGGGCAGTCCGGGGTCAAACACAGAAATCAGAAGAATGGGGAAACGCTCAGAAATGTCAGCCGGGGCAAAAACAAGACTTCGCAAAGAGTAGGAGAAAGTCCAGAGCTTATGTAGTGTGTGTGTGTGTGTGTGTGATTGGGTGATGGTGATTGTGAGATGGTAAACAGGTGCAAGCGTGATCAGTGTGAACAGCTGTGTTGGTGCAGTGGATGATGGGAAATGCAGTCTATGAGTGATCTGTAACTGTGTGGTGTGAAAGTCCATGTGATGGGTGAGTGACCTCTAGTGGTGAACAAACAGAAGTCCATGGTCAGGATTTGTGACAGTAGCCTAATAAGCCTAATTTTCTTCTAATGTAATACAACTTTGTAGCTTATTTTACATAAAACTATTATGCTTTGTGGTCAAATTTATTATATTGAAAGATAATGATAATATTGTAAACATTAATTTAAATGATGTGCTGATATTACCTTATGAACTGTGATTACATTATAAGTTGCCACAGTGTGTTCATAATGTATAACATTTCTCATACAATAACCTATTATATTATGTGAAAAAAATTGTTATTACATTAAAACAAATATATTATTACATTATGAGCTCAAGATTTTATTATGTTTTGAGAAAATTGTTACATTATGAACATTTTATTACAATAATAATGTAATACTTATTACATTATGTGCAATTTTTACATTATGTGCAGTTAATACATTATGAGTTGCTACAAACCACTTAAAATAATAAAAAATGGCACCAGTTGAGTCAGTTTATTTTGTTTAAAAACAGTTTAACACAATCAATGATTAAAAAAGATAAAAGTAAAAGCAAAATTGGGCAAAAAGGATTACATTTGTTTCAGCAGTCTGATGGTGCTTCCTTTGGGTTCTCTGATATATGAATAAGAAAGAACAATGTCACCTAAAAGAAAGTCAATTGCTGTCTACGACCACATACAGGAATATTGAATACAATATGATTTACTTTTTCAAACTGCACAACACAGCATTATTATTATGATTTTGGTATAATTTATTTAATTGATTTCTCTAAAATGATTAATTTTCTTATTGCTATTTTTTGGGATTCTTTTTAGCAGTAAGTTACTCACATCACATTTAGTACTGATTTAGGGAAATTAATGATTATGAACCTTACAGAGCCATACCATTTAAAGGAAACACTAACCAGGTGCTCCATCAAATCCAGATTATTGGTGTAATAGTGGCATTCCAGCTAAGAAAGTGGAATTCAGATTGTTTTGTCCCCTGGTTTTTGGGTTGATATTTTAGATGTTTGCCCTAGTCTTTGGAAGTCACTGGCTTTATCTTCTGGAACAGGTCTTTTTATGCTCCTTTTATGTTCCCTGGGATATTTCAATAAAATTTTGCATCAACCAAGACATTACTTTGATTATGGTATTGAGGTTAAAGGGGTGGTTGACTGCTGTTTTTTCTAGGCTCGATTGTGTTTATGGGGTGCAGTCTAACGTGTTAATGCTTCGTTTAAAATGATGAACGAAGATGATTTCCTGGTTTTATGAAGCCCCTCCCTCAGAAATATGCAATGGGCTCAGATTGGTTAGCTGGCCCAGTGTGTTATGATTCGCTAAACCACCTAGTGTGCATGAAGAAACATCACGCCCCTCACCTCAGTGGCGCTCCGGTGTTATATTGTAAACAATGGCGTCGTCGATATTGCTTATAAATTTGAACCCGATTGAGACGCAGAGAATATCAGTGAAGAGGATCGCGCAGAACCTGTGCAAGCACGGCTATTACAGGATGTTTTAGAATGGTATGTTTCTTTGTTTGTTGTTGTCTCAAACATTTAGATATGCTGTTATTTGTAAATGCTACTGCTTCTGTTAGCTTCTAATACAAGGTTTTATCCTGATTAAAGCTTTATTACTGCAGAATACATGATTGCGTTGTAAAAAAAGTTTTAACAGTAAGAAGTGTTTGCCAGCAAGTGAAGAGTTCAGATCCAAAAGCCTCTAAGTACATCTGACGTTTACTTCTGAATGGGTTGAGGCTGGGATTTAGCGCATTTGAAGTGAAAGTACTTGATGAACATATACTATGTGGAGAGCATTCACTCAGTATTGTTTTCTCATTTTTGACCAAGATGGCTTTTAGAGGCTTTTGCATTGGAACTCTTCAAGTATTGCTCGCTACTACGGCAACAGCGTGCACGTCCATGTTTAACTCTTCTCGTAGCTATGTGAAAAATATCAGTCTGTCTATACACATGAAGTGTTGGAACACAATTCATTGATGGAGCTAACGAGCTGAATCATGTGAGAGAGAGAGATGTAGAGCAGAGCATGTGCAAAGAAGGGGGACACGAGGAACAGGATTAAGAACCACTGCTTTAGAACATTGATTTTGAACCTTGTGAATCCATTAGAATTGTTAGAAGACAGAATCGTGATTCATAGATGAATAGATTTTTTCATGCACCCCTAGTTTTGATGGCATGGCAACAACTCTTCCTCCTCTCTAAAGCAGCGCAACATGGCCTCGCCCCCTTTGTTGCATGTTCCTAGGGGCGGAGTTTATGTAAATTTCAGGGTTTGTGATGTCACAAACCCGAGAAGTAGCTTGTTGTAGTCCCTACCAGCCGTATTTGTAGGCATTAAACTGCCATAATTTTAAAAGACAATAAAATCCGTTTGCAATTGAACTTTCAGTGTTGTAACTTTTACAGATATTGTTTATGCTCATACAGCAACATTACACACTAACTAAAGTTAAAAAAGTGAAATCACAATCAACCACCCCTTTAATTCATGTCACTTATGCCTGTCCAAATAGAATGTGTCATAGGACATGAACCACATAAAATCCTAGTCATGTCAGTATTTTGAGGTTATGCTAGTTTTTAGCTGTTGTACTTGCTTGGTAAAGTGAACACAATATCAGCAGTAATAAAAACTGCAATCTGATTCATACAAATGTTTGTCCTGCAATACCGAAAACTGTTTGTAGTATGCTAACAAACAATATATAATGTTATAACTTTGATGAGTTTAAACTGTATTTCTGTACAAATTTCACAAATGAATGGAGACAGACAAAACAGTTATAACATGCTCACTTTATTTACAAATATGTTCGAATAGTTTAGATTTATGCTTCTCTAATGCAATTCAATTTAAATAATTCAAGATCTTACATTATGAATTATACATACAAACAAGTGTGTTAGCAGTTCATTCAAGTTCATTGTCTCATTGTATGTACATTGCAGATGATGACAAAGCAAAATAAATCTTATTATATTGGGCTGTATGATTGTAAATGATGAATCAGATAGGACAAACATATGACAGAAACATTTTGACCTCATTAGCAATGATAACAGGTCCTGGGTGAACATTTTCACGTAGATAGTGACAGGAAGTCATCTGCCAGACATCTAAGTAGATTACTCCATCTATATCTCTGAACATCTCTCGCATCACTGTGTTCAGTTGCATCGCATACCAGTCACTTTGAAAAATATTCTGTAAGAACACAAATCAAAATCAGAATTCCTTGCACACACAAGGACATTTTCTAGTAAATGATGATTCCAGTGCTTCCAATCTTCCATACAATAAAATATGAAAATGTATAAAGGCATAGACTGGTTGAGACAGAATAAACATAGATGTAAAGATCAGTAACAACTGATACTGTCAGACCTGGAATAAGCAAAGCTGGTTTGGACAAACTACATAAACTCTGTTGTTTGTATTAATTGCTACTGTGGCTACTGGACATCCCACTGATCAGCCACAGCATTAAACCACTGACAGTGAAGCGAATTCCATTGATTGTATTGGTAAAATGGTACCTGTCAAGGGGTGGGATATATTGAGCAGCAAGTGAACAGTCAGTTCTCAAATTTCATTTGTTGGGAATAAGAAAAATGGGCAAGCGAAAAGATCTGAGTGAACAGTGGCCAAATACTAACAACTAGACGACAGAGTCAGAGCATCTCCAACACATCTTGTGTGGAGTTTGTAGAATGTAAGGGTCAGTACCTATCAAAAGTGGTTCAAAGAAGGACGACCAGTGAACTGACATCAAGGTCAAGGGCACCCAAGGCTCATTGGTGCACATGGGGAGTGAAGGCTACCCCGCCTAGTTCGGTCACACAGAAGAGCTACTGTAGCTCAAATTTCTCAAATACTTTATGCTGATCATGATCAAAAGGTGTCCACAGTGCAACAGAGTTAGTTGTATGGAGATGTGTAGCTACAAATGGGGCAGAGTGACCATGATGAGGGCCAGGCCCAGAAGGCGAGCATTGCCTTCCCCGCCCTTCCAAAGTGTAGGATGCAGAAGAGGTGTGACACAAGGAGAGCTAAGCAAGATCTAAGGGGAGTGATTCAAAGAAAGCAGTCTGAGAGATTTCAAATCATTGAGGAGAAGTAACATCTCTCCTCCTTTCCTTTGTCTGATCTTTAAGAACCCAACAAGATGTGGCTTTTCCTCAAAAGAGGAATGCATCCCTTCTTGTTGTATGGAGCCTGCAGGAATGCTGGAGTCTTAAGATCCTGGACATGCCCCTTTAATGTAGAGCAGAACCCCTTCCCCATTGTCTTAAATTAGGGTCCTCTGCTTCCCAGCAATTTTACCCATCTCCTAGCACCCAATGAGAAGTGGCTTTCACCTCGAAGTTTGCATCCGTTTTCATTGTCATGCACCTTCGGGAGTGATAGTTTCTTGGGATTCTGTATTAGGGGTTGCAACGACTAATTGACTAGTAAACTTTTAATGCTCTGCCATGACGATATAAGCTCCATTTTCAAACAGTTAAAATGACAAATATATGCATACTCCGAAAAAAAAGCGCTCCACAAGATGTGTGATTATACCATCTGGATGCAAGAAATTGAACGGGAGAATGCACGTTTTAAACAGCTTATTGTACAGGTAAGTTAATCGCCGTTCTGATCTAATGCGCTGCTGCACTGTAACGCACACACATAGGCTACAGACGGTAGCGTGTACATCACGCAAAAAATCACACGCACACAGAACCATTCAGTAGTGCAGAGTATTGTCAACACTGTTCTGTGTTTTCTCAATAAAATAGCTGGGAAACTAAAAAAAAAAATTAGCTGTTATAGTAGCAATAGCCATGTGGGCAGCACTGTGTCATATGCCATAGCACAGCTATGGTGTTTGAGTCTCAGCTCCAGGCTTATTTGTTCATTAATGAGGTCACCAGTGACTAGGGCATTATACTGGGGCATTATGACCCACACAGACCACAGGGTGAGCACCCCCTGCTGGTCTCACTAACACCTCTTCCAACAGCAACCTAGTTTTCCCAGGAGGTCTCCCATCCAGGTACTGACCAGGCTCAACCCTGCTTAGCTTCAGTGGGCAACAGGGTGATATGGCTGTGGTCAACTTTCATCACATAAATGTCGACTTAAAAAATCTGAAGTTGTTCAACCCATATTCTGTATATAATCAGAGAGTGCATGGGCTGATTTCTATTGAGATACTGTAAGAGCAGAATTTAGACCGTAGAGAATATTGTCACTCACAGTTCTGGGACTGATGTGCGCCTGAGTTGGGGAAATTGTTGACGTTGACAGGTAAGTCCAGTGAGTCTTATGTTGTGCCCACTGTGACAGTGCTTGGCAGATGAGGCAGACATTCCCCTCAGCATGGCAGAATCTGTTCCCCAAAGCATCAGCAGATGCAGTGCAATGTCTCTGGTTATGAGTATAACCATGGTTCCCTGAGAAGGGCAACGAGACATTGAATTTCATTGCCATGCTGAGGGCCTGCTAATCTCGCGTAGCCAGACCTTCAGACTGACGGCTGAAGGTCTGGAATAGATGGCAGCTTTCATTGGCCAAGGCCCGCCCATGAGGCTGTTTGACCGACGTGTCAAACAACCAATCATAGTTCGTTTCGTTCAGCGTCACGTTTCAGGGCGTGGAAATGTTGCCACAATTACAGACCGGTGTGTAAAACTCTCAGACGTATTTTAAAGATTATATGCCGCAAACTTTAAATATTTCACATACTTTTGAAACTCCAGCGTTTAGTTGATCCTGATAAGCGTTCATCATCACATTTGTAAACACGACAGCTTTTTTCTTTCGTGAGGGGGTTTGGCGCCTGATGGCGAAAATGGCGCTGGTCTCACTAACACCTCTTCCAACAGCAACCTAGTTTTCCAAGCATTCCAAGATGGCATTCCAAGATAGCATTCCAAGATGGCGCTGCTATGTTCGGCCGCCGTCCGGGTCGCTCCGCTAAGACTATGCTTTTATTTACTTTTTTACTTACTTTTGACTTCTATTTTTACACACATAACGTCGGCACTGATCACCTACGACAAAAGTCGGCACTGATCACCTACGACACCTACACTCATGGACATTGGAAACCGCTTCACTAACCTGGTTCAGGACACTTTATCACCGAATCCATCGTGGCCTCTTGAGATTCTTCGGAACGCGGAGAACAAAGGACACAGGAGACGGAACAAAAAACACAGTGGAAATAGCGCTGGTATTCGAAACAGATTGAGGAAAAGGGCTCACAGTCCTCCTTTACCGAGCATTTTGCTCGCTAATGTCCAATCCTTGGAGAATAATATGGACGATCTTAGAGCCAGGATAAGTTTCCAACGGGACATAAGGTAACTGTAACATCATCTGTTTGTCTGAAACATGGCTCACGCCCTCGGTTCCGGACACTGCTGTAACGCCGTCTGACAACTTCTCTGTTTTACGGATGGACAGAACAGCGGAGGCCGGTAAATCCAAAGGTGGAGGAGTGTGTCTCATGACTAACAAGAAATGGTGTGACCCCAGGAATATCTCCTCTCTGTCGCGATCCTGCTCGCCTCATCTGGAACATCTATCCATTATTTGCCGCCCATTCTATTTACCCCGCGAGTTCTCCGCGGTCATCGTTACTGCTGCTTACATTCCACCTCAGGCAGACACCGGCTTGGCTTTGTCTAAATTTCACGACATGATCAGCGGCTACATTAACAAACATCCTGACGCTGCCTTTATCATAGTGGGGGATTTTAACAAAGCCAACCTCAGGCAGGTCATGCCGAACTTTCACCAGCATGTATCCTGTCCAACTAGAGGACCGAATACACTTTAAACTGTTCCTGGATCTGTTATTCCCTTTTTTTTTTCCTCGCCGGTGTCATGTCTCAGTAAACTGTTCCTGGATCTGTTATTTTTTACATGGTTAGGTGGAAGTGACGCAGGGTGAGGAGGGTGGAGTTGCGGCATGTGTGTTTGGCTAGTTACAGATGAATGAAACGGATACATGGAGCGCTCGTATAGAAATACAATGCATGACAGCAAGCGGGTCTGCTTAAAAGAAGTCATCATTATCCTAGAGTAGACAGTTCAGAAACGACACGAGCGATGACAGTGCGCGTCTTCCAACAAGAAAATACCACGAAGTTGCGTCAGCACCACGCTTCAGACAAGCCCTCCGTCAAGCGTGAGCCAGAGCGCGCACACGTCACACACCGGATGTGTGTGCGCACTCAGATCACTTGGACATGGTTGTGTACAAGAGGTAAAAATCGATATAAATACTGTTCGTTTTCTCACAAACCGCTCGTTTTGTGTCTTAGGCCATCAATGTGTAGTTACGATGGGGAATTGTTTAATTTGAATTTCTCTGTGCATGTTCTTTTTCCCTCTCATAGAGACAGTGACCTATACCTGCCATTATATGACTGACAGACTAGAACGGTTTGACCTAAAAACATCAAAATTGGATCTACTGAAGAAAAAAAGACACCTACATCTTGGATGCCCTTGTGGTAAGCTGATAGATACCAAATTTTAATTTCAAAGTGAACTATCCCTTTAAAGTTTTGTTGTCCATCCTCAACCTAACCACAGGCTCTACTCTTCACCACAACGGTATCACAGGTGCACCAGTAGTGATATCACAGGCTGTCATCGGCCTGTAAGATTGTTAAAAGCATGCTTCAGACACCGGTCATGCTGATGGCATTCCCCAGGGCTCATTGGAAATATGTGCCTCTATATACATTTATGCAAACCTGAAAAAAAACTTACCTGTTTATATTAATCACTGCAGTTTCCAGTTGAACTGAACACTAGAGGCAGTAAAACTCAGACAACTTTTATTCCTCTTCACACAAAGTATGACTTACAGACAGGTGGCGCCATAAGAGGGGGGAAGGTTAGGACGATTCTAAGGGCCTGATGATGAAGGGGGAAATGTGATTTCTACCAAGGGGGAACCGGAACCAAACCCAAACCCAAACCCAAACCCAAACCCAAACCCGAACAACCCGTTCAAATCTCGAACAAGCCTAGTATCACTACGAATCACGTGATTGGGACGGGACAGGAAAAAAATGTCCACGGGAGTGGGCGGGACCGGGAATAGTAATTACACTATGATACCCAAATTTATACACAGCAATTTATGTGAAAAATAGTAAAGATATCCGGCCTTTGAATGTTTTAGGGACTCAGTTATTGATAAGTCAACTAACAGACGATACCACCCTGTTTCTTAGCGATGCAGAGCAGATTCCAGTTGCCATTAATCTGGTGTCTCATTTTTCAAAAGCTTCTGGTCTGCAATTGAATTTAAAAAAGAGTGAGCTGATGGCACTTCATAATCATGCCGAATCTCATCTGTTCAATATTTATTTAAAAAAAATGATAAAATATTTAGGAATTGTTATTTCTAAAGACCCTAAAATTAGAGAAAAGCGTAATTTCATTGATAATATGAAAAAAGTCAAAATATTTTAAATATGTGGGTTCAAAGGGATATCTCCATATTTGGAAGAATTCTCATACAGAAGTCAGAAGCACTTTCCAGTGTGATTTACCTGGCATTATCTTTGAGTATATCTGATAGTTGGATAAAAGACATTAATCAAATTCAGTATAAATTTATCTGGAAAACAAGAACCATTATATAAGAAAATCAGATGTAGTGAAGCCGATTAGTGAGGGAGGGTTAAACGTAATTGATTTCGATGTTATGAATGGTACCCTTAAGTTGAGGTGGCTCCAAGCCTTCCTTAGAAATAAACATTCTGTTTGGTTTAGCTTTTCCTCTAAAATGTTTTATTCTCTTGGGGGAATTGATTTCCTTTTAAGGTGTTTTGAGCCATTAAAATTAAATTGTAAATTATCATCTTTCCATAGTCAGGTATTATATTGGAAATGAATATACAAACAACTTTTCACCGCATAGTTGCTCTTTGTGGAATAATAAGTGTATTCTTATTAAGAGGAAATCTGTGTTTTTGCAGGACTGGATGGACAAAGGTGTCTGGTCCATTGTGTACATTATGGATGGGAATGGAAATTTCATTGGTTATGATGATTTTTGTGAAAAATACAATATTATTTGTACTCAGGAATTATATGTGTCTTTGTTGAAAGCTGTTCCTGCTGGTTTGGTTCAGTTGATTAAAGGTGCATTGTGTTATTTACCTGTGATAATCTAATCATCTCTGGTATTCATTTTACAGAGCAGAGCTGTAATAATAAGGTTTTATTAAAACACAGATTTTCCCTTCAAAAGTAAAGAAGAGACCCCTTGTTTTTGATTTTCCTGAAGATAAAGTGGTTTGAATTAGAACAAGATTTCTCTCTTTCCACTTCTACCAAAGGCAAAAGAAGTTCAGTTTAAAATTATTAACGATATCTATCCCTGTAATGAGTTCCTCAGACACAGATTTAATTTGGATGGTAATGAATGCACTTTTTGTGAAGCAGACATAGAGTCATTGGAACATTTGTTTTATTTATGCAAATTCTCAAAAAAAATATGGGATGACATCTTTGCTTGGTTAAGTTTGAAGTATGTAATACCTGACATTGATTTTAAACCTGTAAAATATTTGTCCTTTTGTTGGAATTGTGATGTTGAAATTTTGGTTAATAATATTGTGATTTTGGCCAATTACTTCATTCTTAAATGTAGATTCTTTAATAACCCTCCCAATTTATTACTTTTCCAGCAAGATTTAATGATCTTCTTCAAATCCTTGAAGATCATGTGTTCTGAAAAAGCTCTTAAACTGTGTGGCCTTTTGAAGGTGTTTTTTGACGATTAAGCCCCTTGTATTGCAGTATTGTATTTTTTATTTATTTTTCTGTATTTATTTGTTTTTTTCTTTCTTGGTTTTCCTGTTATGTTTATTTTGTTTATCTGTATTTTTATTTTTATTTTTTTGTTATGCTGCTATTTGGACTTTTTTCATTTGTATTAAGAATTTTCTGACTGTTGTTAATTTGTGTTTTGTATGTTCAAGCAATAATAATAATAAAAAAAAACTTTATACACAAAAATACCTTTTATATAAATAAACTATGAACTGTATATTTTAATTTTGAACTCAATTCTAGTTGCCCTGTCTCTTTATGCTCTCCTCCGGTTTGCTTTGGTGTGATTGGTTAAGTGAATGACGCAGTCCGTGATGGACAGATTGTTAACGGCTGGTCTATGTGATGATACAGTACTTGGGCAGGACATCCAAACGCCCACCTATCATTCATCGACCTAAAATATGGCTTTTCATCTAAAAGATGTATGTAGTAGCAACTTTACATGGCTGCTTAATCTAATGTTAACCTAGAGAATGTGTGCTATTGAAGTGTATGTGTGGAGAGTGGAGCTGAACTGTAGCGCTCGCTGCAGGACAGGCGCCACTTGCTCTTAAAATACTCCGTAATTTGTGGTCATACAGATAAAAGTAGCCTAATACATCTTTCGAAACTGTAAATACTCTATACGTTTATTTGTGTGCTCTCAGAATAACAACGAAATGTTGAGCTTCTGTAAAGTAATTAAAGCAAACAGGATGCGCTTTCTGCCGTCTAGGTCTCTGTGAACTTGAGCGAGAAACTTCGAAACTCCGTGTATGAAAAATATATCTATAGAGAGTGAAATGTCTACTTTCAAAAAAAAAAAAAAAATCAAATAGGAAATGTGTGTGTTAGCATGGATGATTTACATGCAATTTAATGTGTGTGCAATGCACACTGCATTGTTTAAGATGGCTTTCAGTTCAATATAATAACAAAAAACTAAATTTTGGATTTTTATTCAACTAAGGTTGGCACGCTTTGATCTGTACTGTATTTTTACTGTAACTGACAGATTCCTGCCAAAAAAACAAACAAAAAAAACAACACGGGAGTGGGAGGGAATGGGAGTCATTCTTCTGGGATTGGAATGGGATGGGATTTTCCCCCAGTTTTTTCGTGGAATTGGGACGGGACGGGATTTTTTTTGTGGGAGTGGGACGGGAGAGGTTTGAAAATCCACTCCCGTGTCACCCTCTACTCTCAAGTTATTGCAAAAGTTTGGAGTGAGATTAGGGGAGGGGCCACACAAAGGGGAGGAGCAAATCAAACATTTGCAGCACCCAAGTTTTTGCTAGCAGTTCAATTGTACCTATTGTTCATAATTGACCAGCACAAATAGAAATTATAACATCTGGTAAATCTGATGAAAGAAAAATTAATTCTAATAAAATAAAAAAGATTTATGTATTTAAAAATACAAATGTATCAAAAATAAAAATAAATTTTGCCCCAAACGAGCCAACTGAACAGCAGTACTCAATGTACACATACACATACAGTAGGATTACAGTACTTACCCTGAGCATGTATGTCAAGCTGTGTGTGTGTGTGTGTGTGTGAGAGAGCGAGAGAGAGAGAGAGAGAGAGAGAGAGTACACATTTCAGCTTGTTGTTGTTTTTTTTCTGTTGTAAATGTTTGTTGCACATTTTGATGCCTGATGACAGGGGTAGAGAGCTCCCACATAAAGAACTGTCATGATAGATAATAGCGCTCCATCCAGAGCCAAACTGTTTCTAGTTTTGTTTTTTTTTCAAACCCACCATGGAAAACACACTGGGCCTAATTTACGAAAAGAACGTATGACCGAAATTTGGGCGTACGATCGTTTCTACGCAAAACTTGGAATTTATCAATATGGACGTGAGCGGTGGCTACGATCAAATCTCATGTCAGGTCTGAGCTCGTGTACGCAAGTTTTTGAGTTAGCCTGAACTTGCGTGCAGCATAGATAATTGTATAATGACAGCATTTTGTTAATTTAGATTATTTATCTAAACCGACAAACAAAGCTTTTTTGTTTTTTTCCTTTCAGGGTTTTAGCTTTATATGGGCAAATAGCAGCATAAACAACAGACCATGAGGAATCACACATCGTCGTATCACGCACCTGCAGCGCTTCTGTGAATGGAGAAAAACAGAAATTATAAAAGGAATAAAATAAATAGGGCTACACTAAATATATTTATCTTAATTAACAGATTAGCAAAAGAAGAAAAAAAAACAATTTCGTTTTTGTGACACTCTTAATGCATTTTATTTGTTTTCTTTATATCTTTATTTTTTACATTTTAACTGATTGGTGATCACGCAGGTGCCTCACACGCACACACACAACATTTCAGCATTACTAACTTGACATTTCAGCCATTAATCAAACTAAAATGCAGTCAACCAAACATAAGTTACACTGCACAATTTACAAGGTCCACTGTAAAATCAGCGTGCAGACCCGAAACAAACATTTATTGCACATGTGAAGGGTGATATTTTACGTGGATATTGGAACTCAAGTGAAGTACAAAGCCTTGTTTAAATCATAGATAATAGTTTAGCAACCAAATGTTACATGACAAAAATGGAAACATTTGGATGTCGAATGAGAGAGGCTTGTGAGCCCAATGCCGTTTAGTTTCGCTTTAATAAATTCATTTTAGCTTGACGTTGTATTCTGTTTATAATGAATGCCACTATAGCCTAATTTGTGATTTACTTCGTAGTTTAATATAAAATTGTATAGCTACTAATTTTTTTCATTCTTGTTCTGTAATACCGTTAAATTTAAAGGGTTTGTTGTGGATTAAGGAGAACTAAATAATCTATATAGTGTTTATAATGTTTCGTTATATTTAATTTATATGTATATTAAAGGGGTGGTTGATTGCGATTTCACTTTTTTAACATTAGTTAGTGTGTAATGTTGCTGTTTGAGCATAAACAATATCTGCAGACTTGCGGCGCTGAAAGTGAAAGTTCAATGCAAACGGAGATATCGTCTTTTAAAATTCTGGCAGTTTAATGCCTACAAAAACGACAGGTAAGGGACTACAACGAGTTACTTCCCGGGTCTGATACGTCACAGACCCAGATAAACCCCACCCCCGGGAACACGCAGCAAAGGGGGCGAGGCCATGCTGCGCTGCTTTAGAGAAGAGGAAGAGAAAACTAGGGATGCACGTAAAAATCTATTCATATGAATCGCGATTCTGTCTTCTAACGATTCTAATGGATTCTCAAGTTTCAAAATCATTAAAGCAGCGGTTCTTAATACTGTTACTCTGTCGCCCTGCTCTGCATCTCTCTCTCTCTCTCTCTCTCATTCAGATCGTCAGATCAGGTCCAACAAACTGTTCCAATTATACACTTATTTTCACACAGCAATGAGAAGCATTATAAATGGACACGCGTGCGGTTGCTGTGCTGTATTAAAGCTTTAATCAGGATAAAACCGTATATTAAAAGCTAACAGAAGCAGTAGCACTTACAAATAGCAGCGTATTTAAAAGTATGAGACAACAACAACCAAACATACCATTAAGAGCCGTGCTTGCACAGGTTCTGCACGATCCTCTGGGTCTCAATCGGGCTCAAATTGATAAGCATTATAGACAACGCCACTGTTTACAATTCAACGGGAGCACATGCCACTGAGGTGAGGGCGGGACGTTCAGACGTGCAGTAGAGACGGTTTAGCGAATAACAACACACTGAGCCAGCTAACCAATC
Organism: Schizothorax lantsangensis; assembly: GCA_027422415.1. Taxonomy (NCBI): domain Eukaryota; kingdom Metazoa; phylum Chordata; class Actinopteri; order Cypriniformes; family Cyprinidae; genus Schizothorax; species Schizothorax lantsangensis. The sequence goes on along the minus strand of CM049863.1, from coordinate 6,376,037 downwards.
TCAGCCCATCGCATATTTCTGAAGGAGGAGCTTCATAAAACCAGGAAATAAATCGAGGCGTTTGTCAGAGAAGGGACAGAGAGGTGTGGAATAAAGGTAAATTATGTGAAAAATAATGCGTTTTTAAAAAAAACAAGCATGAACACATGCTAGACTGCACCCCATAAACACAATCAAGCCTAGAAAAAAAACAGTCAACCACCCCTTTAAATATATTTAATATACATATAAATGAATGCCATTGTTTGCAATTATAAGGTTTACGGGTGTTTTTGGAGTAAGATCAATTTCTCTTTCATGAGATTGCTTCCTCTTTTTGGCCAGGTTATGTTACTCCTTGTTGTAAACTTTAGGGGCGAGGCTTCTAAACCGGGGTGTTTTTAGGGGCGTAATATTCAAATGACGATTGTTTTCAGCCGCCACATTTATCAACGTACGATCTTTCGTACGATAGGATTGGCGGCATATGAATGTTTCATAAATCACACGTGAGCTCTGTCTTAAGTTGATTTGTGTGCACGGATCTGCGCTCGTTTCTACGTTAGATTGATAAATGAGGCCCACTGCATCTGAATTTCAGTGCTTTATATGAGAGCCCCCTACCCCTGTCAGCAAGGCATCAAAATGTGCAACAAACACAACAGAAAAAAAAAAAAACATTCATAAGCTAAAATGTGTACTCTCTCTCTCTCTCTCTCTCTCTCTCTCACACACACACACACACACACACACACACACACACACACACACACACACACACACACACACACACACACAGGCACAGACACAGACACAGACACACACACACACACACACACACACAGACAGAGCTTGACATACATGCTCAGGACAAGTTCTGTAATCCTACTGTGTGTGTACAGTATGTACATTGAGCACTGCTGTTCAGTTGGCATGTTTGGGGCCAAATTTCTTTTTCTTTTTGATACTTTTTTAAATATATATAAAAAATATTTTATTTTGATGAATTTGTCTGTCTTTTATCAGATTTACCAACTGTTATAACATCTCTAGTACTTTCCTTTCAGGAAGCCAAAGCTAAGTCAAAGCTTCTGGTTGCAAAGCAGTTGGAGAGTTTTATTGACTGCATCAGTAATACTTTAGTACAAATTTGGCTATATTCCCCCACATCAGCTCTCAATATCTTTTCACAGGCAAGTGATTTCGTCCAGGAAATGATGGGGTTACATTGCATTCCTCGGATCTTTCTCTTCCAACTAAGTCAGAGGAACACAGACTGCAGGAAAGCAGGTTTGACAAATCAGTGGTCTGGCACTTGCAAGTTAGACTCCTACAAACACCTTTGCTCATGTGCAAACAAGTGTGCGCACAACCGCGGATGATTAATTTTCCACTCAAGTCGAGTCTGGGGTGTGCGATATACAGTATATCTTCTAAGATAATATGGTAAGTGTTGTTGTAATGATGTGCGATCTGACATTATCAAGTAAGCTATATCACCAAATCACACACAGAGTGTACGCACGTTGATTTATTAGTCTATTAAAACTCAATATTCCAGGCATTCTAAATTGTAGACGGCAAAAATGCTTCTGTATGCTTTTAATATTTATATAATTTAATATAGTTAACTTAATCTATTTCACACAAAGAGTACCGTTTTTCTGCAGATATCAGCATGATAACACATTTAATAATAATTTTATACAAGTTCAGTAAAGCAATGTGACTTAAATTTTAGACATAATATTGCTTGTTTTTGCTCAATTTTGCCAACGTAAAATAGTTCCAAACAAAGATCACAGCACTGTTTTGCATCTCTGAGCAATGGACGGTGTTTACTTATTGAATAAATCAGCTTTTTGAACAAATCGGTTGATAAAAATGATTCAGTGATTCACTCATTAGCACAGTCAAATGCTTTGTTTCAGAATGAATCAGTCGTTTGAATGAATTGGTTGAATCTCAATAACTCACTCATTAACAGACACATGCTGCCACCTACTGGCGGTTTAAATTTCACATTTCGACTATTGTTTTCACGTTTTAAATTATTTTAAATATCAGTATTCAACGTTTTATGTTAAAAACCAAACATTAGGCCTATTTATGCATCTGTAACTGCAGTTTAAAAGCATCCATGTCCACTCTGAGATACATTAAACTGTGTAACTACATCTAAATGCTATTTCAGATGCAGATTCCAGAAATGTTTTCTTAATTTGGAATGTAAGACACTAAGTACCGGATGAAGTGCTTCTTATTCTTACCCAAAAATACAAAATGGAAGAAAGAGTTAAAACTGAACACAATCTTGCTACTCAAGCTGTGTATGAACATTTGTTTTATATATTTATTTGCTTCTTTTCCATTTTGCATTTACTTGTAACATTAGATTAATCCGCGCTGGAGCCGTGCCGGAACACCGGATCACAACCCCGCTCACAGAAAATAATTCTGCAAGAAACTGAAATTCCAGGTTTTCAAACATAGAGGGCGACAAAGAGGTAAAAGTTACGGACTGCAGCTTTAAACGGAGACAACAACATCCTAATTTCTGATTGGCTGGTAGGTGGCATTTAACTCTGTATAACTCGAGACAGCTATGAACTCGGCAGAGAACTTACCTCCATATTCCCTCGTCTATTAATTGTAGGCTATATATAGCGGGAAAAGTTATCCCTTCTCAGCGTGAGAAATACAAGGTGTGGCGTAAGAGCGTGTGAACTGGATGAAATGCGTGTGTCTCATGGTGAATGCGTGAGAATTGAGAGCCCTGTAAATTATGCTAAAATGAAAGCCAGTCATACATATTTGGAATGACATGAGGATGAGTAAATTACAGCATTTTCATATATACAGGTGCATCTCAATAAATTAGAATGTCGTGGACAAGTTCATTTATTTCAGCAATTCAACTTAAATTGTGAAACTCGTGTATTAAATAAATTCAATGCACACAGACTGAAGTAGTTTAAGTCTTTGGTTCTTTTAATTGTGATGATTTAGGCTCACATTTAACAAAAACCCACCAATTCACTATCTCAACAAATTAGAATACTTCATAAGACCAATAAAAAAATATTTTTTTAGTGAATTGTTGGCCTTCTGGAAAGTATGTTCATTTACTGTATATATACTCAATACTTGGTAAGGGCTCCTTTTGCTTTAATTACTGCCTCAATTCGGCGTGGCATGGAGGTGATCAGTTTGTGGCACTGCTGAGGTGGTATGGAAGCCCAGGTTTCTTTGACAGTGGCCTTCAGGTCATCTGCATTGTTGGGTCTGTTGTCTCTAATCTTCCTCTTGACAATACCCCATAGTATGGGGTTCAGGTCAGGCGAGTTTGCTGGCCAATCAAGCACAGTAACACCATGGTCATTGAACCAGCTTTTGGTACCTTTGGCAGTGTGGGCAGGTGCCAAATCCTGCTGGAAAATGAAATCAGCATCTCCATAAAGCTTGTCAGCAGAAGGAAGCATGAAGTGCTCTAAAATTTCCTGGTAGATGGCTGCGTTGACTGTGGACTTCAGAACACACAGTGGACCAACACCAGCAGATGACATGGCAGCCCAAATCATCACTGACTGTGGAAACTTCACACTGGACTTCAAGCAACATGGATTCTGTGCCTCTCCACTCTCCCTCCAGACTCTGGGACCTTGATTTCCAAATGAAATGCAAAATTTACTTTCATCTGAAAAGAGGACTTTGGATCTTTTTCTCCTTAGTTCAAGTTCAAGTTCAAGATTTATTTGTCACATACACGATTATACAGAGAGTATTAACCAGCAGTGAAATGTGAGTCAGGTCCACTCCATGGACAGTGCAATATTATAGAAAAAAACAACACAAAGAAGTATACATAAAATTAAATGAATAAAAAAAATAAAAAAATATAGATATAAAGAACAAAATATAAAATAATGTGCATGATAGTATACTGTAGACTTAAATATTAAGATAGGCATGACTGTACAAGAGAGGAATGTGCAAATAGGTTGTACATGGTTGACATGTAGCAGCAATCTCAAAAAAAATAATAAAAAAAATAAGATACCAAAACACAGAAAGTGATGTGTGCAAATTACACTGTCAGTATGAGGTAGATAATAATGAGTGTGAATATCTTACTGATTGTGAGTGATTAATAAGTGAAGTCATGGTGATGTTAAGAGGCTGAGTTTGAGTTTAGGAGCCTGATGGCCTGGGGGAAGAAACTCCTCCTAAGTCCAGGTAAGATGCTTCTAACGTTGTCTCTGGTTCAGAAGTGGCTTGGTAGCCCTTTTCCTGAAGACGTCTGAGCGTGGTGACTCTTGATGCACTGACTCCAGCTTCAGTCCACTCCTTGTGAAGCTCTCCCAAGTGTTTGAATCAGCTTTGCTTGACTGTATTCTCAAGCTTGCGGTCATCCCTGTTGCTTGTGCACCTTTTCCTACCCAAATTCTTCCTTCCAGTCAACTCTGCATTTAATATGCTTTGATACAGCACTCTGTAAACAGCCACACCTTTCAGTAATGACCCTCTGTGACTTACCCTCTTTGTGGAGGGTGTCAATGTTCGTCTTCTGGATCATTGCCAAGTCAGCAGTCTTCCCCATTATTGTGGTTTCAAAGAACAAGAGATACCCAGAATTTATACTGTATGGATGATAATTTATTGAAACTCAAATGTAAATATTCTAATATTTTGAGATACTGATTTTTGACTTTCATGAGCTGTAAGCTATAATCATCAAAATTAAAACAAAAAAAACTTTTGAAATGTTTTACTTTACATGTAATGAATCTAAAATATATGAAACGTGTGTGAACTTTATGTGAACTTTTTCACGACATTCTAATTTATTGAGATGCACCTGTACTTTGAGCAACAGTGTTTCTAGACTTGCAAAGTTTCTACATGCAAAGACAGTAGCACCATATTTTCTTGTTTACCATAAATATTATCAGAAGAAAACAACACAGGAAATTATTTGAAAACAAAGTAGGACTGGAAGTGATCAAGTGTACCTTTCGTCCTGCAGTGTTTCCAGACTTGATGATGACAGTAGTCTCTGGTGCACGACTCAGCAGTGCAACAACAGACTGACGGATTTTAGCCACTTCATGAATGTAAAATGTTATTGGGTGAAACACCAGGTGGGCAAAGATCGTGAAGACAACAACTGCATGAGGACCACCAGCTATTTCATCAATATCATTGGCGATATAATGCAGGTCCGTAATGAGGATTTTAGAAAATCGCAAAGGAACACCATGTGGCTTCCAATGAACAATTATATTATTTTTCAACTCCACAGCCATCAGGGGTCCACCTGTACGAGGAGTGTGGAGGTCCATTCTTTTTAAGCCTAATAAAGATAAGCAAAACTTATATTAGACTCATTTCTTCATTCATTTCTTAAATAGCAGCCCCAAAAAGTATATGGGCAAATCAGGAATAGTTCACCCAAAAATCAGCTATTTACTCACCTTCATGTCATTTCAAACCATTAATGACCGTCTTTGTGCATATATAAAAGTCAGTGGAGTCCAATGTTTTTGAAAAAATATATATAAATTATAAATATCTTTTGTGATCAAAAGAAGGTTTGGAACAACATGAGGGTGAAAAAGTAATGACATAATTTTAATTTCTGGTGCACTATATCTCTTTAAGACACACTGAAATATGTACATGTCTCAATATCATTGCACTAGACACAAAATATCAAAACAAGTAGCTTCTGCAAACAAATGCCGCATAAGCTTTTCTCAGAACTAACTTTTAAAAGCCATTTTTGTTATGGTATTTTTCAATAATAAAAAAAGAGTAAAAAAAAAAAGACCTGCTTTTTTTTTTTTTTTTTTAAACGCCCTTTTGTGAAGGCCTGCCCAATCTAACTATTAGTAAAATTAATTAATAGTTTAGTTTAGAGATCATGCACAGCTGTTGTTTATATTGCTGTGTGTAGCCTGTGGAAGCACTTTAGCTGCAGCAAGGGGCTACAATATTTTTGTTCAATGTCTTCCTAATGACAATTTTATGATTGGTTTATAAAGGCTACTACGAACACCCTTTTCCCATTTTTATCACAGTATAATTCAGGAAATATATTTTATAGTTTCTATACTAAATGATATGTCAATCAGTACTGCATTTTTCATATAGTTTATTTATTTATTACCTGAAGATAACTTGAAAAACACATAAACCATATATTTTGGCAATCATGTGTTTATTGTCTTCACGTTTCATCAGTAAAAACGTTTCTGCTTTTTATTCAGCTCAGCTTTCCTGCACGTCAAAAGTTTCTGCGCGAGAACGCCCTCTGACTTCGAGTATGAAATAAACTTGCTCTGCACGAGAGTATTCAGCTCTCCTGATATTCATATCTCCTCATATTGGATACGAATAAAACATCAGGTCATGTCTCTTTAATTTAAATCTAGATTTAAATCTAGAAACCTCTATGTGAAAACACCTGCTCGAGCTTGAATAAAGTGCCGGGGACGAATTTACATTTTATTAAAATTAATATTAAATATTAAAAATGCAGCTAACGTAGTTCTACACACAGCAATAAAAACAAAGGTGCTTGTTCTCTTTCGTTCTTGCTGTTTAATTGGGAAAAGTTTAAAGCGCGTCAAGGTGCCTTGTCTTTTTTATGTTATCTGACTAAAAACTATTCATACTTTGAACTATTATTATTACAGTATTTATTTATAAAACGTAGAGTGCCTTAAAAATAATTATCACAACACTGGTAAAACAGGCTTATACTGATTTTCTCGTCCTCCGAATTATACTTATCAATCCTGTTTTTATAATCATTATCATTCAAAAAATGAATAAATTCAGAACACGATTAGAATAGAATTCGATTTTAAATAAGACAGGTGTCACAAATCCTGACCATGGACTTCTGTTTGTTCACCACTAGAGGTCACTCACCCATCACATGGACTTTCACACCACACAGTTACAGATCACTCATAGACTGCATTTCCCATCATCCACTGCACCAACACAGCTGTTCACACTGATCACGCTTGCACCTGTTTACCATCTCACAATCACCATCACCCAATCACACACACACACACACACACTACATAAGCTCTGGACTTTCTCCTACTCTTTGCGAAGTCTTGTTCTTGCCCCGGCTGACATTTCTGAGCGTTTCCCCATTCTTCTGATTCTGATTTCTGTGTTTGACCCCGGACTGCCCTGATACTCTGAACCTGTGCTTGTGACCCCGACTCCTGCCTGGAACTGTTTACGTCTCTGCCCTGCCTCTGATATCCCTGTTTTTGCCTGCTGACCTTTGCCTGTTATTCTGCCTCTGTCTAATAAATATATGCTGCACTTGGATCCACATGCCTCAGACCAGTCATTACAGAAGACTTCGCCATACCAGGATCCAGCAGCCCAGTATTCTCTCGTCACCGAGGTATCAGTTCCAGTCTCTATGTCAGCCTTTCACCAATCCCGCCTAACCATAGATCCAGTTGACCAGCTACTAGGACTACGGCAAGGAGATCGATCTATTGAGGACTATGTTCAACAGTTCTGTGAGTTAATATATCAAGTTCCTCTATATGATGAAATTTTGTTTAAAGATCTATTCCAGTTTGGACTCAATGAACCAGTTAAATCACGGTTACCCGGAGGGCAAGTTAATGTCCGATTGAGCGAATTCTTGGACTATGCACTAACGTTGTGTGACTCTCCTTTTACTGTGGGTGTCGTGGAAGAGGAATGCGACGCTGCACTCACTCCTGAGATGACGGCCGCACCAGAGCACGCTCACAAAATGGCGGCGACAGCGGAGTCAGGTCGCACAATGGCGGTCACAACAACACCCCGTCATGTCAGGGCTGCCAGTCATGAGCCTAGTCAAGTCCCAGCTGATGTCAAGGAGCCAAGTCAAGTCCCAGCTGATGTTAAAGAGCCAAGTCAAGTCCCAGCTGATGTTAAAGAGCCAAGTCAAGTCCCAGCTGATGTTAAAGAGCCAAGTCAAGTCCCAGCTGATGTTAAAGAGCCAAGTCAGGTCCTAGCTGATGCTAAAGAGCCAAATCAAGTCCCAGCTGATGTTAAAGGGTCAAGCCAAGTCACAAGCGATCTTCGTGAGTCAAGCCAAGCCACAGTTGATCGTCACGAGTCAAGCCCAGCCACAGTTGATCGTCACGAGTCAAGCCCAGCCACAGTTGATCGTCACGAGTCAAGCCCAGCCACAGTTGATCGTCACGAGTCAAGCCCAGCCACAGTTGATCGTCACGAGTCAAGCCCAGCCACAGTTGATCGTCACGAGTCAAGCCCAGCCACAGTTGATCGTCACGAGTCAAGCCAAGCCACAGTTGATCGTCACGAGTCAAGCCAAGCCACAGTTGATCGTCACGAGTCAAGCCAAGCCACAGTTGATCGTCATGAATCAACCCCTCTCTCAGCTCATCAGCCAGAGTCAGACCACGTCCCAGTTGACCAGCCAGAGTCAGACCACGTCCCAGTTGACCAGCCAGAGTCAGACCACGTCCCAGCTGACCAGCCAGAGTCAGACCACGTCCCAGCTGACCAGCCAGAGTCAGACCACGTCCCAGCTGACCAGCCAGAGTCAGACCACGTCCCAGCTGACCAGCCAGAGTCAGACCACGTCCCAGCTGACCAGCCAGAGTCAGACCACGTCCCAGCTGACCAGCCAGAGTCAGACCACGTCCCAGCTGACCAGCCAGAGTCAGACCACGTCCCAGCTGACCAGCCAGAGTCAGACCACGTCCCAGCTGACCAGCCAGAGTCAGACCACGTCCCAGCTGACCAGCCAGAGTCAGACCACGTCCCAGCTGACCAGCCAGAGTCAGACCACATCACAGCTGACCAGCCAGAGTCAGACCACGTCCCAGTTGACCAGCCAGAGTCAGACCTCGTCACAGCTCTTCAACTAGAGTCTCTACTCGTCTCTGCTGAACAGCCAGAGCCACACCAAGCCACTGTTGATCATCATGAGATTACCCAACTCACAGCTCTCCAGCCAGAGTCACGCCGCACCACGGCTCATCAGCCAGCATCACCCATCATCAAAGCTCTTCAGTCCGAGCCTCGCCACTGCACAGCCGAACTGCCTGAGTCTCTTCAAGTCTCAGCCGAACTGCCTGAGTCTCTTCAAGTCTCAGCCGAACTGCCAGAGTCTCCTCACGTCTCAGCGGAACTGCCAGAATCTGTCACACCGATAGATTCAAGGTCAATCCTTCGAGTTCCCTGTCTGGTGTCCAGCGTAAGGGATGTACCGCTGGTGTCTGCACACGCAGCTGGTATCCCCAAACCTATCCATTTATGCCCTCCTGTTCCTGAACTAATTCCCCTGTCTGAAGCGCTTCCTAGGATGGGGATCGGTTTATGCTGCGTTTGGGCCGCATACACCATCTCTGAACTGCCCCAGGGGATGGCATCCGCTGCAGCTCCTCCAGAGGTGGCGGCACATGCTGCAGAACCTCCCCAAGCGGTGGTGCTCGCCTCAGCCCCTTGTAAGGTGGTGGCGCCCAGCAATGTACTCTCAGCCTGTCATGTTACATTCAAAGAGACTGTCACTGAACTCCACCTGCCTCCTGATTTTACCACCGTAGAACCTCCAGAGGTGGCAGCGTTAGCTGCAGAACCTCCAGAGGTGTCAGTGGTATCCTCTTCTGAATCCTGTCCTGTCACGGCTATGGAGGCCGTCTGTGAGCTCTCACCCTGTCCTGTCACGGCTATGGAGGCCGTCTGTGAGCTCTCACCCTGTCCTGTCACGGCTAGGAAGGCCGTCTGTGAGCTCTCACCCTGTCCTGTCACGGCTAGGAAGGCCGTCTGTGAACTCTCACCCTGTCCTGTCACGGCTAGGAAGGCCGCCTGTGAACTCTCACCCTGTCCTGTCACGGCTATGGAGGCCGTCTGTGAGCTCTCACCCTGTCCTGTCACGGCTAGGAAGGCCGTCTGTGAACTCTCACCCTGTCCTGTCATGGCTAGGAAGGCCGCCTGTGAACTCTCGCCCTGTCCTGTCACGGCTAAGGAGGCCGTCTATGAACTCTCGCTCTGTCCGGTCAAGGCTATGGAAGCCATCTGCAATCCCCTGTCCTGCCAAGTCACGGCTATGGAGACCGCCTGTGATTCCCTGTCCTGCTCAGTCACGGCTATGGAGGCCGCCTGTGATTCCCCGTCCTGCCCTGTCATGGCTACGACGACCGCCGAGGATTTCCTGTCAGGCCTTGCCACGGCCCCTGACACCATGAAGGCTCTCCCTGTGTTGTCTGTCTCTGTTCTCCCAGTGTTGTCTGTCTCTGCTCTCCCTGTGTTGTTTGTCCTTGTTCTCCTCTGGTTCCAGGTTCTGTCATGGCTACCTGCCCAGTCTGCTTCCCTGCGGTGGGCTCTGGTCCCGTCTGCTCCGCCCTGGGGGGCTCTGGTCCCGTCTGCTCCGCCCTGGTGGGCTCCGGGTCCATCTGCTCTGCCCTGGTGGGCTCTGGTCCCGTCTGCTCCGCCCTGGTGGGCTCTGGTCCCGTCTGTTCCGCCCTGGTGGGCACCGGGTCCGTCTGCTCCGCCCTGGTGGGTTCTGGTCCCGTCTGTTCCGCCCTGGTGGGCTTCTGCCTCGTCTGTTCCGCCCTGGTGGGCTCTGGTCCAGTCTGCTCCGCCCTGGTGGGCTCTGGTCCCGTCTGTTCCGCCCTGGTGGGCTCCAGGTCCGTCTGCTCCGCCCTGGTGGGCTCTGGTCCCGTCTGTTCCGCCCTGGTGGGCTCCAGGTCCGTCTGCTCCGCCCTGGGGGGCTCTGGTCCCGTCTGTTCCGCCCTGGTGGGCTCCGGGTCTGTCTGCTCTACCCTGGTGGGCTCCAGGTCCGTCTGCTCCACCCTGGGGGGCTCCAGTTCCATCCTCTCCGCCCTGGCTTCCACATGGACCTGGCCCTCCATCCCTCCCCCTGTTCCGCCTCCGCTCCACCGCCCTCCTAGGATTGTTTAGGAGCGTCTGGAAGCCGCTCATTGGGGGGGGGAGGGGGGGGCTATGTCACAAATCCTGACCATGGACTTCTGTTTGTTACACTAGAGGTCACTCACCCATCACATGGACTTTCACACCACACAGTTACAGATCACTCATAGACTGCATTTTCCATCATCCACTGCACCAACACAGCTGTTCACACTGATCACGCTTGCACCTGTTTACCATCTCACAATCACCATCACCCAATCACACACACACACACACACACTACATAAGCTCTGGACTTTCTCCTACTCTTTGCGAAGTCTTGTTCTTGCCCCGGCTGACATTTCTGAGCGTTTCCCCATTCTTCTGATTCTGATTTCTGTGTTTGACCCCGGACTGCCCTGATACTCTGAACCTGTGCTTGTGACCCCGACTCCTGCCTGGAACTGTTTACGTCTCTGCCCTGCCTCTGATATCCCTGTTTTTGCCTGCTGACCTTTGCCTGTTATTCTGCCTCTGTCTAATAAATATATGCTGCACTTGGATCCACACGCCTCAGACCAGTCATTACAACAGGAATATTTTTTTCTACAACAACAGTAGTGTTTACAACTGCAAAACCACCATACCCTGTAAACACAATAACAACAACAACAATAATAATAATAATGATAATATCATTCCAGCTTAATTAAGAGGTGCAAAAAAAATATTTAACATTTAAACTTAAAATGGTCTTTTCTGTTCTGTGTTTCTTTTTCAAACCTGCGTCATGGCATTTGCTGCTGTATCAATACAGAAGCATCCATTTCGATACACATATCAGCAAGGAGCACAGCCCTATTAAAAGCCGTGTTCCATGTGCCCCTTTTATACTTTGAGCACCTGCCCCTCCAAAGGTCTCTGCACGGCCCTGAAATGCCACATAGTTTGGTATTTTCATCTAATACCGAGACATTACAATATTTTGATTAAGTGTCCATATACTTTGAGGGGCCTCCGTATGTCAATTCCTTATTTAATTTATATTATACATTCATGCTATGAAGTCTTAAAAAAAAGTCATATCATTGAATAACTTGCCTGGCAAATGTCTTTCTAAATACTCAAACCACTGCCTTGTGGTAGAGTCTCCGAAGAGGTAGACAATCTTGTTTTTAAGACAATTTCCCATTTGGGCAGAATTGAACTGTTGAGTGTTGCATACAAAATACTTCCAAACATCTTTCAAATAGAACCCAGCAGGAACTGGTGTTGTCAATCCAGATCTGCATCTCTCCATTGTGCCTAAAACAGATAAACATTTACCTAAAAAGACTGTCAACACTATGCAAATTCTTCATTTGCTTGTAATGTTACATTACACTAATTGGGCATGTCAGACTTCTGATATGTGATCTGTTTATATTTTTACCATTTTCTATTTGGAAAAAATAAATAAAGAGAAAGCAGAAGACAGTATATTAAACATAAAATTTTTTGCGCTGATGTGTGGCTCACTGTATTTTATTTTGATAAAGTACCAACTGGATGTCAAGTTAGCAATGCTGGAACTGATGTGTGTGCGCGCGAGTGTGTGTGCGTGCGAGTGTGTGCGTGCGTGTGTGTGTGTGTGTGTGCGAGTGTGTGTGAGTGTGCGAGTGTGTGAGTGTGTGTGTGCGACGCGATCAATTCAACTGTTTCCTTATACCAGCAGAATCAACTTTAAACACTTAGTCGTATTAATAATCACTGTATAAAGGTCTGCTTTTATTTGTGAAAACAAAACAGATTTTATATATATATAACATGTAATAATATGTAGTATTTTCACATCTAGATGGATTTTTTTTATTTGCACTACTGTTTGTTCAAAATAAATGAAAAGAAACCGAGCAAAGTAGATTTCTTTTTTTTTCATGTTGTACCGAAATCGTATCGAACCGTGACCCCCGAACCGAGGTACGTACCGAACTGTGACATCTGTGTACCGTCATTTGCTGAAATACTGCCAATGTGTGCATTATAATATTTAACATTAAGATGAATAAGAATAAGATGACAGAGGCATTTTAGAGTCACCCACTTCAGCAAATAAAATATTCAAGCAGGAGCCCCACACATGACATGCAGGAAAAACGTAAATTGTGCACAAGATTTGCTTATGGGGAATTTTGTGGTGCAGTCGTGGCCTAATGGTTAGAGAGTTGGACTCGTAACCTAAAGGTTGTGAGTTCGAGTCTCAGGTATGGCAGGAATTGTAGGTGGGGGGAGTGAATGTACAGCGCTCTCTCCACCCTCAATACCACTACTGAGGTGCCCTTGAGCAAGGCACCGAACCCCTAACTGCTCCCCGGGCGCCGCAGCATTGGCTGCCCACTGCTGTGTGTTCACAGTGTGTGTGTGTGTGTTCACTGCTGTGTGTGTGCACTTTGGATGGGTTAAGTGCAGAGCACAAATTATTTACTAATTCGTTCCCTCATTTTAAATGAATCATGCACATGAAATAATAATTTGTGCCCTTGTTTTTAACACATATAAAAACAAAGTGTCTCTGTCCATAACATAACATAACATAACATAACATAACATAACAGCGGCAATTAGTTTATGAGAATGTGGACAGGAAGTAGAACAAATTATTATTTAGTGCGAGCAATTTTCTTAAAACAAGGGAACAAAATAGTAAATTGTATGGAAGATTTAATAAACTGACGGAACTAATTAGTAAATCATGCATACGATTTAGTAAAATGAAGGAACAAATTAGTCAATCGTGCACAAAATGTACAATTTTTTCCAGCATGAGCAGGGCTCCGTAGTGTTTAATTCTGTTAAATAACAATGAAAAAGTTTTTTATTTTTATCTTATCCCTTTCCAAACAGGAAAAGAAATGGTAAAAATATGTTAATACGTTATCCATATGTTAACATACCTTTGCCTGCAGTGTTGGGAAGGACATTTATGTTAATTTTGTCTCCAGTAATAGCAACATTTGTTAATTTCCTGTGAAGAAATGGTAATAATACATTTTTTACAAATATTTTTAGTTTAGCATTTTTCTGTAATTAATTTTAAATACTTTTAAACTTACTTTGTAAAAAGTTGATTCTCAAAAGCATTTAAAGGGCTTTCCACACCTCCCCTGGAGTGATGAACCAGTTTGTCACAGGAAAGTTTCTTGGGTCTCTCACACTGCCACACCGTCCCTGTTTTTATATCCTTATACTCACAGCAGCAGTTGCCTTTCCTCCAACTTCCTTCTGCACCCCACTTAAGATTACATTCTACTACTTCACTGATCCTTTTTTTATCGGGTCCTGATCCTTCGAAGTAGCCATTATAGTGGCTGCGTGGGAATGAAGACTCCCTGTATTTTTTAAGAATCTGCACAACCTCACTGGAGTGCTCAAGACATACAAAAACTTGTGCCTGACCTTCCCAGGGAAGAAGAAGAACAACAGAGTAAGTCCCATTACGATGATCCACAACCTCCCCGTACACACTTGCCTTTAAGAAGAATGAAAAAAGTTAGCTGTAATGCAGAAATCTTGTGTCTTTTGGTAAAGCAAGCTTATAAACATATATAATACTCATTAAACAATATAAAACAAACACACCTTTAACTTTGAATTGAAAAGCTTTGCTTTGAAAAAATCCCCTCCATATCTTTTCAGGTTCTTGTTGTGGTCTCTGGCTGTGATAATAACGGATATGTTTTCTCCCACTTTGTAACTCTTTTTGGGTTCCACAATAGAGAATGTTGAGTGGACTGGACTTGTGCTCAGAGTCAGCTGAGTGATTAGTTGATCTGGACCAGGCCAGTCGAGAGCCTTCTGTAGTCTATCCCACTCCTCATTGCTGATTCCCATGTCAAGCGTGGATATTTTGTAAGAATTGTTATTACCATTATTTCGAGGAGCTGGTTTAGGTCTTGGGGGCAGTATTTGTGCCATTTGGAACCCCATATTCAGTCCCCACAGAGCCTGAGAGAGTACCAGGATAACAATCACACCAAATTCAATTGTTTTCAATATGCAAATGTTTAAAGCTCAGTGTATATTGTAACAAAATTCCACCTATTTCAACTTAAAAGCTTAAGTTCATTTGCTGCCCTACATTTTTAATTATAATCAACTTGGTTGTAAAAGTCAGTTCAGCTTAAATTACATTATACCAGATAAAAAAAAAAAAAAAAAGGATCTACTCAAAATTATTTTATAAATGGTTGCTTAGGACCTGTGGCCACCTGGGAGCCCCTTGTCAGGGGTTCAGACGACAATAATTGGTCATAATAACTTATATGAAGTTTGTGTCAGCTGTGCATGTTAACAGGGCTGGATTGGTAATCGGGCATACCGGGCATTTTCCCGGTGGGCCGACGCACTGAAGGGGCTGACAGAATTATTTAATTTTTTTGCCAAGGACCATCACGCAGGGACAACGAGCAGCCAGTGGCCCATTGGTTTGTCTCCTGCATTGACAGCGTAAACCACCCAATCACAATGCGCTATAGATGGAGCGATTAAGTATTTTGCTCCGCCTATACAAAGATCGCTTCACCCCAACTTCTTCCGCATCGGCTTTCCCCACGTTTTCACAGCAGCTTTATCAAGAACAGGCTTGCTCTGCGGTGTGTGATGCGGGACAAAGAGCCAGGCAGGAGGAGGAGAGGAGAGCAGTTGAATCGGTAAAGTGCTTGATAAGGGACTCGCAACGGAGGCAGGCATCTATCCTAATGTGTGCGCGCGTGCGCCATGAGTGCAGAATACGCTTTTTAATATATATATTTTTTTTTAATTTAACACTTTTTAATAAACCGTAAATTCGTCCCCCGCCATTTTTTGGCCAAGTCATGTCAAGTGTGTTCATAGAGGTTTCCATGGGCCAATGCGAATAAATCTAGATTTAAATTCGAAAAGACACGATAATGTCGGACCTGACGTTTTATTCTTATCCAAAACAACTAGATGCAATGATACATATCTACACAACCAGTCAAAAGTTTTTGAACAGTAAGATTTAGATTTTTTTTAAAGAATTCTCTTCTGCTCACCAAGCCTGCATTTATTTGATCCAAAATACAGTAAAAGCAGTAATATTGTGAAATATTTTTATTATTTAAAATAACTGCTTTCTATTTGAATATATTTTAAAATGTAATTTATTTCTGTGATCAAAGCTGAATTTTCAGCATCATTACTCCAGTCTTCAGTGTCACATGATCCTTCAGAAATAATTCTAATATGCTGATTTGCTACTCAAGAAACATTTATTATTATTATTCTTATTATTATCAATATTTAAAACAGTCGAGTATTTTTTTTTCTGGATTCTTTGATGAATAGAAAGATCCAAAGATCGGCGTTTATCTGAAATAAAAAAGCTTTTATAACATTATACACTATAGTCTACCATTCAAAAGATTGGAGTCAGTGCAATTTTTGTTTTGTTTTTGGGAAAGAAATTATAGAAATGAATACTTTTATTTAGCAAGGATGCTTTAAATTGATCAAAAATGATGATAAAGACATTTATAATGTTACAAAAGATTTCTATTTCAGATAAATGCTCTTCTTCTGAACTTTCTATTCATCAAAGAAACCTGAAAAAAAATCTACTCAGCTGTTTTCAACATAATAATAATAATAAATGTATTTTGAGCAGCAAATCAGAATATTAGAATGATTTCTGAACGATCTTGTGACACTGAAGACTGGAGTAATGATGCTGAAAATTCTGCTTTGATCACAGGAATAAATTACATTTTAAAATATATTCAAATAGAAATCTATAAAAAATATTTCACAATATTACTGTTTTTGCTGTATTTTGGATCAAATAAATACAGGCTTGGTGAACAGAAGAGACTTCTTTAAAAAAATAATTAAAAATCTTACTGTTTAAAAACTTTTGAATGGTAGTGTATATCATATATATATGTGGTGGTGGGCTGCCTGGACCAAAAAATGCCAGGGCCGATTTTTTGTCCCAGTCCAGCCCTGCATGTTAATGTCTGAAAAATAAGAGGCAGCATTATCAATCTGGTGCAGAGAAAAAAAAAGAAAGTGCACAAGATAATGGAAAGTGATGAATTCTGAAAAGATATTGATGAAATGGCAGTTGCTGGATTGTGTCTTATCGGTTTAATTCAACATTTTGAGAGCACTGTCAGTAATGAACATGAAATGTATTGTTTTTGCAGGCACTTCAAAATAGTCTAGATATCTTATTATTCTAATTAGTTTAGATCTTCAGAACACACATTAGCTTTTCCATGGACCGGTTACATTTTACAACAAATAAGCAGACACGCTGAATAAAACTACAAATTCACTCTCTGACAGTAGGTAGAGCTTACAGAACAGCAAAAAAAAAAAAAAAACACTTAGGGCCCCCAAAATTCTGGGGCCGGCCCCATCTTGTCAGTCCTCTGTCATGTGTCATGTGTTCCCGCCTCATGTTTCCTTATTTGGTTTGTTTCCTGTCCTCGTCAGATGTGATTATTAATTTATTCTTGTCCAGCCCTGTTTGTCTAATTATCTATGATTTACCTGTGTATTTATAGTCCTGTTTGTTCAGTTTGATTTCGGCTGGTCTACTCGTTACTCCCAGTGTTTCCTGTCTATGTCAGCCTTGCCTTGTCTTGCCCTGCCCTGATGTCTTCATTAAAGACTATTATTTGAGTTATTTACTATTTATTTACTCCTCGTCTCCGTGTTCCTTGTTCCTCCCTGCTGTGTGCACCGTGACACATCTACTTTGCAATAAAAATTAATGATTTACAGGCACAGGGTTGGAAAATGTTTTTTTTTTTTTTTTTGATGCAAGCGACAACAAGAAAAAGCACCTTCCATTTGCCTGCTTCACGTGTCTTTGGGAATTTGGGAAGTTATCAAGGACACCGAAGTTAAACAGAATGTTATTGGAACAGGACTGAACTTCCACATAGACCCAAAGACCCCTTCAAGGAAAGTCTGTTCACACGTCGACCATATTTGCAACGCATCCAGGCAGCTATTTTGGGCATCCGAGACCAAGTCCTATCTAAATGAATGGGGAATCCTGAAATCCCAAAAACTGCTTGCTGAACTCGCAATTAAATTACATCTTTCAGTCTAGACCAGCCTATGTGCATGTGCAATTACTTTACCAATCAGCAATTAGCTCTTTCAATTAAAAGGCGGAGCATATTCTGCCATATTGCACATTGCAGTTTCTACTATTCATAAGTAATAGGAGTGAACCATCTTTGTATATCTGTAGTCTTTGGTAGATCTCTACCTGTGGGATTTTGTTTGCGGGAGCAGGAAGGAATATAAATTTTTTTTAGCGGGAACAAGACTGAAAAAAGGCAATTGTTTTGGTAAGTTTGTTTTAGACGAGCTCAGGGCTTGAAAACGGAAAAAAAGGAAATCGGTTCACTCAGAAGAGAATCAAAATTTTTACATTTCTGTTCCTGCGTTCCTCTGTTCGAGTAGAAAAAATAACGGTTAATAATGTTATTTTTTTTTAAATTGTCTTTGCCAATAATAATAATAATAATAATAATAATAATAAAGCAGCCTACAGAGTTTTCTTTTGCGGATGACACGACTGTGGTGGGTCTCATCAGCAACAGAGATGAGACAAACTACAGGAGCGAGGTGAGCCGCCTGGCCGGGTGGTGCAGTGACAACAATCTCTCTCTGAATGTGGAGAAGACGAAGGAGATTGCTGTTGACTTCAGGAGAGTGCACTCTCTGCATGCTCCTCTGACCATCAATGGTGCGACCGTGGAGAGAGTGAGCAGCACCAAGTTCCTGGGTGTACACATCACAGAGGACCTCTCCTGGACCAACAACACTGCAGCACTAGCCAAGAAAGCACAACAGCGTCTCTACTTCCTCCGCAAACTAAGAAGAGCCAGAGCCCCGGCCCCCATCATGTGCACCTTCTACAGAGGCACCATCGAGAGCATTCTGACTAGCTGTATCACTGTGTGGTATGGCGCCTGCAACGCGTCCTGCCGCAAGTCCCTTCAACGGAGAGTGAGAGCAGCTGAGAAGATCGTTGGTGTCTCTCTCCCCTCCCTCCAGGACATCTACAACACCCGTCTCACCCGCAAAGCCCTCAGCATTGCAGGTGATCCCACCCACCCGACACACAACTTCTTCAGTCTGCTACCATCAGGGAGGAGACTGAGGAGTCTCCAAGCCAGGACCAACAGACTGAAAGACAGCTTCATCCACCAGGCTGTCAGGAAGCTGAACTCCCTCCCGTCCTTGCCCCCCCCTCCCCTCTCTTACCCCACGAATCACTGAACTCTGACCCCGCCCCACCACCACCACCACCCACCCACCCACCCGAACACACACGCACACACACGCACACACACACACACACACACACACACACACGCGCACGCACGCACGCACGCACGCACACACACACACACTGAGCCAAGCACCGGACACTTGTACAGCATTGGACTGACCTCATTCAACTACCTCTTCTGACAGTCTGAATAAAAAAGACTGCTCCTTGTCACTTTAAATAGATTTAAATTTAAATAAAATAGTCTTGATAAGCTCTTTGCACTACACCATTTATATTCTGCACTGTTTGTTTGTTTGTTTATTTCACTGGTTTGCACTATCTGCCATGTGCCTTATGCCATTTTATCCATTTTTTTATTTTTTTTATTTAATGTTTTATTTGATTTTTTTCCTACATGTCCTTATTTGTATATTTGTAATAGTTGCATTTTTGTGTACGTATATGTATATATGTATGTATGTGTATGCATATGTGTATATATGTGTGTATATATATATGTATATGTATGTATATGTGTATGTGTATATATATATATATATATATTTGTACTTATCTGTATTTTTGCGTTCTACTGTTAGTGTTTAGTGTTATCTGTATGCACCAGGAAGTAAGAGAGTAACGCAATTTCAATTCTATGTATGTATGTACGGTACATGTGGCAGAATTGACAATAAAGCTGACTTTGACTTTTTTGACTTTACACAAAAAGAAAAAGCAAGACAAAATAACAGGAAGAGATGGTATCTTAACCCGCCACGCTTAGTCACAGCCAATAAAGCATCATCTTTTCTAGATTTGCCTAAATGAAGGCTTCTAAACAAAATAAAAAAATCTATTTTTTTTAAAGATATTTAAAAATGTTTGCTGCATTGTTAAAAAAAATACTTGTATAAAATTGCATTTTGAGGGAAAAAAAACAGGCTAAGTTGCATCGCATTTTATTAGGCTATTACATTCAGAAATTATGTAGGCTAAAATGCCGGTAAATCAAAATGTTTACAAACATTATAAACACAGTTATTAGTTTATATCCACAACAAATCCTCTAAACTTAAGGCTATAGCCTATAGGCTATAAAAACATTAATCCAAAAACAAATTAATTTAAGATGAAACTGATGCCTACCTCTCTCACTCGGCAGTCGGCACAAATCCAAATGTTTCCATATTCGCGACTTATCTACTAAAATATTATTTATTATAGGCTTTTACTTTCATCAACGTAAAACATCCTTCACATCGGCTATATCAGCACAGTGAGGCGGTGGTCACACTGAACACAACAGATCGGACAACGGAGCACTGTAACTTTTTATTAGTTCCTTTAACTGTATTTTACTTTGAAAATGAACAGGCTGCAATGTCGCAAAAAATGTGTGTCTTTGTGCGCGTGAGGCGCCAGCGCGATATGGCCATACCAATGCTGGCAAGCAGAGCCAATCCTCCCTATACGCAGAATACGCAAGCTGCGTAGGGCCACCGAAACACCAGGGGGCCCCCTTGCTCTCAAAGATGTTTTAATTTTAGTATAGTTTTTGAGTTTGGCAAGCGGTTATGAAAACATGAATGATCATTTATTTTAATGCGGTGTGCTGTCACCCTCTCTATGTAAAAATCCAACCTAGTCTCATGGCATTTACGTACCTGGGTGCACTTTTTAGCGAGACACGAAATACGTACCAATAACACATATTACTGCAGTTTCACTTTCCAAAAGAAACAAACACTAGAGGCAGTAAAGCTCTCTAAAAACACCTTTTACTCCTTTTCACACAAATTTACAGAGTTTTGATTAATAAAGCGTATTTTTCGCACAATTACTTTAAGAATATCATGTTACGACTTCAAAACAATATTAATATGCTGGGAGATTTGAAAACCGATGCTTTCGAATGTTAGCATCGCACATATCCAGCCTCGTATCTATGGCTTTTCATAGACTGTAAGTTTGTTCGGTAGCTCACCGAGTACGGAGACGTACTTAGGAGGCGAGGAGCTCCGGTTCGAATCTCGTGTAACCACGGTTCGACAAAACAGTTCAAATCTGCAGATAAGGAAGTTGAAAGGGCACGGTTGCATCAACAAATACGTTTTTATACCAGTTTTGCATTTGTCAACACTATCGGGTAGGTTTAGGGTTGGGTTTGGTGTAGGGCATATTTCCAACACGATAGAGCATTAACTTTTAGGGACAGACCCCGGATATTTGAATTCTGAACCGCCGCAGTACGTACCTGAAACAACGCAATAAAAACACAGCGATACGTACCTATATCAACATAATAAAAACGTTCCAGGGTTCACGTATCTAACCTGTGTTTTAGCGCCACTCAGTGGACATTTCTCTTTAAAACTGCGGCGAAACGTGCAGTAAGGTACATAAAACGGTGTCGCACAGAAAGTGCACAGAGGTACGAATTTTTATGAGACCAGGTTGTAAAAATCAGTCAAATCATGTAACGTGAATGTCATACAGTCTCTTGACAAAGGCTCGAGACCAAAAAAAAAAAAAAACGAGTTGAAAGCATATCGCGAGAGATACAGTTTCTCGAGCGCCTTCCGCAAGCGCGATTCGAGACGGAGTGAAACACGGACAAATGCGTTTCGTCCATTCTTTCATCACATATTTCTTCTTTCGTTTTGTTAATCTGTCAATGATTTACGTGAAATATATTTAGTGTATAGGCAACTAAACTATGAATTTTGATTTCGTTTCTGTTTCCGATTCTGTCCCAGTCAAAATTTCGTTTGTTTCCGGTTTTCGTTTTCTTTCCTTGAACCGGTTCAGAGCCCTGGACGAGCTTACATCATGGTCTGCAAAAATCTAACACTTAACACCTATATAATATCTACATATTGAATAACCTAACACAAATATATTGATATTTTACATGTACAAATATATATTTTAATACTGAAATATCTGAAACTGTTTCAATACTCTTTTTTTCTGCAGCATTGATACACTGATACCATCTGTGCTTTCTTGCTCCCTTTTCTTTTCTCTATTCAACAGCAAGTTGACACATCCCAAAAATATGCAACACAACCTAAACATCTTCTCAATTTTGTAAAGAGAAGAATTTATCAAATTAATAAACAATTAATAATAAAATATAATAATATATAAAAAATAATAAAACCTTAAAGGAGGAGAACATTAAAAATGTCAGTTAAGTTTTTGCAATAACTTCCTATTTTAATTTGGGCCTGTTGCATCCAATGCTTAGACTAGGCTTAGACATTTTTTTTTCTTTAAAAAGTTATGATCAGTTGTAAAGTCAGCTTCATAAAAACAGACTGAAAACTGAACATGTAGAGAAAACTGTTACAAATATGTATAATAATAATATAATATTTTGTAATAAAATCGATGTTTCTAACTTGCAGTGAAGTTAACAGGTCGTCCTTTAATTTTCTGTAAAATAAAAGTATAGAGTGGGGTAAAATGCCCGCTTACTATTTTTCCAGCCCGATCTCACGGCAATTCGTACATATTTTACAAGGTGGCTAATTCTTACGAATTCGTACGACCTCACTCGTACAAATTCATAAGATTTTTGCTAAATCGTACGTATTTTACGAGTTGCCAATTCGTATGAATTTCTACGAATGACCTACACCTAACCCTGCCCCTAAACCTACCCGTCACTGGGGTTTAGACAAATCGTACAAAATCGTATGAGTGAGGTCGTACGAATTCGTACGAATTAGCCACCTCGTAAAATATGTACGAATTGCCATGATATAGCATTGAAATCCAAAATAACCACTAGATAAAGTCAAGACACATTTTTGTTGTAGCTATGGACTATGTTGACAAGAGTGATGTAGACCGAGCCGATCCTCCCTATACGCAGAATACGCACGCTGCATAGGGCCCCCAAAACACCAGGGGGCCCCCTTGCTCTCAAAGATGTTTTAATTTTAGTTTCGTTTTTAATTTTGGCCAGCGGTTCTGAAAACATGAATGATCGTTTCTTTTAATGTGGTGCACTGTCACACTCTCTACGTAAAAATCAGCCAAATCATGTAACGTGAATGTCGTCCAGTCTCTTGCTCTTATTTAAAAAAAAAAAACAAGAGCTTACACGAGCTGCGGAAGAGATACTGTTTCTCCAGCTCTTTCCACGAGCGCGATTCGAGACGGAGTGAAACACGGACAAATGCGTCTCATCCATTCTCATAAAGGGGTACCTTGAGCATCAAAAAGCCATGCCATGGGCTCCTGACCAAGCGTCAATATGTGGGAGTGAGAACATGTTGGCCAATGTGCAATACTTCCAGTTCATTAGCCGCTGTAGGGAAATAAGGAGAACAATAACAAAGTGCAATAAAGGCTAAAACAATTTGCCCTAAACCAGTGTGTTTATAATTAAGATAATACATTCAAATAATATGGTAAGACACACTAGTTTGAAATATCAAGCTGCAAAACTGCAAGCTGCTAATATTTTTCAAATAGGCTATTACAAT
Organism: Schizothorax lantsangensis; assembly: GCA_027422415.1. Classification (NCBI taxonomy): domain Eukaryota; kingdom Metazoa; phylum Chordata; class Actinopteri; order Cypriniformes; family Cyprinidae; genus Schizothorax; species Schizothorax lantsangensis. Next base: position 6,352,355 of record CM049863.1, on the reverse strand, counting down.
TTTGCAATTCATAATTAATGATTATATTCTTTGTTATTTTAAGCTAAAATTATCTGTACTCTGATTTTGCTGCAAATAAAGCAAATGGATTTGTCAGACTGAGGGCATTTCACACACAAACACACACGTTTGTTTTGAATTGTGGGGACTTTCCATAGACTTCTATTATTTTTATACTGACTAAATTATATTTTCGACGCTGAAAAAAAAGCGTTCTAGTGTGAAAATGCTTGGGAACTAATGTGGTCGGAACCAAAGTTTACAGGACTGCGTTCTCTGGAATCCTCTCTAGCGGAGGACTTCTACATTCCGATTGGTTGCTGCCCAACCACGTCATAGCTCATTACCATAAAGTTGACTTCAACCAAAGTCTCTTTAAGACAAGTCATGTCACTTGGAGGCCATCTTTGAAATGCCTCTCAGGCATCCAAGTGCAGCTCCTATCACTTTGTATGGGGAAACATCAAATTCTCTAAAACTGTTCACTAAGCTTACGATTAAATTTCATGTTTGAAATCACCAATGAAATCGGACAACAACTGTGTCATAAATGTTGTTTCTTTTGCTCAAATTGCGTTATAAAAAGCTTATTTCTCAGGCTAGAGCAGCCAGTACGCATGCGCAGTCCTGAGCGCGTCTCAGAGCACTGACTGTTTCTATAGCAAACGGGACTTCTAACGGCAGCTGCAGTGACGTGCTGACTTTACCGATTAGCGATTGGCTCTTTCATCCAGAAGGTGGGGCTTCCTGTGTTTGAGCAGCCATATTAAGCGTTGCATATTTCCCCATTCAACACCTTACGAGTGACATGTCTTGGGTATTCTATAGTCTTTGCTTCAACTCGAAGCCCACACCATCCAAGACGTGCCGCGCCGCGCTCGCCGCTGGCTCACATTGAAAATGAATGACTATTTCGTTCAATATAGGGACCGTTTCTATTTGTGTCTATTTTTCAGAAACGAACAATAAACTATTTTAAAATGTAAATAACATTGAGATAAGAGCGAAAACGGGCTGTCAACATTAAATCTAATTGCATTATTTATTAATCAATAATTACTGAACGAGTCATCCTATGAGTGCTTTAATTAATAATTATTTTTTTAAATCTAGCCTCTTATGAAGACTTCATATGACCCAGCACCTGTGAATAGAGGACTCCAGATACAAAATTATGGCATTTTCATTGCTTTAAAATGCACACAAAATTTGCTTAAATGCATATATGGTATTTGTAAATACTATAATTTGTACTAGATTTCAACTGTTCTTTCTGACACCCACTCCTATAAAGACTATTCTGGTTCTCTAACAGAAAAACATGCATTTTATGTAAAGCTGCGCTGAAAAAATATGTGTTGTGAAATGCGTTATACAAATAAATTTGAATTAAACTGAATGAGCCATTGCTGCTTACTGTACCATGTTTGCGAGGATATGTTGAAAGTTTCACAGAGTGCTTATACCCTGTGTGCTTGTCCATTATAATAAATAAATAAATAAAAGAAAAGAAAATTATATATATATATATATATATATATATATATGTATATATGTATATATGTGTGTGTGTGTATCATTATATATCAGACATATGGTTTACTGTACCATTTAGAAGATGGACCTATAAATATGACATATGTGACTATACAGTTGAATAGGATATTGCACTGGTTGCCCAATTCGAGGCGCAAAATCTCAGCTGTCCTTGAGGGGGCATTGAAAGTTTTAATAGAGGCTTTAATGTCTGAAAAGATTCAGACATTTTACGGTACCATTTTGAAGTTATGGACCTATAAATTTGACATATATGAAAATATAGACTTGAGCTATTGCATTCATGGACCTATTTGGGGCACTATATCTCAGCTGTCCTTGAGGGTGCGTTGAATCATTCACTACGGGCTTATTCCCAGGGCATTTGACTGTCACCAAGCAAATTTTCAGACATTTTTACTGTAGCATTTTTAAGTTATGGACCCATAAGTTTGGCAGATATGACAATACAATAACAGGAAAAATAGCATTATTGCCCCAAATCGTGGCGTTATATCTCAGCTGCCTTTGAGGGTGCGTTAAAAGTTCCACTGGGGCCTTATTCTCAGGGCCCTTAACTGTTGCCATGCAAATGTTCAGACATTTTTACTGTAGAATTTTCAAGATATGGACCCATATGTTTGGCAGATATGACAATACAATAACAGGAAAAATAGCATTATTGCCCCAAATGAATGAATGAATGAATGAATGAATGATGCATTTATATAGCGCTTTATTGTGTATTGCTGTACACCCAAAGTGCTTTACAATCATGTGGGGGGGGGTCTCTCCTCAACCACCACCAGTGTGCAGCATCCACTTGGATGATGTGACGGCAGCCACAGGACAACAGCGCCAGTGCGCTCACCACACACCAGCTACAGGTGGAGAGGAGCGAGAGTGATGGAGCCAATCAAGTGGATAGGGATTATTAGGAGGCCATGATTGACAAGGGCCAGTGGCAAGAATTTGGCCAGGACACTGGAGTTACACCCCTACTCTTTACGAGAAGTGCCATGCGATTTTTAATGACCAGAGAGAGTCAGGAACTCGGTTTAATGTCTCATCCGAAAGACGGTGGCATTATATCTCAGCTGCCTTTGAGGGTGCGTTAAAAGTTCCACTGGGGCCTTATTCCCTGTGCCCTTGACTGTTACCATGCAAATTATCAGACATTTTTACTGTAGCATTTTAAAGATATGGACCCATAAATTTGGCAGATATGACAATACAGTAACAGGAGAGCATTGCATTATTGGCCCAATTGGAGGCGCCATATCTCAGCTGCCTTTGAGGGTACGTCAAAAGTTCCACTGGGGCCTTATTCCCAGGGCCCTTGACTGTGACATTTTCAGACATTTTTACTGTATAATTTTTAAGTTATGGACTCATACATTTGGCAGATATGACAATACAATAACAGGAAAAATAGCATTATTGCCCCAAATGGTAGCGCTTTATATCAGCTATGGTGCCTTAAAAGTTCCACTGGGGCCTTATTCCCAGGGCCCTTGACTGTGACCAGGCACATTTTCAGACATTTTTACTGTAGCATTTTTAAGTTAATGGACCCATACATTTGGCAGATATGACAATACAATAACACGAAAAATAGCATTATTGCCCCAAATGGTGGCGCTTTATATCAGCTACCTTTGAGGGTAAAGTTCCATTGGGGCCTTATTCACAGGGCCCTTGTCCGTTACCATGCAAATTTTCAGACATTTTTACTGTAGCATTTTGAAGATATGGACCCATAAGTTTGGCAGATATAACTATACAATTGGAGAAATTGCATTATTGGCCCAATGGGAGGCGCTATATCTCAGCTGCCTTTGAGGGTGCATTAAAAGTTCCACTGGGGCCTTATTCCCAGGGCCCTTGACTGTTAACATTCAAATTTGCAAATATTTTTACTGTAGCATTTTGAAGATATGGACCCATAAGTTTGGCAGATATACAGTAACTATACAATAGGAGAAAATTGCATTATTGTCCCAATTGGAGGCGCTATATCTTAGCTGCCTTGGAGGGTGCGTTAAAAGTCATACTGTGGTCTTATTTCCAAGGCATTTGACTGTGACCATGAACATTTTCATACATTTTCACTGTAGAATTGTTAAGTTATGGACCCATACATTTGGCAGATATGACTATACAGTAGGAGAAATTGCATTATAGGTCCAATTGGAGGCGCCATATCTCAGTTGCCTTTGAGGGTGCGTTAAAAGTTCTACTGGGGCCTTATTCCCAGGGCCCTTAAGAAGCTAGATTCAGCCTCGTTAACCCAACCCTAACCCTAAACCTACCCCTTACAGAAAACCTGTTTGCATTGCTACACTTTCAGACAAACATCATTTACTATTTTTAATCATTTTTTTCCCCTCGTGGGGACTGGCCAAAAATTTCAGGTTTTACTATCCTTGATACGTTTCTTTGGAATTGCGGCGCAAACTGGCGGCGCCCATACTAGCTAACAAGATCATAAAGATCTGTAAACTAAAAACACATTCTCTTATACATTACAACCTAGTTGTCCATAGGTAGCTACACATAATGAGTCACTCCTGATAAGTCAAGTCCATGTTGAGAATGTGTTTTCTTAGTTTCCAGGGAGGTAAAAACTGACGTGCATCTGGTTTAAAATGACCAAGTTTACATTGAAGTTTTCTAAATGTGGTGTAATGTGAATACTACCAAAAGGTACGATGCTTTTAGGTTTGCTCTCATACAAATGAATGTATTAGGGGTAGAAGAAGATTTAGACAGTAATGGCTGTGCTCTGACTCTGGTCATATTTACATGTAAAATGGTGGTTAAAAGCAACAGAATATCTATTTTAACGGAATGCGCTGGCGCGCTCCTCCTCTCAGCGACTCACTGAAGAGAGCAGACGCAGAGAGATGTGTGTGCGCAGTGGGAAAACAGGTTCTCACGCTCGTGCCGCAGTACCGGCGAGTCTCGGAAACTTGTTTGTCCAGAAAGTCGCTTGATTTGTCCCTAGGCGCTGTTTTTTTTGGGAGAAAAAGAGAGGTCTGAAAAATAGCTAAATCAAGCGACAAAGTTGGCAACACATGCTTTTTTTTTTTTTTTTTTTTTTGTGCAAAGCTCCATTAGGGTAGACTGAATACAGTAGAGACACTTTCTGCTTTTTTCATCACTACACAAAAACTAGATGCTGACATTAAGTGATTTTTCACATGATATTTATTTTGCTTGTGTACTAAAATATCATAAATTGATAATAGCCACAAGAAGTTTATATTTTCCACAATTAGCTCATAAACATGAGGTGCATTTTTGTCTCAACTGTACCCATATGATGTACAGTTGAAACTGTACCATGGTACAGTTGAGACACCCATTCTTAATGCTCTAAAGCTGGCTAACCATTTATTGCAAATGTAATAAATTACAAAATTACAGTTTTAAATAATTACAGTTTAAAAATAAATGTATTTATTTGCTTTATTTCATTCAGATTCAGTTAAACAAAATAGGAAGAAATTTTGGTAATTTTGCAGCTATTGACTACTACTGCTAACATTTGCTAGCAGTTTAACTAAGTAAACTAAGACAAAACTACAATAGTCTGTCTATTTACAGATGTAACTGACCTGCACTTGAAGTCATAAACAGGACAGTTTTGCCTCTCTGCTCCACCTGGGCGCTTCTACTCCATTCCAGTGTGCCAACTAATTTTCAGAGAAAGTTGCTGAAGGAAGGTCGATTTGTTGCTAAAAGTTGCTAAATAAATATTTTATATATATTAATTTAGATTTGTTTGTAAAAATAATATGCATAATATAATATTAAAATATAAATAGCTGTATTTTTAAATACATTGAATTATTGAACACTTACATATTTTATATTTTATAACAATTTAAGTTTTTATAATAGCTAGTAAACTAGTAATACTACACATTCTCAACAATTATGCTTTAAGCAGTGTATTAGTAGTTAGTGTGCTACACTAAGAAAAGTCTGTAAAAATAGGGCACAATCTACTATGTTAATATTAAAAAAAAATGTACCTGCATGTTAAATTACGCTTTTTGTTTTAGGTTACAGGGTTACAATGGATAATGGATAATGTCCTGGAAAATTACTAGTATCTTTTCCATTTTTCTTACAGTGTGCTAACTGATCAACAATTGCAGGCACAATCTAGAAGCTACTAACAAAGTGTATCATAAATGAACAATTGTTAAATTATTCAATTATTCAGTTATTATTATTATTATTATTAAATTAAACAATTGCAAATAGCAGCTAACTCAATTCACGTGATGTGTCTACTGCTAGGCATCTTTGGTTTCCTCTTTTTGTGTAATTTGGATGGAAAATGTATGTCTTTTTATTGTCTGAGTCACTTATCAAAAGTTGCTAAAAGTCACCAAATAAAATTACAAAATTGCTAAATTTGTTGCTACGTGCTTTTGGGAGAAAATGTTGCTAGGGTAGTCTGAAAAGTTGCTACATTTAGCAACAAAATTGCTAAGTTGGCAACACTGCTCCATTCTCGAGTCTCACATCCTTTTGGCGGACACGCAGATGCAAATCGCGTTGCCAGCCAAGAAGACTAGCCGATTCATGATTTATTGGAGTTTTATTATTGAATGGCGAATTCGGAAATAATCACTTTAGTATACATTCGGCAGGCAACAACAACAACATAAAAAAAATGTATGGTAAAGGGCCAAATTGGCTGCCAGGCCACCAGGAATTCTCCCGGTTCTCCCGATGGCCAGTCCGCCCCTGATGCAAACTATATATGAGGCGTTGTCTTTAAACCGGTCTGCAAAGAAAAAAAAAAAAAAAAAAAAAAAAAAACCGGTCTGCATAAGACAAGCAAGCTCATTACAGATATTTTGTGTGTGTTTTTCGCTTAGGCTATGAGATCATACACTCATAAAGATAAGTAGCCTATAAATTACTTTTTTTTATTTTTATAAATTACATTTAAATAACACATTGAGGTATTGAATAAGAATTTGAAATTTTATGATAGAAAGTGGAATTTACTCAATTGCAATTCAAAGAAATCCAACAGCCAAATTTAGCCTACCTTGATGAGAGCAAGTTTTTCCACAGTTGATCTGATGTCTAATGAATTGAACTAAGTTTAATATAGTCAAAACAAGTCCACAACAATGCATTGAGACAACTTAATAAAATATTAAAAATAAAAAATGTATTGATTCCTGCTAAAACCTTATTTTATTATTTAAAACTACACTTGTGACAGTTTAGCCCTATAAAAATTCCTAAATTTCTTTACTAAATTCAGATACATACATTCAGATTTATGGATTGAACTGGAATTCACAATACATTCTCATTTCAATCTAACTAAATACCACACATCCCTGTTGTTTTGCCAGGGATAAATAATATTCTTATTTATTTAATGATTATTTTAAAATCTGCATTTAAGTATATATCAGTTTTCTTAAGAACTTACCAGACAGGATGATGTACAAAGAAAACATGCCAGCAGTAATGCATATTGTCTTAACCTGCCGACTGATAATACATAAAAATTAGTAACTTCCAAAACCTTCAAAACATGAAACCATTTTGACGAATATGGCAAATGTGACAAATAGTGATTACCTGGTGGATGTGATTTCTTCACGGATGATATGACCATAGCTAAGTCCGCTGTTCTCCTAGAAGAATTTCACATCAGCTTGTGAGCTAAGTACATGTTCTCCTGACCTCAAACTAGTGTTCTGTTAAACTGGTCACACTGCTCTGAAATTGGATTACGTGACATTCAGGTGTCACAAATAGTGGTGTAGCAAGTCAGCCCCGGGCCCATATGCAAAAAAATTTGTACTAGAAAAATTTGTCTAGGGCCTCCATGTCCTTCAAAGCGTGCTTCAGCTTCCACTCTTTGCACAAACGATTGGATATTTATCACACATTTATGTTTATTTTTTTTAATTTATATTGTGAAATGAATGACATTTTTTTATGTCTCAAATCGTGTTTATTTGAGAAGGCTTGATCAAAATATGCTCAAACTCACTGTCTGGCGCTGGCCGACTGGTATTTAAAACAAACAAACAAAAAACTTGAATTTAACAAACATAAAATGTTCCAATCATGTTTCTAAATTAACTTAATAAAGAAACAAAACAAAATATAACCACTTTGCCATTAAAAACCAAAACTGAACTTTTTTATGGCTGCAACAGCAGCTGTGTAAAGGGGAGAGAGAGAGAGAGAGAGAGAGAGAGAGAGAGAGAGAGAGAGAATTTTAAAACGCCATTTTATTACAATTCAATTAAAAACATGTTTACACAAAAGAGTACATATTCTCTATTCTCTAACTCACAGCAAACTATTAAAAATCAAAACATCATCAATAATATTGCAAAGAACATTTTTTCACACACCATCTTTGTTCAAAATACATCATATATTTTTGTTGCTTTATAATAACGAAAGTCAATTAATATGTTTGACTTTACCAGGATTGAAAAGAGCATTGTCACATCTGTATCAGAATTCCCCTCTATTTTCCTTTTTCTACTCGCATAAAATGCCATTTTCGCTTTACCCAACAAAAAATTAAACAACTGACATTGAAAAGAACGTTTTCTAGAATACTTAAAACCACAAATAAAAATCTCCATAGAAAACACCCCATCAAACCATTTAAACAGATCTTGTAACAAAGAAAACAAAGGTCTTAATCTATTACAATGCATAAAAGCATGAAACACTGTTTCTCTTTGTAAACAAAAAAGACATTATTGATTAACCTCACAATTCATTATTGAAACAAATGCATTAACAGCTATAATTCCGTGTAAAACTCTCCATTGTAAATCCCCTATTTTTTTACTTAGTGGTGACTTATAGAGTGCCCCCCATTCAGGTCTTGCATTTTCACTTAAGTGTAGAACATTATGCCAAGGTGTGTCTATTTTTCCAAGAATTACAATATCATCAGCGTAAGCTGATAATTTAAAAACATTTTCACAATAGGGAATATTTACACCCTTTATTAATTCTGCTCTAAACTTTCTCAACAGAGGTTCAATTGCCAAACTATATAACATACCAGACAGAGCACACCCCTGTCTAATACCTCTAAAAACTCTAAAGGGGGCACATAAGTCACCATTTACCTTCAGTAAACTTTCAACATCACAATATAAGACTCTCAACTTATCAACAAAAACTTTATTAAAACCAAAAGCTTTTAGAACATCCCATAAATAACTACTCTATCAAACGCTTTTTCTTGATCTATTGATATTAAACCAAAATTAACATCCAAGAGCTTACCAATATCCAGAAAGTCTCTAAGAAACGAAATATTATCAAAAATTTGCCTACCTGGAACACAATAAGTCTGATCAGATTGAATGATTTCACCTAAAACCTTATTTAATCTATTTGCTAACGCTTTAGATATAATTTTATAATCACTGCATAGCAAAGAGACAGGCCTCCATTTTTTTATGTCACTCAGGTCTCCTTTCTTTGGCAGTAGAGTAAGGACTGCTCTGCAGTAGCTCAGTGGTAATCTTCCACTGCTCAAACTTTCATTGATGACTGCAAGCAGAACTGCACCAATCTCAGGCCAAAATGACTTATAAAAGTCTGCAGATAGGCCATCTATTCCCGGTGCTCTGCCGCATTCCATACTTTGAAGAGCTCTTCTAAAGCTCTTCTTTCTGTAGCTCTTCTAAAGTCAACACTCTACAAAGCTCGCCATTGGCATCATCCGATACCTGAGGAAGACCTTCAATAAACACATTATCACTGTCTGACCTGCGTGTAAGCTCACTGCTATACAGTTCTTCATAAAACTCTACTGCCCTCTTACGAATCTCTATATGATTCAACAAGAGTGTACCACCCTTAGAACGTAAGCCATAAATACATCTTTTTTGACCATTTTTTTTCTCCAATTTTTTTTTTTTGAAGGTATATCCATCCACTCTATATTCCGGAAACGGGATCTAATCAGAGCCCCTTGTGCTTTCAGGTTTAAAAATTTAGCCAATTCTTTCTTTTTTTATCTAAAATTCCAATAAGCTCTTGATTTTGTTCAGTATCAATAGATTCTTGAAGTTTCTTTATATCTTCTTCTAAATCTAAGTTAGTTAAGTCTTTAGTGATGTTGCAAGCATACCGTTGACTCAATTGTCTAATTTGTATTTTACCGAAGTCCCACCATTGCTGCAAGGATTGGAAATCAGACTTTCTGGTTCTAAAGTCATTCCAAAAAAACTTAAAAATATCCCTAAATTCCAAATCAGTTAATAAACTATTATTAAAATGCCACAACGCACTCTTAAGTTTTATGGATCTCAGAGTTAAAAAACACTGCACTAAACTATGATCCGAAAAACTGACTGGAACAATAAAACAATCTCTGAAAATATTGTTGATGACTAAAACCATAAAATCTGTCCAACCTTGCTAAAGACAACATATTATTGTATGAATGACACCAAGTATACTGTCTCTGCGTCTTATGAAAATTTCTCCATATATCTATTAAATCATGCATTTCTATTAATTGGATAAGTCTTTTTCGAGAAGCCATATGTGGCTCAGCATGATTTCTATAAGATGCATTTTCTGTACAGTTAAAATCCCCTCCTATTAAAAACAAATCTTCAGTGTTACAATCACTTATTGCTTTACATAATATATTTAAAAAGCCCATTCTTTCAACTGCATTGGTGGGAATATAGATACATAAAAAAACATTAAACTGATTTTCAAATTGAGCTCTTATCTTTAATAATCTTCCCTTTACAATTTCTTCAACTTGATATGAAACTGGAATAAAGTTCTTTGAGAACAGGATAGCAACACATCCACTTATATATGTGTTATGGCTACAAATGGATAACCCATCAAATTCACTTGCCCAATCAGCTTCATTCATAGCATCACTATGTGTTTCTTGTGCGAACAAAATGTCTATTTTTTTATCTTAATTAACTCATATAGTTCAAATCATTTCTTCCCTTCTCGTGCTCCATTCAAATTGAGAGAAGCAATATGAAATTCTCTCATCAAAGAGAAGAAAAGGATACACAAGAAACACCAATAGAAACTCGTCTCATAAAAGTATAGTCCTAATGTTTTTTTCAACCTATAAATCTCTTGATCAGAAAAGAGACCTTCGCTCCTGAAAATTTTTGCTTTCTCAGCAAATTTCTCCAAATCAGGAAAGTATTCAGTGATGCGTACATTCCTTGCATTCTTAGTCACTCTCAAAAAAAGTTTAATATCATCTACATTGTAAGAATGATTTGGTAACTCATCTTGAGATTGATGAAATGAAATGTTACACTCAGAAAGATCAGTTTCACTCTCAGTATCAGTTTGACTCGAATCCACTTTATCCATTCTTTTTGGTTTACTGTAATGATGCTGTTTCATTCTTCTCTTTTGTGGTGTCTTAAAAACACACTCATCCTGTTCTTCCAATAACCAATGATCTCCTACCATGTCCATGTCTTGATTTTTGTCTGAACTCTGCTTACATTTACATTTACATTTACATTTACATTTAGTCATTTGGCAGACGCTTTTATCCAAAGCGACTTACAATTGGGGAATACATAAAGCAATTCATCTTGAAGAGGCAATCAGACAGAGGAAGTGCTCGTAACACCAAGTCTCAGTCATTGTTCAAATAAGTACAAGCTCGCAAGGGAAGGAGAGAAAGATAAAGTCAAAGATGATTTTTTTTTTTTTTTTTTAGGATGAAGTCAAGTAGTGCCGAAAGAGATGAGTTTTCAGTTGTTGCTTGAAGATTGACAAGGATCCAACATTCCGGATAGGGGTGGGAAGATTATTCCACCAGCCAGGAATGGTGAACGAGAATGTTCTGGAGAGTGATTTTGAGCCTCTCTGTGATGGTACCACAAGGCGTCGCTCACTAGCAGATCTCAGACTTCTGGAGGGGATGTAGATTCGTAATAGTGAGTGGAAGTAGGAGGGTGCTGAGCCTGTGGTCGTTCTGTATGCAAGCATCAGTGTCTTGAACTTGATGCGAGCTGCAACTGGTAGCCAGTGCAAGGAGATGAAGAGAGATGTAACATGGGCTCTTTTTGGCTCGTTGAAGACCTGTCGTGCCGCTGCATTCTGAATCATTTGTAGAGGTTTGATTGTGTTTGATGGAAGTCCAGCCAGAAGAGCATTGCAGTAGTCCAGCCTAGAAATGACAAGGGCCTGGACAAGAAGTTGTGCAGCATGCTCTGTCAGAAAGGGCCTAATCTTTCTTTTTTTTGTTATCAACAATTTTTTTATTTTCATTTTTTTTCACAAACAACACAACATAATATCCAAAATAAAACAAAACAAAACAGCAGACACATACTCAACATCTCAAGGTTCAATCAAAAGGGAGGGAGAGAGGGAAGGACAACAAGAACACAAAAGTTACTCCTTTAAATAATCACGTATATTCAGTAAAAAACACTGCCAAGCCTCAATGGTTGAAGGCCTGGCCCCACCGACTCGCGCCGTTGAACATTCACATGAGACAATTTGCAGGAGGCTACGGATCCAATATGCCTCTCTACACATGTGTGGTGTAAACCAGTTCTGAATTATTGTCTTCTTCACAGCTGTAAAACCAGCAAACAACATTCTCTTTTGCATTGAACTAATACAGAGACCAGAATCATCATTAAGAAGACATAAACTTGGGTTAACAGACCAATCAATTCTCAGTAATGATGACAAAACCAGGTTTACATGTGTCCATAGACTGATGACGACAGGACATTCCCAAAACATATGCAGAAAAGTGCCCGATGATGTAGTGTTACATATATGGCAGTTCAAATTTGACTGCAGTTTCATTTT